>CM076607.1:100307350-101507350 GCA_038502775.1 Hippodamia convergens
AAATTACCGATCCAAGAAGGCAGTGTAAAACAATTGAAACGAAACTTTTTCTCCAATATCATCTAGAACTTTTCCAGAACTCTACACTTATTCCTGCAAAATTTTGTTAATCTGAATATAAAATAAACAAGTTCAGTCTGGATCGGAAATAGTCGATTTTCGAACTAATCCAAAGAAATATACGATGAAATAGCATCATTCTCATTCGATACGTTATTGACAGTCGATACGAATGAGAAGTTTCAAATTATTACTAAATCGGGAGAATTTCCGATAGCACTCACTCAATTTTTCACGACGACACTCGTGATAGATCAGTACTAATCGAAGGCACACCGAAGACTGAGAACGATATGCAAATACTCGCGACTCTTCTGTTTCAACCATAGAGAACTCCTCCAACAGAGGCTCTACCTCCAAAGCTATGTTGATACTCTATATTCTTTGCTTCATGGGAGGCGCCACCTGTTTCAGAACCCACCAGAAGCAGAGCAGGAGTTTTCTCACATCTCATATCCTACAAACAGAAGCTGCTGTCTTTTATTCTGGATATTAAAATTCCGACCATTTTTCTCATGGTCTGTCCAAAATTTCCCGAAATTTCTTCAATATCCTCAATTTTGTTGACTCTCAACAGATTCATTCGCTTTCCAGCAAATTTACAGGTATCACAATAAAAATAATCAAAAATTAAGAATGTACCATCAGGGCCGCCGCCAGACATTTTGCCGCCCTGGCAAAATAAAATTTTGCCGCCCGGGAAAATTATAGTTTGCCAACTTGCTGTGATGTAATGACTTTGGGACTCATAACAAACTCTTTCACAATTTGATCAAGGGGCAAAAAAATTCAGAAACGAAGAAAATATAACTATATATATATATTCTTTTGAATAAGAGAGCTAAAATAATACAATGAATGTTGAAACAAAAAGAACCTAAGCTGAGGTAAAAAAAGGAACGGGGTACCACAACATTCTTCGTATGATACTATAGTATCATACGATACTATATAACTATAAATATGTATTATACAAAAAATATATTAAATAAAAAATAACAAAAAGAAAACATATATACCGGCCATCGCATGAATAAAAGTGAACTAGAGCCATCAGACTAGAATGTTTGAACTCAAATAAATTTCTTCCTTTTCTCCTTCATCTCGAAAAAGTCATGAATTGTTTGAGATATATCGAGATTATTGACTATCTCAATTTCATGTTCAATGGATATAATGGCTAGATCAGATAATCTATCTTGGGCAATTGTTGATCGTAGAAAATTTTTCATTTTCAGCTTTGAAAAGCTTCTCTCGCCAAAAGTATCCTAAAAGTATTTTCCATATTTAATAAAATCATTATACGACAGTTTCTACGATACACGATACCGATAAATATAAATGCCTATGTAAAAAATTTTCAATCAGGCGGTAAGGTATCATAATAATAATACAATAAATTAATCGATTCAAGGACAAATGCATTTGTATAGGATATGTTAAATAAAAATGCGGCATTCTAAAATGCATTCACATACAAAATATCGAGAAACAATGAACGCTCTCTGCTTTTAGTGAACGAAACTAAATGAACTCATGTTGAAGGAAAAAAAATTTGAGCTTCTTGAATTTTGATTATTACTTATTATTTATTCCAAGGCAACACAGATCTCGGGTGTAAGGAAAATTTTTAGACGATGATATCCGGATCAGAATAAGGTACATGTTAGTCTTACTGTTTTCGTTCTGCGATTTGACCTTATGACATTTATTACCTGTTGCCATGTTCTTAAACTCTAACATCTAATTAAATGAAAAGAGGTCAATATAATTCTTAAGTATTCACGTGTATCTAATAATGATTATTATAATAATATTGATATATTCTTTTACTATGACCATTATCCAATAAATTAAGAATACTTATCTGCCTCAAATTTCAGCGAGGCATATTTCAACTCATTTAAAGGCGCCTTTTCGAACTATTGAAACGACGCTGTATGGCTTTATGAATAATATGCGTATCTGAGGCGATCTATGAAAGGCTCAAAAAAAATCACCTACAGCACTGATAATAAGCAGAGAGCGCTTTGTACTAATTATCGTTTAAATGTGAATACCGAATTATAGAACTCACCTTCAATTTTGTAGGGTAATTCAGTTCGACAATCACAACTCCGAAGATAGAAAAAAGATTTCTATTATGTAGAACTTTATAGTTTTGCAAAAATATTGAATATTCTGACGACACACGACACTGAGGACTAACGAGTTCATAATTTAGATTCCGATTGGCAAACTGAAAATAAGATCATTACTGAATTATCCTAGAAACCCTCCCAAAAATTTTACAGTCCCAGATGTTCATCGAAGGGACCGACCGTCTTGATAATAAACTCGTAAACAATTGAGTGTAACTAGGATGAGAGGCTGCTGAGTCGTTGCCGAAATTTACAACCTGACAGGGATTTTTATTTATGAGTATAATGCTGCATCTTCTATCGTTTTCGTTCTGCCAGTACTACTCTTGTATTGGTTTAATTGCATTTTTATCTGGTTATTTGTGACACGTGTGATATATTTGGTTGACCAGGCTCAAAAAGCCGCCCCTGAATTTGATCGTGTTTTCGCTTTCACGTTCAATAACAGGCGGGTTTTCGATTTCGAAGGAAAAAAAATCTAGTATGACGAAACTGATTTTGCCGCCCCTAGAATTTGCCGCCCGGCAGACTGCCGGTTTGCCGGCCTGGCGGCGGCCCTGTGTACCATTTTATTAAAACGGAGAAATGTAAAATAAATATCTGTCAATTCTCACCAAGCTCGTTCAAGGTGGTTTAAACAACAGTTATTTCATGTTTGAATATTCATTCTCATTACAAAATCTCAATCAAAACGTCCTATCAAATCAAAATTTTACTATTAGACACTTAGATAATGATATGATGAGATATATAAAGTGATCCAAATGGTAAGGTCTGTTGAAATATTTTTTATTCTTTGATTCAGTGTTATATAAGTTGCTTCTATAATAATTGTTAACACCTTTCCTTTGAATAAATCTTTCGGATTCATACATTATCCAAATAAACATAGGTGCACTAACACAAAAATTGAAATATTCAGTATTTCAAATCTTGTAAAGCTGAAATATATTGTCCGAAATTATTCAGGGTTTTCAACCGCGTCTCTGAGACACTACTGATATAATATGAGTAAAAAATTGTGTCTAACAAAGAACGAACAACAAAACTTTGAACTATCAAAACACGTCATTCATCGTCAGGCAATTTTTTTCAAAGGATATACTCCTGAAAAATTAGTGAAAGAAATAACGTAGGATCTGATTCATATTGTGTATTTTCCGAGTCACCTTATGACTACCCGATGAAAAATATACATTCAGTAAAAAAATCAGAATGTTAAGAAGTTATAAAAAAATGTTTAGCAGGTTAGGGGTTGGTCAGTCTTAGTTTCACCGCTCCTCTTGGTCCTTTCGACATGAGTTAGTTTCGATTCTGCCAGAAACCGGAGTTCCAGTCGCTGAGGATCAAGATTCATCGCAATTACTACAAGCCCTCACACCGCGTCAAGGTGCTGACCTCGTGAGGGGGGCCAAGCTCATCTAGCAGTCATCAGGCAGAACTGTTCGCACAATTCTGTCTGATCAAAGCTGTAACTCATCACTTGACCCTATGGGAGCGCACAAATCAAGCGGAACACTCGTCTTCTATTCATTTTGCAACGCAAACATACCTAGACCTTTGACACAGTATAGAAACCACTAAAGGTTGTCCTATATGTGATCTGGATGACTGCTCACTTTTCAAATGAGGCCTACGGACACCCCAGTCCGGTACTTGACCCTCGTAAGAGTAACGTCGCGCTGCAGTCGAATTTGGACATCGTGTACCGATGATTTATAATTTTCAGGGAGATGAACATCCTTTGGACTAATGAGAAAGAACAGGAAAAAAGATGATATATGACAACCTGATTAAAGGAACTCAGGTATATAGTAACTTGCTTTTCAAAAAGCAAGTAAGGACAAGAATGTTCAAATTATGAACGCTGCTTTTAGGCTAAGAGCCTTTTTGTATTATTTCCAACTCAATAAAAGAATGAATCGGATAATGAAGAAAAGAATTGGAACGGTAGGGACAATTACAGAATGTATCCAGAGGAAACAGCTGGAATTTTAGGTTATGTTAGGTTTGGTAAGGAGAAGTCCAAAGGATGGTAAGTTAAGGATCACCAAAGAAAATAATGAAATGGACTCTTCCTCAATTGGAAAAAGAGGAGGAGGACCCAAGGAAAAATGGATTGTTGGTGAAATAAAGAAATTCATTAATAAGTTAGGGTATCGGAAAACGTGGCAGAGCGGCCTAACCTGAACAAAGTGGAAAGAATGATCTATAATATGAGATTAAAAAAAAATGATTCTACTTTGAAAGATTCCATCGGTTGTGCATGAAACCAATGCACACTTTGACTCTCGCGATTAAATTTGAAAGTTTCTGAGATTACGTATGAAGCCAATGCACAAATGGAATCAACGTTCAACTGCAAAATAACTGTCCCACCAATGTGTATAAACGAGTATACTACAATAAAGGATCCAACAGTCGTCGAACGGTTCTCAAGAATGTATTGAGCCGATACGCAACCTCAAACGGGTTACGGATGGTGCACGAAGCCAGTGCACCCTTTGAGTCACGCGATTCCACTTTGAATGATTCCTACGGTTGTGCAAGAAGAATATGCACTTTTTGACTCACACGATTCCGCGTAAAAATTCATCCGGTTGTGCATGAAACCAATGCACTCTTGACTCACACGATTCCAATTTGAATGATTCTTTCGATGTGCATGAAGCCAATGCACTGTTGAGTCACACGATTCCATTTTGAATGATTCTAGATTGCGTATGAAGCCAATACACAACCCGAATCAACGTTCAACAACAGTCGTCGAACGGTTCTAGGATTGTGTATTGAGCCAATACGCAATTTGAATCGTACGATTCCACGGTTTCAAACTAATTGAGCAAATGAACGGTTTGAGTCACACCATTCTAATTTAGGAATAGGAATAGAAATTTGAAACAATTTGAATGATTCTTTACGGTGTGCATGAAGCTAATGCACGGTTTGAATCGTACGATTCCCGAATTTCAAACTGAATTCAAATTGAGTACAAAGAAAACAAAAAAAATTAAATCTGACGCACGTTTCCTTTACCCAAGGGGATGGTTTGGAATATGACTGGTAGGATATGAGAGGAAGGGTCCGATTTCTTCCTGGTGAAGGGCTAGGAAGAAGGTCGGAGCTAGCGTGGGCAGGGACGCAACCCTGAAGTAGACACCTTGCTGATGGGAGCGCAAGAAGTGTCTACCCGCTACCCTTAGAGGCGCATGAAGCCGACGCGATGCACTTTTAGAGTCACACGATTTCACTTCCGTTGTTTAATCAACACCAGTTTGAGCGCTATTTCAATCGAACAATAACCTACAGGTAGAACGTTGAATGTCCAGGTACCAGATGTAGTCTATCGTTTTTCGGACTTTTGGGAAAGAGATTGAAGCCATAAGGGCTGCTCATATTCATGAATCGTTATCACTATATAATGCGATACGGTTATCGTCGAATGCATTTTTCATGCAATCATTATTGAAATCGTATGAAGTTTTTGCTAAATCTAGGACGGCATTCTCACAGAAATCAGTTTGCTCAAACATATCTGTAATTCCAGAAGCTCAGCAGCCACCATTGTCTCACTGATCACAACGCAATTTAAAAGTCCGGTTTCGAAATACTTGATTAAGCTCCAAGATGGTCTTCTCATTTCGACAGAAGTTGTAAATCGACCCTTAACCTCCCTTTCTCCACCGTCTTCCACATTTCAAGAAGAAAGATGTTGGTGTAGTGAATTGAGATGAAAACTTGATGAACCTACCAAATCCTGCATTAGTCACGAACTTGAAAGAGTTCTTAAAGCCATTTTTGGCATTTTTCTATTAATGAGTTTTGTATCGATGAGCGATTCAACCTATGGATACTGCTGAAATTTCAGAACTTTATGAATTCTTGTTGGGGTAAGCCGATTCTCAGAGCCCCCTTCAAATTCCGATAGTGGATGTTATACTTCCTTTTAAGGCTCAGAATGGCATCAACTTGGCATTCTGGTGAGAAGCTACACGTGGTGTTCGAGCTTTGGAATTGATATGGACAGGACATATGAGAAGGTCTTTGTGCAAGTCATGATGTTCTATAGGATACTCAAGATCCTCCCCTGAAATATATCCTTCCGGAGTATCATCTGCAATTTACGAAATGTCGAAAAAGGGGTCCAATCATTCGAAACCACTATGAGGTAAATAAAGTGACATAGCCGAGCCATATCGATTAATACTACCGAAATACATGGGAAAGAATTCGAACTCTCTCGAGACATAATCAGCGATGTATTCGTTGTTCGAATGTGCTCGAAGAATTCCGCAAACTTGGCGAAGGCCATCACAAATACCCCGTTCGACAACAGAAACATCATCTGCATCTATAAGAAGCCCCCTTCCTGCTTTGCGGGTTTCAATATCGCATTCCAATGACCACCAGGCGAAGTCGAAAAACAATGTGCAGAATCCAACCCTTGACTCATCAGACAACTGGATCGACTTTGCTCGAAGACATGCCAACTATAGAATATCAGTTTTCATGTGAGGGTCCTAGCATCCATCCAAGACTTTGCAGTAAAATTTGTTATACAAGAGCTGGGCTCCCTCATATTTTCTAGTAGGACATTTCTCTCCTCCCAATATACCGTAGAATGCCTCAAGAAGGCGACAGAGAAGATCAACCGAACCGTCCGATAGAATCAATATAATCCAACGGCATTAACCCTTTTTTAGTGGGAAGATTTGGCGTGTTCCTCCTGTTTCTTCGAGAAATAGAGATTCAAAGTTAAAAAACTCATTCAAGTAGTATTCCAGTTAATCGAAAGATGAAGGCAAGAATCGGAAGGTATCAATGAATCGAACATTGATTCGACAAATGTCACAATATTTGGTGAAGCTCAAATATTCTTCCTTCGCGATCGGCAGAAAATCAATAATCCTTCCATTCTGGTGGCAACATCTTCCATGATGAAATGTGCAACATATCCAGTCAATTTGTGAAATACCACAGGTGTGGTACGCTTATCCTTCTAATTGGTATCTCATTCTACTTGAGCTGCTTCCCGGTGATCATTTTGGGGAATGAGATGTGATGATCTCGTACCTTCTCATCTCCAGGAATGGAATCATCTTCACAGACGTGGAAGTGAGGAACTACTTGGAATTCAGCATCCCGCTGCGGTGTTATTTTGATGTCCGGGAGCAAAGAAAAACAATTTTAACATCTTTGGCAAACTGACTCATCCCTTTGGCAAACCATTTCGTGCAGTCGAGACCCCGATGAGAACGGTAGACTCTCCAAGAATCATCATATGAACGTTTTGCGTTGCATCCAACACCGACAGCCTTGGGCTCTTGAAGAATATTTCCAGCGTAATAAGGCACCAATAGACTCTCGCGTTCAGCACGAATGATGCAAGGGGCCTTTTCCTCGCTCTGATATTTTGAAATTCGTGTATATTTTCCCGTATTCCAGAAAATTTCATAGCAGTTTAGTTCATTTCACTGCGGTCTTCCGAATAATTTCCTTGTTGTGCCGTCGATAGAAAATAACGGAGAAATTTCTTTCACATATGAAATCCTCGTGATCTTCTCAGCTTTACTGTTCTGATAAATGAAGAAACAAATTTTCGATCCATACCTGGTGGCAGAGAACTGGAGCATCAGGGTCTGAGTGGTTCTCCTGAGTTATCAGCAAGTTAACGTGTCTCTCCATCTTCGTTGAAGTTGAGAAGGTTGGTTGAGCGATCAAAGTTATTTCTTCTTCAGAATAGAAACGTTGACAGAGATCTGGTACTGCTCCCCAAACTTCGAAATTCGCGTCACTACCATTGGCTACTGCATTCCTTTCAAGTTTAAAACTTCAGAATAATGAAGATACCAGATGGTTCAATTCAGATCCATCTCAAGAGGATACAGGGCGAACACAGTCCTCGCAGAACAGGAGTCACCAAACATTCTTCACATTGATACAAGATCCCTCCTGTTGAATCCCATGAAGCAGCTCAATGTAAGACCATCCGAGAAGAGGTGTAAACCTATTTATATGATTAACTCCAAGGTTGTTTACTTGCTCCAGAGCACATCCTCCATCTCTCTCTTGAAATTCTCCGAGATACTTCAAGATAGGACGAGTACATCTTATCGAAGCATTCTGCAACATTCGCAACTCTACATATTGCGGAATCTGAAGTTTGGGAATATCCAAATTTCTCCAGTTGCTGGATCGTTCCATGATTTCAAAGTTTCCACGAAATATCATATTTACTTTGACAGTTTCGTGAATTTTCGGAGCGGTTCTGAAGGAATCGTCGAAAAATTGATTCGCAGTTCATTAGGGAATCTCGGGGATCTTTATGCTACAGGCTGTTCATTTTACCCGTTCTGGCGCGATCATCAAATGTTGCAGCAGAGTCATCCCAATGGTTCTGTCTGGAGCTGTTTCTTATCGACTGGTATATTCAGCACCTCTGAGAGAATCCAATTTCAATTGTGCTCTATGAGTTTTAGGGTTGCAGTTGAAGATAAAGGTGACTGAGCACCATGAAGGAAAAAAAATGATTAGGGAGTGCGCACATTGGAGAATGGAATTGGACATAATGATTAAGAGGGGCATAGATGGATCACCCTGAGGTAGGAAAAATCAGGGTGGATGAAGGATTATGAATCGTCCTAAGACGGTTGAAAAAGGGTGGGAATTCCCAATTGGACAATATAAGAAATTACTGGATACACTGAACCATATTAAAACTCCTGGAGCACAATTAAAATTGAATTATCGCGGAGGAGTCGAGTACACAAGTAGACAAGAGACAGCTCCAGACAGAATTCATTGGGATGACTCTCCTGCAGCATTCAATAATCGCAAAAACAGGTTCAATGAGCAGTTTGTAGCTCGTGATCCCAAAGATTCCCTGATGAACTGCGAATCATTTCTCCGACGAAACATTCAGAACGCTCTGAAAAAACACGAATCTGTCAAAGTGAATATGATATTAGTGAAAATGTTGAAATCGCGAAAGCAGTCCAGCAACGAGAGAAATATGAATATTTCCAAACCATCAGTTCCGCAACATATAAAGATGCGAATGTTATAAAATGCTTAGATGATAATGTACTTGTAACTATTTTGAAGGACCTCGAAAAACTTCCTAAGAAAGATATTGTATGAGCTTTGTAGCAAGCAAATAATCTTGGAGTTAAAATAAATAGGTTTACACTTCAACTCAGATCATCCCACAAAGAACTACCCCTTGTTATTCCACAGGAGTGAAGTTGTATCAACGCAAAGAACTATGATGACTTCTGTTATGGTCGGACTGTGATTTCAGCCTTGTATCCTGTTGAGAAGGATCTTCGACGAACCACCAAGTATCCTCGTTATTCTAAAGTTAGAAAGTTGAATGGAACGCAGCCTGTTCCCAATGGTAATGAGGCAAACCCGAAGAATGAAAAACAGATCCAGAAATCCGCCAACGTTAGTATTCTGAAGAAGAAAAACCTTTGACCACCTTACCAAACCTACTCAACCGAAACAAAGATGGAAAGACACGTAAAACTTGTTGATAACTCAGGACCACTACACAGACGCAGATGTTCCAGTTCGATGCAACCAGGAATAGATCGAAAATTTGTCTCGTCGGTATCAAAACAATAAGGCAAAGAGAGCATGAGAAGTTCATAAAGTGAAAGGTGTCTCTGTTATTTTCTATCGAAGGAAAAACTTGAAAATCACTCGGAAGACTACAGTAAAATGAATTAAACTGCAATGAAAGTTCCTGGAAAAGGGTATGATATACAAGAACTTCAAACTTATCAAAACGAAGAAAAGGCTTCCTTGCATCATCAATGCCGATCGCGAGAGGCTATCGGTGCCAAGATACACTCAAAATATTCCTCAAGAACCCAAGACTGCCGTTGTCAGATACCAAGCAAAATGATCTTATGATGATTCCAGGAGATTTCACCATTCTGATCGTGGTATTGATTGTACGAAATGGTGTGCTAGAGTTGAGCAAGTTTCCCAAAAGTTTAAACTGTTTTCCACCATCCCCGAGATATCGAAATAACGCCGCAGAAGAAATCTGAATTCCAAGAAGTTACCCACTGTCCTGTCTGTAAAAGTGATCCAATCCTCAAGATGAGAAGGTAGGAGATCGTCATCGTCTCGTTCCCCAAAATGATCACCGTGAAGCAGCTCAAGAAGAACGTGGTACCAAATGTCAGGATTGTCATACCACACCTGTGGTATTTCACAAATTGACTGGCATGAAGCACAGATCATCACAGAAGATGTTGCTACCAGAATGGAAGAAAAATTGATTACTACCGACCACAAAAGTCGAATATTTGAGCTTCACCAAATGTCGAGACAGTTATCGAATCATTTTTCGATTCATTGATACCTTTCGATTTATGGCTTCATCTTCAGATCAACTGGTTTTCCACTTGAAGAGTTCCCGAACTTCAAACCTAAATTTCCCGAAGAAACAGAAGGAACACGATCAATCTTCTTACGCAAAAAGGGCTAATGCCTCGCGATTATATTGACTCGATTGGAGGGTTCGATGGATCGTCTCTGCCGCCTTTTGGGACATTCTACAGCACACTGGAATTTGAAAAACGCCCTACGAGAAAATACAGGGGTGCTACGCTCCTGTGGAACGAATTCTAATGCAAAATCTCGGTTTAACACTAAGACCTTTACATGAGAACTGATACTCTTGCGTTGGCATGTATTCGAGAAAAGTCGATCCAATTGTCCGCTTAATCATGAATCAAATTCGGCACATTATTTTACTTCCCCAGGTGATAAAAGGGATGGGATGTTGGAACAAACAAAACAAGAGCTAGAGCTTCTCACAGATGCAGATATTGATGTTTCTCTTTGTCGAACGAAGAATTTATGGTGACCTTAGTCAGGTTTGCGGAAAACTTCGAGCACATGCGAACAATGAACACCTCCCTGATTATGAACCAAAAGAGCTCGAAAACTGACCCATGTTATTCGACAGCAAAAACCAATATGGCTTGGCTATGTCACCATATTTAGCTCTGCGTGGTTTTGAATGATTAGAGCCCAAGATCGACATTTCATAAATTACAGAGGAAGCTGCGAAAGGTTAAATTTCAGAGTCAGATCTTGAGTATCCTACAGAATAGCATGCTTGGCACAGAGACCTTCTCTTATGTCCTCTCCATATCAATTCCAAAACGCCCTGTGTGACTTCTCACCAGAATGCCAAGTTGATGGCAATTTCGAGCCCAAAAAGAAAGCATATCATCCACTGTCGGAATCTGAAGCAGGCTTTGAGAAACTGGCTAGCCCCAACAAAAATCCATAAAGTTTTGAAATTTTTTCAGTCTCCATGGCGTGAATCCTTCATCGACCTCCAAACTCACCAATAAAAAATACCAAAAATGACCACAAGAAGAACTCTTTCAAGAGCATGAATGATGCAGAATTCGTAAGTTCAAAAAATTTTAATTTCAATTCACTGCAACAACATACATCCCCTTGCCATGTGAAAGAAGATGGAGAATGAGGGAAAAGGGCCAAAGTACATCTTCTGAAGAAATGGGAAGGCCTTAATGGGACCGAACCATGTACCTCAAAACCACACCTCAAAAATTACGTTGTGTTCGATGAGAGTTTGATGGTTTTTGAGCCTCAAAAATTGCAGATACATTCGAACCCACCCAAATCTGTGGGAATGAAAGTCCTAGATTTAGCGAAAAACACTTCACATGATTTTCATAATGATCACATGACAAATACATCCAACGATGGTTGTATCCCATTATGTAGCGAAACCGATTTATAATTAAGATAATCGAAGAGAAATATGAACTATTGAAAAGAGATTACTACAAAAGTTGATGCACCTGAATACAATGAAGAAAATTACTAAGAAATAAAATGTGTGAGCAAAAAAGTATAGGTGTCATGAAAGACGGGAAAAATGAAATATCAATGGAGAATGAAGCTCTGAAGTCCAAGACAAATTGGGACTTAAATAAATGATAATAAACTGAATGTAGGTGAATGCAAGAAGAATATTAACAAGAAATTGTAACCTTGGTTCGAAATTATAGTGAAGCGAAGAAAATGAAAGGAATTAAAAGTATTACCGTGAAAAATAAAAAATTTGATGATGAAACGTAATGATCGAGAACATGAAAAAAAAATTTGATAGCATTCGGAGACGATAAACAATATCTGATACCTGAAACATTCAAGAAACTACCTCGGGGCATCATTCGATTAATTCATGTTAAAAGAAGTTAAAAATTATGAACATATAGAGAAAATTGCCATTGAAAAAAAAGTAATGTGAGATGAATTTGAAAAATTTTGAAAAAGAGATTATACAGTTAAATACAAATGAAGTTCACTCAAACGGGTGTTGCTATACCGCGCGTTCACTACACGAACACTACACTTAAACTGTACACTACACGAACACTAAACTTAAACCGTAGTCTACACGAACACTACACTTAGACCGTACACAACACAAACACTACACTCAAACCATACACTACACGAATACTACACTTAAACCGTACACTACACGAACACTTAAACTGAACCGTTCACGACACTAACGACGGAAAGTGGGGGTAGGATATAAGGAGGGATGAGAAGGATCCGACAACCCCCCATTGGTGGGACGAAGTCGGAGCTCGCGTGAGCATTGGTGTAACTAGAGGGGGGAGGGGTTATTGGGGACGTAACCCCCCTCCATTGATAACAAGAAATTTGGAAAAAACTACAAATTAAAATTTAAAAAATATTTAAAAATTGAAATATTTACTTGACTCAACTCTAGTTACGCCAATGCCCTTGGGGCAGGGGCGCGTCCCTGAAGTAGACCTGTCCTTGCTGAGGCAGCAAGAAGTGTCTACCCGCTACCCGCTCTAGATCATCATACACATAAATGTAGAGTTAAGGAACATTGAAATACAATACAAACAAGTAGAGGAAAAATGGAGCAAATTATCGACTGAACAGTTTCACCACCAAGCAAGAGGAATCTGTAGAAGAAATAAGGGTAGATTTTTTCCCCAGAAACCAAACTATATGAAGATTTGATAATTAGCAAGGTAACTCACAATAGAAAGGATAGGAAGATGAAAAATTAATACCGAGAGAACCAAAATGGTGATAAAAGAAACAGAACTATGTCAGGGAAACAAAGCTGACCGCAAATAGATGAAATGGAGGTGAGAACCCTTTTCACTATCATTCCCATATAAAGAATCAAATGAAAAAAAAACACTGAAATGCCTTTTCAGAATTTCCTGAAAGAATTCATGTAGAACTTCCGCATTACGTATAAAAATTCTGTATTTAATTTTGTTTCTTGGAGAGAAACCTTCAAAAAAATTTCGGAAAATACACAATATGAACCTTGCAATTTCGCGTTGGAATAATTTCAAATTGTTCTAATTTGTCAAGTGAAAATCAGTTCAAATAAATGTTTGTCTGACGATGAATGACGTTTTTAGTCACGGAAATTTCATTGAAATCGATTCAATGTTTCCATAGATATCATTTGGTGATTTTTGCATTGGAACATGTTGGTTGGTAGAACTGCTTTCCTGCATAAGAAATTTAATTTGACAGACAATAGATAAATTCTGGTGGAAAGAGTTCAGAGTACCAACACATGAAAATCACCAAAGAAATCTACTTGCAGAAAAAATGGAGGAATACTGATTGAAATGAAAAGTTTCAGGTTTTTATCAATTTACATTAGTTAGATTGAGATTCCAATTAGGTCATTCAACAAGATTCTGGAAGAAAAGCCTAGATAAAACTATTTTATCCCGAAAAGACCGAAAGATTCAATCAAAATTCATCCAAAGAATATAAAAACTCAAACTCACCCAGTTGAAAATCCTGCGAATGTAGGTAAACAGCCACTTTATCATTGAATATTTATGTTCACAAACACAATCCAATCCTTTCCATCTCCAAAATACCTTCACTGATTATTTTCATCTGGAAATCAAGAATAAAAATTACTCCAACACGAAAATACTAAAACTCACTTCATTCCATCATTTACACTGCCGCAAAAATAATTTTGACGAAAAGAACGTTATGAATAAAGAATCTTATAACACTTTCGTTCATAGAATCACCTACGTTGTTTACGAATTAACTCAATAACGCGATAAATTACCGATCCAAGAAGGCAGTGTAAAACAATTGAAACGAAACTTTTTCTCCAATATCATCTAGAACTTTTCCAGAACTCTACACTTATTCCTGCAAAATTTTGTTAATCTGAATATAAAATAAACAAGTTCAGTCTGGATCGGAAAAGTTGACTTTTCGAACTAATCCCAAAGAATATACGATGAAATAGCATCATTCTCATTCGATACGTTATTGACAGTCGATACGAATGAAAAGTTTCAAATTATTACCAGATTGAGAGAATTTCCGATAGCACTCACTCAATTTTTCAAGACGACACTCGTGATAGATCAGTACTAATCGAAGGCACACCGAAGACTGAGAACGATATGCAAATACTCGCGACTCTTCTGTTTCAACCATAGAGAACTCCTCCAACAGAGGCTCTACCTCCAAAGCTATGTTGATACTCTATATTCTTTGCTTCATGGGAGGCGCCACCTGTTTCAGAACCCACCAGAAGCAGAGCAGGAGTTTTCTCACATCTCATATCCTACAAACAGAAGCTGCTGTCTTTTATTCCTGGATATTAAAATTCCGACCATTTTTCTCATGGTCTGTCCAAAATTTCCCGAAATTTCTTCAATATCCTCAATTTTGTTGACTCTCAACAGATTCATTCGCTTTCCAGCAAATTTACAGGTATCACAATAAAAATAATCAAAAATTAAGAATGTACCATTTTATTGAAACGGAGAAATGTAAAATAAATATCTGTCAATTCTCACCAAGCTCGTTCAAGGTGGTTTTAAACAACCATTTATTTCATGTTTGAATATTCATTCTCATTACAAAATCTCAATCAAAACGTCCTATCAAATCAAAATTTTACTATTAGACACTTAGATAAAGATATGATGAGATATATAAAGTGATCCAAATGGTAAGGTCTGTTGAAATATTTTTTATTCTTTGATTCAGTGTTATGTAAGTTGCTTCTATAATAATTGTTAACACCTTTCCTTTGAATAAATCTTTCGGATTCATACATTATCCAAATAAACATAGGTGCACTAACACAAAAATTGAAATATTCAGTATTTCAAATCTTGTAAAGCTGAAAATATTGTCCGAAATTATTCAGGGTTTTCAACCGCGTCTTTGAGACACTACTGATATAATATGAGTAAAAAATTGTGTCTAACAAAGAACGAACAACAAAACTTTGAACTATCAAAACACGTCATTCATCGTCAGGCAATTTTTTTCAAAGGATATACTCCTGAAAAATTTGTGAAAGAAATAACGTAGGATCTGATTCATATTGTGTATTTTCCGAGTCATTTTTCAATGTGCAAAACTTTCCATTTCACCTTATGACTACCCGATGAAAAATATACATTCAGTAAAAAAATCAGAATGTTAAGAAGTTATAAAAAAATGTTTAGCAGGTTAGGGGTTGGTCAGTCTTAGTTTCACCGCTCCTCTTGGTCCTTTCGACATGAGTTAGTTTCGATTCTGCCAGAAACCGGAGTTCCAGTCGCTGAGGATCAAGATTCATCGCAATTACTACAAGCCCTCACACCGCGTCAAGGTGCTGACCTCGTGAGGGGGGCCAAGCTCATCTAGCAGTCATCAGGCAGAACTGTTCGCACAATTCTGTCTGATCAAAGCTGTAACTCATCGCTTGACCCTATGGGAGCGCACAAATCAAGCGGAACACTCGTCTTCTATTCATTTTGCAACGCAAACATACCTAGACCTTTGACACAGTATAGAAACCACCAAAGGTTGTCCTATATGTGATCTGGATGACTGCTCACTTTTCAAATGAGGCCTACGGACACCCCAGTCCGGTACTTGACCCTCGTAAGAGTAACGTCGCGCTGCAGTCGAATTTGGACATCGTGTACCGATGATTTATAATTTTCAGGGAGATGAACATCCTTTGGACAAATGAGAAAGAACAGGAAAAAAGATGATATATGACAACCTGATTAAAGGAATTCAGGTATATAGTAACTTGCTTTTCAAAAAGCAAGTAAGGACAAGAATGTTCAAATTATGAACGCTGCTTTTAGGCTAAGAGCCTTTTTGTTTTATTTCCAACTCAATAAAAGAATGAATCGGATAATGAAGGAAAGAATTGGAACGGTAGGGACAATTACAGAATGTATCCAGAGGAAACAGCTGGAATTTTAGGTTATGTTAGGTTTGGTAAGGAGAAGTCCAAAGGATGGTAAGTTAAGGATCACCAAAAAAAATAATGAAATGGACTCTTCCTCAATTGGAAAAAGAGGAGGAGGACCCAAGGAAAAATGGATTGTTGGTGAAATAAAGAAATTCATTAATAAGTTAGGGTATCGGAAAACGTGGCAGAGCGGCCTAACCTGAACAAAGTGGAAAGAATGATCTGTAATATGAGATTTAAAAAAAATGATTCTACTTTGAAAGATTCCATCGGTTGTGCATGAAACCAATGCACGCTTTGACTCACACGATTAAAATTTAAATGATTCTGAGATTACGTATGAAGCCAATGCACAAATGGAATCAACGTTCAACTGCAAAATAACTGTCCCACCAATGTGTATAAACAAGTATACTACAATAAAGGATCCAACAGTCGTCGAACGGTTCTCAAGAATGTATTGAGCCGATACGCAGTCTCAAACGGGTTACGGATGGTGCACGAAGCCAGTGCACTCTTTGAGTCACGCGATTCCACTTTGAATGATTCCTACGGTTGTGCAAGAAGAATATGCACTTTTTGACTCACACGATTCCGCGTAAAAATTCATCCGGTTGTGCATGAAACCAATGCACTCTTGACTCACACGATTCCAATTTGAATGATTCTTTCGATGTGCATGAAGCCAATGCACTGTTGAGTCACACGATTCCATTTTGAATGATTCTAGATTGCGTATGAAGCCAATACACAACCCGAATCAACGTTCAACAACAGTCGTCGAACGGTTCTAGGATTGTGTATTGAGCCAATACGCAATTTGAATCGTACGATTCCACGGTTTTAAACTAATTGAGCAAATGAACGGTTTGAGTCACACCATTCTAATTTAGGAATAGGAATAGAAATTTGATACAATTTGAATGATTCTTTACGGTGTGCATGAAGCTAATGCACGGTTTGAATCGTACGATTCCCAAATTTCAAACTGAATTCAAATTGAGTACAAAGAAAACAAAAAAAATTAAATCTGACGCACGTTTCCTTTACCCAAGGGGATGGTTTGGAATATGACTGGTAGGATATGAGAGGAAGGGTCCGATTTCTTCCTGGTGAAGGGCTAGGAAGAAGGTCGGAGCTCGCGTGGGCAGGGACGCAACCCTGAAGTAGACACCTTGCTGATGGGAGCGCAAGAAGTGTCTACCCGCTACCCTTAGAGGCGCATGAAGCCGACGCGATGCACTTTTAGAGTCGCACGATTTCACTTCCGTTGTCTAATCAACACCAGTTTGAGCGCTATTTCAATCGAACAATATCCTACAGGTAGAACGTTGAATGTCCAGGTACCAGATGTAGTCTATCGTTTTTCGGACTTTTGGGAAAGAGATTGAAGCCATAAGGGCTGCTCACATTCATGAATCGTTATCACTATATAATGCGATACGGTTATCGTCGAATGCATTTTTCATGCAATCATTATTGAAATCGTATGAAGTTTTTGCTAAATCTAGGACGGCATTCTCACAGAAATCAGTTTGCTCAAACATATCTGTAATTCCAGAAGCTCAGCAGCCACCATTGTCTCACTGATCACAACGCAATTTAAAAGTCCGGTTTCGAAATACATGATTAAGCTCCAAGATGGTCTTCTCATTTCGACAGAAGTTGTACATCGACCCTTAACCTCCCTTTCTCCACCGTCTTCCACATTTCAAGAAGAAATATGTTGGTGTAGTGAATTGAGATGAAAACTTGATGAACCTACCAAATCCTGCATTAGTCACGAACTTGAAAGAGTTCTTAAAGCCATTTTTGGCATTTTTCTATTAATGAGTTTTGTATCGATGAGCGATTCAACCTATGGATACTGCTGAAATTTCAGAACTTTATGAATTCTTGTTGGGGTAAGCCGATTCTCAGAGCCCCCTTCAAATTCCGATAGTGGATGTTATACTTCCTTTTAAGGCTCAAAATGGCCATCAACTTGGCATTCTGGTGAGAAGCTACACGTGGTGTTCGAGCTTTGGAATTGATATGGACAGGACATATGAGAAGGTCTTTGTGCAAGTCATGATGTTCTATAGGATACTCAAGATCCTCCCCTGAAATATATCCTTCCGGAGTATCATCTGCAATTTACGAAATGTCGAAAAAGGGGTCCAATCATTCGAAACCACTATGAGGTAAATAAAGTGACATAGCCGAGCCATATCGATTAATACTACCGAAATACATGGGAAAGAATTCGAACTCTCTCGAGACATAATCAGCGATGTATTCGTTGTTCGAATGTGCTCGAAGAATTCCGCAAACTTGGCGAAGGCCATCACAAATACCCCGTTCGACAACAGAAACATCATCTGCATCTATAAGAAGCCCCCTTCCTGCTTTGCGGGTTTCAATATCGCATTCCAATGACCACCAGGCGAAGTCGAAAAACAATGTGCAGAATCCAACCCTTGACTCATCAGACAACTGGATCGACTTTGCTCGAAGACATGCCAACTATAGAATATCAGTTTTCATGTGAGGGTCCTAGCATCCATCCAAGACTTTGCAGTAAAATTTGTTATACAAGAGCTGGGCTCCCTCATATTTTCTAGTAGGACATTTCTCTCCTCCCAATATACCGTAGAATGCCTCAAGAAGGCGACAGAGAAGATCAACCGAACCGTCCGATAGAATCAATATAATCCAACGGCATTAACCCTTTTTTAGTGAGAAGATTTGGCGTGTTCCTCCTGTTTCTTCGAGAAATAGAGATTCAAAGTTAAAAAACTCATTCAAGTAGTATTCCAGTTAATCGAAAGATGAAGGCAAGAATCGGAAGGTATCAATGAATCGAACATTGATTCGACAAATGTCACAATATTTGGTGAAGCTCAAATATTCTTCCTTCATGATCGGCAGAAAATCAATAATCCTCCCATTCTGGTGGCAACATCTTCCATGATGAAATGTGCAACATATCCAGTCAATTTGTGAAATACCACAGGTGTAGTACGCATATCCTTCTAATTGATATCTCATTCCACTTGAGCTGCTTCACGGTGATCATTTTGGGAAATGAGATGTGATGATCTCGTACCTTCTCATCTCCAGGAATGGAATCATCTTCACAGACGTGGCAGTGAGGAACTACTTGGAATTCAGCATCCCGCTGCGGTGTTATTTTGATGTCTCGGGAGCAAAGAAAAACAATTTTAACATCTTTGGCAAACTGACTCATCCCTTTGGCAAACCATTTCGTGCAATCGAGACCCCGATGAGAACGGTAGACTCTCCAAGAATCATCATTTGAACGTTTTGCGTTGCATCCAACACCGACAGCCTTGGGCTCTTGAAGAATATTTCCAACGTAATAAAGCACCAATAGACTCTCGCGTTCAGCACGAATGATGCAAGGGGCCTTTTCCTCGCTCTGATATTTTGAAATTCGTGTATATTTTCCCATATTCCAGAAAATTTCATAGCAGTTTCATTCATTTCACTGCGGTCTTCCGAATAATTTCCTTGTTGTGCCGTCGATAGAAAATAACGGAGACATTTCTTTCACATATGAAATCCTCGTGATCTTCTCAGCTTTACTGTTCTGATAAATGACGAAACAAATTTTCGATCCATACCTGGTGGCAGAGAACTGGAGCATCAGGGTCTGAGTGGTTCTCCTGAGTTATCAGCAAGTTATCGTGTCTCTCCATCTTCGTTGAAGTTGAGAAGGTTGGTTGAGCGATCAAAGTTATTTCTTCTTCAGAATAGAAACCTTGACAGAGATCTGGTACTGCTCCCCAAACTTCGAAATTCACGTCACTACCATTGGCTACTGCATTCCTTTCAAGTTTAAAACTTCAGAATAATGAAGATACCAGATGGTTCAATTCAGATCCATCTCAAGAGGATGCAGGGCGAACACAGTCCTCGCAGAACAGGAGTCACCAAACATTCTTCACATTGATACAAGATCCCTCCTGTTGAATCCCATGAAGCAGCTCAATGCAAGACGATCCGAGACGAGGTGTAAACCTATTTATATGATTAACTCCAAGGTTGTTTACTTGCTCCAGAGCACATCCTCCATCTCTCTCTTGAAATTCTCCAAGATACTTCAAGATAGGACTAGTACATCTTGTCGAAGCATTCTGCAACATTCGCAACTCTACATATTGCGGAATCTGAAGTTTGGGAATATCCAAATTTCTCCAGTTGCTGGATCGTTCCATGATTTCAAAGTTTCCACGAAATATCATATTTACTTTGACAGTTTCATGAATTTTCGGAGCGGTTCTGAATGAATCGTCGAAAAATTGATCCGCAGTTCATTAGGGAATCTCGGGGATCTTTATGCTACAGGCTGTTCATTTTACCCGTTCTGGCGCGATCATCAAATGTTGCAGCAGAGTCATCCCAATGGTTCTGTCTGGAGCTGTCTCTTATCGACTGGTATATTCAGCACCTCTGAGAGAATCCAATTTCAATTGTGCTCTATGAGTTTTAGGGTTGCAGTTGAAGATAAAGGTGACTGAGCACCATGAAGGAAAAAAAATGATTAGGGAGTGCGCACATAGGAGAATGGAATTGGACATAATGATTAAGAGGGGCATAGATGGATCACCCTGAGGTAGGAAAAATCAGGGTGGATGAAGGAAATTGAATTCGTCCTAAGACGGTTGAAAAAAGGGTGGGAATTCCCAATTGGACAATATAAGAAATTACTGAATACACTGAACCATATTAAAACTCCTGGAGCACAATTAAAAATGAATTATCGCGGAGGAGTCGACTACACAAGTAGACAAGAGACAGCTCCAGACAGAATTCATTGGGATGACTCTCCTGCAGCATTCAATAATCGCAAAAACAGGTTCAATGAGCAGTTTGTAGCTCGTGATCCCAAAGATTCCCTGATGAACTGCGAATCATTTCTCCGACGAAACATTCAGAACGCTCTGAAAAAACACGAATCTGTCAAAGTGAATATGATATTAGTGAAAATGTTGAAATCGCGAAAGCAGTCCAGCAACGAGAGAAATATGAATATTTCCAAACCATCAGTTCCGCAACATATAAAGATGCGAATGTTATAAAATGCTTAGATGATAATGTACTTGTAACTATTTTGAAGGACCTCGAAAAACTTCCTAAGAAAGATATTGGATGAGCTTTGTAGCAAGCAAATAATCTTGGAGTTAAAATAAATAGGTTTACACTTCAACTCAGATCATCCCACAAAGAACTACCCCTTGTTATTCAACAGGAGTGAAGTTGTATCAACGCAAAGAACTATGATGACTTCTGTTATGGTCGGACTGTGATTTCAGCCTTGTATCCTGTTGAGAAGGATCTTCGACGAACCACCAAGTATCCTCGTTATTCTAAAGTTAGAAAGTTGAATGGAACGCAGCCTGTTCCCAATGGTAATGAGGCAAACCCGAAGAATGAAAAACAGATCCAGAAATCCGTCAACGTTAGTATTCTGAAGAAGAAAAACCTTTGACCACCTTACCAAACCTACTCAACCAAAACAAAGATGGAAAGACACGTAAAACTCGTTGATAACTCAGGACCACTACACAGACGCAGATGCTCCAGTTCGATGCAACCAGGAATAGATCGAAAATTTGTCTCGTCGGTATCAAAACAATAAGGCAAAGAGAGCATGAGAAGTTCATAAAGTGAAAGGTGTCTCTGTTATTTTCTATCGAAGGAACAACTTGAAAATCACTCGGGAGACTACAGCAAAATGAATTAAACTGCAATGAAAGTTCCTGGAAAAGGAAATGATATACAAGAACTTCAATCTTATCAGAACGAAGAAAAGGCTTCCTTGCATCATCAATGCCGATCGCGAGAGGCTATCGGTGCCACGATACACTGAAAATATTCCTCAAGAACCCAAGACTGCCGTTGTCAGATACCAAGCAAAATGATCTTATGGTGACTCCAGGAGATTTCACCATTCTGATCGTGGTCTTGGTTGTACGAAATGGTGTGCTAGAGTTGAGCAAGTTTCCCAAAAAGTTCAAACTGTTTTCCACCATCCCCGAGACATCGAAATAACGCCGCAGAAGAAATCTGAATTCAAAGCAGTTACCCACTGCCCTGTCTGTAAAAGTGATCCAATCCTCAAGATGAGAAGGTATGAGATCGTCATCGTCTCGTTTCCGAAAATGATCACCGTGAAGCAGCTCAAGAAGAATGTGGTACCAAATGTCAGGATAGTCATACCACACCTGTGCTATTTCACAAATTGACTGCCATGAAGCACAGATCATCACAGAAGATGTTGCTACCAGAATGGAAGAAAAATTGATTACTACCGACCACAAAAGTCGAATATTTGAGCTTCACCAAATGTCGAAACAGTTATCGAATCATTTTTCGATTCATTGATACCTTTCGATTTATGGCTTCATCTTCAGATCAACTGGTTTTCCACTTGAAGAGTTCCCGAACTTCAAACCTAAATTTCCCGAGGAAACAGAAGGAACACGATCAATCTTCTTACGCAAAAAGGGCTAATGCCACGCGATTATATTGACTCGATTGGAGGGTTCGATGGATCGTCTCTGCCGCCTTTTGTGACATTCTACAGCACACTGGAATTTGAAAAACGCCCTACGAGAAAATACAGGGGTGCTACGCTCCTGTGGAACGAATTCTAATGCAAAATCTTGGTAAAACACTAAGACCTTTACATGAGAACTGATACTCTTGCGTTGGCATGTATTCGAGAAAAGTCGATCCAATTGTCCGATTAATCATGAATCAAATTCGGCACATTATTTTACTTCGCCAAGTGATAAAAGGGATGGGATGTTGGAACAAACAAAACAAGAGCTAGAGCTTCTCACAGATGCAGATATTGATGTTTCTCTTTGTCGAACGAAGAATTTATGGTGACCTTAGTCAGGTTTGCGGAAAACTTCGAGCACATGCGAACAATGAACACCTCCCTGATTATGAACCAAAAGAGCTCGAAAACTGACCCATGTTATTCGATAGCAAAAACCAATATGGCTTGGCTATGTCACCATATTTAGCTCTGCGTGGTTTTGAATGATTAGAACCCAAGATCGACATTTCATAAATTCCAGATGAAGCTGCGAAGGGTTACATTTCAGAGTCAGATCTTGAGTATCCTACAGAATAGCATGCTTGGCACAGAGACCTTCTCTTATGTCCTCTCCATATCAATTCCAAAACGCCCTGTGTGACTTCTCACCAGAATGCCAAGTTGATGGCAATTTCGAGCCCAAAAAGAAAGCATATCATCCACTGTCGGAATCTGAAGCAGGCTTTGAGAAACTGGCTAGCCCCAACAACAATCCATAAAGTTTTGAAATTTCAGCAGTCTCCATGGCGTGAATCCTTCATCGACCTCCAAACTCACCAATAAAAAATACCAAAAATGACCACAAGAAGAACTTTTTCAAGAGCATGAATGATGCAGAATTCCTAAGTTCAACAAATTTTCATTTCAATTCACTGCAACAACATACATCTCCTTGCCATGTGAAAGAAAATGAAGAATGAGGGAAAAGGGCCAAAGTACATCTTCTGAAGAAATAGGAAGGCCGTAATGAGACCGAACCATGTACCTCAAAACCAGACCTCAAAAATTACGTTGTGTTCGATGAGAGTTTGATGGTTTTTGAGCCTCAAAAATTGCAGATACATTCGAACCCACCCAAATCTGTGGGAATGACAGTCCTAGATTTAGCGAAAAACACTTCACATGATTTCTATAATGATCACATGACAAATACATCCAACGATGGTTGTATCCCATTATGTAGCGATACCGATTTATAAGTAAGATAATCGAAGAGAAATATGAACTATTGAAAAGGATTACTACAAAAGTTGATGCATTTGAATGCAGGAAGAAAATTACTAAGAAATAAAATGTGTGAGCAAAAAAGTATAGGTTTCACGAAAAACGGGAAAAATGAAATATCAATGGAGAATGAAGCTCTGAAGTCCAAGACAAATTGTGACTTAAATAAATGATAATAAACTGAATGTAGGTGAATGCAAGAAGAATATTAACAAGAAATTGTAACTTTGGTTCGAAATTATAGTGAAGCGAAGAAAATGAAAGGAATTAAAAGTATTATCGTGAAAAATAAAAAATCTGATGATGAAACGTAATGACCGAGAACATGGAAAAAAAATTTGAAAGAGACGATAAACGATATCTGATACATGAAACATTCAAGAAACTACCTCGGAGCATCATTCGATTGATTCATGTTACAAGAAGTTAGAAATTATGAACATATGGAGAAAATTGCGATTGAAAAAAAAGTAATGTGAGAAGAATTTGAAAAATGTTGAAAAAGAGATTATACATTTAAATACAAATGAAAGTCGCTCAAACGGGTGTTGCTATACCGCGCTTACACTACACGAACACTAAACTCAAACTGTACACTACACGAACACTAAAATTAAACCATACACTACACCAACACTAAACTCAAACCATACACAACACAAACACTAAACTCAAACTATACACTACACGAACACTACACTTAAACCGTACACTACACGAACACTAAAACTGAACCGTTCACGACACTAACGAGGGAGAGTGGGGTCGGATATAAGGAGGGGTAGAAGGATCCGACAACCCCCCAGTGGTGGGACGAAGTCGGAGCTCGCGTGAGCATTGGTGTAACTAGAGAGGGGGAGGGGTTATTGGGGACGTAACCCCCCCTCCATTGATAACAAGGAATTTAGAAAAAACTACGAATAAAAATTTAAAAAGTATTTAAAAATTGAAATATTTACTTGACTCAACTCTAGTTACGCCAATGCCCTTGGGGCAGGGGCGCGTCCCTGAAGTAGACCTGTCCTTGCTGAGGCAGCAAGAAGTGTCTACCCGCTACCCTCTCTAGATCATCATACACATAAATGTAGAGTTAAGGAAGATTGAAATACAATACAAAAAAGTAGAGGAAAAATGGAGCAAATTATCGACTGAACAGTTTCACCACCAAGCAAGAGGAATCTGTAGAAGAAATAAGGGTCGATTTTTTCCCCAGAAACCAAACTATAAGAAGAATTGATAATTAGCAAGGTAACTCACAATAGAAAGGATAGGAAGATGAAAAATTAATACCGAGAGAACCAAAATGGTGATAAAAGAAACAGAACTATGTCAGGGAAACAAAGCTGAACGCAAATAGGTGAGAACCCTTTTCACTATCATTCCCATATAAAGAATCAAATGAAAAAAAACACTGAAATGCCTTTTCAGAATTTCCTGAAAGAATTCATGTAGAACTTCCGCATTACGTATTAAAATTCTGTATTTAATTTTGTTTCTTGGAGAAAAACCTTCAAAAAAATTTCGGAAAATACACAATATGAACCTTGCAATTTCGCGTTGGAATAATTTCAAATTGTTCTAATTTGTCAAGTGAAAATCAGTTCAAATAAATGTTTGTCTAACGATGAATGACGTTTTTATTCACTAAAATTTCATTTAAATCGATTCAATGTTTCCATAGATATCATTTGGTGATTTTTGAATTGAAAAATGTTGATTGGCAGAACTGCTTTCCTGCATAATAAATTTAATTTGACAGACAATAGATAAATTCTGGTGAAAAGAGTTCAGAGTACCAACACATGAAAATCACCAAAGAAATCTACTTGCAGAAAAAATGGAGGAATACTGATTGAAATGAAAAGTTTCAGGTTTTTATCAATTTACATTAGTTAGATTGAGATTCCAATTAGGTCATTCAACAAAATTCAGAAAGAAAAGCCTAGATAAAACTATTTTATCTCGAAAATACGAAAGATTCAATCAAGATTCATCCAACAAAATAAAAATTCAAACTCACCCTGTTGAGAATCCTGCAAATGTAGGTAAACAGTCACTTTATCACTGATTATTCATGTTCACAACAACAATCCAATCGTTTCCATCTCCAAAATACCTTTGAGGATTATTTTCATCTGGAAATCAAGAATAAAAATTACTCCAACACGAAAATACTAAAACTCACTTCATTCCATCATTTACACTGCCGCAAAAATAATTTTGACGAAAAGAACGTTATGAATAAAGAATCTTATAACACTTTCGTTCATAGAATCACCTACGTTGTTTACGAATTAACTCAATAACGCGATAAATTACCGATCCAAGAAGGCAGTGTAAAACAATTGAAACGAAACTTTTTCTCCAATATCATCTAGAACTTTTCCAGAACTCTACACTTATTCCTGCAAAATTTTGTTAATCTGAATATAAAATAAACAAGTTCAGTCTGGATCGGAAAAGTTGACTTTTCGAACTAATCCCAAAGAATATACGATGAAATAGCATCATTCTCATTCGATACGTTATTGACAGTCGATACCAATGAAAAGTTTCAAATTATTACTAAATCGGGAGAATTTCCGATAGCACTCACTCAATTTTTCACGACGACACTCGTGATAGATCAGTACTAATCGAAGGCACACCGATGACTGAGAACGATATGCAAATACTCACGACTCTTCTGTTTCAACCATAGAGAACTCCTCCAACAGAGGCTCTACCTCCAAAGCTATGTTGATACTCTATATTCTTTGCTTCATGGGAGGCGCCACCTGTTTCAGAACCCAACAGAAGCAGAGCAGGAGTTTTCTCACATCTCATATCCTACAAACAGAAGCTGCTGTCTTTTATTCCTGGATATTAAAATTCCGACCATTTTTGTCATGGTCTGTCGAAAATTTCCCGAAATTTCTTCAATATCCTCAATTTTGTTGACTCTCAACAGATTCATTCGCTTTCCAGCAAATTTACAGGTATCACAATAAAAATAATCAAAAATTAAGAATGTACCATTTTATTAAAACGGAGAAATGTAAAATAAATATCTGTCAATTCTCACCAAGCTCGTTCAAGGTGGTTTTAAACAACCAGTTATTTCATGTTTGAATATTCATTCTCATTACAAAATCTCAATCAAAACGTCCTATCAAATCAAAATTTTACTATTAGACACTTAGATAAAGATATGATGAGATATATAAAGTGATCCAAATGGTAAGGTCTGTTGAAATATTTTTTATTCTTTGATTCAGTGTTATGTAAGTTGCTTCTATAATAATTGTTAACACCTTTCCTTTGAATAAATCTTTCGGATTCATACATTATCCAAATAAACATAGGTGCACTAACACAAAAATTGAAATATTCAGTATTTCAAATCTTGTAAAGCTGAAAATATTGTCCGAAATTATTCAGGGTTTTCAACCGAGTCTCTGAGACACTACTGATATAATATGAGTAAAAAATTGTGTCTAACAAAGAACGAACAACAAAACTTTGAACTATCAAAACACGTCATTCATCGTCAGGCAATTTTTTTCAAAGGATATACTCCTGAAAAATTAGTGAAAGAAATAACGTAGGATCTGATTCATATTGTGTATTTTCCGAGTCATTTTTCAATGTGCACAACTTTCCATTTCACCTTATGACTACCCGATGAAAAATATACATTCAGTAAAAAAATCAGAATGTTAAGAAGTTATAAAAAAATGTTTAGCAGGTTAGGGGTTGGTCAGTCTTAGTTTCATCGCTCCTCTTGGTCCTTTCGACATGAGTTAGTTTCGATTCTGCCAGAAACCGGAGTTCCAGTCGCTGAGGATCAAGATTCACCGCAATTACTACAAGCCCTCACACCGCGTCAAGGTGCTGACCTCGTGAGGGGGGCCAAGCTCATCTAGCAGTCATCAGGCAGAACTGTTCGCACAATTCTGTCTGATCAAAGCTGTAACTCATCGCTTGACCCTATGGGAGCGCACAAATCAAGCGGAACACTCGTCTTCTATTCATTTTGCAACGCAAACATACCTAGACCTTTGACACAGTATAGAAACCACCAAAGGTTGTCCTATATGTGATCTGGATGACTGCTCACTTTTCAAATGAGGCCTACGGACACCCCAGTCCGGTACTTGACCCTCGTAAGAGTAACGTCGCGCTGCAGTCGAATTTGGACATCGTGTACCGATGATTTATAATTTTCAGGGAGATGAACATCCTTTGGACAAATGAGAAAGAACAGGAAAAAAAGATGATATATGACAACCTGATTAAAGGAACTCAGGTATATAGTAACTTGCTTTTCAAAAAGCAAGTAAGGACAAGAATGTTCAAATTATGAACGCTGCTTTTAGGCTAAGAGCCTTTTTGTTTTATTTCCAACTCAATAAAAGAATGAATCGGATAATGAAGAAAAGAATTGGAACGGTAGGGACAATTACAGAATGTATCCAGAGGAAACAGCTGGAATTTTAGGTTATGTTAGGTTTGGTAAGGAGAAGTCCAAAGGATGGTAAGTTAAGGATCACCAAAGAAAATAATGAAATGGACTCTTCCTCAATTGGAAAAAGAGGAGGAGGACCCAAGGAAAAATGGATTGTTGGTGAAATAAAGAAATTCATTAATAAGTAAGGGTATCGGAAAACGTGGCAGAGCGGCCTAACCTGAACAAAGTGGAAAGAATGATCTATAATATGAGATTAAAAAAAATGATTCTACTTTGAAAGATTCCATCGGTTGTGCATGAAACCAATGCACACTTTGACTCACGCGATTAAATTTGAAAGTTTCTGAGATTACGTATGAAGCCAATGCACAAATGGAATCAACGTTCAACTGCAAAATAACTGTCCCACCAATGTGTATAAACGAGTATACTACAATAAAGGATCCAACAGTCGTCGAACGGTTCTCAAGAATGTATTGAGCCGATACGCAGTCTCAAACGGGTTACGGATGGTGCACGAAGCCAGTGCACTCTTTGAGTCACGCGATTCCACTTTGAATGATTCCTACGGTTGTGCAAGAAGAATATGCACTTTTTGACTCACACGATTCCGCGTAAAAATTTATTCGGTTGTGCATGAAACCAATGCACTCTTGACTCACACGATTCCAATTTGAATGATTCTTTCGATGTGCATGAAGCCAATGCACTGTTGAGTCACACGATTCCATTTTGAATGATTCTAGATTGCGTATGAAGCCAATACACAACCCGAATCAACGTTCAACAACAGTCGTCGAACGGTTCTAGGATTGTGTATTGAGCCAATACGCAATTTGAATCGTACGATTCCACGGTTTCAAACTAATTGAGCAAATGAACGGTTTGAGTCACACCATTCTAATTTAGGAATAGGAATAGAAATTTGATACAATTTGAATGATTCTTTACGGTGTGCATGAAGCTAATGCACGGTTTGAATCGTACGATTCCCAAATTTCAAACTGAATTCAAATTGAGTACAAAGAAAACAAAAAAATTAAATCTAGCGCACGTTTCCTTTACCCAAGGGGATGGTTTTGAATATGACTGGTAGGATATGAGAGGAAGGGTCCGATTTCTTCCTGGTGAAGGGCTAGGAAGAAGGTCGGAGCTCGCGTGGGCAGGGACGCAACCCTGAAGTAGACACCTTGCTGATGGGAGCGCAAGAAGTGTCTACCCGCTACCCTTAGAGGCGCATGAAGCCGACGCGATGCACTTTTAGAGTCGCACGATTTCACTTCCGTTGTCTAATCAACACCAGTTTGAGCGCTATTTCAATCGAACAATATCCTACAGGTAGAACGTTGAATGTCCAGGTACCAGATGTAGTCTATCGTTTTTCGGACTTTTGGGAAAGAGATTGAAGCCATAAGGGCTGCTCACATTCATGAATCGTTATCACTATATAATGCGATACGGTTATCGTCGAATGCATTTTTCATGCAATCATTATTGAAATCGTATGAAGTTTTTGCTAAATCTAGGACGGCATTCTCACAGAAATCAGTTTGCTCAAACATATCTGTAATTCCAGAAGCTCAGCAGCCACCATTGTCTCACTGATCACAACGCAATTTAAAAGTCCGGTTTCGAAATACATGATTAAGCTCCAAGATGGTCTTCTCATTTCGACAGAAGTTGTAAATCGACCCTTAACCTCCCTTTCTCCACCGTCTTCCACATTTCAAGAAGAAATATGTTGGTGTAGTGAATTGAGATGAAAACTTGATGAACCTACCAAATCCTGCATTAGTCACGAACTTGAAAGAGTTCTTAAAGCCATTTTTGGCATTTTTCTATTAATGAGTTTTGTATCGATGAGCGATTCAACCTATGGATACTGCTGAAATTTCAGAACTTTATGAATTCTTGTTGGGGTAAGCCGATTCTCAGAGCCCCCTTCAAATTCCGATAGTGGATGTTATACTTCCTTTTAAGGCTCAGAATGGGCATCAACTTGGCATTCTGGTGAGAAGCTACACGTGGTGTTCGAGCTTTGGAATTGATATGGACAGGACATATGAGAAGGTCTTTGTGCAAGTCATGATGTTCTATAGGATACTCAAGATCCTCCCCTGAAATATATCCTTCCGGAGTATCATCTGCAATTTACGAAATGTCGAAAAAGGGGTCCAATCATTCGAAACCACTATGAGGTAAATAAAGTGACATAGCCGAGCCATATCGATTAATACTACCGAAATACATGGGAAAGAATTCGAACTCTCTCGAGACATAATCAGCGATGTATTCGTTGTTCGAATGTGCTCGAAGAATTCCGCAAACTTGGCGAAGGCCATCACAAATACCCCGTTCGACAACAGAAACATCATCTGCATCTATAAGAAGCCCCCTTCCTGCTTTGCGGGTTTCAATATCGCATTCCAATGACCACCAGGCGAAGTCGAAAAACAATGTGCAGAATCCAACCCTTGACTCATCAGACAACTGGATCGACTTTGCTCGAAGACATGCCAACTATAGAATATCAGTTTTCATGTGAGGGTCCTAGCATCCATCCAAGACTTTGCAGTAAAATTTGTTATACAAGAGCTGGGCTCCCTCATATTTTCTAGTAGGACATTTCTCTCCTCCCAATATACCGTAGAATGCCTCAAGAAGGCGACAGAGAAGATCAACCGAACCGTCCGATAGAATCAATATAATCCAACGGCATTAACCCTTTTTTAGTGGGAAGATTTGGCGTGTTCCTCCTGTTTCTTCGAGAAATAGAGATTCAAAGTTAAAAAACTCATTCAAGTAGTATTCCAGTTAATCGAAAGATGAAGGCAAGAATCGGAAGGTATCAATGAATCGAACATTGATTCGACAAATGTCACAATATTTGGTGAAGCTCAAATATTCTTCCTTCGCGATCGGCAGAAAATCAATAATCCTTCCATTCTGGTGGCAACATCTTCCATGATGAAATGTGCAACATATCCAGTCAATTTGTGAAATACCACAGGTGTGGTACGCTTATCCTTCTAATTGATATCTCATTCTACTTGAGCTGCTTCCCGGTGATCATTTTGGGGAATGAGATGTGATGATCTCGTACCTTCTCATCTCCAGGAATGGAATCATCTTCACAGACGTGGAAGTGAGGAACTACTTGGAATTCAGCATCCCGCTGCGGTGTTATTTTGATGTCCCGGGAGCAAAGAAAAACAATTTTAACATCTTTGGCAAACTGACTCATCCCTTTGGCAAACCATTTCGTGCAGTCGAGACCCCGATGAGAACGGTAGACTCTCCAAGAATCATCATATGAACGTTTTGCGTTGCATCCAACACCGACAGCCTTGGGCTCTTGAAGAATATTTCCAGCGTAATAAGGCACCAATAGACTCTCGCGTTCAGCACGAATGATGCAAGGGGCCTTTTCCTCGCTCTGATATTTTGAAATTCGTGTATATTTTCCCGTATTCCAGAAAATTTCATAGCAGTTTCATTCATTTCACTGCGGTCTTCCGAATAATTTCCTAGTTGTGCCGTCGATAGAAAATAACGGAGACATTTCTTTCACATATGAAATCCTCGTGATCTTCTCAGCTTTACTGTTCTGATAAATGACGAAACAAATTTTCGATCCATACCTGGTGGCAGAGAACTGGAGCATCAGGGTCTGAGTGGTTCTCCTGAGTTATCAGCAAGTTAACGTGTCTCTCCATCTTCGTTGAAGTTGAGAAGGTTGGTTGAGTGATCAAAGTTATTTCTTCTTCAGAATAGAAACGTTGACAGAGATCTGGTACTGCTCCCCAAACTTCGAAATTCGCGTCACTACCATTGGCTACTGCATTCCTTTCAAGTTTAAAACTTCAGAATAATGAAGATACCAGATGGTTCAATTCAGATCCATCTCAAGAGGATACAGGGCGAACACAGTCCTCGCAGAACAGGAGTCACCAAACATTCTTCACATTGATACAAGATCCCTCCTGTTGAATCCCATGAAGCAGCTCAATGCAAGAAGATCCGAGACGAGGTGTACACCTATTTATATGATTAACTCCAAGGTTGTTTACTTGCTTCAGAGCACATCCTCCATCTCTCTCTCGAAATTCTCCAAGATACTTCAAGATAGGACTAGTACATCGATATCGAAGCATTCTGCAACATTCGCAACTCTACATATTGCGGAATCTGAAGTTTGGGAATATCCAAATGTCTCCAGTTGCTGGATCGTTTCATGATTTCAAAGTTTCCACGAAATATCATATTTACTTTGACAGTTTCGTGAATTTTCGGAGCGGTTCTGAATGAATCGTCGAAAAATTGATCCGCAGTTCATTAGGGAATCTCGGGGATCTTTATGCTACAGGCTGTTCATTTTACCCGTTCTGGCGCGATCATCAAATGTTACAGTAGAGTCATCCCAATGGTTCTGTCTGGAGCTGTCTCTTATCGACTGGTATATTCAGCACATCTGAGAGAATCCAATTTCAATTGTGCTCTATGAGTTTTAGGGTTGCAGTTGAAGATAAAGGTGACTGAGCACCATGAAGGAAAAAAAATGATTAGGGAGTGCGCACATTGGAGAATGGAATTGGACATAATGATTAAGAGGGGCATAGATGGATCACCCTGAGGTAGGAAAAATCAGGGTGGATGAAGGAAATTGAATTCGTCCTAAGACGGTTGAAAAAAGGGTGGGAATTCCCAATTGGACGATATAAGAAATTACTGGATACACTGAACCATATTAAAACTCCTGGAGCACAATTAAAAATGAATTATCGCGGAGGAGTCGAGTACACGAGTAGACAAGAGACAGCTCCGGACAGAATTCATTGGGATGACTCTCCAGCAGCATTCAATAATCGCAAAAACAGGTATAATGAGCAGTTTGTAGCTCGTGATCCCAAAGATTCCCTGATGAACTGCGAATCATTTCTCCGACGAAACATTCAGAACGCTCTGAAAAAACACGAATCTGTCAAAGTGAATATGATATTAGTGAAAATGTTGAAATCGCGAAAGCAGTCCAGCAACGAGAGAAATATGAATATTTCCAAACCCTCAGTTCCGCAACATATAAAGATGCGAATGTTATAAAATGCTTAGATGATAATGTACTTGTAACTATTTTGAAGGACCTCGAAAAACTTCCTAAGAAAGATATTGGATGAGCTTTGTAGCAAGCAAATAATCTTGGAGTTAAAATAAATAGGTTTACACTTCAACTCAGATCATCCCACAAAGAACTACCCCTTGTTATTCAACAGGAGTGAAGTTGTATCAACGCAAAGAACTATGATGACTCCTGTTATGGTCGGACTGTGATTTCAGCCTTGTATCCTGTTGAGAAGGATCTTCGACGAACCACCAAGTATCCTCGTTATTCTAAAGTTAGAAAGTTGAATGGAACGCAGCCTGTTCCCAATGGTAATGAGGCAAACCTGAAGAATGAAAAACAGATCCAGAAATCCGCCAACGTTAGTATTCTGAAGAAGAAAAACCTTTGACCACCTTACCAAGCCTACTCAACCGAAACAAAGATGGAAAGACACGTAAAACTTGTTGATAACTCAGGACCACTACACAGACGCAGATGTTCCAGTTCGATGCAACCAGGAATAGATCGAAAATTTGTCTCGTCGGTATCAAAACAATAAGGCAAAGAGAGCATGAGAAGTTCATAAAGTGAAAGGTGTCTCTGTTATTTTCTATCGAAGGAACAACTTGAAAATCACTCGGGAGACTACAGCAAAATGAATTAAACTGCAATGAAAGTTCCTGGAAAAGGGTATGATATACAAGAATTTCAAACTTATCAGAACGAAGAAAAGGCTTCCTTGCATCATCAATGCCGATCGCGAGAGGCTATCGATGCCAAGATACACTGAAAATATTCCTCAAGAACCCAAGACTGCCGTTGTCAGATACCAAGCAAAATGATCTTATGATGATTCCAGGAGATTTCACCATTCTCATCGTGGTCTTGATTGTACGAAATGGTGTGCTAGAGTTGAGCAAGTTTCCCAAAAAGTTCAAACTGTTTTCCACCATTCCCGAGACATCGAAATAACACCGCAGAAGAAATCTGAATTCCAAGAAGTTACCCACTGTCCTGTCTGTAAAAGTGATCCAATCCTCAAGATGAGAAGGTATGAGATCGTCATCGTCTCGTTTCCGAAAATGATCACCGTGAAGCAGCTCAAGAAGAATGTGGTACCAAAGTCAGGATTGTCATACCACACCTGTGGTATTTCACAAATTGACTGGCATGAAGCACAGATCATCACAGAAGATGTTGCTACCAGAATGGAAGAAAAATTGATTACTACCGACCACAAAAGTCGAATATTTGAGCTTCACCAAATGTCGAGACAGTTATCGAATCATTTTTCGATTCATTGATACCTTTCGATTCATGGCTTCATCTTCAGACCAACTGGTTTTCCACTTGAAGAGTTCCCGAACTTCAAACCTAAATTTCCCGAGGAAACAGAAGGAACACGATCAATCTTCTTACGCAAAAAGGGCTAATGCCTCGCGATTATATTGACTCGATTGGAGGGTTCGATGGATCGTCTCTGCCGCCTTTTGGGACATTCTACAGCACACTGGAATTTGAAAAATGCCCTACGAGAAAATACAGGGGTGCTACGCTCCTGTGGAACGAATTCTAATGCAAAATCTCGGTTTAACACTAAGACCTTTACATGAGAACTGATACTCTTGCGTTGGCATGTATTCGAGAAAAGTCGATCCAATTGTCCGCTTAATCATGAATCAAATTCGGCACATTATTTTACTTCCCCAGGTGATAAAAGGGATGGGATGTTGGAACAAACAAAACAAGAGCTAGAGCTTCTCACAGATGCAGATATTGATGTTTCTCTTTGTCGAACGAAGAATTTATGGTGACCTTAGTCAGGTTTGCGGAAAACTTCGAGCACATGCGAACAATGAACACCTCCCTGATTATGAACCAAAAGAGCTCGAAAACTGACCCATGTTATTCGACAGCAAAAATCAATATGGCTTGGCTATGTCACCATATTTAGCTCTGCGTGGTTTTGAATGATTAGAGCCCAAGATCGACATTTCATAAATTCCAGATGAAGCTGCGAAAGGTTACATTTCAGAGTCAGATCTCGAGTATCCTACAGAAGAGCATACTTAGCACAGAGACCTTCTCTTATGTCCTCTCCATATCAATTCCAAAACGCCCTGTGTGACTTCTCACCAGAATGCCAAGTTGATGGCAATTTCGAGCCCAAAAAGAAAGCATATCATCCACTGTCGGAATCTGAAGCAGGCTTTGAGAAACTGGCTAGCCCCAACAACAATCCATAAAGTTTCGAAATTTCAGCAGTCTCCATGGCGTGAATCCTTCATCGACCTCCAAACTCACCAATAAAAAATACCAAAAATGACCACAAGAAGAACTTTTTCGAGCGCATGAATGATACAGAATCCGTAAGTTCAACAAATTCTCATTTCAATTCACTGCAACAACATACATCCCCTTGCCATGTGAAAGAAAATGGAGAATGAGGGAAAAGGGCCAACGTACATCTTCTGAAGAAATGGGAAGGCCGTAATGGGACCGAACCATGTACCTCAAAACCACACCTCAAAAATTACGTTGTGTTCGATGAGAGTTTGATAGTTATTGAGCCTCCAAAATTGCAGATACATTCGAACCCACCCAAATCTGTGGGAATGACAGTCCTAGATTTAGCGAAAAACACTTCACATGATTTCTATAATGATCACATGACAAAATACATCCAACGATGGTTGTATCCCATTATGTAGCGATACCGATTCATATGTATTAATTCGAAGAAAAATATGAACTATTGAAAAGGGATTACTACAAAAGTTGATGCATCTGAATGCAAGAAGAAAATTACTAAGAAATAAAATGTGTGAGCAAAAAAGTATAGGTATCATGAAAGACGGGAAAAATGAAATATCAATGGAGAATGAAGCTCTGAAGTCCAAGACAAATTGTGACTTAAATAAATGATAATAAACTGAATGTATTAGGTGAATGCAAGAAGAATATTAACAAGAAATTGTAACTTTGGTTCGAAATTATAGTGAAGCGAAGAAAATGAAAGGAATTAAAAGTATTATCGTGAAAAATAAAAAATCTGATGATGAAACGTAATGATCGAGAACATGAAAAAAAAAATTTGATAGCATTCGGAGACGATAAACAATATCTGATACCTGAAACATTCAAGAAACTACCTCGGGGCATCATTCGATTAATTCATGTTAAAAGAAGTTAAAAATTATGAACATATAGAGAAAATTGCCATTGAAAAAAAAGTAATGTTAGATGAATTTGAAAAATTTTGAAAAAGAGATTATACAGTTAAATACAAATGAAAGTCGCTCAAACGGGTGTTGCTATACCGCGTTTACACTACACGAACACTACACTTAAACTGTACACTACACGAACACTAAACTTAAACCGTAGTCTACACGAACACTACACTTAAACCGTACACTACACGAACACTACACTCAAACCATACACTACACGAACACTACACTTGAACCGTACACTACACGAACACTAAACTTAACCATACACTACACGAACACTAAAACTGAACCGTTCACGACACGAACGAAGAAGAGTGGGGGTAGGATATAAGGAGGGGTAGAAGGATCCGACAACCCCCCATTGGTGGGACGAAGTCGGAGCTCGCGTGAGCATTGGTGTAACTAGAGGGGGGAGGGGTTATTGGGGACGTAACCCCCCTCCATTGATAACAAGAAATTTGGAAAAGACTACGAACAAAAATTTAAAAAATATTTAAAAATTGAAATATTTACTTGACTCAACTCTAGTTACGCCAATGCCCTTGGGGCAGGGGCGCGTCCCTGAAGTAGACCTGTCCTTGCTGAGGCAGCAAGAAGTGTCTACCCGCTACCCTCTCTAGATCATCATACACATAAATGTAGAGTTAAGGAAGATTGAAATACAATACAAAAAAGTAGAGGAAAAATGGAGCAAATTATCGACTGAACAGTTTCACCACCAAGCAAGAGGAATCTGTAGAAGAAATAAGGGTAGATATTTTCCCCAGAAACCAAACTATAAAAAGAATTGATAATTACCAAGGTAACTCTCAATAGAAAGGATAGGAAGATGAAAAATTAATACAGAAAGAACCAAAATGGTGATAAAAGAAACAGAACTATGTCAAGGAAATAAAGCTGAACGCAAATAGATGAAATCGAGGTAGGAACCCTTTTTACTATAATTCCCATATAAAGAATCAAATGAAAAAAAAACACTGAAATGCCTTTTCAGAAATTCCTAAAATAATTCATGTAGAACTTCTGCATTACGTATATATTAAAATTCTCTATTTAATTTTGTTTCATGGAGTGAACCTTAAAAAAAATCCGGAAAATACACAATATGAACCTTGCAATTTCGCGTTGGAATAATTTCAAATTGTTCTAATTTGTCAAGTGAAAATCAGTTCAAATAAATGTTTGTCTGACGATGAATGACGTTTTTATTCACTAAAATTTCATTTAAATCGATTCAATGTTTCCATAGATATCATTTGGTGATTTTTGAATTGAAAAATGTTGATTGGCAGAACTGCTTTCCTGCATAATAAATTTAGTTTGACAGACAATAGATAAATTCTGGTGGAAAGAGTTCAGAGTACCAACACATAAAAATCACCAAAGAAATCTATTTGAAAAAAAATTGGAGGAATACTGATTGAAATGAAAGGTTTCAGGTTTTTATTAATTCACGTCAGCTAAATTGAGATTCGAATTAAGTCATTCAACAAGATTTAATAAGAAAAGCCTAGATTAAACTTTTTTATCCCGAAAATACTAAAGATTCAATCAAAATTCATCCAACAAAATAAAAACTCAAACTCACCCTGTTGAAAATCCAGCAAATGTATAGGTGAACAGCCACTTTATCACTGATTCTTTATGTTCACAACAACAATCCAATCGTTTCCATCTCCAAAATACCTTTGAGGATTATTTTCATCTGGAAATCAAGAATAAAAATTACTCCAACTCGAAAATACTAACACTCACTTCATTCCATCATTTACACTGCCGCGAAAATAATTTCGACGAAAAGTACGTTATGAATATAGAATATTATTCAACTTCAGTCAATCCAACGGTCGAAAATCATAGAATCACATACGTTGTTTACGAATTAACTCAAGGACGCGAGACTATTCCGATTGAAGTAGGTCATGAAACAGAAGCATCCCTCGAATATCCATTTTGGATTCTTCCAAAACATTCGACATTAAAAATTCGAGTTTAAAACTCAAACTAACCCTGAAAGGAAATAATTGAGTGGATCATTTCATCATTAACCTACTTAATTAATCCTGTGGAAATGAAATAAACTAAATCAGCCGGCTAGAAAGAAGCTCAAAACGATATTTCGAATCAATCCGTAAGAAAATAAGCCGAAAATTGACCATTCTCGTTCGATATGAAGTTAACTATAGATACAAATGAAAATTTTCGAGTCAATACTAAGCTGAAAGAGTTTTCGAAAACACTTACTCAATTTTTTCACAAAGACACTCGCGAAATACTTTTAATAGATCATCACTTATCAAACGTTCAGGGAAGACTGAATACCTAACGGAAATGATCACAAATTTGCTGCTGAGAACATAGAATTTTACAACTAGCCAATCAAAACACCGGATTTGGTGGTGTGATACGACGATACCCAAGAACACTTCAATGACGTCATTGACGTAAAAAATGGAAGCTAAAACTTATCTGGAAAGTAAATCTGGGATTTTTTAAAAACATCGCACATTAAATCTTCTAGTTCAAAACTAAAACCTACCCTGAAAGGAAAATTTTGATGCTCAGATACTATCGACAGTTACCTAGATTTCCTTCATCTGAAATTGAAATGAATAAAATCATTCCAAAGCTTAAAAGCTGTGGAAATGGCATTTCGAACTAATCCCGAAGAATATAAACTGAAAATGCAACATTCAGATGATGGATTAACTGTCGATACAACTGAAAATGTTCTAATTATTTCTCATTCACACCAGCGAAATTAAGAATCCAATTTGGGTCATTCAACAAGATTCTGGAAGAAAAACCTAGATAAAACTATTTTATCCCGAAAATATGAAAGATTCAATCAAAATTCATCCAACAAAATAAGAACTCAAACTCACCCTGTTGAAAATCCTGCAAATGTAGGTAAACAGCCACTTTATCACTGAATATTTATGTTCACAATCACAATCCAACCTTTTTCATCTCCAAAATACCTTCGGGGATTATTTTCATCTGAAAATCAAGAATAAAAATCACTCCAACTCGAAAATACTAACACTCACTTCATTCCATCATTTACACTGCCGCGAAAATAATTTCGACGAAAAGTACGTTATGAATATAGAATATTATTTAACTTCAATCGAGCCAACGGTCGAAAATCATAGAATCACATACTTTGTTTACGAATTAACTCAAGGACGCGAGACTATTCCGATTGGAGTAAGTAGGTCATGAAACAGAAGCATCCCTCGAATATCCATTTTGGATTCTTCCAGAATTGAAGATTCGAGTTTGAAACTCAAACTAACCCTGAAAGGAAATAATTGAGTTGATCATTTCATCATTCACCTACATATTAATCCTGTGGAAATGAAATAAACTAAATCAGCCGGCTACAAAGAAGCTCAAAACGATATTTCGAATTAATCCGTAAGAAAATGAGCCGAAAATTGATCATTCTCGTTCGATATGAAGTTAACTATAGATACAAATAAAAGTTTTCGAGTCAATACTAAGCTGAAAGAGTTTTCGAAAACACTTACTCAATTTTTTCACAAAGACACTCGCGAAATACTCTTAATAGATCATCACTAATCAAACGTTCAGGGAAGACTGAATACCTAACGGAAATGATCACAAATTTGCTGCTGCGAACATAGAATTTTACAACTAGCCAATCAAAACACCGGATTTGGTGGTGTGATACGACGATACCCAAGAACACTTCAATGACGTCATTGACGTAAAAAATGGAAGCTAAAACTTATCTGGAAAGTAAATCTGGGATTTTTTCAAAACATCGCACATTAAATCTTCTAGTTCAAAACTAAAACCTACCCTGAAAGGAAAATTTTGATGCTCAGATACTATCGACAGTTACCTAGATTTCCTTCATCTGAAATTGAAATGAATAAAATCATTCCAAAGCTTAAAAGCTGTGGAAATGGCATTTCGAACTAATCCCGAAGAATATAAACTGAAAATGCAACATTCAGATGATTGATTAACTGTCGATACAACTGAAAATGTTCTAATTATTTCTCATTCACACCAGCGAGATTTGGAATCGAATTTGGGACATTCTATAAGATTCTGGAAGAAAAGCCTAGATAAAACTATTTTACCCCGGAAATACGTAACATTCAATCAAAATTCATCCAACAAAATGAAAACTCAAACTCACCCTGTTGAAAATCCAGCAAATGTATAGGTGAACAGCCACTTTATCACTGATTCTTTATGTTCACAACCACAATCCAATCGTTTCCATCTCCAAAATACCTTTCAGGATTATTTTCATCTGGAAATCAAGAATAAAAATCACTCCAACTCGAAAATACTAACACTCACTTCATTCCATCATTTACACTGCCGCGAAAATAATTTCGACGAAAAGTACGTTATGAATATAGAATATTATTTAACTTCAATCGAGCCAACGGTCGAAAATCATAGAATCACATACGTTGTTTACGAATTAACTCAAGGACGCGAGACTATTCCGATTGGAGTAAGTAGGTCATGAAACAGAAGCATCCCTCGAATATCCATTTTGGATTCTTCCAGAATTAAAGATTCGAGTTTGAAACTCAAGCTAACCCTGAAAGGAAATAATTGAGTGGATCATTTCATCATTCACCTACATATTAATCCTGTGGAAATGAAATAAACTAAATCAGCCGGCTAGAAAGAAGCTCAAAACGATATTTCGAATTAATCCGTAAGAAAATAAGCCGAAAATTGACCATTCTCGTTCGATATGAAGTTAACTATAGATTCAAATGAAAATTTTCGAGTCAATACTAAGCTGAAAGAGTTTTCAAAAACACTTACTCAATTTTTTCACAAAGACACTCGCGAAATACTCTTAATAGATCATCACTAATCAAACGTTCAGGGAAGACTGAATACCTAACGGAAATGATCACAAATTTGCTGCTGCGAACATAGAATTTTACAACTAGCCAATCAAAACACCGGATTTGGTGGTGTGATACGACGATACCCAAGAACACTTCAATGACGTCATTGACGTAAAAAATGGAAGCTAAAACTTATCTGGAAAATAAATCTGGGATTTTTTCAAAACATCGCACATTGAACCTTCTAGTTCAAAACTAAAACCTACCCTGAAAGGAAAATTTTGATGCTCAGATACTATCGACAGTTACCTAGATTTCCTTCATCTGAAATTGAAATGAATAAAATCATTCCAAAGCTTAAAAGCTGTGGAAATGGCATTTCGAACTAATCCCGAAGAATATAAACTGAAAATGCAACATTCAGATGATTGATTAACTGTCGATACAACTGAAAATGTTTTAATTATTTCTCATTCACACCAGTGAGATTTGGAATCGAATTTGGGACATTCTACAAGATTCTGGAAGAAAAGCCTAGATAAAACTATTTTACCCCGGAAATACGTAACATTCAATCAAAATTCATCCAACAAAATGAAAACTCAAACTCACCCTGTTGAAAATCCAGCAAATGTAGGTAAACAGCCACTTTATCACTGATTATTTAAGTTCACAACCACTATCCAATCGTTTCCACCTCCAAAATACCTTCAGAGATTATTTTCATCTGGAAATCAAGAATAAAAATCACTCCAGCTCGAAAATACTAACACTCACTTCATTCCATCATTTACACAGCCGCGAAAATAATTTCGACGAAAAGTACGTTATGAATATAGAATCTTATAACACTTTCGTTCATAGAATCACCTAAGTTGTTTACGAATTAACTCAAAGACGCGATAAATTACCGATCCAAGAAGGCCGTGTAAAACAATTGAAACGAAACTTTTTCTCGATATCATCTAGAACTTTTCCAGAACTCTACACTTAATTCCTGCAAAATTAAGGCTTAAACTCACCCCGAAAGGAGATAATTGAACAGATATTTTCGTCCTTCACCTGGATTTTGTTCATCTGAAAATAAAATAAACAAATTCAGTCTGGCTCGGAAAAAATCGACTTTTCGAACTAATCCCAAAGAATATACGATGAAAATGCATCATTCTCATTCGATACGTTATTAACAATCGATACAAATGAAAAGTTTCAAATTATTACCAAATTGAGAGAATTTCCGATAGCACTCACTCAATTTTTCACGACGACACTCGTGATAGATCAGTACTAATCGAAGGCACACCGATGACTGAGAACGATATGCAAATACTCGCGACTCTTCTGTTTCAACCATAGAGAACTCCTCCAACAGAGGCTCTACCTCCAAAGCTATGTTGATACTCTATATTCTTTGCTTCATGGGAGGCGCCACCTGTTTCAGAACCCAACAGAAGCAGAGCAGGAGTTTTCTCACATCTCATATCCTACAAACAGAAGCTGCTGTCTTTTATTCCTGGATATTAAAATTCCGACCATTTTTCTCATGGTCTGTCGAAAATTTCCCGAAATTTCTTCAATATCCTCAATTTTGTTGACTCTCAACAGATTCATTCGCTTTCCAGCAAATTTACAGGTATCACAATAAAAATAATCAAAAATTAAGAATGTACCATTTTATTAAAACGGAGAAATGTAAAATAAATATCTGTCAATTCTTACCAAGCACGTTTAAGGAGGTTTTAAACAACCAATTATGTTATATTTAAATATTCATTCTGATTACAAAATCTCCATCAAAATGTCCCTATCAAATCAAAATTTTACTTTTAGATACTTAAATAAAGATATTCACAAATGTGATCCAAATGATAAGGTCTGAGTTGAAATATTTTTAATTCCTTGATTCAGTTTTATGTAAGTTACTTCTATAAGAATTGTAAACACCCTTCCTTTGGATAAATCTTTTGGATTCATACATTATCCAAATGAACACAGGTGCACTGCTAACTCAAAAATTGAAATATTCAGTATTTCAGATCTTGTAAAGCTGAGAATACTTTTGCATCAAGAAATAATTAAATTCAATTCATGATAGCAGGTTTCAATTAATTACCAGACATAACATAAATTTCCCTTCGGATGACAAATAAATTAATAAAAGGGAAAAAACAGCTGGATATTTTTTTAAGTCACGTTGAGTACTTTACTTTTATTGTAAAACGAAGAATGTGAAGATTCTAATGCTTCGATTAATCCTCTTTTCAGCCTTCTCCATTAAAATGAGATACTATAAGGATAAGATAACAATAGATTCGATCATCCCCTCATTTATTCAGAAAGGGTGAAAAGGGTAGATTTAAAACTTTATTATTGAACATACTGCGCCATCTATACATCAATAACTGATGCTCAATGTTCAAGATTAGTAGAAATCTGTCAGTGGATCAATCTACACAATTTTTTTTTCTGGATTTCCAAAAATTTTATAGCACTTTCGTAAAAGATGACTGGGTGTCAAGTATTTTTTTCAGGTTCAATTGTTGTATCAGCCATCCTCAGGCACAGTTAGAAATCTTATGTTTTCTAAACCGTATCATATGCGATAGTTTAATAGGTACATGATCAAATAAATGATTTCTAATCTGTCTCAAGACTCTGATGATTTTCCCTAGAATTTCAGAAAACAATGAATGGAATAATCAAATAATCCAACGTTCATTAGAGAAATTATTACGAACAAAAATTACACATTTCATGAAAGGAAATTTGAAATTAATTGCCCATCTAATTCAAAAAAACAATGAAATTTTACAAAGAGGTTCAACTGTTTGGCTCACAGCATTACAAAAATAAGAAAACTAACAACTTTACGATGAGAGCTGTTGTTCTTATCATTCAAAGTTATTCTTTATCAAAGGGTTCATTTTTTCCAGAACAATTCAAATTTGATGAGGTTCTTACAAATATTATGCAATTACCCAGCATTTAAACTATGATCTAGAATAATAATAAAAAGAACTATCCTTTCCAACATCTTTAATACAGCTAAGAACAAAATGTTACATAACACGCTCCATGCTTAGCACTATGACCTATCTATTCAATCAAAAGTGTAATGTTTCTTTCCTTCCTCGGGATACTGTTTGGGCACTGTAGGATGAAAACTTTTGGATTGTTCACCAATCCACATAAGCAAAGCGAAAAATGACAATGTACCAATCAATTGAAGGTACTGTTCCCAACAAGGTGAAAGATGCTTTGCGTTAATATCATATCGATCCTCTCTCATCAAATCGAACTGTACATGCATAGGCTCATTGAAATTTCTCTTCAATTCAGGGTTATCCCAAGGGTAAAAGGGGTCTCTGGAGTCTCCGGACTCTGCTTTCAATTTAGGGTAATCTCCGTAGCCTGTTCCATCATCATCGTATGGCTCATATTCTGAGGGATGTACACCGTATCTTTGGGCAGCAGCTAATCTTTCAGCTTCTGTCTTCGGGTAAGGTCCTGGTTTGAAATCTTTATTCCAGTGGTGTCTGACCGAAGACAAAATCACCTTGGAATTCGCCAGAGAAAGCTTTGATAGAGAATTGAACGTTTTTGCCAGGAGATGTGGGTTCATTTCGTTCTGATTTTTTCTTATATTATAATAAGCTGTTTTATTGTTGTAAAATATAATTATGTGGAGAACTTTTATCAGAAATCAGAAACCACAGAACACAAATAAACATAACACGTAACACCGATAAATGAATCAAATGAAAATTGACAAATAATATTTGACTGAAAACAGGAATTTGAATTGTGTCACTATACTTTTTAATCAATTACGGCTTGAAAATGAGAATCTATTTTAGGTTTTGGTCGGTATGAGACTGAGAGAATCCTAGTCAAATAATAGAAAAAGAATACTCTCTTAGACCTTCTGTAATCGGTGTAGGTTAGGTTAGGTAATAATAAATGTTCTGTGGAACACTGGCAAGCAATTTGTTTAAAAATGAATTATTTCAAACTATTCCAAAATGTTCAATTCGTCAACACATTAGTTCTGAGGAATTACGCCAAAAATGAAGGATCAAGTAAAGAATTCAAAATACCCTCTACCCCATCTAAATAATCTCATTATTTCAAGGTATAAGTATGCTCGGAGGAGCTTTGAAAAAGAAAAAACTGGGTAAAGTTGGTGTAGCTGTGGAAAAAAAAGTATTACCTGTTGAAACCGATACAAAAAAATTGGTAGAATACGCAATGGGGGTAAACATATATAAAACTGGAGAAGAAGTGAAGCTGAAACCAGACAGCGAATACCCAGATTGGTTGTGGAATTTAAGAACAGGACCTGCGCCCCCTTTGGAAGAACTGGATCCTAATTCGAAACAGTATTGGAGGAGGATCAGGAAAATGGGAATGAAAAGAAATAATAAATTGCATTCTATAAGGAAATTTTAATGGCAATAAATCAGAACTAGAACGAGGAAACTATACGAGTTTTTAATGATTTAAATTCCTATGGAGAAAACAAGTTTACTTTCAACATTGATAGAATATTTGTTCTTGCTGTTAGACATTGTCAAAGTTATTATTGAGGAATGTTTGGTTCAAAAATGGCAGTTCTTTATAACTGTATATTTTAATGCATCTTGGATTTATTGAACTAGACATAAAACGAGTGGGATAATGAAGAATAAGCTTCTAGAGTGTCACATTTGTCAAGATGAATGGGGATTCTTTAAGAGGTAGGTGAAAAAAATGCTGTATTCAATCAGAACTACATATTTATTCATCTTTAAACAAAAATTTTATTAGAGTAACAATTATAAAATCATTGATCATGTAAGTAAGCATCCCAAACAAATAAGGGACTTAAATCGATCAATACAAACTTACGATACTTATGTCCTATAAAAAATATAGCAGGACGCTAACAATCTCATCTTTTGAAGATTTATAAAACAAATACCATCAAGATGAGTTTAAACGAAACCCTTAATTAAAATGTTAATTAAAATTTAATTAATTAAAATAAACATCGAATAAATTCAACTCATTTCTGCGCCATTATTTTAAACAAATTCGATCGGAAATTGTCAACCATTCTTTTGAGCTCCTCGACTTTCGCCTTAAGCTTTATATTTTTACTTTCCAGTCCTTGCATCTCGACTTCCATCTCTTGTTCCTTTATTTTACGCTTCAATCGGGATTTTCTGGAAGCTTCGTTATTCTTATCCCTAAGTTCCCGATATTTAGAAACCCTACTGCTGTCTTTGGAAGAATCCGAGGAAATCGAAGATATCCTACGGGTCCTTTTCTTCAAAGTTTTGGAAGGAACGTAATCTTCGTCGCTTTCGCTGTCGCTTTTTACGACTTTGCTCAATTTTTTATGGTTGCGAATTTTCTTGGGGGGCACGTAATCTTCGTCGTCATCATCTTCGAATTCTTCAGGGGTTAAAGACCACCTAGTGTCGGCCAGAGGTTCTGGATCGGCTACGGAGTGAATCTTCGAATTGTCACACTCTGGCGAGGACAACGGCTGGAACAAGAGGTCGTTCTCGTTGATTGTTTTTAACTCCTGAAAGCAGAGAGAGAGATGATCAATTTTGTGAATTCGAGGAAGACGAAGGAACGCTTAAAAACTGGGAAAAAGTTATTACCTGAACGTCGTCCAAATTCTTCAAGAAATTAAACCGGTCATCCTCCAAACTGACGACTGATTCCAAGATGTCCGGAGTGTTGAGAGTGTCTCCAACAAATAATTTCACTCCCAGATTGAATTCCGATAACCTTTGTCTGAGTTGACTCCTTTTATCGGTCATTCCATTCCAGGTCTCAGCCATCCCGATCGGGCTGTACTGAGGAGTTATTGAAGCTTCTGAAGGTGATGACATGTTCGCGTATTGATGATCTGTATCGATCGCATAAGGAACGGCTAATTTGTCCCTTTCAAAATTGAAAATATTCGATGGGTCCCTGTCCCTTAAGCTGGTATTTTGGATTATCTTATTATTAGGTTGCTCGTTTAGAGCGCTATTCGCACAACTAGCAGATAGTTCTTGTTGTAATATGCTGAATTCGTCACCAGACATATCTTCTAGATTAACGTGTTGATTATCAATATACAGTTGTTGTTGATTGCTTTCACACTTGCGAAAATCTTGTGCATCAACAAGGTCTTTGAGACTTGGTGATTCATAAGAATGCATAGTTAAATCGGTCATTCCCTCAGGATCTGAAAATGCAACAAAAAGAATCAACTTTCAAATTCTTCAACCAGATAGTTAGCTTTAAAAGTTGAAGTGAAAAGAACAATCGTTGAAATTTCACATTGAAAATTCGAGAGTTATCAAAACGCAAGTAGGGGCCTAACTTAAACAAAGTTTCCCTCATTTTCTCCTAATTCTCTGTGTTGAACAACTCCTCACAACTGTCAAAAGAAAGAAAATGTCATGATAAAGGTGACAATAAATAAGTAGTTTTGATAGCTGAAATATCCAACCAATGTTCAGGTTTTATTACAGGATCCTAATAAAGATAGGCCAGTATTTGAGTTTTTATAACTCTCTATTAGAGAGTTATCGAATCGCAAATATAGGCCTTACTTAAATAAAGTTTCCGAGCCGTAGTTAAATAAAAGATACCTTATTTTGGCAGTTCTAGCAATCTTAGGTTAAACAGCTTCTCACAACTGTCAGAGTAAAGGAAATGTCATGATGAAGTTGACAGGAAATAACTCGTTTTGACAACGTTAAGAGATCTTTTAATAAAGTTAGGCCGGTATTTGAGTTTGGATAACTTGTATCAACTTGAAACGTTGCTTTTAGCTCCAATTTTTCTCAATATACCGGAAAAAGAATCTATTACCTCGTTTCGATCGACATCAAACCAGAATATCCCAAACCGGTCAGATATTCAACTTACCCGCTAGCGGAAAATCGAGTTCATCCAAGACAGACTTCTCCCTTGATGCGGGGATCAGATCGCCAAGGTCCGAAAATTCCTCCATTTCCAGTTTGATTCTTCTGGAGGGCGCTTCCGGATATTCGTAATTGCTGCGATCTCCAGAATCTGTCTTGACCGAAATTGGTAAAGTCTGAAACAATTCCAACGAACATTAGAAAAAATCTGTGCAGGGTAGGGGGAACTAAAGGGTTAAGAATTTTTGTGCCCTGGACTGGGTCCATAACACCACTTACCTGGGATGTTGAGGTAAGATTGTTCCCAAATTGCTGCGAATTTCCTGGATTTACCTCGTAAGGATTTACGAACAGGAATATTTTGGGGTTCATTTCTGTTGCATCGTCTCTCAGCATGTTTATTATATCTGTGTACTTTGTAGAGTTTGGATTCTCGCCATTTTGCAGAAGAGGCTGGGAAAGCAGCGGCGTTTTCCATGTTGAACGAGGCTAAAATAGAAATTCTGGTTTGGTGAAGCTGTTCCGGCAACCCTTGCTCGATGCCCAGAAGCTTCTCTATCTTCAAAACCCTAAATCATCAAGATTATCGAAGTTTCGAGACGCAGACTGCCAAATTATACCCTCACACTTCTAAAGAACGTTCCAGAAAACTCTAGAACTACCTTGCAGTTTAAATAAATGATGTAGTTTGGTACAGAATGTAGAAGTAGTTCATTCGACCTCAACTGAATTAGTTAAATCCTTGTCTATAAATCTCCACTATTATTATATCTGTCCTGATAAATTCTCATATTTGTCTACTGCAATCTAAAACTATGTGTCATTGGATTCTGAGGAGTCGCATGCGGAGTCTAATTTGAGTTGAATTCATTTAATGAGCATCTCAAACTAAACGCCCTCTATCATCTAACTCCCCCAACTACTATCCGTTGAATAACTAGGATTATATAAACAATAAATGGACTTGGACTATTTCTGCGTTCCTGCTTCTTTCAGAAAGAAAATAAGGAATATAGATAGAAAGATAGATTGTTTCTTGTTGGAAATTAAATTTCTACAGCATAAAGGTGTTGATGTCGCTACAAGTAATCCAAGAAAGAGGGGCGAAGATAAACTCTTATGTTCAACATTCTGATTCGTGGAAATGCAAAATTCATTATTAGCACTTCAATATGTGTACCACTCAACAGATCGCAATGGGGATAAAATGGATATGAAGAAATATAAAGATGACGACAGAAGAATAGTATATTCTAAAACAAGTTTCAGTTTTAGACGATATTCTCTCTATTTCAGTCAACTTTTGTGAAGGACTCTCGAAATTCATATAAAAATTCAGATTAGTGACTTTTGTATTGTATTTTGGCAGTTGGTGTGACTGACGAAATTTGACAGATTACGGAATTTGAATTGATTTCATTTGACAATTGATAGGATCGGAGGACAGTACTGACAACCAACAAACGAAAAATATAACTGAAAACTATGCTATAATGAATTCATTACATCACCACTTTTAGTACTGTAATGAATTCATTACGATTCTGAAATAGAGAAAACGCATTTACAGTTGGGCGATACTAAAATTCAACCCACATAATTAAGGAAATCTATCCTCGTTAAATAAATGGGTTTCGATATCTTCAGAGCCGTTAGATGTGTTGAAATGTTCCACCATATAATGCGCTTAATTATTCTACGACACATCGTAGATGTTATCCATCTACCTCTTTAATTATGAGAATTAGAAAAGATTTACGTGTTTTCGTATAAAAAATGTAAATCGCTCGGGTAGAATCTTCCATGGCAGGTCTGCGTATCTAAAATATCTCTTTCTGTTTCAACTCAATGCAGAAATACACATTCAAATCGTATCAAAAAAAATGTTCGATACTTTGGTTTACTTACATTGAATTCACTGCGTTCTGTTTTAAAAATGTTGACTCCCTTAAAGGGCTGCCCAGGAAGGATGTTGAGCGTTAGAAACTCTCAACCTGCAAGAGAAAAACGAATAAGTCGACACCCAAAAATTTTTCCCATTCAAATTTGTATTTAAGCGATCTTTCATAAGTCGAAACTCGTAAGATCGCATTTTGCGGTTGTAGGTGTTGTCTATGAAATGAATGTGACATAACCTCGAAGGAATAGTTGAAGATTGTCAGTTGTTTCCTGAAGGATTAATCAAAAAACTGATTGACTCTGAAAATCTTCTCAAAAAAGTTGAAGTTGTCAGCTCTCGAATCCTATATAAGTATAGAAAATACTGCGAAGCCTTCTTACGATAGTCGAGCTGTTCGGTCGACAGACAGGTTTCGTCTCTAATTTTAACTTTCCAAAAATAGGTGAAAGGGACACAAAGCAAATCCAATTACCAGGAAGTGCTACTTGTGCGTTCACTCATGAATTATTCATCGTGATTTGACCTTTTGGCGTCACGCATCTTGAACTATTCTCATCTGTAGCGTTTGATCTCGACCGACTGCTCCGTTTTGTTTGATGGAGCGTGGAAATGTGATTTCTTCTCAAGAATTTGTGCCAGAATAAAAATACTTGACATTTGGAAACATTTTATGATGGAATTGGGTCGTAAGAACTAATATCATCGGAGTTTTGTACTTCACCAAGAAGTTTATTAAGGACAAACTGGTTCTTTTGTCTGTCCTCATATAATTTTTTTCCATGGTTTTCAGAAAGAAAGGTGTTGAGACATGTTGGACATGAAGTTTAGGTTTAGACCAATCCTACAGTAGGTATAAATACCACCCTTCATGCGATTGGAGTTGAAATTACCCAATGTTTCAGCCCCTAAAGTGACATTTCCTGTATGCTTGTCTATGCATGGTTAAACAATGTGTAACTGAAGACTTGAGAAAGTTTTCCCCCTCTGTTCTTTGTATGTCATTGTTCTGTTGTTTGCAATTGTTGTATCTCCCTTGTGTTTTCGGTGGACTCCTTTCTCTATCTTTTTCTCTCTTTTCTTTTTATTGATTTCGTTCAGATCACAATCCCGAAACATGTGTTTGTTCGTTCTGTATTTTCTGTAACTGGCAGGTCTTCTAAATAATTTTTTGTATGGTTTTTCATAGACATGATGATGTAGGACTATAGGAGCTTTGTTTCATCAATGTTGTTTAGGTTTTCATGATGATTTTTGGTTTCTCTTCAGGGCGAGATATTAACATTTTCAATCTCATTTTAATTATTTTTCTTTCGTAAGAATCTGTATTGTACGTATCTATGAATTATCTCCCCAGAAACTGTTATGTTACATTTGTTTACGATATAATTATTTTTCTATTCTCAAAATGGCTCTTAACTAAAACCAGTCCAATACACTTCTAATAAAATGATAGAATTGAGAAACTAAAGACAAAAAACTCTCCTCACATGGACATAACAACAATTATGGGGTAGCAAGAATTAAACAACGTAAAAAAAAAATTTTTGTTAGGGTATAGCACACCAAAAATCCATTTGGGAATCCATCTGAAGCACTTTTCATTCATTCCTAATGAAATATTTTATCTTCACAATTATCAACCAATGAAAAAATCCAAAATCGATTATTTGGAGTACACTCCAAATGTTCAGATTAAAATTTTACGCAACTTTCCATATCATGTTCTGGAAAACCCTTCGAGACATTTCTATGTCGCCATCGACCATGTTGGGTAGCGTGTATGCATGTGGGCGACCTTGAAGATCAAACCACAATCCATATCATTAAGAGCTGGTCGTTGTCGACCTGTCTGAACACGAAAGCTGAGATGTTGAAATGCGATTTCGAAACAACTTTTACCAGTACGATAAGTGCTTGGAATTGTGAACCTACACATAATTAACGGTATCTATTTCGTAGATACAGAGAAACGCATATTCATTATCTACTGTCGAAAGATACCATAGAATAGCTGGTTTTATTTTGTCATCACTGAATTAAATTAATGCAAAATCGATGAATGAAGAAGAAAATCGATAAATCGAACAGGATCACCGAATGAAATCACAGCAACTATAGAGAAATTCATGAATTCAAATAATAAGTAGAACTCCAAATCACCACGCTAGAAAAATGTGAAACTACTCACTCTGAAAACCACAGAAGTGTCGCCAATAGCAATTAGTGTTTTATTAACACTCCAATCTAAATATAGGCCCAGGTAGCCAACCTCTGTGAACTTTAGATTACTGGAGGAAGTGACTTAACAAATTATCAGTATTCCTAATTTTGGTAATCGCACTTTCAGGCACTGATATATTTTGTCGACCGACAAAATATATTTCCTTCTGTATGTGTGACCTCGAACTGCTGCGTTTCACTCGTTGGAGCTCCTTTATATAACCTCGTATTCGGAAACGAGACGCAGATACTTATTTCTATCTCGATTCAACACCCAGATTGTCCAATAGAATACCGAGAAGCACGCCATTGGCCGACATTATGTCATACCCAGCAAATGATAATACCTACAGGTCACAAGACGTTAGTCATCAGACAGCAAACCAATTTACCGAAATAATTGACGTTTACATGTTGAATTCTGGGAAATCCGATCAATTATTTATAATTCCCATTCGTGTATGTCAATCAATCGATCCAACTGATGGATTTTTAATTGGGCTGCAGCAACTTCAAAAGACTTTGACATAATTAGCGAAGTACTTCAAAATTAGAACGTCTTTATGGAAATTTTAGATGGTATCCTAATTAAGCCCTAATGGAATGAAATTTTTGACATTTAGAGGAAACTCATAGAAATTCAAGCTATCTTCCCATAGAACTTTCTATTGTGATGTTAAATAATTTCCATAGAATTTGAGGAAGAAGATAAATTCCACTTGCATACATCATTCAAATTGCCTTTAATTTATCGCAATTGTTGGCATTAAAAAATTAAATTCACTTACATTCTCGTGGTGGTAATATTCCTGTGCGATCCCCCTGAGCACTTCCTCTTCAGAACACAGACGAAAATGTTATAGGACTTAAATATGGACTTTCCTCGATGTAAATTGTTGGTATTCTTGGATTTGCAATTGAGGTTAAATGGCATAGCAAGTTCGTTTTCACTTATCATTACTATCGTCGCACGACAAAAAACTACCATCAACTAGTTAATAACTCCTATTTAACGTTTGTCAAGATATAAACTGAAGGGATGTGGACTTGACCACAGAATTGAAATAAAAATGGAATTTTAGGGTTCTTCCTATTTTCAAATACTGCGAAACTTTCGCGAAACGAATATGAAAATTCTGACTCCAAGTTCGCAAATCAAATAGCGGCGCCCAACGTTCTTGCGTCGAGATGATAACTTCAAATGCAGTGGGGGTAGACCATCCTTTCCGCAAGGAAGAAAAGCATAAAGTGGTCCACCCCCGATAGGATTTACCTACTGATGAAAGGTTCAAATTTTCCCAGATATTTCTAGTCTCATGACCATAGAATTTAAAATCTGTTTTTTTATTCTATGCTCAGCATGTCAAACTGACATGTCTTCTTATAAAAATAAATTGTTATTCTATGTTTTATCATGAAATCCACTCCAAGAAATGAAATCACAGAATTACACCAAATTTATCGATTGAATACAAAATTTAAGCGATATCGACAGCCTTTTTTCTGTTGGTAATTCTGAGCAATTCAGGGAAAGAGACTAGAATCAGAGCGTTTGTTTCATATCAATATCCAGAGGTCCCAACATTTTTCAATCCAAAAATCACTGATCGATATTTATCCCAATATTTCATTCGATCCAATAAAAATTCAGTACTCGTACAGAAGAAGGCTTATTTTAATACTCGTTCATTCAAAAACTCGACACCTCGTGGCTGCTTTTTCAATTTTGAATTCGTGAAGGAATATGCGTTCTGAACTTGTATCAAAAATAACTATTTTGAATTGATCAGAGGAGGGAGAATCGGACAGCACCATTTTCAGTTACCCCTAACCCCTTGTACGCCCTTGGGAAACTTCGCAAGTCGCAATCCTGTTCGTGGGTACCCACCTTTAAAATTCGAGTCAGGCGCCTGCGACTGAAATATAGAAAATTCAAGACGAATATACGTTTATTTCACTCCAATCACAGCTTCTACTCTCTCATTCAGCATCGAAAGCTGATGCAATGATCTAGAGAATTGTGAAATTTTTGCCAATCTCGGTTTGCACAGGCCATAGCGATCAGTGGCGGACTACAGCCTTAATAAAATAAATAAAAACTAAGGGAAATAATTAAATAACTTGTTGGAACATCCTGACCTAACTAATCAATTGATTTTGACACTATATTTTGTCTTGACGAGTTATAATTATAAATTATTGAGTACTTTTCATTGTTGTTCCACAAGGTAGATAATGCTATTCTGAGTTCAGTAATTAACAAGGGAAGAAGCGAATAAATAACACCAATAATGAAAAGATTTTCATATTTCACATAAAATTTTAAATATTTATATTCTTACAACTCTTTTTTGGTGTATAATTTACGATTTGAAATTAAAACAAAATAATAGCTAAAAAAAAGTTATATAATAAAAACAAATACTTATGTACTGGGTCACTGGAATATCATCCAAATTAAAATAAAATGATAAAATTCGTGAAAGTTTGGAATGTAAGTTGTGATCTCATTCACAATTATTTTTTTCTCTTCATCATAACTAATAATTGTCTAGCTAAATCTGTTTGACCATACGAGATCAACAAACTCACTAATGTGTTATTTTGGCAGTTTTTAGCACCTGTCACACAAAGAAAATAATTTTTTCCAATTTTATGAAGCTCTGAAATCTTGCTAAAATTTTTTTTCTCAAGTGCTGCAAAATTTTCGTCAGTAAATTTCAAAATATTCTTCACCCTCTCATCTTTGGTAAGATCTGATGGTTTCTTACCAGTTCTGTTCACGCAGTTATATATAGCTCCTTTTTGTAGTAAAAGTTGAACAATATCCGGAAAGCCCTTTTCAGCAGCAACATGTAAAGCAGTCATTTTACCCGTGTTGGTAGTAGCATTGACCAGATAATTCAGGTCCTTCAAATCCACACTACTCAACAGCAATTCAACAGCTTCTTTATATCCTTTACTGCATGCAGTGTGTAGGGCAGTATTACCCTTGTTAGTTTTTTCTGTTATGTCCGCACCATAACGCAACAAAAGTTTGATAACCTCTATATTTTGTCCATCTACAGCGAAGTGCAAGGAACTTCTGCCATCGTTGTCTTTTTCACGAACATCCACACCACTTTTTACAAGTTTCTCAATTGTCCCTACATCCCCTGTTCTTGAGGCATTGTTAATGGTGCTCACAAGAGTTTCCAAAAGTCTATCCAAGTTGTCAGTTATGCCCAAATTTCTAAAATGTTCAAGTATAGTTTCCATTCTTGATTTTATTTGTATGACCTTCATATGATTGGGTCCTCGCAAAGCTTCCATGTGATTTATGATCTCTTTGAAAATTTTAAATGCAGCAACAAATTTACACTGCTCCAACAGAAGATTCGCCATTTCATATTGTGTATCAAGCGTATCTAAATGATGTAATCCCAAGTGTTCTTTCTGTGTTTTTAACAATTTTTCATAGGCTTCTGAGGCTTCAATGTATTTTTTTTGAGATCTATAAACAGCTATTTTGTTGTGTAAACTTCTCAAGGTATCAGAATGGTATGGACCTAATGTTAATTTCCTGATTTCGTAAACTTCTTGAAAATATTTCAAAGCTTCATCGTACTGTTTCTGTTGGTGAAGTATCAAAGCTATATTGTTTTTAGTTACCAATGTGATTGGATGCCAGGCACCAAACTGCTTTTCTTCAATATCGAGTGCAGTTTTATTAAATTTCAAGGCCCTTTCAAGTTTTCCCAAGTTCATAAGGGTCAATGCCATGTGCTTTATAGTGTTCAAATAATCTGTATGGCTGGGTGGGATGATTTTTTTCTGCATTTCATGAACTTCCTCGAAAATTCTCAAAGATTCTTCATTTTCACCTAGACGATGTAGAATTAGAGCCAAACCACTCCTCTCGTTCAAAGTTCGTTCATGATCAACTCCCAAGCATGTTTCTAGCTTTTTACATATTTCTTTCGAGCTGATCGAAGCTAACTGATATTGATGTTGTTTATACAACATCTTCACCATTAGGCTTTTGACACTCAAAGTGGCAGGATTGTCATCGCCTAAAATATTCCTTCGTCTCTCATGTATCAATGTCAATTTTTCCTCTGCTTCTAGATATTTTTCTTCAGCTATGAGATTTTCAATTTCTTCGAGTTGAGGAACGTTTGTCTGAAAAATTTCTTCCAATAGGTGGACGTTCGGAAATTTATTTAATATGGCAGCTGTTATGAGTGTTGTACCATTTTTGTTCACAGTTCGCATAATCGCTTTTATTACTTCTTCGTCCTTAATTTTTTTCAAACGACTAACGATATTTGAATTCTTCTTTTGTATCGATTCAAAAGATTCATTTATTAATTGGAGTAAGTTTCGAATAGAGCCATTTTGGGCAAAGTCTATAGGTTTCTTACCATTATCTGCTTCGACATCATATCTAGCTCCATTAGACAGCAAGAGGAATACCATTTTATCCAATGAATATTTAACAGCATAGTGCAAAGGAGTCCAGCCATTCTTATGTTTGATGTTTGTTGATATTTTGTTTTGCAGTAATATTTCTACAACATCAAATCTCTCCTTGTAAACAGCAAAATGTAAGACAGATCCTTTCCTACTATCCACACTATTCAAGGGTATGCCTTCTCTGATAATTTTCTCAATTTCTACGATGTTTCCATCATGGATGCATGCAAACAACTTTTTGACTGAAGACAGCATCTGGTGGATTTCGATTCTGTTATTTGGTATATGTTCTTGGTCAATATCACAAAAGGAACCATTATTTAATAAATAATGAACAGCGTCCTTATGTCCTTGTACAGCAGCTGTTTTTAATGCAGATGACCCTGATGCATTCCTAGCATTGATATCACAGCCACACTTCAGAAGATATTTCAAAACTTCAACCTTTCCGTTGGAAGCTGCATAATGTAAGAGTGAATTATTGTTGCAACCACGAATATCCAAGTCCATTCCATTCTCGATGAAAATATCAATGATATCTGTGAAACCTTCTCTTGCTGCAATGTGAATGGGCATGGAACCATTAATATTCACTGAACGCATATCAGCACCTTCATCAAGTAAAAATTTGATAGTTTCTGAACATCCTTTTTGCGCAGCTATATGCAAGAGAGTGAAATTATCATTACCTTTACGATTCAAGACGGACTTGTTTCTTTCAAACAAAACTTTTACAGTATCGAGATCCCCACTACTTACTGCTAGTTCAATGGGTAACCTGTTTTTTTTGTCGAGTTTATTTACATCTGCACCATGACTGAGAAGTATCTCGACTAATTTTTTGTTGTGCTGTGTCGAAACAATATGCAATGGTGTTGCACCTTCCTGATCTTGAACATTGATTTGTGCTCCTTTTTTCAATAATATTTCAACAATCTCATCGAACCCTTTTTTTGCAGCATAAGAAAGAGGCGAATAGTCGAAATGATTCTTTGAATCAACAGAAGCTCCAAATTTAAGAAGAAGCTCAACGATATCAACTCTCCCCAACATGGCAGCTACATGTAAAAGTTCCTTGGCATCAGAACATTTTGATGAATACAGATTTGGGTTTAACCCTAATATCAACTTGACTAAATTCGTATTGCCGTCAAAGATTGCTCTCAACAATGCTTTTATTGTCAGCCCAGTTTCAACTGGATCTGAAGCCATCAATATTTCAACGAATTTCGCTCTATTTTTCACAACTGCAGTTAGAAGAGGGACGTTCCGTGTTTTATTCTCCAATCGGATGTCAGCCCCATTTTCCAAGAGAAAAAGAAAAATTTCTTTGCTATTCCCTTCAATAGCCAAGTGAATGGGAGTATTTCCTAAATAATCTTGAGTGTTGATATAAGATCCTGCTTCCAACAAAGTCTTCACCATTTCTAAGTTATTTTGGAGAACAGCTTTATGTAAAGGTGTAAAGCCGGAATCCTTGGTTTGCACATTGACTTTGATTCCTTCTTGTATCAGCAGATCAAGTATATTTCTGTTATTTTTTATGGCTATATGTAGACAGTTGGCACCAATGGCAGTTGTGGCATTGATGTCAGTCCCTTCATTAATCAACTTTTTTATCACTTTTTCATTTCCTGATTCTGCTGCGAAATGCAAGGGAAGTTCTTTTGCCATTGTCTCGATATTAATTGAATCAGTGTTGTTTATCAAAAGTCCTACAGTATCTTCATCGCCATATTTGGCGGCTAAATGAAGTGGTGTTAAACCGGCTGGATTTCTGAAATCAACTCTTGCACCATTCTGAATCAGGAGCTTAACAATTTCGGTATCATTATGTGCTGCTGCTTCATGTAAAGGAGTATTTCCAGTAAGGTCCACTGTGTTTACATTGATGCCTCCCTGTTTCAATAAAAGCTCTACAATTTTCAGGTGGTGACCTTTGACAGCCTCGAAAAGGGGTGTTCGACCATATTCGGTTGATAAATTAAATTTTGCATTATTTTCTAATAAAATTTTAACAATGTTGAAATGACCGTCTGCGGCTGCATAGTGAATTGGAGCAAAACGGTCCTCGTGGTTTGCTACATTAACATCGGCTCCGTTTCTAATTAAAACCTCTACTATTTCATCATGTCCTGCCTCACATGCTCGATGTAGAGCGCAGCTACCGTTGATGTTTGAACAATTTACATCTGCTCCAGCTCGAATCAAAGATCTTACAACGTCCAAATGACCACTGAAAGCGGCGGTGTGTAGTGCTGTAGCGCCTCTATCGGTTCTTGAATCAACTTTCACGTTTACTGATAGTAAATACTCAACCATATTTATTGAACCTTCTTCTGAAGCTATGTGCAGAACTGTTAAGCCTCCAGGTATTTCTACGAGTTTATCGAATAGGTTTCTTTTGAAAAAAATTTCAACAGCAGAGATTTTTCCGCTAAGTACTGCACACTGCAATGGTGTAAAAAAACTTTTGTCCTTTAAACTCATATCTGCGCCATGATTGATGAGAGTGTTCAACATGTGTTCATTGCCATTCAGTGCAGCTAAGTGAGCTGCTGTTCTGTCAAAAGAACCAGCATCATTCACATTACAATCCAAGTTCTTGAGTAAAAATTCAACAACTTCTAAATTTTCCTTAGTAACAGCAATATGAAGAGGACTTTGACCTTCCAAATTATTTGAATTGCAACGCAACCCTCTCTTCCAAAGAAATTTCGTTATATCAACAGTGTCTGGTTTGTGCATGGCAAAGTGTAGACAAGACGACATGTCTATATCTCTAGATCGAAAGTCTGCGCCTTCATTGATGCATCGCAAAAATGCCTCAAAATTGTTGTCTTTCAAAGCAGCAAACATTTTATGTTTCCTATTCAAAACTTCGACAATAGTGCAGTATGTTTTTCTCATGCTTGATATGTCAGAAAACCTAATATTTTTCAAGTTTGAACTCTGGGTTTCTGTATCTACTTCCAATAACTTTTCGACGAAGAGGTATATAGCTGCTGTAGAATCTAGTAACACCTCAATCATTACATTATTGTGAGCCAAATGATTTCGCAGTTCTAATCCGAGAAGTGTAGGATAACCTTGATCCAGAAAAACTTCTGATTTCGAATTTACATTTTTCAGCAAAGGAATCAGATCAAGAAGCAATATTTCTACCACAGCCTGCAGCGCATTATTTTTTTTAAATCCGGTATAGGTCATATCCGTGAAGATTTTTCTCAATAAGTTCAATTTTTTATGTATTTGTTTTTTTGAAACTTTTTCAACTTTCTCATTCTTGGGCGTTTCTAAATAATTATCTTTATTCCTGAGTTTTCTTCTAAACTTATCAGCCCATGTAACACTATTGACTTCAAATTTTGCCATATGCATTATTTCCAAAAAGAGTCTTTCCACTTCACCATCTTCGGATTGTTCTGATAAAAGAGAATGGATAGAAGTGATTATATCTGTTATCATATTAAATTCAGAAGATTCTATCTGAGGTGATAAATTTTTCGATACCTGATTAATCCAATATTTAGTTGTTCTTATGTGATTTGTATGATTAAAGGATTTTTCAGAGGATACATAAAATTGTTCAAACAAAGTTTGAATAGAATATAAGGCTACAACATAATCTTTAGGTCTACTTTTTGGATGTTCCCTCAAAATTTCATCTATTGTTTGAAAATATAATTCAATGTGCTCACCTTCGATGGAAATTTTTCTACGGTATTGGTCTATGAGTCCTTTCAACTTACTCATATCATTGTTATTCAATTCACATATATTCTTAAACGAGAAGCTTCCATCTCCAAAATTTTTCACAACCAAGGATACTTCTTTCATAACATTTTCATCATCTGTGTTCATAAACTTATCACAAAGTTCTCTGAGAATTTTTATTTTATACTTGATTAAAATATAATTTATCTGTGCACCAATTTTTTTTATATCATTTTTTATACCATTTATAAAGTTTGAGTCGAAACTCTCAAATAATGATTCTTTTATTGACTGAGAATGGGATAAAGTATTTCGTAAATTAATGACAATTTTTCTAGTTTCTTCACTGAAATATGCCATTAGGAAACGTGTAGTAGTGTCAGATAATTTAGGTGTTTCAAGTGTATTCTTCAAATGCTCGCCAAGAACTTGTAATGCTCGTATAAGTACCCATATATTGTGTTCTTCATCTACTTCAGAAGTTTCAACTAGCTCCACATACTTCAACATTATGTTGAGTGAATGAATATCACGAATGCGTTCATAATCAATATAAAGTGTCTTGAATTCTGGATATTTTCCAATAATCTCATCAACAATTTCATCACGTTTTGAATTGGGAACTTTTGACAATTCCTGAGGTTTCACTTTCAACACATATTCCTGTAAATTTTCAAGGCAATTTGCAAAGCTTCTTAAATATCCAACAATATCTGATCTACCGAGGATTGCTCTAGAAAATAATGCATTTTCATCTTTCTCTTTGAAACCTCTAATATAAGACAAAACACAAAATTCAATTTCTTCCCATGGAAGTCTATCATATGTTGATTTCATTAATTTCTTCAGTATGAAAATTTGCTTAGCTATGAATGCTAAATTTTCAACGAACAATTCATTGTTATCATCGAATTCATGCAAATTGTGTATTAGTTCTAATACAAAATCGATTCGATCCTTGATGTCTTGTGAACTCAGGTGGGTTTTCGATTGTTTACAGAAAAAACGGAGGTTCAGTAGCTTTCTTTCTAAAGTTATTTTTGTATCCTCTGATAAGTACACACAATTCAGTTGAAGCTCCATACACACCTTCTGAAGTACATCGACTAAAGGGTAGTTAATATGGATTTCATGTTCCAGTAGATTATTCAGTTGATTAGTATCATTGGAACTAGCAGCTTGATATATTTTTTTGAAATAATCCATTTTTCCATTTATCGGATCTATAAATAAGTCTATAAATAAAATCAATAAAATCATATACATAAAATCATACTTATATAGGGGAATAACAAAATATTTGCTAACCTGATTTCTTATATTTCAAAATATAATATGGAATAACAATGAAATTCTTTAAAACTTGCACATAACATGAGAAATCTAATATAATGCTAGTCCATCTAAAAAATTATGTTTATACGCATGCATGTGGTATTACTGGTATTCGTATTTGGGGGATTCACAAAAAACACAGAAATGATCACACTAAGAAATCCCTCATTATCATAGAGAAATAAAAACTAATCTTCATTTGTCTATACAAAGATTATTTGTGTCTACGGTTATCACCAGAAATAAGATTCTTTGATTATCAGTTTATTTTAATCTTCTATTTTCTACATACAGATAGCGCTAGGCTAGTTCCAACCATTACAGTGTTATGAAAAAATTATCTGAAGCCAAAAATTGCATTAAGGCAGACCACAGAGTAACCTGAAAATCTTACTTTTTAATTCTGTGACCAAAAACCGTATTCTGTGTTATCCTGGCCATAGAATCACATAACAATCTATGATTCTGACATACATGTCATATATGCCAAATATGTTTGTCTATGATATGTGCTAGTACGGTTAAAAAAACAGGCAATCGCAGTTTTATAAAATATTTTGCGTTTCGTCGATATTGCGAAGTGTTGACTCAGTTCGTAGTTATCGAAACTTCATATTCGAAATATGAAAAAAGAAAATTTCCACATTGGTGACAAGGTGTTCGCAAAGGTGAAAGGATACCCACCATGGCCTGCAATAATCTTAGAAGAAAATGGCAAAAAGTACAAAGTTAGATTTTATGGAACAGGAGAAATTGGACAAATCAAGTCAGAGGATCTGTTTTATTACACCCGACACAAAAATAAGTTGTTGAAACCATCAAAGCGTAAGGATTTCAACGATTCAGTCAGGGAAATTGAAGAAGCTATTACACAAGCAGGAACTGACGGTGACCCAAACTATGGAATTGAAAAGAGTAATGATTCCGTTGTGAGTGACACTTCGTCTGTAATAGATTCAGAATCCAGTTTTTCGAAAAAACGCAAAAGGTCCCTTTCTGTCGTTAAATCAGCAGAAGACAGTCCTTCGAACAAAGCGAAAAAAGGAAAATTAGCCAATAACACATCTAACAATGAAAGTCAAGTTGATGGTGACAATAATGATAGCGTAGTTGATTCAAGATTGTCTGAACCGAAAAAGCCTACAGAATCTCCCGCCCCCAAAACAGATGACAAAACTGAAGAGACACCAGAGGCTGCAGATTCTTCAGAAGTCGCAGTGAAAGGAGTTGAAGAAATAAAACTTGAAAATGACATATTATATGAAGAAACTCCTGAAGAAAATACTGAAAAGGTGGATAAACCTGGATTTGAAGATTTCGTTCTGGAGAAAGAATTAGAAGCATATATCGCTTATGGAAATTATGTACAGAAGCGCAAAGAAATATATCTTAAAATGCCGATTGAAAAGCGGGATTGTTCAAAATTACAGGTTTTACCTATGTTTATTGAAGACAAGTGTATAGGAATCAAACTTCATGAAAATTCGTCATTGGACACATTTGAAAATGAATACGAAAGATCAGTTTACGACAAACAAATTTCCGAAAGAGTATTAAAATTAAAGAATTCGTTTGATCTCAATAACCTAAAAACATCACCTGATATGTATTGTGAAGATTTAGAAACTAATGAAGGCGAATTGAAAGTTTTTTGGGAAAAGAAATTAATGAAAATCAGAGAGGATATATTGGAGAAGCTGAAGGTTGAAAGTAAACTTCTAGAAGTAGACTCGAAAATTAAAAGTTGCCTGAATTTAGATAAAGCCGATCCTAAAGAAGCCATATTGCTTCTAGATAAAATGTTGAATCTAGATATACTTCCAGTTATGTTGATGAAACATGCACATGTGGTAGATATGGTGAGAAGGTTAAAAAAATATGTTGGAAATTTAGAAAGCTGGAACTTAACAGAAGAAGAAACAAATGTGTTTAGGAGAGATGCAGAAAAAGTAAGAGGTTCAGCATTGAAACTACATGTGAAATTCATGAAAATCATAGGTAAACCACAATCCAATGAATCGTTCTGGGATTATTTCAATGAAATCGCTACGAAGTTCAGAGAAGACACTAAAGACCTCGATGAGATGGAGTTTTATTTATTAAGTAGTTGGCCATACTCAAGAGATAATTTCTTGAAAAATTTTTTCATTAAAGATATCTCTTCTACCTTAACTACACAAATTGACACAATTGTCGGCAAAAAGATCTGATTGAATTAATTTGTACCTATTTCTCACAGTTTTGATAATGTTTGTGAATAAGATGTAGTACGATATTTTTATATGCTCGATTATTTTTTCACATAAAGTGATGCGACCAAAGTCAATGTTTTTATTTCACATTCAATTATCACTGGTAAACCAATTCAAATAAGGTAAATATTTCAAGTTCCAACATGTTATTAAACTAATATTTCTCCAAATTATTGACTTTTTGCTCTTATTACTATCATCAATTAATTATGAGAACCGTTGGAAACTATTACAAGCAATTTGTCCAAAATTCATAAGTGCCTCTTCAAATGTAAACTAGTCGTAGGTGACTTTCTTATGTCCAATATTGACTTCGAGAGTTCTTACAAGAGTGATGAAAATAAAAATTATAATATAGCCATTTAGTTTTATTTGAGCATTCTTTTATTTTTTTTTATTGTGTTTGGCCAGTGACGCCATCTGTACATGGAGTCATGGAGCATTAAGTTCAATCATCTCTAAATATTGGCGAATCCAAAAATCTAAACTCCCTCTAGCGGCGAAATATCGCCCTAAGAAAACAAGTATACTTCGGAGTAATCCCGTTCAAAATACATGGTTTTTAATATAAATTAGTGATATTTTCGTTTAATATACGAAAATTGGTGTAATTATTAGGTTTTCTGAATAGTAGAATTGATGCTGAGAAACTATCGAAAGGTATTTATACGAGAATTATAAGTTAACATAAGATTATTCTCAAATTCATGTGTTAAATTTTAGGTTAGGAGCTATATTGAAGCTGAGCAGAAATAAAAAGATTCATTTGAATAATATTGGCTAGTGGAATAATATTTTCATCATGAGTGAATGAATTATAATGCCCTTGATATATTGAAAAAAGAGAAGCTTGGGTGAGAAGATTGAAGATGGGAAAAATGATTGTTTTCTCTCATCATTTTAGGATTGATAATCTTGTCATAGGTCTGTAGTAAAAAATTTTGTGAATAATTCATAATATTTATTTATATATCTTTTCAGCTTCAAAATTTCAGCAAATGAAAGCTCCTGAACTTAAAGCTACTGCTGTGACTTCACGAAACTTGCGACGTAGTTAATATCCAGAAGAAATGAATAGGGCTTGTATGGCCCAACATAAATTGAGGAGAGAATCCAGGAATGATACTCTTAGGGATAAACATATAATTTCTCAATCAACAACTCAGTGTACTCATTTCCATGATTTTGAAAGTGGTGTGTAAATCAAAGAAAAAAAATGCTGCAATATTCTACTTTGAGTAAAGAGGAACAATATGTTGTGCATGTGCTATTCAAAATGCAATCTGTGAGATTTGAAAATGCAGAGGATGTATCTGAAGACAATGGAACAAGTGAACACTAGTGATTTGATGTGAAATTTTGTTAACGCCATTAAAAATAAGAAACAATTGAACTCCTTGACTGAACTTGCAAACACTGGGTTTGAAAGATTATGGGCAGGTTTCACAAAGCTTTAATTGTACGATTTAAAAACCTTATGTAAATTCGAACCAATTGAATCACTCGTTTTGAAATTTCAACGAATCGCATTGGCTCCAATTAATTTAACGGTGGTGCAATCAAAGTTTTGTGTAACTGACCCTATGAGTTTTCAAACAATTATTAATTTTCAAAGGTTTGTTCTATATTTATGTCAGCATTTTGTTTTAGTCATTTCACTTTGACTTGGCAATCACATACATCTCTTCTGACTTTTTGGTGTCATCTCTGGCAAATTTTCCATTGTAAACAAATATTTCATCTATAATTGATTGTTATCTTAATATTGTGTGATGAAAGATATATACAATTTCCATTTTAAAATTACAAACAAAACACAAATAAAGACTGGAAAAAATTTCAGAATCGTTTATTCATTTTGCAACATATGATTGAAGAAATGATTAAATGAAATGTTCTCAACCAAATTTTGTTCGTAATCTTCATGAAAGGGAGCACCCACTTTCAAAAATGATTTGGGAAAACTTTAATAAGCAATGAAGTCGTATGTTTCCAAATTCAACGGATTCATCTGGACCTGTGTGCAGCACGAATGATTCTGCTTCAATTGGATATCACTTCAAGGTAGTACCATTCATTTACAAATTCTGCAGAATCTCATGGATCTAAGAAAATACTTTCAAATATATTATTCTACGTCATTTGAGTAATCCCAACAAGTGTAAAACATATTCATTTGACCAAAATAATTGTTCTTACAAGTAATTTAAATATCTTTGCATATAATTTTTTCATCATTCGTGGTGAAAACGAGTTGTTCTTCTGAATTCGCCACACTTAATGTACAATCAGAAATGCATTAACACACATCTTAAAATGCCTTTAAATCACTGTTAAAATGAAAATCTATTCATTTATTTCACAAAATGATATAAATATCCCGTTGTCTCTCAAAAATTTACAAAAAAACCCCTAGCGCCACTCAGGCTGGTGGCTAAATTTCGAACCTAGAAAACAAGTATTTACAGCGCCCTCAACGGTAGTTGGATTCGCCAATAGAGGAAAGATTTTATTTTACTAATTTATGTAGTAATTTCTACAGGAAATTATGGAACGTATCCCTCGAACATTTGACCTACTTCAAATGTCATAATCTGTCACCTTGACATTTGTCTTGTACTCAGTACGTCCCTTCAGGAGGTGCCAGTCATTATATGCTTATGGATAATTTTTGCAGCTTTAATTTGTAAATAACTGTTAATTTGAATTGAAATAGTAATTAACCGTATCGAACTACAAAATGTGAGTTTTCAGGCCATCCCTACTGTTGATAATGCTCTCAAATTCAAATTTGAAGATCTTTGTCATGTTGGACACTTTCTGTCAAATTGTTTCTCAGAGTATCTGCGAAATTGTGACCAACTATTTGAGATAATCGTTCTTTTTGTTTTGAGTGAACTTTGGTCAGCAGCGAAAGTGAATATTCTGTAGTCAGTTTCTAATAAGAAATTCTTTTCAGATAAAGATGTTTATTTGGGATTGGTTCACTGGTGTGCTTGGATACTTGGGTGAGTGTCTTCCTAGTAAATTAAAACTTCTTTAGCTATTCGGGAATTTCAACACTGTAATTTGGACATGGAAACTTGAATTCGAATTCTGCATTCAGGCTTAAGACCCCGGAGAGGAAAATACATTTTTTCTGGCCTACCTGGCTCGGGAAAGTGCTCTCTTATAAATTGCTTGGAGGAGGAAGGCCTCGTAGACTTTACGTCTTTCGATATTCAGTACAGTCAGAACGACCAAGACGCCTTCCAAAATAGCTACAGAGGTGAGTGCACGATTGCTGTTTCTAATCGGTCGGTATTTGTGCAGGGTTATGGAAGAAATCTGGTAAGCTGCTGTTCCTAGGCTTGGACAATGCTGGTAAAACGACCCTCCTGCACATGCTCAAGGACGACAGGCTAGCGCAGCATCTGCCGACCTTACATCCTAGTAAGAAACCCCCTGTATCTGTCTCACTTTTGCTGGACCAATTCTAGAAAATTCAAAATTGTTCTGTACAGTCGATTTTTTTTTATGTTGATCTATTTTTTTATTTCGTATGTAATTACGTTGGGGTGATGATAAATTAATGAATTCATGAATGTTTCTAGTTGTTTTCCTTGTTTTATTTTGATACTTTGATACATTGTTATGTGTATTAATTCTTGTAATTTTTCAGCTTCGGAAGAATTATCCATTGGAAATATAAGATTCACAACCTTCGATTTAGGTGGTCATTCACAAGGTAAACATTCTTTCTTTATATCATTGTTTCGTGCTTTGCATCCTTCCGATTTTTAATATACACTGCGCAAAAAAATTAACGCACATTATGGAAATCTCAAATTTATTCTTCAACTGAAGGTGTTCTCAATGATAATTATTTTTATCAGAATTATGCATGCATATGTTATCCACTTTCAACGTTTTTCTTCAATACAGATGTTTTTTCCCAGCAGGAATAAAAAAGATGATATTATCAGATTTTGAATGTATTGGCTCCATTCTAAAATCAGTTGTTCTCGATTAATTCTAGTGATCAATAGTTTTTCTTTCGTTTGATTTTCTACACTCGATCGCTATGCAACGCGAAACACGCAATTTGAACCAAGAGGAATGTGCCCAAGCGGTAGTTTTGTGAGAAGAAGGGTGGACATACACAAGAATTGCAGAAAGGTTTGGGGTTTCCCATACAAGTGTGTCCAGAATGTTGCAGCCATTCAGGAAGACAGGTATGAATGTCCGAAGACCAGGACAGGGTAGACCACAGGTAACAACTGCCATGTGTGCCATTGTATACAGACGTCCACATGAGAGATATTCGCAGTGCGATTTCCTGAATACTACTGGTTTCGAGGGAGGATCGATTATGGTATGGGGTGGAATATCTTTGACTGCTCGCACAGACCTAGTGGTCGTTGATAATGGAGCTATGAATGCTGATAAGAATATAAGGAACATTCTTGAAGGGCATGTAGTGCCATTCGCCCCATACATTGGTGAAAATTTCATTTTTATGGGCGATAATGCCAGACCCCATCGTGCGCGCATCGTTCAGGAGTACCTTGAAGAGGTTGAATGGAATGGCCAGCAAGAATTCCAGATCTCAATCCGATTGAGCAGATTTGGGACAACCCCAATAGAAGGCTGAGAAGTTCAGAAAATCATCCAGCTGCTCTTAATGACTTAGGAATCCAACTCGGAGAAATCTGGGAAGGATTAGATCAGAACATTTTAAGATCACTCATTTTGAGTATGAACTGTCGTTGCCGAGCTGTAATTAACGCAAGGGGTGGAAATACCAAGTATTAAATCACTTATCGGCATTTCAGTATGTTGAAAATTGTTCATTTCTCTTCTTTCACATAAGATTCGGTGAAATCCTAAATTTTTCTTCCATTTAATGTGTCTTGTTTCTTTCAAAACCTTCCCGAGAGTACATAAAAATAAGTTATAAAGTCAATGTAGAGTTGACTTTCATTAAAATTGAGATTTTCAGAATGCGCGTTAATTTTTTTTGCGCAGTGCAGTTTGAATTGAAGAATTTTTTAAACTTGCTCAGTATATTCAAGTTTTGTTTTGTGAAATTCAATTTTTCTTTTGTCTATTTTATGTCAAGCAATGGCATTAATTGGGGTCGTGGGTTGTTTATCTTTGGTTTTAATTATTTTATTCATTTTCAGCGAGAAGAGTGTGGAAAGACTATTTCCCAGCCGTAGATGCTATCGTATTCTTGATTGATGCTTTCGACAGGACCAGATTTCGCGAAAGCAAAAAAGAATTGGACAGTTTACTGACAGACGAAACATTGGCGAACTGTCCTATTCTCATCTTGGGCAATAAAATTGACATCACTGGTGCCGCATCAGAGGATGAATTAAGAACATATTTCGCGTTATACAACCAAACTACAGGAAAGGTGAGAATATATTTTTTTTTCTTTTATTATTTTTTTTTTCTTTTTCTTTTATTATTTTTTTTTATATTTTTCGATAAATAAATGTGTTTTGGTGACATAATCAAGTTTGATTCTTTTGCAGGGTAAAGTCCCAAGATCGGAATTGCCTGGTCGTCCCTTAGAGTTATTCATGTGTTCAATTCTCCGTAAACAAGGATACGGTGATGGTTTCCGTTGGATCGCCCAGTACATGGACTGAAAACGTCGTTCAGAACGAATTGAATCACACACGATCCGTTTTGTATATTCATCATTGGTTTTTTTTTTCGTTTTATCTGGTTGTCGTCTCCCCTTAATCGATTCGAGTGGGATTGTTAATTGAGGTCAAATTTTGCATTTTATCCTTTTCGTGTCCCGTTACGGTTTGTCAATGTATCATTTTTTCGTATATTTCACCCATAAGCATGTACACTAAGAATCAAAAAAGTTAAACTCGACGAATTGTTTGATTTACGATAAAACTCAGAGGATATTGTATATGATGGAAATTTTCAGTGGAAACATATTGGTTGGAATAAAGATGCTTTGTAAAATAAGCGGAACTTTTTTGATCTACTTGGTACAAACCGTGTAACTAGCGCCCTCTATGAGACCCAGACATAAAAAGAAATTCACTGGATGTTTCTGCTTCCAAAACAGATTCGTATAAAGTTTCATCAAAATATTGACAGTACTTTGGGAAGAATTGTAAAAATGTGTATCATTTTTTTTTCTTTAACTCTCTTAATTTTGAATTCCAATGACTTCCGATGAGTAACCAGACTTAGAAATCGTGTGCGGGGGTCCAAACATTACGTTAAACACAAGAACTTAAATATATTATAATTTAATTCGACAACTATAATACAAATTCTCAAAACGTCACACTATGTTCCTAGATTTTCCGCTGAGGAGTTTGCTGTTCAGCTTCGGGGTTTTATTGGACAGCAAAGTCGAGAAGGTTGGTGTGGCCGATATGGATCTGAACTGGTTCGAGGTTTGCGATCGTTTATTTTCGATGGGGGGTAAAATGATACTCTTCCTGGATTTTTTCCTGTGAATGCCGGTCAGAGGTTCATTCTTATATTTGGTAACAGTTTTTGTATTATTCCTGACGGATTCCTCCAACATTATGGGTAAAGACTCGAAACTAGGCGACTTAGTTTTTTCGATGTCTTGAGAATTACTTCTACTCAAAAAACAATTTTTTGTGTATTTCTCCCTGATGATATCGGAGAAGGGGGAATTCTTCAGGCAGTCGCTTAGGTAAATCTGCGTTTTATCAATGTCTTCCATTGGATGTCGGTTTTTCTTAAGATCTGACGATGACGGGGGTGTAGAACCATTATTCAGTCTTATAGAAATGTTCTCGTAAATGTTATGTATCACAGCTTTCTTTATTTCTTTTTTGTACTGTGTTAAACTGCTTCCGGGGACTCTAGAAGTGTTTAAATTTTCCCGCTCAGAATCATCGTTTTTCCATATTTTATACGGTCCATATTCTTTCTTCCCGAAAAGACTGGAACAATATTCCTTTATTAATTTCCAAAGACCAAAAGAAACATCATAATGAACAAAATTCAAGTGCGGAAGTATATAACGTTTTTATGTGCAGCTATAATTCCTATTGATGAAGATAAGAAGCAATTGAAAGCAATGAATACTTCTACTGAAGAAGAATGCAAGTACCATAAAAAAAAATTGTACCTAAGACTTATGTGTCTTCAATTTTGTATGAAAGAGTGCAATCATCGAAATAAGGTGATTTCTGAAGGGATAATAACCTTAAAGAAGGGAAAGTTTCCATCCATTGCTTATATTCATCGACATCATAATGTAAAGGGATAGGATCTATTCCTCTGAGTACTCGATCCATTTGTTCCAATTCATCTTGCACCCTTTTGCAGGCATCAGTGTCATTATCGTCGCTCCAGCTGGGAGAACTCGAAAGACTTTTGATCAGTTTTATCTCGCCCACTCCAGAAATGATGGATTCGGTATCTAAATCGCTACTAATTCTTGGTAAATTTCTGAATGCTATCTTTGTCTTGAAGAATGGTGGTGAGATGGAGTCTTTTCTTAAATCGAATTTTGGCCTGTAGAAGGGTGGGGAGTAGTCTTTTTTGATTAGTTCTCCGAAAAAATCATCTTTTTCTCTTTGGTTATTGATCGCTCCTAAGGTCGAGAGTGAATGAATGTTATGGTTGTGTTTGATGTGCTTTGACATTGTTGAATGAAAGCAGCGTTTAAGACTATATTTCAACATCCCAAACTGTATTGTACGAACTTGGTATTGATTCCATCGAGGATTTCAGGATAAAATAATGACTTCAATATAGTGGTCTTCGTGGCTGAATTGAATCGATTTTCTTATTAGTAATTTATGAGAATTAGGTTTAATATATCATTACTCATCACCTATTTCGAGATGCCGTTATTTCTTAAGCGTTTACGTATTCTGGTAATTTTTGGAGAGATCTGTTATGACATTTCAATAAAATTAAATAAATGTTTATGTTCTCAACCTCAACCTTGAAAATATTTGACGTATGATCACAGAGTAATTGATCTATGGTCAATATCATAGAAATGTCGATGCCTACTTAATCTATGGCCAGACACAGAGCACAAATTGTTTTGGTCACAGAACACTAATATAACCTCAAAGAGAGAAATTCTGTGATCATTTAGATTTCTAAACCGTGATTGATTTTCCCCACCACTTTTAGAGAAACAGTGACAGAGTTACTTTTGAATTGTTAATTATTGTTAGTTGAAAGCGCAAAGTTTAAAGATACATCGTTGTTTTTATAAAAACACAGTAGATCTATCGAAACATGGCGATCGAATACGAATGTTCTCACGACATATTCGGGATTACCACAAATTTTTCATTTGTGAAATTAAAGTCCCTCACTTATAAAAACTTTTTGTTTCTGAGTTTTTTAATATTGTTAACATCATTTTATATGATAGATAAAACGCTTATTTTCGATGTTGGCAAGCTTCAATTTCGCCACATGACTTTTCCCATTCTAGGCTGTTTTTTCCTATCGAAATTAGGACTCGAAAAATCTCTTTCGTTTGAAATTGATCGATTCACTTTGAAAAATATTTGTCTTTCATTCTTTTCGTGCATTTTAGCTAAGATGGCTGGTGTAAATGCGCAAGTTTCAATCCGAATAAAACAGTGCGGGTTGAGGGATGTTTTATTGTTTATATTTTTCCATGTAATCAATAATTTAGCTGGAATCGAAATTCATATTCAATACGAAATTGAGAAATTATATCTCGTGAATGTTCTTTTTTCTGGTTTTATATGCTGTATTTCTAATTTTATGGGTATTAAATCTGGTTTATCGCTGGTGTTAGATTATATAAGTATAACAAATTTATTTTTATTATTGCTTTCCCGTCTAATGGCACATTTATTCGCTTTTGACACTGAAACTGCAGTTTCATTAGACTGTTTCAGTAAAAAGAAAGCAGAATTACTAATTTTCGTGTATTTTTTTGCCTCAGTGTTCAGATTCGGCAAAGACCTCACTTTGGAATTAGATGAAATGGCACAAGAAATTTCAGACTTAAATTTCGAATATTATTGGTCGAAATTCCTCTCGTGGATTGTAAAAATTTTGAAATATTCATTGCTAGTATGCGCTATCATCTTTCTGATAGATCTGAATTCAGCAATGTTTGAAAAAGTTGATTCGATGTCTTGTCGAACGTTGACTCTTTTTTTCTCTTTATACCTAGCGGTTACTTTTTGAGTAGAAATCGCGAAACATGGGTCCAAAAAGAAAACTAGGATCAGCCAATAATCGTGGATTAGAATTGTTAGAAGTGTAAAACAACTATCATTATAGTTCTCATAAACTTTGATTCATTCTAAATCCCATTAAGACGAAACGTTAAGTGAAATAATTCCTAATAGACCACGGCCAATAAGCCCGGAAGATTCTCTAATGTAAATTCTAGTTTTTGTCCAACCCTACAATCAATTTCATAAAAGATTTACAGATTTTGTTTTATACTTGCTAAAAACACATAAATATCAATTAAGGGTCGATAACTGTTCTTGGAATTCTATTGACATGAAATAGAGGTATAGAGTAGGAGTAATTAGAGGGGTAATTAGATTTCCATCAAGATGAAATGGGGGTGTAGAGTAGAGGCAATTAGAAAGTTTATTTTCTTCAATGGAGTTACGAATGTAGATAAAAGCAAACTTCCTTTGAAAAGAAATTTTTTTGCAATTTGTGAAGCAAAGGTCATTAGATAAAAGGTCTCTCACATCAAAAATGCATTAGTAGAAAAAAATACAGAGGTGACAACTGAACTAAGGCCATATATCTTATGGTCCAAACCAATGCTCAGGCTTTTTGAAATCTGAGTGCATATGCTAATGAATGAATGATTATATCGTAATCTAGATGTTTAAAGAAAATCCGTTTTTTCCTAAATATTCATTCTGTACGTAACCCATAACTAGTTTGAATTTAGGCGAAACGTTTGGTGAAATAATCCCTTATAGACCACGGCCATCAATTTCATAATAGATCGACAGATTAGGTTTTATACCTGCTTCAACTACATAAATATCAATTAAGGGTACGATAACTGTTCTTGGAATTCTATTGAAATGACATAGAGGTATAGAGTAGGAGTAATTAGGGGTAATTAGAGTTCCATTAACATGAAATGGAGCTGTAGAGTAGAGGCAATTAGAAAGTTTTTTTCTTCAATGGAGTTAAGAATGTTATCGCAATGTGGATAAGAAAAAATTTCCTGCAATTTGTGAAGGAAAGGTCATTAGATAAAAGGTCTCTCACATCAAAAATGAATTAGTAGAAAAAAATACAGAAGTGACAACTGAACTTAGGCCATATATCTTATGGTCCAAACCAATCTTCAGGCTTTTTGAATTCTGAGTGCATATTATGATTATGTCGTAATCTAGATGTTAAAAAAAAACCGTTTTTTCCTAAATATTCATTCTGTACGTAACCCATAACCAGGTCTGAATTTAGGCGAAACGTTAGGTGAAATAATCCCTTATAGACCACGGCCATAAAACCCGGAAGACTCTCTCAATATCATTTCTAAATTTGTCCTACAATAAATTTCATAATAGATTTACAGATTAGGTTTTTATATCTGCTTAAACCACATAAATATCAATTAAGGGTACGATAACTGTTCTTGGAATTCTATTGAAATGAAATAGAGAGGTATAGAGTAGAAGTAATTAGAGGTAGTTAGAATTCCATTAAGATGAAATGGGGCTGTAGAGTAGAGGTAATTAGAAAGTTATTTTCTTCAACTTCAATGGAGTTAAGAATGTTATCGCAGTGTAGATAACAGAAAACTTCCTTTGAATAGAGATTTTTCTGGAATTTGTGAAGGAAAGGTCATTAGAAAGAAAAAAGGTATCTCACATCAAAAATGCATTAGTAGAAAAAATAGGTGACAACTGAACTTAGGCCAAATATCTTATGGTCCAAACCAATATTCAGGCTTTTTGAGTGCTGAGTGCATATTATGATTATATCGTAATCTATAGATGTTAAAAAAAATCCGTTTTTCCTAAATATTCATTCTGTACGTAACCATAACCAGGTTTGAATACTGAATACATATATTATGATTATATCGTATGAAGTACCTGGAAACTCTAATATAAAATGCTTTTCAAGAAATTTCCATTTCAATAGAAATTTGGCCAAAAAATGGTATTAGGATCACAGGAGAGCGAGGAGGTATTCAGATACCCGGAGCAGCCCCTGAAGATTATTGTGTTAGGCAACCCACATTACACACTCTATGAACGACGGGTGGCCTATCTCGAAAATTTTCAGGCGCTGCTCCGGGTATCTGAATACCTCCAGTGATCCTTATACAATTTTTCGAGAATTCATCAATTTGAACACAATTTCTACCAAATTTCTATCGAAACGAGAATTTTTGTGTGAAAATTCTGTCGAAAACGAAAAATAATAATATAATTTTCGATTTCGTCTGAATATTCATCCAAAAATTTTCGTTTCGATCGAAATTTGATCGAAGTTCTGTTATAATTTATGTATTTTGGAAAAATGGTATAAGGATCACAGAAGGGTGAGGAGGTATTCAGATACCCGGAGCAGCACCTGAAAATTTTCGAGATAGGTAACCCACAAAACACAGTCTATGAACGACGGGTTGCTTATCTCGAAAACTTTCAGGCGCTGCTCCAGGTATATGAATACCTCCTCGCCCTCCTGTGATCCTGAGACAATTTTTCCGAAATTTGTAAATTTGAACACAACTTCGCCAAATTCCAATCGAAAAAAAAATTTTTGGGCAAAAATTGAGACGAAATCGAAAATTGTATCAGGATCACAGGAGGGTGAGGAGGTATTCAGATACCCGGAGTAGCGCCTAAAAAATTTTGAGATAGGCAACCCACAAAACACAGTCTACGAATGACAGGTTTCCTATCCCAAAATTTTTCAGGCGCTGCTCCGGGTATCTGAATACCTCCTCGTTCTCCTGTGATCCTAATATCATATTTACGAAATTCATAAATTTGGACACAATTTCTACTAAATTTCTATCGAAACGAAAATTTTTGGCTGAAAATTCAAACGAAATCGTAAATAACATTAGGATCACAGGAGGGCGAGGAGGTATTCAAATACCCGGAGCAGCCCCTGAAAATTATTGTGTTAGGCAACCCACATTATACGTCTATGAACGACGGGTTGCCTACTTCGGAAATTTTCAGGCGCTGCTCCGGGTATCTGAATACCTCCTCGCCTTCCTGTGATCCTAATACCGATTTTCATTTCGACGAAATTTTCACCCAAAAATTTTCGTTTCAATAGAAATTTGGTCGAAGTTTTGTTCAAATTTATGAATTTCGGAAAAATAGTATTAGGATCACAGGAGGACGAGATGGTATTCAGATACCCGGAGTAGCGCCTGAAAAATTTCCGAAGTAGGCAACCCATCGTTCGTAGAGTGTGTAATGTGGGTTGCCTAACAAAAAATGTTCAGGAGCTGCTCCGGGTATCTGAATACCTCCTCGTCCTCCTGTGATCCTGATGTAATTTTCGATTTCGTCTGAATTTTCACCAAAAAATTTTCGTTTCGATGGAAATTAGGTCGAAATTGTATTCAAATTCATGAATTTCGGAAAAATGGTATTAGGATCACAGGAGAGCGAGGAGGTATTTGGATACCCGGAGCAGCACCTGAAAATTTTCGAAATAGGCAACCCGTCGTGAGTAGACTGTGTATTGTGGGTTGCCTAACAAAACATGTTCAGGAGCTGCCCCGGGTATCTGAATACCTCCTCGCCCTCCTGTGATCCTAAAACAATTTTCTCGAAATTCATAAATTTGAACATAATTTCGACCAAATTTCCATTGAAACGAAAATTTTTGGTTGAAAATTCAGACAAAATCGAAAATTACATTAGGATCACAGGAGGGCGAGGAGGTATTCAGATACCCGGAGCAGCCCCTTGAAATTTCCGAGGTAGGCAACCCTCAATACACATTTTACGAATGACGTGTTGCCTATCTCAGAAATTTTCAGGCGCTGCTCCGGGTATCTTAATACCTCCTCGCCCTCCTATGATCCTAATACCATTTTTCCGAAATTCATAAATTTGAACACAATTTCGACCAAATTTCAATTGAATCGAGAATTTTTGGGTGAAAATTCAGACGAAATCGAAAATTACATTAGGATCACAGAAGGGTGAGGAGGTATTCATATACCCGGAGCAGCGCCTGGAAATTTTCGAGATAAGCAACCCATAATACACAGTCTACGAACGACGGGTTGTCTATTTCGAAAGTTTTCAGGAGCTGCTCCGGGTATCTGAATACCTCCTCGCCCTCCTATGATCCTAATACCATTTTTCGGAAATTCATTAATTTGAACACAATTTCGACCAAATTTTCATTGAATCGAAGGGCGAGGAGGTATTCAGATACAAGGAGCAGCGCCTAAAAATTTTTGGGTTAGGCAACCCACAATACACAGTCTACGAAAGAAGGGTTGTCTACTTCGAAAAATTTCAGGCGCTGCTCCGGGTATCTGAATACCTCCTCGCACTCCTGTGATCCTAATGTAATTTTCGATTTCGTCTGAATTTTCACCCAAAAATTTTCGTTTCGATGAAAATTTGGTCGAAATTGTGTTGAAATTTGTTAATTTCGGAAAAATTGTATCAGGATCACAGGAGGGCGAGGAGGTATTCAGATACCCGGAGCAGCGCCTGAAAATTTTCGAAGTAGACAACCCTTCTTCCGTAGACTGTGTATCGTGGGTTGCCGAACCCAAAAATTTTCAGGCGCTGCTCCTTGTACCTGAATACCTCCTCGCACTCCTGTGATCCTAATGTAATTTTTGATTCTGACGGAATTTCCATGCAGAAATTTTCATTCCGATAGGCATTTTGTGTTCAAATTTATGAATTTCGGAAAAATTGTATTTGGGTCACAGGAATGCGAGGAGGTATTCAGATACCTGGAGCAACGCCTGAAAATTTTTGAGATAGGCAACCCACAATACACTCGGCATTCGTAGACTGTGTATTGTGGGTTGCCTATCTCAAAAATTTTCAGGCGCTGCTCCGGGTATCCGAATACCTCCTCGCCCTCCTGTGATCCTAATATAATTTTTCCAAATTCATCAAAATTCTATTAGGAACACAATTTTCAGTTTTTTTGCATGCTGAATGCATGAGTAGGTATATAGTAACGAAGGTGTTAAGAAAAAAAACCTTTTTTTCTGAATTTTTATTGTGCGACAAATATAAAAAAGTTTTATTACAATTGTGAAAACTTAATTGATGCCCAGTTTCCTCTGGTGGTCTCCATGTTCAGGCTCTTTTTGAAAATCAGAATAACTCTTTATTCCTTGGGTTGCAAGAAGAAGATCATTCCTCTTCATTCACCTGCAAATTCAAACCTTGCGTTAGTATTTATTCTTCCCTAATTTGGATACAAATACTCAACAACAAGATTCAATGAAACATTCTAATCTCGAGTGCATTTTGAGCACCTTCATCAATTATCTGACCACCCCTGTATCGAATCAGCCGCACTTGGATCTGATTAAATCCAAAATCCGACTTAACCCACATCCTCGAGCAACACAGGCGCAACCTACATATATCACTTTCACAAATTCATCCCAAAAAGCGCAGACGCATTGTTGGGAAATATCTAAAAATCCGCACACTGACGGAACTTCTCTACCGATAATGTTCTAAACGTTTCGGTTCGCGCGTACTCTTCAGTCGTGAAGGGATATAGGCATAGGTTGTTCCCGTTTTGTGACTTAAAGATGACGAACGAAAAAGAAACTGAGAAAGTGGACGTTTTGGATAACCTTATGGGAAATCTCGGTAAGAATCTAACCATATCCAGCGCGAAAATTGAGTTGCGATGTGATGGAAAACGCTTCGATTAAGCACGTGTTTTGAAAAGCGGATTTTCCGCCTGATAGAAAACTGTTAACGTAGATGTGCGGTTTTCAAGTTCTATAGTGAAGAATGCCAATGAATGTTCACGCAATCCTTCTATTCCCTAGATTCTAAACGTTCGATTCTGATAAACCATATGAATTTCAAGAAAATGAAATTTTGAAAACTGGAGAGCCTCTTTATTCGTAGTTTGTCTATGTTCATTCCATTGTCTAATGCCTATATTCAAAACGAGCATTGACTTCATTTTCAATATGAACTCTATGATGACCAGGTGTAAAATCTAATAAGTTTCTATGTCTGTATTCATAGCGAGCATCATAGTATAAAAATAATATTCTATACTGAAATAGGTAGACTTTATTTTTTATAAAAACGTTATATATTCTATGATCGGCATACACATAATTCAGTTATTGAAATAAATGAAAATGACATTTCCCTTTTATCGAAAGAATCACAGAATTCCCCATGAAATATTCGAAATTTTCTCATAGAAATCTAATTATTTGCATATTCGAACAAAACTTGAAATGCATTCATTCAGGAAGCATTCCAAACTGCAATTTTGCTTGCAAAATCCTTGATGTCCTATTCATAATTTCAATTCATCACATCCCAATGTTTTTCATTTTCCATTCGAAGGAGCTCAAATTCGGAATTAATGTTGATTATACCATTTAGTATGTTTCCAAGCAAACAGAATCTATGGAAGCATTCCAATGGTGTAGGTGTAGACTGGTAGAAACGTTAGCTAACGGGATGCCATGCAAATTTTTAACAAACAGTCATTAAAACTTTTTAGTATCTTTATCTCGTGAGTCAGTATCTACATTTATCTCCAGAAAAAGTGGTTTCATTTCCGGATATTGAGGGCAGAATGATTTGAGTCAGTGTAGGGCCATCCTGCGAATTTGTTCCGCCTCTGCATCAGTGGCGGATCGTCAAAAAAGGCAAAGAATTCAAACAATTCACTCATTTTTTAATTCATTAAATACATTTTCCTTAAAATCTATAAGGAAGTTATCATATTTTATGATTTAGATGAATTTTCAATAACACAAATAAAAAATAAGCCTTATTATACAAACTACAAACCCGATTGATTCAAATTCTAATTGGAATTCAACTTCGTATTGAAATGTTTATCCACAGTGTACTTAAACTTTCAGCATCGATGCATTTGGAATAATTTTTATTTTACTTTCACATTCGCGTTAACAAAAGCAATTTTCGCGTGAAAAACTATCCTAATAATCAGACCGAAAACTCAACTTTCAAATGATCTACAATATAAAATATTTTATAATATTCATGACTTCATTTTTCGCTACACTCAATGAACAACTATAGGTATATACAGTTGTCCCAAAATTATGTGAAGGATAATTTCAAAAGCTTTACTTTCATTCAAATTACAAATAATTGTTAAGTACTTGTGGTGAGAAGTAAAGTAGACTGACCTACAAACATGATATTGAAATTCTTTTCTATCCTTTCATCCTACTTTATGTCCAATCATAACCCGTTTTGTACAAAATGCAGAAAAACAACTTGTTCCAAATGTCATGATCAAAATCATTATGTCATTTGCATGAATATCTCACATTCTTGAGGACTAGAGAGTGAAAAGTTGTTGAGATAATTTATTATGCTTAGTCTAATATTTAATATTATTTCAACTTATAATTATTTCCAGTTGAATAATCATTTGCACACATTTAATCCTTCATCATACAGAAGAAATAAAAAAAAATTTAGCTACCTTCATGCGTTCACCTACGATCTAACACCAAATTTGCATGTTCACTTATAAATTATGCATGATGTATTTTGTACTAAACAATGGCATATTCTTTTAAGATCGATGACAACCTTTGCCATCGATTCATGAGGATTCTATATTATTAGTTTATTTAGTACCTACTAGTATAGACTCAGACATTCTAGATATATAGGACCTTTGAAATCTGTTGAAAAAAAAATTCCTTTCTAAATAAGCCCTACTGAAGTTTAATATCTCAATCAAAAAAGCATTTTGCTCGCTTAAAGCGTAGGTAGGCTTTCTTGAGTTGTGGACGACAACATTTCAAGAAGCCAATGAACCGAAAACAAACGATGTCCTCAAAATTCACTTTCAGAATCCGAGAATAGCTTTCTGGTACCTATGTGACTTTTTCCATCTTGAATATTTCGTTCCAGAAACAACAAAAAACTCGAGTTATTTTTAGATGAAAATAATTTCAGATAGATTAATAACCCACACTTGGTAAGTTCATCAAAATACTCTCCCAGAGATATTTTGTTTGATGATGAAACTTCCTACATACATAATTGTATAGATATAAGTTGAGGTATTGAGTATATTCCCCCTTGGAAGTGTACCAGATGCTTCTGATGTATTTGTGAGTAAACATTTTTGAGGTCATCCAGATGATAAGAGGAGTGATACAAATTATTGAACTCAATCTAGTATTATAAACTCTCTCCCCATTAATATATAAAGTTTCATCCGATGAAGCAATGCATCTTTTTTGACCTCTATATAATTCAAGATGAAGCAGAATAATGAATTTATATACCTGATCGTTTTAAGTTTATGTAATTGGAAAACAGTATATTCTGAATCGGTACATTTGCAATGAGCAGAGGTAGCGTAATGTTCACATTCAATTGAGCAAAGTGAAAATTGTGAACTTGACCTAGTCATTTATTTCCTTCGATTTTTGAAGTCTTTGAGTTGATCCGAACACACCTTATGAAAGTTATCGATTGACGATTAACATTCTATAAATAAGAAAACAAGTTCAGTAAATATTGAATTCAAAACGCTTTTCATTCGAACCAAACTAAGACATATAAGAAACTTTTCACAGAGAACTACACAAATATATCTTGTATCTCGAATAACTTAACAATTTTTTTGAACAGAGATATACATTTTTTCGAATGGATAATGAGAGCTCTTCATCAGATTTTATTGCTGGAAATAAATTTTCCAAGTTTCCCCTACAAGGCATTTTCAGTAATAAATTATTTGCATTCATAATATTCGATAACAACAACAAAATGCTATCTTACTTTCGAATACCTCCAATTACGTAAGAAATCTTGGATGAAACAACAAGAATAAAACGTTTAATTTACTCAACTACATTTATTTAGATTAGTTGTGCTTATGCACAACGTATTTGATGAAAATCATTGAAATTATATTTGCACATACCTTTCTGAGATTAACTTATTTATAACAAATTGAAAAACTTTCATTAATAAATGCAAAGTAAAGGAATATTTTTATCTAACTTGTAATAATTAATGTAAACAACCATCAATTGATTATATGCCTTGATTTATCTGCTTTTGAACTAGATAATTAAGGTATTCAAATATTAGAGCATGAGATACAATTTAATCTATTGTTTAGAATGTCGAAAATAACTTATATGTTGAAATATTTGATGTATAAAATCTTGAAGGTCATTGAATGCATCACATTTCACGAAATTCGAAAATAACGTATTAAGTTTATCATCAGACTTCTAGAAACAGACGGTTTTTTGCTCCAGAACGATGTTGCTGAAGAAATTTGATACATAACTTAAGGCTTAAGCATGATTGGAAGGAAAATAAATAAGAGCTGTCATTAGTTTGTCTGAAACCGTGAGAATTTAGCTCCACTGTGGATGTTAACAAACACAAATGTGTTGAAATAGCTATAATTGTTCAAATTAGGAAAAGACCAATTTTGTTGGGTTAGGGAATGATTTCCTGCCATTTCTTGTACTGCTATGGTAGTTTTCAATAAATGAATATCGTCAGCTCCTCAAAGGACCAAATTTTTTCTTAGTTCTCCGGTAAATTATTATCGTTCTGTGTTCAGCCTCCCCAGAATAAAATCCTGGCTACGCCACTGAAATGAAACAACTTATCTGCTTTTGTAATTGATACTGTATGAGAAACAAATAAATCTTTCTTCTGTTTCAGGGGATTGGGGAAAATACCAATGGTGGCAATTTGTTCTCCATATTCTATCCGCTCTGGTTGCTGGTCTGCACATGTTATCTCTGGTCACAATAGCGGCCGTCCCAGAACACAGGTAGGTTGTCAGAAATACACATGGTTTCAGTTTTAAGCCCATTTGAAATCGGTCCCAAAGATATTTGTAAAACAACAAACAATTTCACTGATGAGAACTTTTTCTCTTTGAAGACTGGATAACAATATTTAGTTTTAAAGGTTGTAGAGCTTTTTGACCTGTTATATTCTGAATCTTATTTTATTTATCGTTTTACTTCCTTGATTTTTAATGTTAACTATACAAGCCTATGACAGAGTTTGGCTAATTTGGATATATATATCGAAGATTATTACACAAAATCTTCATTTATATAGGTATGCCAATAAGTTGCGAGTAGAATTTAATATTTGCCTGATATTTCTCCATAAATAAAAGAAGCATCCTGTACTATCAAAATCAAATCCGCATTCGTTGGTTATGTCATAGCAGTTGCTATGTAGTGTATTCTGTATTGTTTTCTTATCACGATAAGAAAATTTATTGAATATTTATCCTGTTATCAATATCCCAAGGCAGATATGCTTCCAGCTGTCTCGAACTTTGAATCTCTGATGGATCTCCCTCAAGAGAATGATCAAAATTGAAATTGTTCGGACTTTTTTAACTAGTAGAGATCAAGTTTGCAGGTCATCCAAAGTAGATAGACCGGTTTCGCTTCTTTTAAATCTCACCAGTACCGCATAATTCAACCTAGATGACGAAACTATTAAGCATAAGGACTCTATCGAAACAAAACATTGACTTAAGCTTCTCTCTAATTATTTTTGGGTGTTCACTTGTTGAAAATACTCATTTTCGTCTGTTGCAGGTGTGAAATTCCAGATGTCGACGTAAACAAAACTATGGCTGCATTAAATTTCACAACCCTAACAAGATATATTCCCCTGAAAACCGCGAATCAGATTGAATCTTGCTCAATTTACAACGTAACATCTAACGAGACTTTAAGGTGTAGCTCTTGGGTGTACAACAGCACCTACCATCCATCATCTAGAGCCATAGATTGGAACTTTGTATGCGACAGAAGGTGGATGGGGGCTGTTGCTCAAACAACCTACATGCTTGGAGTCTTTGTTGGTTGTATCACTTTAGGAAATTTGGCAGACAAGATTGGAAGGAAGCCTGTTTATTGTTGGTCAGCCCTCATCACCTTGATTTTGGGTGTTGGAGTTGCTTTCACCACCGATTTCTACGTGTTTCTAGCGGTCAGATTTGTCTTCGGAATTTTTGCATCTGCAGGGAGCTACTTGGCTGGTAAGTTGGAGCAGTATTTTTTTAATCTATAGGTTTCTTTAAAGACTTAAAGGGCACAAATGTCTCTGTTCGTAAGGTGAAGGACCCAGGTCTCCGAAGTAATGAGATCCTTAATCTTTGATTCAATTTATTTATCTTTCGAAGCAATTGTTTTCTGATTTTTAACCTTATCACTGTTGATATATGCCAAAGAAATTTCAACAATATAGTCTTGGACCAACTTGGACCTGTTTCGTCAAAGTATAAGCACAAATAAAATCAATTTTATTACAAATGTTCGCTAGAACAGTCACAAATAAAGTTATATTGACATCATAGGAATTGCAAGTCCCATAATTCAACATAGTATAATCAATAAAATCGAGATATTTATCAACCCTAGTGTAAAACGCCGGTGTTTTTGGCATGGCACATCCCTTTCCCCAAGAAACAATACCATACTGTACATCTTCCAAAAAAAGAGGACCTCCAGAGTCTCCATGACAAGAATCTTTCCCCCCTTCTTGGCTAATCGTGCATATATTATTTCTTGAAGCGGCTTTAGAATATTTCAAGCATTCCTCGTAAGGGATGTAGGAAACATTAACGCACCTTAAAAAAGTCGACACTTTTGGGTAAGATTCCATAACATTATTGAGCTTCTCGGTTGATCCCCAGCCTGCAACCGTAAATACACCATCGCTGAATTGTGATAAGTCTTCTGATGAATTTCTTGGGGGTAAACGGATCAATTCTACGCTTCTCCTTATTATAATCACATTTCTCCTGAGAGAAACTAAAGCAATATCATTCCTTATTGTTTTTATATCGAAGGTGTGGTGCATGTAAATTTTTCTAGCACCTATGACTTGCGCCCCAGTTCTATCGCTTCTAGACAAGCCAAAAATCGCTGTGACAAGCCAAGGGAACGGGTAAACTTGCCTGAAACAATGGGCAGCTGATAGTACCCATCTTGAAGAAATCAAACTTCCCCCACAGAAATGTTCCAAACGAATAGTGGTCCTCAAAGAAACCATAAAGGGATGCTGTTTTATATCACATTTCTCGCCTCCAACAATCCTAGGCTGGAATTCTTTCGTTTCGGTAATTCTCCAGAGAAAAGCGACAATGTGTACTAAAAGTAAATTCGAAAAATGCATCGATCTGTCAATATTCATGAAACATAGACGTAAATAAAGTACCTTCACTATGAAAACGATTTTTTTTCTAGGATTCGTTCTGACAATGGAGCTGGTTGGACCAAGCAAACGATCCGTGTGTGGTATTGCCTTCCAAGGAGTCTTTGCCACTGGCATCATGCTTGTAGCCTTCTGGGGCGCCTTCATCAAAGACAGGCAAACCCTCCAAATAGTCTATGGACTCCATGGACTCCTTTTGGTGGTGCATTGGTGGTTAATGGACGAATCACCAAGGTGGCTCTGGGCCAATGGACGATACAAGGAAAGCGTGGAAATCGTGAAGAAAGCTCTGGAGTTCAACGGAAGTCCACTAACCATCAACACTGCAGAATACGTGTCTAAAGGACAAGCCCAACAACGAACAACAACAACCAGCGAGGCAGGCCTCATGGATCTATTCAAGACCCCCAACCTCAGGATCAGGACTCTGAACATCAGTTTGTGTTGGTTCGCCAATTCCTTAGTTTACTACGGTCTCTCCTTGAGTTCAGGAAATATAAAAGGGAACCCCTTCTTCATTTTGTTCGTGATGGGGTTAATTGAGATTCCTGGGAATGTCCTGACGATACTGCTGATGGACAGGTTGGGGAGAAGGTTGCTGACATCCTTCAATATGATTTTAGGTGGTCTATGCTGTATAATAGCCGTCAGCATCACAATAGGAAGCATCGCATCCACCACTTTTGTATTCTTGGGTAAATTCCTGATAGCCTGTTCCTTCGCCATAATTTACAACTATTCCGCTGAGTTATTCCCAACGGTTATCAGGAACTCTGCGTTAGGACTTGGAGGAATGTGGGCCAGGATTTCTGGAGCCTTAACTCCTCTAATAACACTTTTAGACTCCTTCGACCCTAAAATTCCTTGCATGATTTTCGCTGTCATTGCAATTTTGTCCGGGTTTTTAACAATGTTTCTGCCTGAAACTCTTGGCAAAGAAATGCCATCCACGATTGACGACGGGGAGAATTTCGGGATTGGAGACACGTGCTTCACTAATTTCTGGGGAAGGAGAAAAGTCTATGATAAAAGTGAAAACGGAATGAAAATGGCTAATATGGCTGAACAGTTGAAACCGTTGAATGCGACAGAAAAAGTTTAGGTGGAATTCATATAAATGAATATTATGAGTGTCACTTAAAATTCAAGTCACTATTGAGATATTAAAAAGACCCAGACATTTAAGGTGTGTTCACAACTTTGGCCTCTCAAGTAACTTGCTCAAAAGACATAATAAATGTCTGCGTCTTTTATACAAAATGAGACATTCCCAAATTTCCTTTTATTAAAAAGGGTGGTATCCACAACTGTAGATCAAATAATTCCCAGTGCGAACAATTTTTAACAGCAACAGCTGTTGGAAAAAACCATTCAATACTTTTCTTCTAAACCCCAAATGATCCTATTAAATGAGGCTCATCCACCATAAAAAGGATGTTATTAAAATTCAAGATTTTCGTTAGAAGTTCAAATTTGAGTTTGGACTCTATAATGAAATTATAAAAAGATTTTTAGGAGTTTAAAACTACGCATAATAAAATTCAACAGTTCAAGGGTTATCCTTGGTGAGCATCGAATAAATTTGAGACACCTGTACATAATATGTACATACTTACCAAATATTATTTTGAGAGTTCCAACGTTTGTTCCTATTATTTAAATGATATTTTCGTATATCTAGTCTGAGTTTTGTATAATTAATCTTGAAAATTTCAGTTTTTATTATCTAAAACTGATATACTCTTTTCCTCGATGTATTATAAGTTTCTCCAAACGATGCAGCATAAAAATTTGTAGCATTTGATGGTATGAACTTACATTGAATGCTATAACTGTGTAAATAACTTTGTAGTTTTGAAGACTTACAATAAATCAGTTTTGTTTTCTAAAACGTGCATAGATTATTCAAACCGATATTGATATAAGTCCTGATGTTGCATAAAGGCATCGATATTTGATTACCTGAGATAAACAGAAAAAGGGGAAACCCACACAAAAAAATTAATTAATTAATGTATATTTATAATTTGTCAATTTGTATTGCAAATAATAAATATAATTATGAATTGATAGGGAATCTTAATTGCAGAAGATTCCCATCTTAAATTGGTGATGCTATCAGTGGAGCACATGTTGCACTGCAAGATGCAAACGCTGCATTACAGGCGGCCAGAGCAGGAGTAGCTGCAATTACAGCTCCAGGCACTGTACCAAAGGTGAATCCTGCTGCGGTGAAACAGGCTACCACAATTCCTGCACACGCTGCTTGGCAAATGCCGTAGGTTAGGAGAACCATTCTGTCAGCCTGTGAGAAAGAAAATTGCAATTATGGTCCAATTGTTATATTATTGAAAATAATACTACGCCACTGCTTTCTCTGTTCCAAAATTCATGGGAATCCAAAAAATATGGTTTCTTGTTCATTACGATGTCTAATATTTCCCGGTTGTTATTGAAAAACTGATTGAATATAAGCAAGTCTTAAAGGAATAAGATACAGGACATATGTAGCATATGAACTGTGCTATATTGTATCGTATGATTTTGATTTATATCGGTATTGAGAATGAATTATAAATTCATTTTTAAAAGTAAGAAACAAGGTGCTTAGATTATAAGTAGGCAGAGGTACTTACCAAAAAGGGATAACTTTCACACTTTTAAATAACAAAATTGCTCAACGTTTGAAGTTCGAACAACTATGAATCAGAGTTTCATTCAGAAGTAGTATTTATATTGGTCTGGAAAATCCGTTGTTGCCACGTCAAATTGCGCCGTAGTTTTCACCCATAGATATAGTAAATATATATATCTATGTTTTCACCTAACTTACAAAAAATTTATTTTTCATCTACCCGAACTTCTTATTGTATAAACAAATTGAAGAAATTTTCAAAGACAAAAGCCATAAGTTCCAAATTAAGCAGCAAGTGCTATATAGCTGTGATTCCAACACACCCTTAAGACAAATCTAATAAATGGGGTGTAATAATTGATTTTTTATTCAATTTTTGATTAATTAAATTGGCTCTTTCATTCCTATGCCATCACATTTTTCTATTTTCAGACTTTTGAAAGTCTTGGTGAAATATATCCGTTTTCGTTGCAGAGCAGAGTTGAGAAGAAATACTTTTTCGTACAATATTTCGCAACTTAATTCTCGATTATAAGTTTTTTTTGCAGTAGGGTATTTTCCTAAGCTATTTAACATAAGAAGAATTTACATAAACCTCAACTAAAACGCTCTGCATCGAAAGAATTCACATATATTTGAATGAACATTAATTTTTATTAATTAACTTTATGCATTCGCGAAATATACAATAACATTTTCTTAATTGAAATTGTGAAAATCGGAGTTTTCTGGAAATTATTCAAGAAATGACAACGTTGTTTGGAACGAGGTACGAATATCGAAGATAATTCCACATAGAACGGGGAATCACCGGAAAACACATTCTATTTTAGGACAGTAGTGCTATTGTTTATCGATTCGGAAGTTATCAGAGGCGTGCATAATATTATTGATTAAAAAATGCATATTCATCATTTCAACAAAGTATTATAGAGATAAATTCTGCAATCTGGATATATTTTATAGATCAGTTCTGATCGAATAAATATGGAGGACAATATTTTTTCAGATAATAAATCTTCAATTGATAGGATCATGTACTTACTTTTATTCTATTCATATTCAACTCTTCCTTGAGCATGAAAGAAATTGTATATACTAATCAAATTTTGTATGTCTTTCTGAAATACCGCTATTTATGAAAAAAGAGTAAAGAACTTTATTGATTTTCAAGTTAAATGTAAGTTGAAATTATTGTGGTCCTCAATTTCATTCAATTTATATTAGACTCAACTGAAAGTATTAGTTGTGTCCTTCGATGAGAAAATCCTTGAAAAAAACAACAATTGTAAATTTAATTTTCATTTGCAAACAAAAAATAAATCTTTGAATTATTTACAATAAATCGAATATCAACATTAAAATAAATCTATGCTTATTTCAACAATAATGAAGGTCAACTTTTTTCTGCTGTCGGCTTCTTGAAATCATTTGCGATATTCCTGATAGTAGGCACCATTTCCTTCAGTTTCTGCCTTACGTTTTCTTCTTCCGAACCACCTCCCAACATCAAGCTCACATAATCTGTAAAAAAAAAATTATACCCATGCATGACGTAAATATTAAGAATCACATTATAAATTATTTGCAAAAGTTGAGAACGTGCACATCAAGTAGAAAAAAATTCAGAAATCCTTCGAAACTAGAAGAGTAGTTCAAACGTATCGGTACCCAATTCTATCGAAATCACCTATTTATGGACCAAAAATGATAGTTGGCTTCATTTCAACACTGAAGAAATCTCTGAAATTAAATTTTCAAAGATTTAAGTTGGCAATTTTCCGTTTCTTCATGAATTCTTAAAAAAAAAGTACTTCAAGTAAGAGGTACCAAGCTGCAATATTTGCTCAAACTCAGGGGTGAATCACGAACTTTCATTCGTAAAAATTGAAGAATTTGCTAAAAATACTACGAGCAAGAGTTTTATTCACAAAAAAAAAAAATTACCGTGATACGTTAAAAGTTCCCCAATTTGTTCCGCAGTCATGTACTGCTTCAAGTACTGCAGAATCTGCTGCAGATGCCTTCCGCTAGCATGCAGCATGCACTGCGTAGCCGTAGCAAAAATAACCAAAACGGCCAGATGTAAAACCAACGCTAAATCATCGCATTTATTCAACTGCTCTAACAATTCATGCTTGTGGTTTAAAACGACCAGCCTATCTTTCTTCTTGTCGATTTTCTTGAGTATCATGCTGCAAGATCCGAGAGCTGCATCAATCGAAGCCATGAAATCGTCTACGTTTGACGAAGACAAGGATTTGATTAAAGGGAGAACAGAATTACGAACGTCAGGTTGTAACTCGTTTACGAATTTAATCCTTTGATCGTTATTCGTGAGGTTTGCTGTTAGATTGTTTTCTTGGGCGAGGTAGCTGAGGATTTCGTTAACGATGTCTGTACAGATGGATTTCAACAAGTATTTGTACAGTTGGTTCTGGAAGTCCGCAGGGAATAGTTTGATTCCTTTCTCGAACAATCTTACGTCTCCTACGAGGTTATTTAGTTTTTGTTGTAGGTCGTTGTGTGTTTGCCTTCTGTTTGCTGTTTGATTAACAACGGTGGTTGCGTAAATGTTTTCAGATATTTTCAAGGCTTCGTAATTCAATTTCTCCAAAATATACTCCACAATCGATTCCGTAATAATATCCAAACCAACGTCATTCAACACATTTTCGATACAATTAAGAATATCTTCCTTGGATAATATTTCCAATATCGGCTTTTTCTCAGTGTTATCCACAATTGTGGTATCCAAATTTTTAGTGTTACCCTTCGCTTTTTTGGTGGATTTCGTTTTAGTTTCTCTCCCTTGAGTGCCTCCGCCAGATTTACCCCCAGCGGCTTTTTTCCTTCTTTCTTCTCTCTTGTCGACTTTTTCTTCGAAATCGTCTGATTTCTGCAATTTTTGTTGGGCTCCTGTTAAAAGTTTCATTTTGTACTCTTGGTACAAACCTGATTCAACGCACTCTTTTGCTTTTTCCTCTGTTGTTTTTTTACACATTTCCATCAGTTTATCTATAAACGCTAAGCTGATGATGAAATTATCAATAACTACTATCTGTTGCTTCCTTTGTGGTGTCATTACATGCTCGATTAAAGACGAAATATCAGTTTCATTAAAAACAGAAGGCAGAATCGAAGGTACATCAGTAAATGACTTGCTACTAATACAATCCTCAACTTCATCTAGCAATCTATCCAATAAATCACCAGAGATTAAGCATGAGTCCAACGATATTATTTTTTCTGAATGAAATTGTTTCTTAACATATGACTCGCAATCAGATATTCCAAGCTTCTTGAGAGTATCATACTCTAAGTACGAATTCTGAGTGAAAAAGTTGCCGACCCAGTCATGCTGAAAAAAAATTTCAGTTACCTTTAAAAAAAAAAAAATATGTAATTTTTTTCTTACCACAGACTTCGAATGTATATTTGGAATATATTGAGCACCAACTAATCGGCTTGTAAGCGACCCACAAGCTGAAGCTTGATCAAACAAACTAAAAAATAGTTTTTCCCCAACATCAATTTGACTCAAGATCGAAGCTACAGGAGTGGGTTTTGTAAGTCCGAAAAGAGCACCTCTTATCTTAGCAACATTTCTTGCAATAAAGAATTCCGTGAAGAAAACTTTGGGATCGTTTTTATCTTGTTTTCCAATCAATGTCTTGTTCAAATTTTTCTCTAATATTTGTTGTAAGAATTCCCCTGGTAAATCGTAATGTATAGATAATTCATTAACGTTTATTTGTCCCTGCGCAGTTAATTTTTCATTAATTTCGATTACAATCTTGTTGATATACGTTAAATCAATCAATTGTCCCACTATCAAGTTCAAATTTTTCTGATGTTTAAGTAACGCATTTAAATGATTATTTATGTGAGCCAAGTCGACACCGATGGCTTTGGCTAGATCCACGAGATCTATTCTTCCACCACTGGCATAAATCTCATCTTGCATGTCCCTCAAAAGCTGATTGGGTGTTAAACATTCTTTACCGTCCGATGTAAAAATCAGATCGATCATTTTTTTTTCTCTCAACCATGATATGATTTCTATGCAGTTCCGTTCGGACAACCTAGAATGGATATGTTATGAACGGAAATGAGACTGCTAAGTCATTGTTTTCAAACCTTTGGGTAGCACTGCCAAGTTGCACTTTCTGAAAATCAGCTGCTAGGCGTTTTACTTCTTCCCAGTCGGTCATTGTCGAGTTATTGTGTAGGTTTTAGTGGAGAAATTCAATCTATTTGGAATTATCTTCAAATGTTTCAAAGGAATAAAATAATTAAAATTTCCTTCAACATATGGATAACAATTACGGTGTCACAATATAAACGTCAAATATATAAACAGTTATAGAAATTTATATGCCTGTCAAATGCCAACCACAGATAACACAGAACATGAATTTTGCTTTGAAAATTCGAATACTAATATGATTGTTTTTTCTGTAATTCTTATTGACAAAAAGTTCGATGATTCGCTTACTTTTTAATATAATTGGTTTAATTTGAGCTGAATATATAATTTATTCAAAGCCATATAACGAGAGTTGAATACATTTCTGTGTTCTATTTTTCAGTGTCCAAAACCATAGATATAAGTTTACATCTATGGACAAAAACATAGAATTGATAACTTTTTTTGGTAAATCTATGGTCAAACCTCAATTTAAATTAAGGATCTATAATCTATGTTCCTTCATATACAAAAATTATTTACATTATGTACAAAATAAATAAATATCTTAGTAATCTGCCGCAGTTGTAGATAGGTAATCCCTTCTGCCAATATTCGACGCTTGTTTATTCTGCACTGCTTCTAATTTGGGACAATCGGTGATACGATGACCCAGACCTCCACAATAACTGCAACCTCTCTCTCCCAGATTCAATAAGATTTCATTCTCCGAGCAGATCTCGAAGAGGAACGCCGGAACCTTCTGTTTGGATTCCATCAGCAAGTGCTTCAAGTCCAGGAGCACTGATTCTTCATTTGATTTGTTCACGAAAGTCGTTGCTAGTCCTTTATTTCCAGAACGCCCAGTTCTCCCAATGCGATGCACATAGTTTTCTACGTCATCCGGCATGTCATAGTTGATTACGTGTTTTATGTTTGAAAAATCCAAACCTTTAGAAGCAACATCTGTAGCGACAAGAACATCTTTTTTTCCTTTCCTGAAAGCTTCCACAGATCTCGTTCTTTCTTCTTGATCTTTACCTCCATGGATAGCAACAGCTTCAACTCCTTTTAGCAAAAGATATTCATGAATTGCATCGACATCTTGCTTTTTCTCAGCGAAAATTAACACAGGTGGTGCAGTCTTCTGGAGACAATTCAACAGGTAAACTATTTTCGCTTCTTGCTTAACATACTCTACTTCTTGAACAACATTGATGGAGGCTGCTCCAGCCCTACCAACATTGACTGTTACTGGTTTAACTAGAGCAGATCTTGCGAAATTTTGAATTTTTTTCGGCATAGTCGCAGAGAAAAGAAGAGTTTGTCTTTGTCCTCTAAAATATGAAAAAATCGTTCTTACATCTTCTTCGAAACCCATGTCAATCATTCTATCAGCTTCGTCCATGCATAAATACCGACAAACAGATAAATGGACGGTTTTTTTCTCTAACATGTCCATTAACCGACCAGGAGTCGCAACCATGATATGAACACCCTTTTGAATTGTATCTATAGCTTCTTGAATCGGAACACCTCCGATTGCCAAACAACACCTTATTTCTGGTAAACCATACTTCAAAGTAAACGAACAGAAATACTGGATTATGTCGAATGTTTGTTTCGCTAATTCTCTAGAGGGACAAATGATTAATCCATATGGTCCTTCATTTTTCACAAAGGGTAACTTGTATTCTTGCTCCAAGCAAAACATAATAAGAGGAAGAACGAAAACCAAAGTTTTACCAGAACCGGTGTAAGCAATACCAATCATGTCTCTACCAGATAAAACTGTTGGTATACCCTGAGCTTGAATGGGTGTGGGTTTTTTAATATGTTTTTCTTCCAACCCCTTTATAATACTTTTATGCAACTTCATGTCCTTGAATGTCTTCAACGGAGGTGGAATATCTTCCCCTTCAGCAAGAATTCTCAATTTTTGCCTCAAATTCTCATGTCTACTTTGCGGACTTTCCAAAATATATCTAGGTGGTCTCCAGCTTGTTTTAATAGGATCGTTATACTGTATCCCTTTAGCCAGTTCAGAAACACCCATAAGAGCCTTCTTCTCAGCAACAATCTCCAATATTTCCTCTTCCTTCTTCAATTGTCTCTCCACCGCACTAACTTTTTTAGCTTCGGCTATTTTCTTCAATTCAGTGTGTTGGTCCAGTAGGGATACTTTGTTTTTTCTACTCCACAATTCATCGTCATCTTCCTCGTTCTCGCTGGATTTGGATTTTTGGGATTCAGTTTCTTTCAGTTGTCCTAGTTTCAATAGTTTCTGCCTTTTCCTTTCTTTCACTGGAACGTAAGGGACGTAATTGTCGTCACTTTCAGAATCGCCTGATTCATCGTGTCGGTATCTCTTGACCGACTTCTCATTGTCCCCCATAATTGAATAATTTAGCTCAGATCAATGAGAAAATTTGATACCCACTCACAAAGCTCAAACAAAAATTTTATCAATAATTAATAAATACTGGAACCACTGATTAGTCAAGATTATAACCTAAAATTTTTCTTTTTCCATTCAAGCGGCTAACGATTGGTCGCTGTTTTTTGTGTTCCACTCTTATGGAATTATTATATTGTTTAACCATTTTATTTGAATGAAAACTCAATTTTCAATCTAAACATTAAAATAAGCATATATCTGATACTCTGATCTGAAAACATGTAGATGATCTGTTCAAATTGAAGCAACTTTCTTCTGTAGTCTGTCAGATAACCTCTGCTGAGCTCTAGAAATTTTAAAATAAAAATACCAACAAAAACATTATTGTAAATTATATAAGGATATAAAGCTTTGCAAGCAAAATGAATGGAAGACATTGGGGAGAAATTTCTTCCACACCAGAAACGAAACCAAGTAAATTTTCCATATCACAGTTCGATTCCAGAGGTGACAAACATAATTCAGATCGTTCGTTAATGTGAGATACTTTAATTAATATTGCTGCAGTATGTTGGAATTTATCAATATTTCTCTAGCACACACGGCCGTCATTGGGGAGAAATACCACCTATCACTCCAGAAATAACTCCAAATGTCACCGCAGAGATCGAAAAGGCTATGGAAAAGTCTTCAATATGTGAATTTGATTCCGATGATGAGAATGAAGTTTCTACAGAGTCCCACATTGTGTGAGTTCTTGTTTTTTACGAATTGAGGAAATATTTAGAAAAATTACTTCAATTTCAGTTCAATACCTCAAGATCCTTTAGTTATGTATGCCATTTCCCTTCACAAACATTTAAATCACATGACAGAAATAATTCGCCTAGCCGAACTTGCGATAGAGAGTGGTGTTAGACCTTCTGAAGACGCTGCTCCTCCAGTTCCACCACTTCCGAAGATTGAATTTAAGCATAAGTTAAACTGCCTCAACTTTATACCTAAAGAAGAAACGTGAGAACAGCGAAAATAACATTAGAATAAAATTCTCGGAAGGATTTTTATTCATATTTTTGTCTTTTCAGAGACTTTACTCAAGGAAAAGAAGTAGAAATACCTGTTCTTAGTGAAACAACTGTAAATAAAGCCTTGAGAAGAAGCATTTGTACACTATTTGCACATTTGGGGTTTGAATGTGTGTTTCTTATTCATTTACTTTAGAAATATTAATTGATTCAGAGCATTATTTCAGCATCCCATGAAAGTGTGGTAAATGTTCTTATAGACGTTTTGAAAGAATTTTATGAGATCTTTTGTTCAAGATTAGAAAGGGCTATTCATGATGAAAGAGAAAATGGTTCGTCAGGATTTCCTGTAAGTATTAATCTTGAAAATAAACTTAAACACAAAATGATGTGAATTACAGCATGCAATTGAGAGAGTCTTGGTTGAATTGGGATTGGAAGGGGTAAGAGGACTTCATGATTACTACCAGTCTAGGGTTATAAAGTACGTGAATGTGTTAAGGGGAAGATGCCAAGAGATGAACAACCACTACAACCAGCTGTTGGTTAAAAGAAGTCCATCGCCTGTTGTCGACATTGGAAAGTAGGTTTTAAATTTTTTTTTTTGATAATTTAAATCAAATAGAATCATTTCAGGATGATGGGTATTGAAATGAAGAAAGAGGAGATCGAAGAGAACCCAGAAGTTCATTTATTGGATGGTGAAATTGAATTTTCATCGTTGGAAACAGGTTTTCAACTGTTGAATAGTCTAGAAGAAGCAAAGTAAGTTTCAATAAGTTTTTGGATCAAAAATTTATTTTACTAGCTATCAAAATACTTCTATTTCAAATTAAAGTATCAATAAATTCTCTGCGAACAATACCTAAAAAATATAGGCAGTTTCGATTAAAATTTCATGATCTTCATTTTGAAGTAAAAAATCAGAATAAACTTACCACTTAACTAATTTCATTTTCAGTTTACAAAATCTGATCGAAGGAGATGAAATACTGACTACAGAATCACCTGCAAATATTCCATCGGAATCGGAATATTCCCCATTACCTAAAAAGAAGAAATAGCTTAGATAATTCTTCATTTCCATTCCTCATGAATTTAGTTCGTAATTTATACTCACCTTGTACATACCTAATAAAAATTGAAATTTACATCTTTTGTTCATTAAAAAAACCCTTCATAACAATTTGTAATGATACACTTATAGAAACAACAGCGTATTTTATTTTACAGCTTGAATTCTATAATTCAACAAACATATTCAAATTGACTTTTGGAAAATACAATCTGAAATATTTCTAAGACACTCTTCGACAGATAAACAATTTTTTTCTATAATAAATATTCTGAACACAAGAATTATCCGTCTAAAATGCAAATTGACCTATTTTCCTACTTAAATCTGCAGTTTTACACATTTCTATTTCAAGAAATGAATGATGACTATAATATTCAGGAATGTAATCGTTAGAATGAAAATACAGTTCTGGTTCGGGCAGAAAAAGATTGAAGGTTAGTTCCAAAAATTAAAAATGTGGTTACGATAATAAAATAATCAAAAACAAAGAAGAAATACTAAGTCATAAAAATTCGAAAAAATAAATACTTATTGGAGTATTGTGTGCAGCCATAAAATATTGCACAATCCATGGCATTACGATAATTTGTTTATAATAAATAAATATAAAATTCATTTTTTTTTATTATATTTCATTTCAAAGATTATACCCTGTACTTTTACTTGCACTATATGCAGATCTTTCAGTTAAAGAACTTAAATCTGGTGTAACAGTACATCAGGAATATGAATTTTACTGACTTATATCAGTTTATAATTACCTATTAATGATTATCATCATTTCGATAAAATTCTTCTATTATTTAATCAACAGAACGTCGTATTGTCTTGTCAACAGAGAGCATTGTGTTGTATTCCAGAGGTAATTTATCCCAATACAAGATCCCTAAAAACAGGTGGTTGGTCAAAAATATACACTTTTGGTGTTTTTCATAATGCACAGATAACCCCGAAAAAATTAATGCCTTTCATGGAAAAATTTAGGTTATACATGAGCCTATGTTCCACCTCTTTGTACTGTCATGTCTTTCATTATATTGAAGGTTAGAATAATTCAAACCCTACTATACAGTCTAGTCAATCTTGCTTCATATAAATTAAAAAATTGTATCTACCGTTTTAATTCTTAAGCAATGACCATCAATAATGTTCTGATATCTTCGAGAAAGACTCAAAATTGACTAAACCACATAATATATTCCATCGGAGATCAATTAAAATTCGTTATTATCAAATAAGTGCAAAGTTAACTGTATGAATGTCAAATGTTGTAAAAAAAAAATGAAGTGGCACCAATGCGTTAGCAAATTAGATGTAGGTAACCCAAAGTTAAGTTGCAGGGATAAATAGTTACTAATGAAATTAATGGTTGTAATGTATTTGTCGTCACAAATGTTTTTCCTCTTCATCGGGGCTTGTTTGTTCTGGAATAAAGAAAGTTATAATTAACGTTAGAAGATGTTGAATGTTTTTATCGCAAGGATATTCGAAATTTAATTGCAGAACTGAACTCATTTTCTTATGAAAAATTCAAATTTTGACATACGCAATTAGCAGGATGAAGAAAATAATTTTCGATCATTCATAACAACCAGATTTTAGATGAATTTCGAAAAAAATAAGGGCCCCGGCTGCTTTGGACATCTAGACAACCATTAGTTCGATATACTTGAAGTATTGAATGCAATTAATCATATAATTTCAGTTCTGCAGATAAGATTTCAGTGTCAGTCAGTAAATAAAATCGAGGTAAATTAAGATAATTGTATAATTAAATAATTAGTAACCAATTGGAGTACAAAGCAGCAAGCTGAATGATATCTGGAAAAAATTTCCAGATGGTTCATTCACATTTTACGCATAGCAATCACCAAAAATTAGTATGAATCTGGAAATAGAAGCGAGTGTTCTCATTCAAGTTCGAAATCATATCTGTTGGGTGTACTTTTTAGAATTCTTAGATTTCTAGGGCAGTAAATACATGACAAAGGTCAATAATTCATTGCAATATGCATAATGCTCCAATTAAAATGATAACGTAAACTTTAGTGTCGAGTATTTATATTGGAAAATCAAACCATAGAGGTTTATCTGATTCTGTGTCAAATGTTGGCTTCCTGCCACGGATCTGTCAAATTTGTGACAGGGAAAATCGAACGAATTAGAGGTGAACAATGTCAAAATACGAGTTTTAACCAACGTCGATATGATTTCCTTGAACGTTAACATCCAGAACATGCAACAGTTAATCAAAGCTGAAGCTGACCCCCCTCAACTCACCTGTATGTTCGTCGGGCCCCTCATTCAGTCTTTCACCGCTCGGATCAGGTGTTTTCGGAGCTGTTTTAACGCACCTCGTCAAAAACATCGCTACAGAGCCCACAATTGGAGGTATACCGGCCAAAATGAAGGATAAAGTGTAGGAGTCTGTACTTTCGTAAATCAATCCGGCCACATAGGGCCCCAGAGTTAGCGGTATGGCGCAGAGGCCCAACAGAAAACCGATGGCTTGGGTAGCCCCAGCAGCCCCGCAAATATCGAAAGCTATGGGCCCCAAAATCGATATGAAGCATCCGTCGAACAGCCCGAGGAACAACAAGAGGACTATAAGTAGAGTGTAGGAGTTCCCCGACGAAGGAAGCAGTATCGTGCTGACCCCTATGATCAGGAAAGACAACTGCTGCAGGAATATCCTGTTGACCTTGGGATGATCCCCGATGAATCCAAATATAAGCCTCCCGAAGCCTGAAGCTATCCCGATGCAAGAAACAGCCAGTTTAGCGTCCACTTGCTGCCCGAAGACTTTATGTACGAAAGCTACCATATAAACGTACGGTACGAAATACCCACAAAGCGACAGGGCTACGATAGAAGCGTATATCACATATTTCTGGTTCTTGAATAAAGATAAGTTGAAAGCGTCTTTCAACGAAACCTTCTTGAACTTCAAGGTCGGGTTCACAGGTTTGAACAGGAAAGCGAAGAGCATGATGAAACTGGACATCAACGCTATGATCCTCAGGGTCCATTCGATCCCGAATTGCTCCAAGAAAGTGGATATTAAGTATGGCATGGTTATAGTAAAGACTGAACTTCCGGCTGTCACTAAACCGTTGACCAAACCGAGGTATTTTTTGAAGTAATGACCCAACACAGCTAAGGATGGGGTGTAGGCTAAGGCTCCTCCAAGGCCGTACATGATGCCGTAGGTAAAGTAGAGAGCGACAACGTTGTCAACACAGAAGGAAGATAACAGCATTCCGCTAGAGGCTATCAGTCCACCTAGGAATGTCGTGGTGCGTATCCCAGCGAAATCTGTGAGGACTCCTGAGACTGGAGACACGAAGAAGACTGTTCCCATGGCCAAGGACCCCACCAGAGCTGAAAAAATATAAATGTTGAAATTAAAGTTCACAAAAATATTCATTTGATACCTTTACACCATTCTTTGTGGGTTTTCATGTGTATTTTGTTCGTCATTCATTCTAGTGCTAAGATATTTGCATGTCATGAGCAGTGTTATAAGTTAGTTGAATCAACTTACAATAGATGTCGCTTAACTAGCACCAGCAAATATTCAAAACATTGTTTTTACGCTGTTGCCATCTTATAAACCTATTGTTCAAACCTTTGGGAGGCTATAGTCTCACTAAAATAAACTGACAGGTCTAATGTATGCCAAAAAAAGTCTTCGGCAATAAAACATTGTCTCCAAGAGCTTAAGATGAACTTACAGTACTCATACCTGCAACTGTTAGGCAAGAGCATATTGATAACAGAAGACTTACGAAATATCTTTCAATCTTCTATTAAGATTCTCATCAATTCTGGTCCAATTTAAAAAATCTCAACGTTTTCGAGCATCGTAAAAATGTAGGTAATCCAATTATTACTCTTTTAAAAAGAAGCCTCGATTCGGATCATTAACAAAACCGCAGAACGTTAAATCTAACCGATTTGACCTGGTTACATCGAAACAAATACTTATCTTGTTACCTATCCTGGATAAAATTCCTTGTACACCTCCTGGGATATTGTTTCATGAATGAATATCGTGTTACACGAAGCGTAAATTAGTAAGAAGTCATACGAGCTCTTCACTCTGATCTATTTCTGAGTTCAGCATGACATAGTTTAATAATATTGTAAGCTGTGATATCTGTGCAACAGGAACGTCTATTTGCGTCTCTAAACCTTGATTATAAGAAATTACAGAAAATTACCATTTGGGGAATATTAAAAAATAGATTTTTTCGACTTATGTGGAGAACCACCCCCATGACTCAACTCTAGTTACGCCAATGTCTAGCAGGGCCGGCCTGATTTTACCCTAAAGTCCCAGTGCTTTCGAGGAAAATATTCTGAGTACCCAGTTAAATAATATTAAATTTATTCCAAGTTCATGTACGTAAGTTTAAGATTGTTTTCTGATAAATTCAGGGATTGGGATGCTCTTGAAATAACCAATCATGATTTTTCTTTATAAAATCAAATACATCAAGAATCTAACGTGTATCAATCATTGAGTGGAAACACAAGAATTTATTGATTCAAGAAAGTTCACTTTCGTATCGAAAATTAAACAATTAAGGCGCTGCACACTCCTCAACTCTCTTTAACTAACAGACAATGGAATTTATTCGTCTCCGTGTTGTATAAAGACCGAAACGAGGTTTGTACTAGCCAGTAAAGCAAAATTTGAATGTTATTTATATTCCTGTCCGACAATGGGATGAAAGTAATACAACAGTTAACACGACGCGAATTATCGACAAAATATGATGAAGAGTGCAAGTATCGAATATCAATTCGAACTTTGAACGAACAGAATTAATTCAATACGCTAAAGATTACATAAAAAATTCCTGTGGCACAGTTTATTTCTTTCTCTGACATGAATTAAAGGGATTCTGGAAAACAGATGATGGAAACAACAAAACTAGTATAGTAGAATTCATTGTAGAAGAACAAATTTTTACAACTTTGCTCCTGACAAAGAATTGCACTCGTAAAAAAAGAACCAACTTCAATTCAATTTTTTTCGAAAGTTATAATTATTTGCATAATATCATGCAAGAATGTCAAGTTCATGTGAAGTTTTAAATGTCCTTTACACTGATAGATAGTTTGACGCTTTACCAAGAATTTTGCATAAAAATACCGTTTTTTTCCTCCGCAAATTTTCCATTTTTTAAGTTGAACAGCTTTGAGTCATGGTTTAGTATGTATTTCTCATTGAAAAACAATTTAATAGACCGTAATTGCTTAGGAATACTAGCGAATAGTGGTTCAGACCGCAACTATCTTCAAATCAACAGGTAAATTACGAACTAATCCAAAATTAGTCGCAAAAAAATTAAAACCCCGTTATATTCCCGACTTTCCTACATGAAAGGAAAATGCATAAAAATAACTACACCTACGACAACGTAATCAATTTTGCCAATAAATGGTAGTGTATAGTTTCCCAAACTACAATGTCTCATTGTGATATTTTTAGAAAAATTCTTTCGTTTATTATCGAAATTTAATGTTGTAAAAACATCAATTGCCATGTTGTGTTCTTTCTAACTTCGCTATCAATTGAATGTGAGGGCTGAAAATTTCATGTTAAAATTCATGAGATCATAGTTGAAAGATAATCTACGTAAAAGCATGAAATTATATGGCATAATAATGATGATGTGAACAATGGTTGAATATATTAAGACGTATCTTCCAAGAAAATCGCCAGTTTCGAATATACAGGGTGTGAAAGCTAGTTGTGGCGAAAGGATTATACATTATTAAAATTACGTAAGGTCAGGTTTTACTGAGTGAATAAGACTTCTAGTTATCAAATAGAAGAATGAACATTTAAATTTGATTATACGGATATGGAACCAATGATGCAATATACTGCTTGGTTACATCAATTGATAGACTCATCCAGATATGCCCTGAATAAAATCATATGATCGACTTGTTGAATTTCGATTGATAGGTTGAACAAATGATTTCTTTCACAAAAACGTCCTTATTCTCAAAATGAGTACGCCACTGTACTGATAAACATCCTAAATTATGCAAGGTGAAATTCCTATCTCCAAATCAACTATTAACCGAATTTATGTTAATTTTCCACGGAAAGATGAATAAAATTACACTTAATTTTACTTTCCTTTAATCTGACAACAATAATTTCTTGGATTTTTTAAAGTATTCATAGATGAAATATTTTTTCCGATTCTCACGTCTTCATACTATATACTGGAATTTTTGGAGAAAGTATTTCACTCTTGACATCAATTTAGAAGGGGGTAACTAATTCAAGGGGGCAATCAAACTGACCTGCTTTGCTGGTAGCATCAGTGACATTCTGCCTCTCCAAATTGTCATGAAAACTGTTGTACAATATACTGTAGGAATTGATGACGCCGAAAAGGATCCCGTTGCAAAAAAACGAACCCAACATCACCAACCAACTGCGAGTACCCCCATCAGGGGGGGTGAATTCATCATACTCCTTCTTTTCGGTAGCACCATTCTGTGTTATCTTAATTTTACACGTATCAACACTGTTGTCACCCATTGCGAGAGTTCAAGCTTTTCTTTTTAAATTTTAAGGCACAAGAACATCACTATTTCAATTATTGCCGGTACACGATCCACGTGGTGTAGCTCCTTATCAGCTGTGGGTCCTCATTGATGGGCTAGCGACGACAGACTAGCTAGGAGAACTTGCTTTCAAGTTTCTAGTCCAGTCAATAAGTTAACATGCTTCGAAGAGGGGGCCAATCAAACCCTACTCGTTTCCTTTACGTCAAGAACAGTAATACAGTCAATACGTAATTCTAGTAGTCCAACGGTATCGATTGTATTCATACATCATTATTTGCCGTGTGAGTCATATATCCGCAGCATATGGAGTTCTGGATCTTCGAACACATAACTGCATGTCATTCTGGTTTAATATTACTAAAGTACAATGCTCAAACAATAACTTGTTCCATTTGTTAGGTAATGCAATAGAAAATGAGGTTAACCTTTGACATTGAAGTCATGTGAAGGTCATTTCTGTCATGTCCCTGACTGGCCGCCCATAGACTTCTGTTTAAATAATAAGATTCTATGTTCTTTTTTATATAAAAATTGAATGAATTATCGGAGAATAACCAGCGGAGAAAATTGCTTTGAAAAGTGGAAAATGTTGGAGAAGAATACTAACGAAAGATAAGGACAAAGCAAAGATATAAGCAGGAATTTCGGGAGAACGAACAACTCAGAAGAAGTAGGTACTACGAAAAGCACCTAAGAATAGGAAAAAACATTAGATTAAAAACAGATTTATTGATAAAATATCATAAATAACAAAAAGAAAAGATTTAACAATAATAACATCCATTGATTTTTCTCCGAGTTTCATATTACATGAATTCGAAAGTTTTCAGAGAAAGATCATTAATTGAGCAACTACATGAAAATACCCTCTTCGAGTACATAAAGTTATGTTAACAATGACGAATAAGTTAAGATAAATTAGGACGAACATACAATAGATAAATATATTATGATGACACGTAAATGATGTGGGGAATTTGAAGCATTTACTTCCTACAAAGATTCGGAATAGTTCAATGTTTCAATGATAATTTGTGCGCGTGGTTTGGTTCATGCTTGGGAGGCTCCGATGGAGAATTCTATGAGATGATTAATGTTTTTTTCATTGAATATTCAGAGTCCGAAAGAGTTTCACCTACTTTTCAGAGGCTTCAATTTGTGGGAACATTAGGTATTCAATTTATACACTGAGGATCTTCTACTGTGATTGGAGATGTGTAAAACCTTATTTTCGATCCGAGGTTCAGTTACCATTGGTGTATATTTCTTTGAATAAAAGTGTTAGAACTGGAGTTATCAATGTTCCTACCTCCTGTATTCCCTTTTCAGAAGTACCTTGTTTTTTCTGATCAATCACGTATTGAAAGTGATGGATCCTTTGGCTCTCCAACATACCAGCCTTCAAAAGAATACAACATGCAGCTAATGAAAGTGCTTGGACCCTATTTGTTACAAAATGAACTTGAGTTGTGCCAGGGCCGATTCTGTTAGATTATTTGAAAGTTACCAATCTTATCGACTAACAGGTGTATTTGGGCAACGTCCCCGTGTCTACATTCCTATAGCTCAAGTTATTGTTGCGCTTCAAAGTGCTACTCTTCAAGGGATAGAGATTTAAAGGCGGTAGATTCGGATGTTCAATGCGCGTGGGCGAAGAGACCCTAGGCCTTGAGATAGGGACGTGTCTGCGCATGCTGTTTGACGCGTAGGCCATGCTGATGCACCTCATGTCAGTGTTGCCACCAGGAAGAGTGTACTGGTAATCGTCGAATGTGTTATATTGGTAGCCTTTGATCAGAGGCATCGGCTCTTCATACTCGTAATTCGAATTGTCGAAACTTGACCGGTCTTGGTATTGCAGGTTCTTGTGGTAGGTTTGGTAGGTTGGTGCGTGGGCAGAAAGAGCTGGTTTGATGGTTAGGTTGTCGATGGTTTCATAGTGGTCATCTGCCTCCCTGGAATTGATTAATTAATCAAAGAACATAACTACAACGAGTTATTGATGATAACATACCTGTAATCAACAAATTCCTTCGGATAGTTCTCTGAAATGAAATGTTGCGTTCCCCCACCAGGTGTTAATGCAGCCCAGACCATACGGTTGTCTCCAAGACCAACATTACCATTATATAGATTAGGGTCGTTAGGATGTATAATCTTGCTACCGTTGATACCGTTTGTTGATGTGCATTCCCGTTGTTCCAATATTTTCATCGGCCTTGGTTCTCTGTTGTGCAAAGAACAGTCGTTGCTGCCAAACATGTTCATCCTGAAAGAAATGCTTCCCTTGGAAATGACTGTTTCAGAGTTTCTTCTTCGTGTACTCACTCTCTACATTTCAGAAGAAACATCGCAAGAAGAGCTCCCAAAAGCAGTACACCAATCGAGGATGCGATCAGAACTAAAAGCCATGTGTCATCAAGAGTAGACCAAGTCTCAACTTCTGCGAAAAAACTTGAAATTGTTGTTGTTGCATTCGCATTACATCATCTTTTACCTTTTCTTGACAGTTCTACAAAGTCTTCACTGTCTGGGAACCTGTTTAAGGGAACCCAAGCATCACACAATTCATCGGCTGAGCATGGAGTCGTGTTGAGGAGAAGATCTGGCAAAGAATGCTGTAGCATTGATGGTGCTGGAGGGGGTGGGAGGAAGAGAATAGAGTCTGGTGGAGGCCCCAAATCCAAACACTCCCCTATGCAGCTCATTTTTACTGAGACAACAAAAGAAAGAAAACTAAAATGTGTATAACCTAGCGTTTAAATGATCTAAAAGACAATTAAGAGCAGATATAACAAAACTTGCTCTTCTAGAAGTGGAAACTTTGATGATACTTAAAGCCAAGTTTATCAAGTATTCTTCTGAAGGTATGGAAGAAAGAAAATTCCATGTTGTTAATTCCCAGGTTCTCAAAATCATGCTGAAGATATTCAGCTATCAGACGTTACAGTTCAAGATATCAGTTGAACCCAACATTGTAAATGTTTATTGTGGCAAGAGAATTCTTTGTTTCCACTTTCCTCATTCGATAACATTGGTGTCATCAGGTATAATTACTCTTTAATATCTCTTATCATTCGGGAGGGTCACCACCAATACATTAAAGTTCATTTAACTCATTGAAACTTTCGATAATATCATTTTCTTTTATTCGCATGTCTATTTGGTGATATTTATATTCGCTTTATTCAAAAGTTCAATGAACGGTTAAAGAATGGGTTGAAATTAATAATTTAAAAAATTCTCAGGTTTATAGACGTGACAGCCAGTATATTGCAAAGAAGACAATTATAGTTTTGTTTACTACTATCTGATATCAGGTTGTACTTTCAAAGGTTCATGCAAAAATCGGTCCATAAAAGTTTTGTCGTCGAATATAAATGAAATAGAACTTATGGAGCCTTTAATGTTCAAGATAAGAAACTTGTAGACGCTTCGAGATAACACTATCTGCAAAGAATTTTCGAACAAGATTCCAACAAAATAATCATTTTCTATTTGGACATCTTCGTCTAGAGATGAATTTGCAGAATTCGAATTGAATTTAAAATTATATACCCACCAATTTTGTGGACCTTTTCACAATGTCATTCTTCCCTTGGACAAAAAAAGGATATTTCTGACCAGTTATTCGTCAAGTTTGTTGCGAATAAAGCTTACAGAAGATACTTTTGTCCAAAATCATCTCAGCGCATGCATAATACCGCGGATCTCAACAAAATCTCGAACAAAATCAAAACATACCTGTGCAATCCACAAAAAACACAAAACAATTATTATTCCTTCGGACAGACGACACCCTGTTGAGACAGGGATGAATTTCGGACAATATCCTATTGATCCTTAGGGATGCAACGCATGCGTTGCAGGTGCAGGGGCGGGCGTCGCTATTGATCCTTAAATCCGACGCCGAGCGTCGTCATGACAAGTGAGGAGGAATTTGACACGATACACGTGACTGGCAACACGTCTCGTGGGGACATGACTTAATCAGGTCCATCAGTTGAGTTTTGCCTTCATATTTTTTCACATGAAACGAAATTCAACATTGAATTTCAATCAAGATTCCTAAGGGTGGAAAAACAGTTTTTCTTTACCAAACAGATACAGGCTGTTGAAACCCCGATATCCCATATCTGTCTACGCCCATGATTCAATTAGAAAGACAGGGATGTAACTGTTTGAATCCCTAATTAACCACATCATAACAATGGTGTAAGAAGTATCTCTGCCTATAATAAAACCAAGCAAGGCATAATTCAATGTTAAAAATTCTTTTGCTCTTGAAGATCCCTATTTATATTGAGATGTCAGTTTTCCCTTCTTCTGAAATATTTGGTAGAAGTGGTAGAAAAGCGATAAATCTTTTTAGGGTTTTTAAATCCAGTGTCAGAAAATCAGTTTGAAAAAAGTTAAAAAACGTTAATTATCCATCTTAATTATCTTACTCAAATTATTACTTATAGGTTAGGTAGAATCACTTAGCATTTAATATCATCTAATTATCGCTTTCGGCAATTATTCACCGTTAAATTATTCAGAGATCCATCAATAAATGAGAAATGAGGGGTAGGAACCAATTTCAAGAGAAATCGGTCGATTGAAGACCCAAAGCCTTCAATCAACTACTCCTACGGATAAATTGCTCTGTTTACCTTCGAAAATCGTGGCAAATTGGAGGAAGGAAAAATGAGGAGAGCTATTGGAGGTTCCCAGCTTTAGGTTTCACCTAACAAGCCCGTTTGTCTTTCGTGTTTGTTTGAATACCCCGTGTCCAATACGTTTTAACGAGCTGAAGAATGTTTAAAGAAGAATATTTTCCAAGTTTCTATTCAAATTAGTCTTTCTGAACGTGAAATGCAATTATTTAACAGGAGAAATTGAAAGGTTGCCGCGAGAAACAAAATGGCGGATGCGCTCCTTTCGAAAAATGGATTGTTTGGTTTTTAATTTGAATTGGGGGAATGTCGATGGAAAAGGATAATCAAGTTTGAAGATTGGGGGGAATTTTCATCAAGAAACCCATACGAAATCGAAGCAAGCTTATGTATTGATTGATTTTTTAATAATTAAGTTCGGAAAGTCTGGTGGAGATGTTTCAGATGTATTTATCTCAATAGGGTCAAGATTGTTGTTTTCCCACGTAGAAGCACACCTGGAAAAATCAATTTTCAACCCTCGCATCGCTGCCCAGGTTCGGGACCTATCCAACCTCCAACTGACCACGAAATTGCGATGACGCTGTTCCCTCTGATTCAATAGAACTCCATTATGACGAGAGCCAGGTGGAATCTCTGATAACGAGACCACGCAAAATCAAGAGCTCTTGTTTTACGCTGCCCCTGCACAAACATGCGTGATATGATTTCAATTTCCCAGAGAAAACCGCATCCTGTTGGCGGATTTTTCAACCTTGGACGTTTTTCTTGATAAGGACGTACTTTTTCGCAACTTGTAAAGGTCGTAAACGAAATAAACCATGATTCTTTCATCAGACCAAGCGATTAAAGCGTCAAAAAATCACAGGGAGGAATTTACCTTCCTCCAAAGCGAAATTAAAAAAAAAACAGAAAGTATCTCAGCAGGAAAATGATACCATTTTCATATTCGCATTAATTATTTTTCTGAGAACGAAACAAAATTGGGTTAAATACTGTTATTTCTACTAATTCTTGAGAAGATAAAGAACCGTCCTAACTGGGGAACTAGAGGAAAAGTCTTCAAAACCATTTTTCTCTGGCCCATTTAATAAATTTCATGAAATATCTCGAGGTTCGCGGGACAAAAAAAAATCTGAGGCACGAAATATTACAAACCTCGGTATAATTCTGCACAAAAAAATTATATTATGTTGGTACCATGGGGGTACCTCCATTCCATGGTTGGTACTCCTCCTGTCACGAAAATGTCACCTCTGAAACACAGATAACAGTTTTACCAACCAAAAATTTTGAATGCAAAAATCACTATACGATATTAATGAAAATGTACCATTAATTCAATGAAAATTTGGCGAATCAGAGAAAAAATGTATAAGACTCGTGGTGAAAGCACTTACTAACACTCTTTCATTCAAAAACGAGCCAGTTCGTTTTCTGGAAGAATGCCTTCTGCACTTACATTATGAAAAACTTTCCCAACTTCGCTCTCAAAAGAAAATGAGTTCTGGGAAAGAACCTGTAGCAGAATTAGACGATTCATCATCTTGGCATCGCAGGGTGAAGCTGGAGAACCCTTGAAATGGATAAATAATTCGCCAACCTGGAAGAAAAGGATCATTAACATTCGTGTGAATTCAGCAGCGGTTTTTACGTGATTCTCACTTGCAGTTCTTCCTAAAACGGTGTAGAAGTATCAAGGAGGCGTCGGCGCCTAGATTCTTGTATCGGCGGCTGAAATTAGTGGCAGAATCTCACCTGAAGTGGGAGCCTCCAAAGCCCCCGGTAGTGCGGTGAAGAACGCATCACGTGCTGTTCTTTTCGCGACAGCGATCATGCACTTTTTCGATTGATTCTTCTGATATGACTTGTCGCTTTGAGGTGAGATTTGTGTTGTTGGGAAGCACCAGATGTTTTAGACTTTTTCACCATTTACGAACACTATCTCCTTTTTCCAATCTTTCATCATTTATTCCCGTAATTCTTCAAGTAAACACCCGATTTTTTTTTTAAATGAAAGGTGAAGAAAGCACTCACGTTACCATCCCATGTTAGAATGCAATAACTCAACAATTTTCTCAAAAATGAAACATTTAAGATTTTTTGGAAATTCCTAAATTTTCAAGAAATTTTTTCACCTATCACCAAGGAATTTTTGCAGCAAACGGAAAACTGAATACCTGATACAAAATTTTTGAAATATGATGAAGAATCTTCGAAAAAATTCAAAAATTATACGTTTTTTCAACACTCAAGTTCAGCCTGATTTTCTTCATTAAAAAAACAATATTCGAAATAACAGATATTCCAGTGAGAATTGAGGAATTTCAATTTAAAAATAAATTAGGAACCAACTCTTCATTCAATAATTTTATTGTTTTCTGAATATTTTAATTTATCGATATTATATGGTGGAAGCGCCAAAAAGCTTCTTATGATTGGCTATCAACTTAAGTTTTTTCGTACCAACAGTGCAATCATGATTGATCATGATGTTTTCCAAGTAATAAGAGGAAATAATGAAATACATTTATTCCATACAATATTTGTGTTTTCATACCTACTATATTAAACTATGTAGTAGATATTTTCTCTTCGTCTTGTTCTTTTTTAAAGGTTTTTTAGTTTTTTCTTAGAGTATTGTCCAGTAGCACTTTCTTTTATTTCAGTTGCAGCTGAAGGTTTTTAAAAGATCAAGACAGAAACAATAATATCTACCCCATGTTTCGAAAAGTGTAATTCAGTATTTCTGAAGGAATATGACGCATTTTGAATAGGAATTCCCTGCTATATGAGGATTTATAAGAATATTTATTGCTGTTCTCTGGAGAACCTCTCATAATTCAAAGGCTCCAGGTGCAAGCAGCATAAAACACACACAGAAACGAACATAAATCACTCGAAATGATTATAAAATCCCGAGTTATGAAAGGGAGAGAATGTTGAACATTACTCAGTATCGTAATTTTTGAAAATCTCACTGAGAGAGAAACTAACTACCAGATTCTGTTCTTCGAGAATGATTTCCTAGAGGGTTGTAATTTTAGTTTTTCCAAACAAGACGATCAAACTGTCATTAATTGCGATATGCGAAAATGAATCCCTAACTTAATTTGGAAATTTGAACTCATTCTGAACACGTTTCATCCTTCATTATAAGTTCTCGAACTGAACATTGAGCCGAAAACTCATTAAGTATTCCCAAGATATCTCCCGAAGGATCAGAGCTCTTAAGATGAGGGATTCACAGATGTTATTTCAGGAAATTCGAATTACAAGTGGGGTGTTTAATTTTTCCTTCATAATGACCAGATTGCCTCATTACTAGATTATTATTTCTGCATACAACCAGGAATTGATAAAATAATGAGTTTCTGAAAAAACAAATTCCAACCTGAAAGAAAATCATATAAAGAAGCTTGGGTTGGTAGACAAATTTCCAGATGAAAGAGAAAAATTACTCAGAACTAGGTTATCGCTTCGCACAAGCTCTAATTTAATCATCAGAATATTTCGTTATGATGCTATTACATGTCTCTCATCTCGTAAATGAGCTTGCGAATAGGCATCATTAGATTCACGTGGAATTCATTCAATTTGCTGAATACTGCTTCCGCTTGCAGTGAATAAACTCATTCACAACGAACTCCAAGTAGAAATTTCATTTAATTTGCAGAATATATGCTCCATTCCGATTTATATTTAACAGAGTTATATACCAATGATATTATCCCCCATAGGTCTGAAAAAGCCCATGATGTTGGCATCATTTCAAAAGATTCTTTTCTCTCGAAAAGTCGAATAACATTCTGTGAGGGCACTTTTACTTTCTTAAAGTGTCAGTAGAGATGTTGAATTCATTGAATTGTCAAACCAAGAACTAAATCCACCACGTTTAAGACTCCATAGAGTTCTTCCGCCATTTTCTATCCTTATCCTCATGAGTATTGCCGAAGCAGAGAAAAAGCAATGGTCAACAATGTTTTCATTGCAGGTAAATAATGTCAATTCTGAATCAAGGATTTGTCCGATTCTTCCTTTTCATCTGGGGATATCTGATGTTCCTTGCTTTTGGTGCATGGATTTTTTCGAGTATCGAGAGTCCTGAGGAAACTCAGAAGATTCAAGAGCTGAGAAATTTGAGGGCCCATTTCATGAAAACTTACGAATGCGTCCAAGGTAAGTGTATCCTCTTCTTGTGATTAATTTCCGATCGAATTAAATATGAAATTCGAAAATCTGTCAGAGCTACTAAGGCTTCTTAAGTTGAAGTACAATGTTTATAACACTCTATTTCCTTTGAGGTGGGAACATGAGACATTGTTCACGGTATAAGCTTTCCACCACCACCGTAATTTCATCAACTTAATTGGGTTTCCATGCTGAGCGATTCCCAAAGGAATGTTAAGCTGCAGGTCGTAAAAGGCTACCTTCCATTATTAAATTGCAAATTATGAGGCATGAAATTCTAAACTATATCGCAGAATCTTCATTCGCGAAATAAACTCAGCACCTTTTTCATATCGTAACAATCGGGGATTTTGGTCTGCGGCAAAAATATCGGATCTGAATAAACTCTGAGATCACCTTTTCATCATACTCACTTTAAAACATACCAAAATTCATTTATGAGATGTTCTATTGATTCATATGTTCCTCCGCATTACAATTTCCATGGTTCCAATCAGACCATATTATTCTGGATCGAATACAGGAACTCTATCAGAAGTTACAGGAGTAGATCTTTGTCGATAATTAAATTAAATTTCTTTTGGAAAAAATGGTGAATGCGCCGAGAAACAAAGTTTTGTAGGATTGGAAACTATAAGAGTAGTTGAAGGTCCTTTAGTTTAAGTAAGAAACTTCACACATAAATACTATTAGGTCAAACGGCAACAATATTATGCAGCAGTTAGCGTTTCATCTAGTTGTGCAACAAAATAATTTATAGTTTTTTACCTTAATACTTCATACTATTTTTCCTATTTTAGAATTGCCAAAACTTCTTACTGAAGTATTAAAACAGAATTGAGGAAGCAGATTCTTGAAGAGATTTGCATATTTGCATCATCAATCGTATCAGTTATGTAGCAAATATTTTTTCTCTACAAGAACCGACGTGTTTTCCACATTATGGATAATGTGGGACGTATAGAACCGATATCAAAATGAAACTCGACCTCTGGATTGGAGTTGAACCGATCACCAACAGATGTTCTGACGATATAACCCACATCTGGTGAACCAACCGACAAAAACATGATTTCCACACGGATCCATCACTCTTTTTTTCAACAAAAATGATTCGCAAGTCTCTGTCATCTATATCGATGCAGCACGAGGTGATCATATAATTAGAAACGATAATGACATAATTGAAATTTGTAGACGACTAGAAATTTCGATTGATAAAACTGCTATTCAACAAAGAGATAGCGAACTGTTGAATAAGTCTGTTACTACAGGCGATAAGATGTCAATACGGAATGGGTATGACTAAATAGGTCATCATTAAGGTCGAGAGAACCCATAACGTGGTTTTCTCACTTCATTTGCAGAAATATTGAATGCAGTAAAGGAAAAAGCCGGAGTGTAAAAATGGTGGAATATCTTTGTTAAAGGCTAAAGGACAATATCGCCTTTCCAAGATCCTTACTAATTCATCATTTAATCCAGATAATTCCCAAATCAAGACTTGATTTTTTTCAGATAAATTAAGTTTTCACAATGCTATACAATATTCCAACAATTTCGAACGAAATATGTGTTATTTCGAATAATAATTTTTTTTCTGTAATTCCTAAACTTCAGCGTTATTTTTGTACATACAATCACGAGATTTTTATGGTATAAAGATAATTGAATCGTCTATTCCATATCTTTTCGTTGTTTCTAAATATATCTTTTGGATCAAGAATATTTTATATAACGTCAATGTCTGTAGATCTGATGAGTTAATTATGTTACGTGAAACATTTGGAGAGTGAATGATGAAATAGTATGTGCAGATTTTGAAAAGATTTCAGGTTGTAGAACTTTCCCTTAATACTTAAATAATAGATAAAAAGAAAGTTTTTTCAATAATCTTTTCATTCTCATATTGGAATTGAATATTCATTTCATCTTGTATTGTTTCATGATGTTAATTGAATTTAACGAACAGAATGATAAAAATTATCACATAATATGCCCTCATTTGTGAAATCGGTGACTAAGAAATGAAACACTGTTTCGCAAAAAAAATTTCTGTCTGTTTGTCCGGATGTCATTATAAGAGGTCACGAAGGCGTCTGTCAGAATTTCAGACTCATTAACTCTACAATTCTTCCCCTAATGTTCCAACGCAACATCACAATCAATTATACATCATCTTATTGACATTCGATGAAGATGGGGACAAAATAGGCGCTTTAAAACCTATAAATAGCAAAACAAATATTTTCAAATTAAAATGGTGACGAAACGAACGGAGATCAGTATGAAAATCGTCAGCAATCATTCTTAACTAATTAACAGGAAAGTACATAGGTAAATAACTGGACTTCATATCTAGCGTTTGAGTGTAAATATCGCCTTTATCTCAAACTTTTTATCTCGCAAGTATATAACTAAACGGTCATAATCTTTCTCAAGTCAGTCGTGAGACTCTTTGCGTTAGTGTAGTTGCGATTTGATTTTGAGAGTTTCACCCTTAAAATGGAAGAAAGGACTTTTTCCAGTGCTCTAGGAAAATGTTATTTTGAAGTTTTCCACGAATTCTTATAACAAACCACCCACAGTATTCAATAATTTATTCTTTCCCGTGTTGTATTTCGTTTGGTTGAAGATGGTGGTTACCAATTATTACGGCTCTTTCGACGAGAGAAAATCGCAAGGAATCAACAACAACCAGTCTGAGGAGTGCTTGGTGCCTTTAGAATATACAGAAAATGACGGTAGCAGTGAACGTACTTTCATTTTCGGCTTCTACAAAACGTCCATATACTTTTTCTTTTACGTGATGTTGTATTTGGTGTTTTTAAGTAGTGGCGCTTTGATATTCGGCTTTTTGGAGCGACCAGCTGAGGTAGAATTGAAAATGAGGGTTGAATCCGTTGTCCAGAACTTCTTGAGGACGTATCCTAGTGTCCCAGGTGAGTCAATCGAAAAAAAAAATCTGTATGGTTCAATTTTTGTATGTCGCCCCCAATTTGGTTTTGGCTATCAGGTCCACAAGAAATTCAAGACTTTGAAGAGTTTTATGCACCAGAAAGTCCGGAAAACATTGATTAATCCATGGTTTGATTTTCTCTGCATTATTTCCAGTTCCTCATTTTCCATTGTTTTGAAAATGCTGCGTTTAGTCAATGACATAGGTTTACAATAAAATGTGCATTTCGAGATTGCTGAGTCCCGAGTTTTTTTAGTGTATTATTAAATCAATATCTTTCTTTCTAGATCAAGCATTGGAAGACCTCATATCCGAGGTTGTAGCAGCAAGTAATAGGGGAGTTTCTGCCATAAAAAATGCTACCGGAGAATCTAATTGGAGCTTTGGACAGTCGTTGTTTTTCACCAGTACTGTAGTCACCACAATAGGTGAGAATAATGTAACATTTTTTTACTTCTCAATGCGATTCCGCCATTTTTTCAATCCAGAATTAATGAAAAAAGATCTGCTTATTCGCCGGTGGATACCGAAAAGAATGAATCAAGCGGAGCAAAATACATCAAACGAATGACCTCCGTAATTAAACAATCATCCACTAAGAATTCTACATTTTCCATCAACTTTGATTACAATCCATCGTTGATCGACCTAATTGACATGATTACATTCATTGCTAATTCGATAGTTTAATAATCTTCTGGAGGAAATTAATTGTTCATTGTCCTACATAACAAAGAAGAAAGGCGGGTAGATAATCTGATAAAGAATGCCGCAATAACTGCTATTCGTATTTGAATGAATGAAGAAGTTCCTCATCATTGATGGAATCAACTAATTGGACCCATTAATTTGTGGTTAATGTTTAAAATCTTCAGAATCTCATGAAGGAAGCAGAATCTAGACAAAAATCCAAAACTCCAAAGTCCAAGATTTTTTCATTTGCATTTTCCTAGGGAGCTATATCGACTTTTCCGAGGACTTCATATCTTACGTCTCAGTTTTCCATCGAAGTTAAGAAATACGACTGCATGCATGCACGGAATATCAAACGGAAAAGTTTCGGAAGGATGTGGGATAAAGTTAGTGATTTGAATTCTGTATCATTTCCCGGAGCTTGGAAAATCTCACTTGAACTTCCTTCGATGGAAAACCGTACGAAGATATGCAGTCTTACGAAAACATTTTTCCATATCGAGTTATATACCGAATTTTTTCATGAAACAATGTTATGTTCGGATTTTATCAATTTTTTAACTTTCAGGATATGGTCACGTAACGCCGCTGAGCAGGGCTGGAAAAATTTTCTGTATTATTTACGCCATCATTGGAATACCCCTCACTCTAGTTTTACTCTCTGCCCTGGTTGCCAGGTTCTTGGTTCCAACAATCTGGCTCTTGCAATGGTTGAATTCCAGGCTAGGACATCTGTATCAGCCCTTCCACATTCGTTTGCTACATCTCATTATCATGGGTAAGTTGAAATAATTTTTTTTTAGCTCTCAGTTTTTTCAATTTTTTTTTTATCTTTTCATGTTTAATATATTTTCCTCGAAAGAATATATGAATCTCAAACTCCGGGGATTGCAATTTCGGTGGAAAAGCTCACAAGCAAACATTTCCTCATGAAAAAAAGCATTCCAGAACCCATTTTTCTATATTTTCCCGGGACGTATCGTCCCATATAAATCACGCAATCTGTCGTCGGAATAGAACAGCCGTCAGGGCCTAATGGGACTTGATGGCATGCAGGATGGATCACATTGGCCTCCTTATAGAAACTGGAAATATTCTAGAATTCTCGATACATAGTTTCGCTTTAGATTTACAATGCGTGCGAGCTCGTTAGCATTATTAATGTGTTATGCAGAAAATCGATGTACGTCCGACGTACACGTAATGTTAGAGTTGACCTCTGCACCCCCAATATCTAATTATGCTTGATTACAAACGGTAAAAATGAATTTGTGACTGTTGTATCGAAACTTTCACCTAAATTCAGTTCCACTGCTTCCAATTCCTTTTCTACAAATTGAAAAATTTATGAAATTGTTTCAGTAGTTTTTTCCATTCCCCAAATGTTCCATTTCTATATACACAAAACAGAATTGTATTATTTAAATCAGAAACAGTTCTGATGCTTTGAAATAATGACATTATCAAATTTTGCAGTTACTATCCTGGTTGTGGTGTTCTTGCTGATCCCAGCTGGAATTTTCGCAACAATTGAACCAGAATGGGACTACATGGACTCCCTATATTACTGCTTCATCTCCCTGACAACCATCGGCTTGGGTGATTACATACCTGGAGACTCACCAAATCAACCCTACAGGCCTCTGTACAAAATAGCAACAACAGGTAAGCACCAGATCGATAAAGACTACAGTACTTCATTATTCAACATGGCGAATGCCAATATGGCGGATGCCAATATGGCGGAAGTTCAATCATTGTTATTCTGAAACTTCAGTTTTTAAATTGATGAATATGATTTGTAGGGTTCTTGTACTTGGGAATAACGTTCCTTATGGTGACTTTGGCGGTGTTCTATGACATTCCCCAGCTGAATCTTGGGTTTTTGTTCACGGCCAACTCTGAGAATTCGGAGAAAAGACCGCTGGCGGGTTCTGGTATAAATATGCAATATGGCGGAGCTAGCACCAACGTTCTACCAGACCCTGATGAGGGAAGTCACCGTCAGGTAGTCAGGGTGAGGTCTAGAAGAGCTGACAGTCCAAGCCCAGATGAACCAGTTCCTAACAAAGATATGATCATGCCCTGAATTGATTTACAAAGGAAAAACATCAAGGTGAGTAACAAATAAATCAACTGTATCAAAAAACTGTTTCTCCACTAAAATTGACATTGATAATTTCGTTTTTCTTTCAGATTCTCCCTCGAAAATCTATCCAATATCGCTGTGTCCATCCAGGAGGTCTAAGAAATTAATACTGAGGACGTTTTTGTCCGAAATAGCCAAAGTATCATGTCTCAAAACCATTGCACCTTCAACTAAATTCCATACGATTCATATATTTTTGACATTCATTTTAACAAGTATTGACCACCTTGAAGAATGAAAACTGAATTCATCAGCAAGAATTTTCTCAAGCTTATTCTTCATTGCTAAATCTCGTCCTTAAATTAAGTCCGCGAAAAATTTGAAAATTAATTGTAAAAAATCAAATGAAGAATTACTCAATTAGAAAAAAAGAAGGGTTATGCCTCAATATCAGGTTGTCTAAGAATTAAATGCTGTGAATTTGTATTTTTCATATTATTTGAGGAAAATGTATCTATCACTAGGACGGTAAGTAAGATTGAGATATCAGAAGAATAACTGACTCGATTTAAGTATTCAACAAACAAATATATTTTATTTATATCTGAAATTTTATTTTGTATCGTTGTATTTTATTATGTGGACCAAATAAACTATGAAAATGTAAGGATTTTGTTTTGTTAGATCACTTTTAGAACAGCTAGTAAGGCGAATGCAGCGCTACAATCGGTAATTTATTATTCAAATAACTAATATATGCTGTTCTATGGTTGATAATTCTGTGAATGTTGTAGCCACAGATCACTAATATTTTTAACCCCTATGGTTCACAGTTAACCTCAAATTTTAGACATCGTAACCTCAATATAAATGTTGAGTTTTTGTAGAAAATATAAACTAATATTCCAAACGTATAATTGCAGCAGACAGACAAACTTGTAATTTTTAGCAAATATTATAAAATTCCATATTCAAAATGGAAGATTCCCCTGAGATGTGAGTGAAACATTTTTCCAATCTGTACCTTCATTTTCGTGTTTTTCGTTCGATTATAAAAATTTCAGACTCTTCAAGCATTCATTTGAGTCATTCTAGATAATTTCTTGATTAGAATCATTCAATTCCATGAATTTCCAGAAATATCTTTATATAACAAATGATCTATATGTTTCCCTAATTCATCTAGGCTCTTATTAAGTAGAATATTTTTGCAGAAAACAAAATGACAAAGTAGTTCCAAGAGGTCGACCAAAATCCGGAAGAATATGGAAAAGTGAGAAGTCAAAATATACCTCCAACATAAAATCAAAAGGTCTGAAGAGTTCCTTCGAAAGGAAAGAAAAATTAAGGAAAGACTTACAAGCCGTTAAAGAATTGTCAAGGTCGATAAAAGCCGCCAGAGAAGAGGAACTAAAGAAGAAAAAAGAACGCAGGAGAGAAAATCTAAAGAGACAAGAAGAAAATAGAAAGAAATCAGAAGTTGTCCAAGTCATAACGAACACATCAAAAATAAAGAAAATGAAAAAGAAGCATTTGAGACAAATTGAAAAGAGAGACACAACACAAATGTAGATAAAGAATAAATAAATTTATTTTCCAAATATGTGTCGTAATACCTTTTCTTGTTATCGTATTCAAAACATGAATAAATGTTTATTCGGGAAAGTTTGCCTCTTTCAAGGTTCAACTAAACGATGAACATTCAATAAACTTATTTTTTATAAAATATACACTTAAAATTTCAATGGATTGGGAAAAAATTCTCTATGTCATATAATACTCTCTTATAAGTAACAGAATAAACAATCTACAATATTTAAATACCGAAAGTAAGTAAATAAAAAAAAACACAAAATTCGTCACTATTTGTTATCACATCAAAATTTCAAAGACAATTTTGCAACAAACCTTCTACAACTAACGTTAATACAAGTGTGTTGTGTTTGTTACACTGAATTTAAAAACAGGCAAATTCCTAAAGATTATTTTATTCCGATTAGAAAAAACAACCGAATAAGAGAATTCCTCAGCAAGAATATTCTCAAGCTTACTCCTCATTGCTAAATCTCGTCCTAAAATTAATAGTTTGCGAAAAATATCAGAAGAATAACTATTCTACAAATATTTTTTATTTATATCTGAAATTTTATTTTGTATAGTTGGATTTTATTATGTGGATCAAATAAACTATGAAAATGTATCGATTATTTTTTTTAGATGACTTCTAGAATAGCTGGTACAGCGCCACAATCCCTAATTTTTTATCCAAATAACTAATATATGCTGTTCTATGGTTGGTACTTCTGTGAATTTTATAGCCACAGAGCACTAAATTCTTTTATCTCTATGGTTCAAAGTTAACCTAAAATTTTAGACACCGTAACCTCAATATAAATGTTAAGTTTTTGTAGAAAATATGAATTAATCTTCCAAACGTATAATTACAGCAGACAGACCGACTTTTACTTTTTAGCAAATATTATAAAATTTAATATTCCAAATGGAAGATTCTCCTGAAAAGTAAGTTGTACATTTTTCGAATCTGTACCTTCAGTTAAGTGCTTTTCGTTCGATTAAAAAAATTTCACTCTTCAAGCATTCATTTGAGTTATTCTAGATTATTTGTTGGTTAGAATCGTTCAATTCAATGAATTTCCAGAAGTATCTCCATATAACAAATGATTTGTACGTTTCCCTAATTCATCTACACTCTTATTAAGTAGAATATTTTTGCAGAAAACAAAATGTAATTCCAAAAGGTCTGAAGAGGTCCTTTGAAAGGAAAGAAAAATTAAGGAAAGACTTACAGGCCGTTAAAGAATTGTCAAGGTCGATAAAAGCCGCCAGAGAAGATGAGCTGAAGAAGAAAAAAGAACGCAGAAGAGAAAATCTGAAGAGACAGGAGGAAAATAGAAAAAAATCTGAAATTGTCCAAGTCATATCAAACACATCCAAAATAAAGAAAATGAGAAGGAAACATTTGTCACAAATTGTTAAGAGAGACACGACACGAATGTAAATAAGAAAGAATAAATTTATTTTCCAAATATGTGTCCTAATACCTTTCCTTGTTATCATATTTAAAACATGAATAAATGTTTATTCGGGAGAGTTTACCCATTTCAAGGTTCAAATAAACAATGAATATTCAATAAACTTACTTTTTATAAAATATACACTTAAAATTTCAATGGATCGGGAAAAAATTCTCTACTTCATATAATACTCTCTTATAAGTAACAGAATAAACAATCTACAATATTTTAAAACCGATAGTAAGTAAATAAAAATAATCACAAAATTCGTCACTATTTGTTATCACATCAAAATTTCAAAGACAATTTTGCAACAAACCTTCTACGACTAACGTTAATACAAGTGTGCTGTGTTTGTTACACTGAATTTAAAAACAGGCAAAATCCTAAAGGTTATTTTATTCCGATTAGAAAAAACAAAGCAATCCGCAATAATTTTCATTAATACTATTTCTTCTCTTCGGTAAAAACTAGCGCTAATAGGCCGAATGGAATCCGATATCCAGAAGTTATTTTTGTTAACCGATCACTTTTTTCGTTTTCTTGAATATAAACGGGAGATTTCTGTACTCGATATTTGCCTGTTCGTTGAAATACGACCAACCGAATGATAATTTTCAAGCAAAGTGGCAAGAATCCGAATAATTACTTTCGATATATACTTTTAAATACAAGGGAATGTTGATTAGGAACTATGGTGACTGTATCTTCTTACCTCAACCACCAATAATACGGAATTTTTACAGCTTTGGAAAGAATGAATGCAATATCTAGAATCATATGGATAAAATAGAAATCCACCGATTCGCAGAATGGAATTCTATACGTCTTCATCTATATGATAGATATCCTCAATAATTTCGAGACTCGTGAAATTCATAATTATAATTCTACGTTCTTCACCGATTCAGGATTCCCATCGTTCAATGGATCAGCATTCGTGGCTTTCTGCAGGGTTGATAATATGCTATTGGTCTGAAAAAACTCTCGTTAAAGACAATTGCGTGATACGATATTAAAAAATTACTTTTTTCAGCGACTCCACCGCCTCATTCAGAATCCCCTGCCACCTCTTGATTTCTTCGTTATGTAAATGATCCTGCTTCTTCAACAAACTCAGCCATTCATCGTGAGTACTTGGAGGATTCCTACAAAAATATTTTTTGAAGATTCGAAACATCTACGTTCAACCGAAACAAACATACTTCAGTAATTGAATATTGTTTAGGTAATTTGACGGTTTTTCCTCTTCCAGCGACCAAAGTTTAAGCAGTAAGAACACGTTCAGGACGAATAAAAGAATAATCAACAGAAAAATGAAAAGAGTAGGCTTCTCGAGTGATACTATGTTTGTTGAGCTGGTCGTAGTATGAATAGAAGCATCTGAAAAAAGTATTCGATCAGTTTAGATATCATTCTAGTTTTATTCATCGAATTCTGTTAAGAAACGCAAATAGAGGCCTAACTTAAATAAAGTTTCCTCCTATTTTGACAGTTCTCCCAATCTCCTGTGTTCAATCACTTTCCGCAACTGTCAAAATAATAGAAATGTCATAATGAAGAAATGAAGTTGTTTTGACAGCTTTAATAAAGTCAGGCCTGTATTTGAGTTTCGATAACTCTCTATTCGCAAATAATTCCAGTTTTATCCATCGAATTGCAATAGGAATGTTCTAGGATGGTCAATATTTTGTTATATTCTACCTGACGAACATATTGGAGTTGTCGCCCTGGGCGTAGTATGCGTTTTCCTCTTCCTTTTCACCTTTCTCTTAATGTCCGGAACCATTTCTTCCGCCTCTATCCTTAAAGCTTTAAGTAACTGCACGAAGTAATCCTCCAATCCGGACCAGCAGTTTTTCTCAATCATCCCTACAACCAACGAGATTTCGAAAAGTTTCAACAACGCAGTATTCTTAATTTACCTTTTACGAGACCCCACACAGACTTCTTGAATTTAACTTGTGCATTCACGACGAGGGAAGACTGCTTTTCGGAAATCTTCTTCAGGCAGTAGTGCACCTCTATGACAAAACTGTCGCCGTAAGGTACTCCACCGCTTACACTCTCCGAATTGATCGAATAAAGAAAGCCAGGCTTGCTACACGGCAGCATCGTCTCAAATAATCAAGAATTCAATCAGGTTAACAAGAAATTAAGGCAAACTAGCTGATGAAATGGAGTTTCGACAATTAAAAACATAACCCCATCTCTAAATCTGATCTCAACCTGATAATAATGTAGATGAATAGACAAAAGAACGAATGAAACGAAGAAATTTCGAAGAAATTCGTTACCTCAAATGAAAGCGGTGAAAACATAACCCTGCTTAAGCATGCACTTACCTGGGTCTCACTGACTTGAGAAGTTTTAGGTCCGATGGCCTGGTTGAGAGAGACCGTTTGGTTCACTTTCCTGATTTTAGTATTGTCTTTGGGCTCCGGAGTCCAAGGTGTTTGGACTAGATCTGTCGTTTTACGAGACGCGTGAAAGTCTAAATAGAACTTCGAACTGGTGAATAGTAAGGTGAACAGTTGGTCCACGTTAATTGGCAGTGTTTCGTTCAGCAACTGACGACCTTCGTGCGAACAGGTGCAAGAAATGTCTTGGTTATCACATCTGAAAAAAAAAAAAAAACGGAGAGAATTAAAACGGTTTTTATGCAAACGCTAGTCGTGGAGAGGTGAGGGGACATTTAAAAACACTCACTGAGGTGGTAAATCTAAATCAGAAAAGTCAGAATCATCATTGGAATCATGTGCTTCTGTACTTTTTTTAGAATTTGTACTGTTATTGTGACTGTTTCCATTTTTCGTTTCGTCCTCCATCTTTTCCTTCGGGGGTGTATGAGTCTCCGTTGAGGTTTTGTCGTCCTTGAAAAGACAGAATTATTAAATCTACCGTGAATTTTTCCCCAGAAATCAAACGATTTGCAAAAAAAAAAAATTTTTTTCAAGCAATACTGACTTAATTTTGTAAAACAAAGGGAACGAAGGAGTGAAATATTGTTTAAACACCATCCTGTCTGTTGCATTGTTGGATTTTCATCCTCTCAAAGTTACACATCTTTCGTAAAGTGGAAGAGTTCGAAATCTCACCTCTAAAATCGACTCTGAAGATGCTTTGCTAGGTTTTTCTTCAGTACCTGGCGCGATGTAATCTTCATCGTCGCTGGTTAAACCAAGTTCTGCGCCATAAGATTGATGTACCTGAAAGTAAGGAAAGAAACATTTTTCTTGCGGGAACTTTCTGTAAACGGAATTGTACATTTTAGTGAAAAAGTACGCACATTTGGACTGTCGAAATTCGTGGACAAGCTGTAAATGCTTCAGTACATTATAATAGTTATCATCATTCATTGATAAGTGACATTTTATCTCTAGATCTTGATTAAGTCTATAAAGTTGAACGAGATTATAAAGGAAATTGAAATTCTATCTTTTATCAATGAATTTAAAAATGAGAACCTCTTGAAACATATTTAAATACCTTCTCTTCAATAAACTAATGTATTCAGATGCTACACTCAATCATAACATCGTTAGAAAAATTTTTTTGAAACCTTCTAACTTTCGAAGAGCTTCGGTACAAAATTTACAACCAAAATGACTTACCCACTGCCACATCTCCTGGTTGCTCATCTGACGGTCCATCAATGCGTTCTGCCATACTCGGAAAAGCATCAGATAAACCTTGTCTCTGGCAACGAAGCTGGTAAAGAAGAACTTTTCGGATTTCGTCGAGATCAAAACAGCGTTCGGGATGACGATCGCCGTCTTCTCCTTAGTGATTGCGGTTACATCTTTCCACTTCAGCACGATGTTGGTCTCCCAACCGAAGATGTTGGCGTAGAAACATAGGTAGTTTTGGGTGACGTACAGCCGACCGTGGACCAGTATCTCCTTCTGGACTGCGCAGGAGTAATCTAAAAGTGGGTGTAAATCATTGCTGACTTCAGGAAATAATAATAATAATATCCACCCTTCAGTCTACCAACCTATTGGGACAATTGGGCATTTTATGTTGGACACCTGTCACGGATCTGTCAGATTTGACACAGAAAACAGTTCTGCCAACCCACATTTCAAATTGCAGAAAACACTAATATGGGAATATTCAATGCCAATGAAAATTCAGTGAATTGGAGAAAATATCGTGTAATTCTTGTACAGAAGACTCAAGGTGGGTTTCACAAAACTTCAATTGTACAATCGAAAAACCTTACGTGAATTCGAACCAATCAAATCACTTGATTCAAAATTTCAACGAATTTCTTCAGCTCTAATCAACTTGACAGTGCAACTTTATTCAAACACTTGTTCATTGAAGAGTTTTGAATTCTGCTTTCGTATTATAAATATCCATTTGAAGAGCTTTCATTATTATTGGAAGTTCAGTCTTTCAGTATGTTATCAAAAGTAGCTAATTATTCTTTGTGATTGTTGTAATAAATAAACTAAAGGAAACTTACCGACAACCAGACGTTCTTCGTCTGGAACCTCTTTGAAGATTCTCTTAAAGTCTTCAGACCTTGATTTGTACGTTGGATAAAATGTGTTGAACCAAGACTTCTTCTTCTTTTTCTCTTTTATGTTGGCTATTTGGTTGACGTCGCATTTGGCCACTTCCTGCTGTGGGTTGTCTGAACTTGCCGATTTTCCATCCAAACCCTTAAAAAAAAACTTATTTATCTCCGAGAAATAGGTTGAATGGCATACAGATGGTTTTAAAACCAATACAATAGGTGGCGCTGGGACTTAAGGGCCTGAAGCGGAGTATGCACTGCCGTTAGGCTCCTATATGAGTGTTCCTCAAGCAGAAATTTTAACAATTGATAGATGTCCAAAATCCAGAGAGAAACTATCAGAACAGCGATATAGCTATCCATTAAGATAGTCAAGACATCTTCGATTTGAGGTTATCTATTGCGACAGGACCTACAGGCATTGTTGCCAAATTTCTCGTGGATTCGTCAGCTTCACGCCTAAACGCTAAGATCAGGGTTAAAAGCAACTACTGAACTTTTACCAGTTCCTTCGTGAGTACATAAGCTTCCCCTAACTCGAGCTTGACAGGTATGCAACACAGCTTTTTCTCGATGCGTTTCATCACAACCGACCTGTGGATCGGTTTTTGGGAACGTCTCATCATCGGGTGCAGAGACAAAACTTTACAAACATCCGAAACCTCGACATATACGCACAAAATTTTAATTACATCGTGGAGAGTGAACAGAACGAGATAAGAATTCGGAGTTTTATGGATACCTGCCCGATGTATAATCGAACATTTCCCAGAGAATAATACCTCCGTGTATCGAGCTATTCTTTGTAGTCCGCAGCGAAATATAACGCATAATATGCCGGTCGACCCGATAATATACCACGCATTTCAATGAAAACTATCCAAACCGATATCGAAAAACAGATTTTCCAGAGTTTCTCTTTCATCTAAAGCGTGGTTCCATAATCAGAAAATAAGCAACCAGAATAATAATACTCGTTACAAAACATTCAATAATGGTATTCCACAAGGATCAATTTAAGCCCTTTCAATTCACATACAAAGGTTTTACTGTAAATATGATGTTTCGATCTCATTGATTTTCTGATCTGGCTGACAAAAGGACAAAATTGATATTGGATCATTACAGAATCGAATGAGACTTCATCACTTAATGCGTACTCACCAGAATTGAATACCTGTTGACCATAAGCATTGTCGGTTGATTCAACACGTGTCGTAGGTTTTATCGCACAAACTGAAGTTATTTTAGGTCAAAAAGGGTCAGGATTATTAATGACTGATTAATGTTTTCAATGGATTAAAAGCTTCTTTCTTGCCACGAGGTCTTGTATCGATTTTTTTCGTTGAATATGCTTGTAAACAATGGACAAGAAGGATCTAAAGTAGGAGACAGTGGATTCGAACCTTTGAGATAATTGGTTGCTTAAAAAAATCGTATAGTCGAAAATTATATCATTTGCATAATTATCCATTTTCATTTAATCAGAATAATCAGGTCGAGAAAAACCTTGGGAATCTCAATCAATATTGTAATTAGCTGTTAAGTGTCGAAGCAGTACCTATTTTTTATTGGGCAATAATTAAGTGTTGATATTAAACTGATAAAGAGCTGCCGAATTAATTTTAGCAGCGAGATTCGAACTAATAAAAGTTTTGTGAAATCCAACGCGATTGAAATATTTTCATAAAACTTATATTATTATGTCAGTGATTCGTATCAAAATCTCCAGAATAATAAAAAAACTCATGAAGTACCCAGCAACAAAAATTGTTGAATGTTCTTATCGAAATTTAACAATTTCATGAACTAATTGGGCCCTTAAAATTAATTACAATTTGGTTTCATCCAAATGACTATTGAAAGATTCTTTGAAGTTCGAAGTAAGTTATTATTTAGAAACACCATTTTTCGTATTTATATTTGAAGTATTCCGAACGAACCTTAAAATTATCGATATAATTTTATGTTTTTTTTTTATTGCCAAGTTATTGCTTCCACAATCAATGTTCATTTGAAGAATTCAACCATAAATATTCATATAGGTGTATATGTTGTTGTTTATCTCATATTTTGAAAACCATTCACATTACAAGTGAATATGAAGACACCAGATGGCACATGCAAAAAATATGAAAAATTAGAAGAATTTCAGACCAAAGAACGAAACAGCAACAATATTTCAGCAAGAAAAACTGAAAATGGAACTCAGAAATAAATTGGTCCAAAAACTCCATTTTAGACAAGTTCTCAATGTCGAACATATAATTGTATAAAAAATTAATTTTATTATTATGTTAATTTGATTTGCGCCGCGTATAATTAACGTTGTTGCTTATTTGCTCATTTTTTCTTGTATCATGGGTGAATTAACAATTTTTTTGGTACGAAAATTCATTATATAAGTTTCGAGAACTATTGAAACGTTTCCCTGTACGAGCGCGTTTATATTGGTTCATACAAGGTGATTTCAAACATTTGAGCAGTCGAATATTTGCAGGTTGAAATATTTCTAAATAAATAAATGTTTCTAGGATTCTTCTGAATTTTTACAGTGTTGCGTTCTTTTCCACTTTTGTATATTGTTTTTCTCTTTCATTAAGATATCCGAAATTTTCCACAATGTTTTTTGAACGTTTTTCAGGAATAAGATGCATATAATGTTTGTAATTTTCAAATTTTAAGACCACACACATACCCTGAAGGATCTAGGTCCATTTCAACCGTTTGGAGACTATTTTCCGCGGAAGAATAATCGTCATAATATCTTCGAGAACTAAGATTTCTATCTGATCGAACGATAGACGAAATTTGCGAAATTTTCGGTGATAGAATACTGACCATTTTCGTCTGCATTTGGTCAGCAATGTGCGGTTTTTAAGCCGCTATCGGAAAAACGCTTCTTCAACCTGTGCGTTAAAATGTGCTACTCCCACTACGTTGTGACGTGAGGATTGTATGAACCGTGAAAATCCTTGAACCGACTTAATTGAGATTAATGTACTCCATCTACCGACGTTTCGATATCGGACTGTTTTACGGTCGGAAACCTGAGCTCCTGCGGTCATTAGAAACAAGAGACCCTCCACAAATGAAAACAAAAGATGTAACAAGAAAAAAACACGAATTAAATAAGAGAAATTGGAATTATAAATATATTTTTTTCTCCCTTCCAAAAAAACCTTCACAATTAACTCACATGCATTAGAAATAGCATTTCATATAGGCTCTTGTGATTAGAAATTAGACACATGACTTTACAGAACCTAATACCTTAATTTCAAACGATATTTCGACAAATATTCCAACTTCCATATTAGATATTCAGGAATCAAATTCGCCAAAATGCATGAATAATCTGGTAATTTCAAGCCTCCTTCACATTCATGGAGGAATCAAAAGAGTTACCCTTGCAATTGTTGGAATTGATAGTTAGATATTCATTGTAAAAAATTACTTACACCAGAAACTGGATCATCTATGAGACTTTCATTCTGCTCTTTAGTCTCGGAACTCTGGAGTTCTTTAGAAGTTTCGCACTTTGGTGAAGGTCTCGGGCTGCTAAAAGGACTTGCTTTGGGAGTGACACTCAACCTGAAACAATATTTTCCAGTTTGAATACAGCCAAACCTTTACCTTCAATCAAAAATTACTTTTGGTCTCTTATATCAATAGCAGCACAGCCACAACCTGACATTTCGTCTTAAATATAACAAATCTCCAAGTAATATCCTCAACTCCTACCTGCCTCTAAGCATTTGGGTATAACAATTTTTTTTTTCACTATCAGTTGGAAAGTACACAAAAAAACGTTCACAGGTATGTTGTCATTCCGAAGGTTTGTTCGGGGTAAGTTGAAAAAGTGGAGGTTTGAAGGAATGAATGATATTCACAGGAAATTTCGGAATTTTGCCCAACAAAAGTTATTTTCATTTTCCTTCTTGAATAAACAATACTCGAAATAACAGGCACAGAAACACTGACAGCAAAATACAATCTCTGATGACAGCTGTCAGCCCCAACTTAACGTCACTTCCCTTTCGCTTTCATCGTTTGACAGCTACTAGATCACAGAAAAATTAAATGTGTTTTAGTTTTTTGTATTGTATGAAACCTCTGTGCTCTAACCAAACCTCTCACTTTCGTCGATACCTGTAAAAAAAATTAATTAATTAATCAATCTGTTTTTTTTTTATGCTAGGTTCTAGTTCAATGTTGTATGTGTCTGCTGTTGTCCTGCGGTAATTAATTAAGGAATATAAGGATTTATGTGTGATTATTGTGACTGTAGGAGTCTGGGCAAGAAGCAAGGCCTACATTGATAATTTACAGAGCTTTTGCAGTCTTTTGTTTTTTCCCTGTTTGTACCTAACAATCATCACCATGGATAATTTAGAAGCGAATATAATGGACAAGTCGATGCGATCGGTGTTCGTGGGTAATATTCCCTACGAAGCTACCGAAGAAAAACTGAAAGACATATTCGGCGAAGTCGGTCAGGTGCTCTCTTTCAAGCTCGTATTCGACAGGGAAACCGGCAAACCCAAAGGATATGGCTTCTGCGAATACAGGGACCAAGAAACCGCCTTGAGCGCTATGAGAAACTTGAACGGCTACGAAATCGGAGGCAGAAATCTCAGAGTCGACAACGCTTGTACTGAAAAGTCGAGGATGGAAATGCAGAACTTACTGAATCAGCCTCCGGTTGAAAATCCCTACGGTGAGCCGATCCAAGCGGAAAAAGCGCCAGAAGCTATAAGTAAAGCTGTTGCTTCTCTACCTCCCGAACAAATGTTCGAGTTGATGAAACAGATGAAATACTGTATTCAAAATAATCCAAGCGAAGCTCGTCAAATGCTTCTTCAGAATCCACAACTTTCGTATGCTCTTCTTCAAGCTCAGGTTGTGATGAAAATCATCGATCCTCACACTGCAGCAAGTGAGTTTCTAATTGAATTTAATCATAAAATTTCTGTATTATTTGTTAATTTTAGGTATGTTACATCCAACTACTCCTGTTCCACCACCGTTGATGCCGAAAGACTCTATGCCAGGGCCTGTACCGATAAGTAATGCTTTCATGAACCAATCGGGGCCTCCGCCGAGACCAGAATTCCAACCGATGCCACCAGCTCATAATATCCACCCGAATAGTCAACCTGTGTTTTCTAGCCAGGATATCGATTTGAGATCTTTGGATCCCCGGGGGCCCGCTCCTGACCCGAGGATGAACCGGTTGGCCGATCAAGATATGAGGAGCATTCCGGGGCCTTTACCGAACCCTCTGCCACCTCCGGTTGCCGAGAACTTCACAAGAGACCCAAGGGGGCCCGTTACTGCTTTTCCTTCAGATCCTCGGGCTCCGGCAGGTTTCCCCAGCGATCCTAGGATTGGTACCGATCCGAGATCGACTCCGGTGTTCATCAACGACCCCAGGCAGGCCCCCAGAGTGGATCCCAGGCAGAAGCCTGTCGTTATGCAGAATCCCCAGCCTGTTCGGCCCCCAACGCAGATTCCACCGCAAGTTGCGCAGCCTGTTCCCCCAAGACCTGTGGCTGCGCCCCCGAACATGGCTGCTGCAGGGGCTAACATTGGTCCCGCTGGAGCTTCCGATCAAGAGAAAGCTGCACTCATTATGCAGGTGTTGCAGTTATCGGATGAACAGATCGCAATGTTGCCGATGGAGCAGAGGAGTAGTATTTTGTTGTTGAAGGAGCAGATAGCTAAAAGTGCTGGCAATAGAACTTAAAAATTTAGGTGTGCGAGTTTTTATTGGACAGTGTTTTTGCCTATTATTTTATTCCGAAACCATTCTATTCGATTGTAAATTGAATTCGTATTTTGTGTTGATAATGAATTTTCAGTTTTTATAAATAAATTTTATTATACTCGGGTGTTTTCATTGTTTTATTAATAGGAAAGGAAAGAGTTATCAAAATTCAAATACACGCCTAACTTTTTTAAAGGATCCTGTAATAAAAGATCCCTTAACCTTGGTTGAGCTGTCAAAACGATCTATTTCTTGTCAACATCATTATGACATTTCCTTTATTTTGACAGTAAATATGGCTGCCCTTGATTTCAGTTAAGTATGGGATTGATATACAAAATGAGTCTTGTATTTTTCGTTTTATTGAAAATCCATTTATGATGTAAATTATACAATGAAAGGAAAATCCAACTGTTCATATTGAATTTCGACAACTTCCACAAGACTACAGCAACATTCATTCGACATTTTCCTTAAGTTCTAAATTGTTAAGCACAACACATACATTATAACACTCTATTTCTAAATCAACAGAAATTTAGGGTTCATAATTTCTTGAAAGATTTTGGTCGAAAAATAACAGCTGTTTCAAAATGCGACAATTCGCAAATAATTCGAAAAACGTTAATTTTCCTGTGAATTGATAATCCATCAGTTTTAAATATATCATTTTGTATATTTTTTTCATATTTTGAAACAGCCGTAGACAAGTGTATTTGTCAAAATTCATGGAAAAACCTTAATCCAAAAAAATTGAATAATTGGAAAAGTTTTGTACATGTTATTGACTCGACTATATGCTAAATTTCATCTGAATTTCTTGAACATACTAATATACAGGATGATCCTCAACAGAAGAAAAAAAATATCTTCCCTGAACGAAATGTCGAGAATCATCAAAGGAAGTCTCACCTGGCACATTTTATTCAAATATACAAGTTCAGTGACCGTCACCCCACCAATTTTGCACTCTTCTATCGATTTTTAAACAATTATATGTATTTAAATAAAAAATTACAATTTCAAAGTACAGCTTTTTTATAAACAAATAATTTTTAGAAAATGTATAAAATAAATATCCATTTTACTATAAATCATAATGCAATTTTTTAAATAAGAAATATCAATTTTCAGAAATCGGACAACAATTTCTTTGTGTTAATGTTTCTTTTTAAACATTGGATCTATCTCTCACTATTTAAGTTTTTTTTTTCATAATATTCATTAATTTGGGGTTGGGACGAGCAAATGTTGTGAACTGAATTTTTATATAATCAATCGTAATAAGATTCATTAATTATTATTTATATAAATTTCCTCAAGTGAATATAAACCAAGTAAAATGTTGCAAAACGTGTCAAAATTCTGGACAGTAGAGGATGAAAAATTATATTTGTGACATTGAAATACTGATTTAATTTAGGTGAATAAATAGATTCGTAATAAATTGTACAAAAAATGAAAATTAAGTATCAAAATTGGAATTGAAGCTTTTTCTTAATCCTCCAAATAAATTAACGCAATAAATAAAGGATTTAATATATTCGGAGCATCAACAATGTCTAAGTTTTAACGAACTTTCGAGAAAACAGAAAACATTAAGTTCGAAATAAACATATATTTCCGTTTCGATGTCACAAACGCCTTGATATGAATAGTGAATATTTACTTAGTATACCTAGATAAATATCATCTTTTGCAATATTCCACCAAACAAAAATATCTAAATTAAATTTTAATATCATTGCATACGCTAATAAATAATGTCAGATTTCTAGGTACAGTGAACAATTCAATATAAAAAAGTGAAAATAATATTCTATACAATTTATTATTGGACTTATCATGTAAGGTGATAATAAAATAATCTTCATATCCTATTTAAATCTTACTTTATATGCACTATTTCTTTGCTGCTGACCTTTTGGGCGTTTTTTTCTTTGTCGATGTCGTCGCTTTAGCTGTTGTTTTTGTGGCGGTCTTCGCTGGTGCGGGTTTCGTTTCCTTTGTTTCTTCTGTAAGAAAAAATTAAAGTCATAACATAAGAATAAAATTTGTACATTTCATGTTATTATTTTTATTTTGTTTCTTTTTTATTATATATATATAATCATTATCCCAAATTACCTTTCGGTGTATGGGTCTTTTTTATTTTTACTTACTTTTAACGGGTGTTTGTACTTTGGGAGTTTGTACTACACTTTTCCTTGCCACTTTAGCCAGCGCTTTCGCCTTTTTCTGATCCACTTTCGGACTAACCGGAGTGACTTTAGTGCTATTGACTGCATCGCTTCTCCTTTTTGCTCTTTCGGTCCTGCTCCCGCTGGACTTCTTGGAAGCAGCTGTCGGAGTTGGGGTGGCTTTTTTAACAACAGCCGGAGTTTCCTTTTTAGGGGCTGCCTTTTTGGTAGGTTTCGGGGTAGTTTTTGCTACTTTCGGCTTCTCCGGGGACTTGCTAGGGGACCTGCTACTGTTCCGACTCGATTTCAAAGGAGACGTGGCCTTTCGCTTTTTGGTCCTCCTCTTGTTCAGCTGGTTTTCATCTTTGTACAGAGATAAATCCACTGAAGGATGATTAATAAATTTAAAATGGAAAATCACTTCGATTTCGAAAAATTTGGATTTATTACATCACCCCCCCTTTATTTTTATTCAGATTCTTCTGTGTAGGGAATTTTATGTATTTTAAAATGGAAAATCACAAAGTGAAACGATTAAAATTGGAATTAAAGCAACTTCGATTTCGAAAAATTTGGATTTATTACATCACCCCTTTATTTTTTTAAAATTCTTCTGTGGAGTCGTATGTTGGGAATTTTATGTTTTATTCTTGATTTAAAATAAACAAAGGTTGATTTAAAGTTACTTACAACCATCGGGATGTTCTTCATTCACTGTTGGAGATGGTATTTCTTCGCCTTTCTCAGCGGCTAGAGATCTTTTCAAAATACTGTCGGTCCTTTCTTTTTCTGCGGGGGGAAGTTTGAATTTACCCTTCTCTATCCTTTCTAAATTGAGATTTGTCAATATACAATCGAAGTCTGAAAAGAAAACTCGTCAAGTTTCGAATATCATGAAAAAACGTTTGTTAATCACCTGTATGATCGTAAAAGTCTGGGATATATATTTGATTTGTTTTGTCGTTTTTGTCAAGGGAAAGCCAACGGATCCTTATTTTCGCTGAGGATTTGTAGATGTTCTGAACGGCTTGACAAACATAGAAACTACCTTCAGGGTTCCTAACTGCCAAAAATTCATTTCTGAAAATAAGAGGAAAATGTTAAACTATTATTTTTTCACCAATTTTGGTTTTTTTGCGCTCAACTCAAAATTAAATACTTACTTAAAAAATACTATCAATTTTTCATCGTTCGTCTTGTTCCTCTGGGATGCTGTAATCTTAGATATGATTTCCAGCTCCGGTAAGGGACTCTGGTAGGGCTGCGTTCTGATGCGCGCCCTCTTGCTTTTGCTTATCGAAGGAGATTTCTGCGACGGGCTAGGTTTGGGATCGCTTTTCGAAGGTTTAGAATCTTCCTCCGTTTTTGTTACTCTCGAGGTTTTTCGTGGATTCGAGCGTTTTGGAGTGGGTTTCTAAAATTACAAAAAAAATTGTTATCTGGGTGAATATTTGAAATTTTCTTATCAACTTAAGTTATTTTTCTGAAAAATTAATTAGGGTTTTCTCCCCGAGTCTCTGAAACAAGAAACAATTAGAAAATTGTTTTTTTCTTATATTATAAAAAAAAGTTTCTTGTTTCAGAGACTGGGAGAGAAAACCCAAATTAAGTTTTCAGGAAAATGCAGACTTCCCAGATAATATTTCAATAGATATCTTAAGTTATTTTCATAATTTTTGCTGGTGAAGACGTAGTGAAATTTGTTTTGAATTTTTTTTTGAGCCAAATCGATGATATATAAATATTTTTTTTTACCTCCTTTGGCTCGGCTTCCGCAGTCCCCGAAACAGCCTTTTCGCTGTCGTTTGGCGTATTTGCACTCTCCGACTCTGCAACCGATGGTTCTCTCTTACTTTCACTAGTTTTTTCATCCACACCAGAAACTTTACCATCTTTCACATCTCCATCCTCGTTTTCCTCAGTCTTTTTATCACTTTGTACCGAAGTTTCACTCTCATTCTGACCAGCCTCTTTAGGCGTAGAATTCTCAGCCACCTCACCGTCTTTTTGCTGGTCCCCGATCTGGGGAGAAGAAGTTTTTTGACTTCCCGATGAGGAATCGAGTGCCATCGGGTTCTCTTGTTCGACGGATTTTTGAGCTTCTACCGGTTTAGAATGTGAGGGAGATTGAGTTGGTAGAGCGGGGGTGGAAGGTATCTCCTTGGGGGTGGTCACGTGATTCTCCTGCGTATGGTTCGATTTAACTTCGGTTGTGCCGTTGGACTGCGATTTGTCCAAAGATTCCTCTGAGGCATTAGGCAGAGTTTGGGAGTTTGTAGCAGGCAGGGACTGAGATACCGGTGGTAATTGATTTGATGGTTGCTGAAAATCAAGTCGATTAAACATTTATTCAGATAATGCAAAAATGTTTTTGAGTTTCTTCGAAAATTTGAATTTTATCCAAAAAAATTGAATAATTGGAAAAGTTTTGTACATGTCATTGACTCGACTAAATGCTTAATTTCATATGAATTTCTTGAACATACTAATATACAGGATGATCCTCAACAGAAGAAAAAAAGAAATATCTTCCCTGAACGAAATGTCGAGAATCATCAAAGGAAGTCTCACCTGGCACATTTTATTTAAATATACAAGTTCAGTGACCTTCACCCCACCAATTTTACACTCTTCTATCGATTTTTAAACAATTATATGTTAAAAAAAAAAAAACAATTTCAAAGTTCAGCTTTTTTATAAACAAATAATCAATTTTTCAAATAAGAAAGAAATATCAATTTTCAGCACATTTCAGAAATTGGACAACAATTTCTTTGTGTTGAAAATCTTTTTAAACATTTGAACTATCTCTCAATATTCAAGTTTTGCTTTTCATAATATTCATTAATTTGCGGTTCAGACGAGCGAATGTTGTGATCCAAATTTTTATATAATCAATCGTCGTAATAAGATTCATCAATTATTATTTATATAAATTTCCTCAAGTGAATATCAACCAAGTAAAATTTTGCAAAGCGTGTTAAAATTGTGGACGGTAGAGGATGAAAAACTTTATTTGTGACATTGAAATACTGATTGAATTTAGCTGAATAAATAGAATCGTAATAAATTGTACAAAAAATGAAAATTAAGTATCAAAATTGGAATTGAAGCTTTTTCTTAATCATCCAAATAAATTAACGCAATAAATAAAGGATTTAATATATTCGGAGCATCAACAATGCCTTAGTTTTAACGAACTTTCGAGAAAACAGAAAACAGTAAGTTCGAAATAAACATATATTTCTGTTTCGATGTCACAAACGCCTTGATATGAATAGTGGATATTTACTTAGTACACCTAGATAAATATCATCTTTTGCAATATTCCACCAAACAAAAATATATAAATTAAATTTTAATATCATTGCATACGCTAATAAATAATATCAGATTTCTAGGTACAGTGAACAATTCAATATAAAAAAGTGAAAATAATATTCTATACAATTTATTAGTGGACTTATCATGTAAGGTGATAATAAAATAATCTTCATGTCCTATTTGAATCTTACTTTATATGCAGCTTTGTGAAACCAGCTCTAAGAGTTCTATTGCTTGTTTTCTCTTTTTTGTATTATCTAAATTCGTATTCTTCAATTTCTGTCAAACAATATTCTTGTTAAGAACATTCAAAGTGTTCTAACGAAACTGTTCCGTAAAAATTGACCATTACCAGATGAAATAATTGAAAAATATCAAGTCTGGTGAGTTTAAGATGTCTAAATTCATGTTGTATTCGAGAATGTGAGGAGAGTTTCAATGAATCAACTGTAGGTAGCGCTTTATCAACTGTAGGTGGCGCTTTATCAACTGTGGGTGGAGCTTTATCAACTGTGGGTGGAGCTTTATCAACTGTGGGTGGAGCTTTATGAACTGTGAGTGGCGCTTTATCGACTATAGGTGGCGCTTTATGAAGTGTAGGTGGCGTTTTATCTACTATATATGGCGCTTTATCAACTGTATGTGGTGCTTTCATCAAATTATGATAGATTCTTCGATTCATGCTCTTTGCTTACGTTTTGAGGGTGTCCGAGGTTGGGCTGGTACCCCCCTTGGTAGGACATGTTCTTGGCGCCGCTGTACATCTGCTGGCTGGGGAGCTGGGAGGGGTTATTAGGGATTGGGTGGTTGCTGGCGGGGATAGGTTGATTGTTGCCTATGAAGGAGTTGGGAACGTTCAGAGCGTAATGGTTGGGCTGGTGTGTGGCAGAATGGTTGTGAGCAGCCGTCGGGTTTCCATGGGACACTATGGAGTGATGGTTGGAGGGCTGTCCGTACGATTGTGGGGGCCCTTGTTGCGGATGCATCGGTTTGTTCAGCTGAGGAGGTACTGGGGAATTAGATGCTGTCAGTGATGGCTTCAAGACAGAACTCATAATTCGGGAACTTCAGCAGCTGAGATCTGAAAAAAAAAAGATTAAAAATTTGATATCGAATCAAGAAAAAAATTGTGTATATATTACTACACGAGCTCTACTTAGGATGGCTATAATTGTGTTGAATGTCTTGTAACCATAAGTTCAAAAGATTGTAATCGAATTATTCAATGAAACACATGTAAAATCATACTTAAACTCAGTGTTGTTTTTAAATGTTTCAAATTTAATACTGTTGAATGATCTTTAGTTGTATATATTTAATATTTTTTTGTATCCTTCGAAAATATATCAATGTCCTTCAAACGTTAATTTTCTACTGCATTCTCAAAAAAATTGAATTTAGTATGCTTTCAGTCAAAGATGAATTGTTAGACCCAATATCTTGAATGGTACATTAATTAATTGATTAATGGTTAAGTGTAAGAGTAGCCGTAGGCTAAACTCTCTCGAGAGAGTTCTTATATTTCGTAAAAAAAAGTCGAAAATAAATAAATAAATATTAAAGAAATGCAATTATTTTTGGTACCAAACTTGCATGATAGTAGTTCTTCAAACATTTCCCTTCTCTGCTCATTTGTATTTGTAAAAAATAAAGTTTGTATTAAAATTAAAGGTGGTCATTGAAAACCTTCTTTAATTTTTTCCAACTTCAATGAATTTTGCAGAAAATTTTTTAACTACCTTAACTTGCTTGTATCAACATTTTATATGGCAAAATTTATGATTTTATCATAGAGAAGAGGAAAAAGGTAAGCTTGTAACAATGCAGAAAACGTTTTTAGGTGGTAATTTTTTTAAGCATAGTTGTCCCTTGAAAATGGCAGAAATACTATTTAAAATAATTTTTTTCGTTTTTTACATCATAGAGAACCTTGACTGAATGTCCTAATATTTTTTTTTAATGTTAATTTGGATTTTCAATGGATAGACAGATGCTGAGATTGTTCTTACAATTTTTGTTTAAAGATCAAAGTTGGAGCAAAAATTGACTTGTGCATTTTCCAGTTACACGAAATTCGCTTGCACCCTTATCAAAATAGCTCAGAAATAAAAAAATCGACCAAGCGAAAATAAGGGGGCGGGGCGCTAACATTACGAATTAAATCCAAAATTAAGGTATAACATGTTATAACTAAGAAACGCAAAATAAAGCTTTTCCCTCAATTTTAGGTTCTTGATTCAGGAAAAATGAAGCACGTTTAAATACATAAATTTCCTAAAATCGCATCGTTCATAGTGGCTAATTTAGGCAATAAAATTTCAATCAATGAAACATCCTAACGACTTTTACAACAATTTCACTGGGACCGTTGGGCGATAATACCTGGAGAAACCTATGAATTCCGAGAAATTTAGCATTTCTAGATTAGAGTCATGTCCAATTCCTAACTTAAACGCAGGTAGAAAAATGTCAATGCCACCGGCGATGAAACAAACTGGAAAAATGTTATCAAGGAATAAAGCACTAAAATCGAATGATTCTGATCCGATAATCGAGTTGATTCGTTCGAGAGCATAACAAAAACATTAAATGAAAATAAAACTGATGCATCTTGGCCTCCTGGATTTGATATTTTGACAGATAAGTACGTAAACCTACACAATAATCAAATCTGCTGATTTTACTTCACACATTCTGATTTAAATATATCACAATTAAAGAGTTCAACTTCGTAACGATGAGAAAGTAACACTTTTTGGAAAGAATAACTGAGAAATCGTTCCACAAGTAACCATCCGCCAAAAAGTATTGACGATATTGTTTACGCGGATCAACTCACTCGACTTCAAAATATAAACATATAATATGGAAACTACGGGAAAATCATATCACAACGTGTACAAAACTCCATAAGTGAAAATAAGGGAAATTTTACTTACTTGAGCACATTTTAACACTAAAACTCAAAAAATAAAGCAGGCATAGACGGCTATGGCGTCTATTCTATTCTCTATTGGTCTCCATTCGCTATGCCGCACGCTTAAGCCGAAAAATGTTTCTACTTTGCAGTTTTCTTTGTTACTCTTGTGATTACATGTATATCTATCTCTGTCGGAATCCCCTTATAGTTCATGAAAGAATTATAGAGTAGGCAACATGGCAAACTGTTCAAGTCAAGTTATCCTTGGCGCTTTTAACGCCAAGGAAATCTTTTATATGTTTATTTAAAGGTTCACAAAGATTAATATTGAAGTTTTTATCATGCTACACAAAATTTAATTTTCCTATACATTTTTTGAGATTGTAATTTTGAAACACTCTCAAATAATATTCGATCGTAGGAATAATGTGAAATTTGCTGCATCATCCATGTGGGGGTTAGTATTAAATTGGAAAAAATTATTAATCCTCCCTTTAATCTTTAATCAAAATAAAAGTTAATTAATTGACGTTTCTGTGATTGTCAAAATTTTTTGAACGTATTCAAAAAACATAGAGCAGGGTTTCAAATCACAAAGAAGTGAGAAGGTTATAATCTGTGGGAGGCACAGAATATTTATTCTGTGGACTATGTTGACATATGAAGGATGATTGAAAGGAGAGGAGAAAAATAAGAAAACGAATTTTAATACGAGAGGGAGTGGAATGCTAATAAATAGCCTATTTTGTAAACGAAAAATATCGATGCATGATATGGGTATGATGAGAATATCAAGTTATTTTTGTATTAGATGGGCGTAGTTTTTCACAAGTAGCTGTGGTAAGTTCAAATATAAGGACTATATGTGAAGGTGGTCAATTTCTGCATTCTAAGCTGGTGTATATTGACTTTTCCTTCGTGTTTATTTATACCCAGTTTTTAGGTCATATTGGAGAAGCTATAAATATGCCTTTCAAACTGAAATTGAAAAAATCCAAACATTACAATGTCGTATCTAAAACAGTTTTTGTCATATCAGTGGAAATGTTGGATAACATAACTGTTGAATGTACACTAACTTCTGAGAGTACTGGACAGGAATGCCTCGAAATAGCTTGTCAGAAACATGGGATCATGCAGCCAATGTTCTTTGGGTTGCAGTATATAAGCAGGAAGAAAGAATCTCCTTGTTGGCTTGAATTGGACAAACCCATAAAAAGGCAGCTAGATAAATATGGCAAAAACTTGTGTGTTTATATGCGTGTTATGTACTACATTATTTCTGGAGTGCAATTGTTGAACGATGAGACTACAAGGTTGGTCAATCGCTAAATAAGTTGAGGTCACTGTTTTAATTAAGTTTCTAACAGTTTTCATTAATATTCTGCTACTTATCCTGTGAATTTATCAGGTTGAATGTTGATAATGGCAATGATAAAATTCTCTAAAGACATTCAATAATTTTTGATAAGGGTATTGTGTTCTTGTGATTAATGCTGTATTGTTACTATTCAATTAACTTTTCTCAAATTCAAGGTATCATTATTTCCTCCAATTGAAAAGTGACATAGCTGAAGGAAGGATTGTTTGCAATCCACAGCAATCTGTTGAGTTGGCTGGTTATTGTATGCAGGCCGAGTTTGGAAATTTTGATGCTGAAAGACACACTTCGAATTATCTCAAAGACTTCCAACTATTTCCCAAGGTACAATCACTTATTCTACTGTCAGACGATCCCATTTTTTTAAATTTGAAATATTGCAGACTTTTAAAGACCCCGTCCTTTTGGAATCGCTGACTGAAGCTGCTATACAACAGCATGCTGCCCTCAATAATTTACCGCAAGGTACTGCTGAAGAATATTACATTTGTGCCTGCCAGAAGCTTGACGGTTATGGACAAGAAGTTTATACAGTTAAGAGTGGAAGAACAGGGGAGGAAGCTATAGTGGGAGTGTCTTTAATTGGAGTGGGAGTTGAGTATATCCAAGCCAAGCAATCCCGCCACTTCAAGTAAGTTTTGTTTGATAATTTTTTCAGATTTACAAAATACTTGTGAAAGAGTTGAATTTAGGAAATATTGCCTATTTTTTGGCATTTAGTTTTTCTTTAATACAAAATTAAAGAATCTATGCGAATATTAACAAGAAATTAATTCTGTGAATTTCAATTTTTGTAGGAAAAGTTGCTGCAAATCAGAATATTTTTTTTATGGTTTCACAAAATTTGTACATTTGCATGTTAATTCTTTTTTCAGTTGGTCTGAAATCAGCAACGTAATAAACCATAAAAGGGATTTCACAATCGAGCTGGTGGGTGGTTCCGAAAAAGTTGAGTTTACCTTTCCCGATGTTGAGAGTGCTAAAGGGTCTTGGAAATTTTGTGTTCTTCAGCACATGTTTTACCGGCAACACGAAATAAACACACTTCCTCAGAACGATTCAGAAAGAGAAACTACGCAACCAGTTTTCCAGCAGGCAAATTCAGAGGTAATTAGTGACTATTAAAGATTTGCTATTCGTTACTAATTCTGAAAGCACAACGGAGATATATTATATTTGAGTTATTCAATTGATAGGGGCCTATGTTTCCTTCGTATTAAAGCATTTTTTATGCATTTGTTTTTCTTAGAAAAATTTTTTTTTTCGTATCACATCATGCAAGAATTAAGTTGTATGGAGAAATGAATTGTTTAATCTTCCGCAGGACATGTTGAAGCAAGTGGAAAGTTATGAAGACATAACAAACTCCCGGCAACACTGGGATCGACCGATATCAACCCACAACTTGAATCAGCGAGCGCAGTCAACCTCGTGTTTGGACCTAAACAAACAAACCAACGACATGGATCACCTCCGCAGCCTGTTGCCTTCGTACAGACCGGCCCCCGATTATGAGACAGCCATGCAGCATAAATACAGGAATTCCTCCGGGGCCATCCCGACTAGGGAACCGATGAAAATATCCAACGCCTTGCTGTACAGCTCGCAACCTGAGATACACCAAACCGAGAACTTCACTACGCTTTTTAGGTATCCGGATGTTACCCACAACAACGTAGAACAGAGAAATTTAGCTTCGCACGTCTTTAATTCCAACTTTACGAGGTCGCAGATTTTGGCGAACGAGCAGAAGAGGACTCCGGTGGAGACAAACGGGATGATGCATCTGTACAAGCCTCCTCCGCCTTACCCGAGCAATAAGATAAGTTCGAACTCCACTCCGGATTTAGCTTGTATTTCGCATCCGAAAAGGATCAATTCGATCGTTAATAATTTGGTTAGCGGGTCCAGTCCGGATCTCGTTTCAACCAGTAATTATTACTTGAAGCATTACGGGCAGCCGATGTATAACCAGTCGCAACCGGTCCACCGTTCTCAAAGCTACCTCCCGCCCCAGCACGACACTTACGAGAACTTAGCGACCATCTTTAACAACAACAATTTGATAGGACGTCCCTCCGCAGTCATCGTAGAAAACCCTAACGTAACAAAGCATATAAAAAAAGTTTACGACGAGCACGGTAACATAATCTACTGCATGCCCCCCAACATGAAGCAGATCCTGCAGGAGAACCAGCTGCCCAGCACGGGGTTCGTGGTTACGAGGAACCAGAACGCGATGGTCGCTTGCGATTCTCACCTGAGCAATTCTACCGAGCCCATCTACGAGAACATACCTTTGCCGTGGCAGAACGAGGGGGAGGCTAGGACGAGGACCCAGAGCATCCACTCGGCCCCCGAGATGAGCAGGATGATGGGGCCCAACGAGGTGAACCACCTGCAGAATCAGTTTCAGCAGATCAGTATCGGAAACTGTAAGTATAAACGGTTGAATTCGTTCTTATGGGAGCTAGTGACTTGAGGTTCAGGCATAATCCGGTAGATGGCGCACTTTGTTTGGCTAATACTAAGATGCATCTCTCAACCTTGCATATAATCCTGTCCTTCATTTGATACTGTTGAGGTCTAAAGAGAACTATCGCTGCACTCTTTCAATGATGGCATTTACTCGATAGATCTATTAAAAAGACCAATCTAGATCTCTTAGGGCCGTTTTCACCAAACTCAATTAGTGTAAAGATTCCCTCAAAATGAACCCTTTACTTAAATATCATTGCATCGGTTCTTAAAGTGACATTTTAAAAGTGACAGCTGAAATTTACCTCAAATTTAAGTGCTCCTGTAATAATCACTCAAATATTTGAGGGTGAGATTCTAACCTAAAATAATTTGTGACACTCGTAAACTGAAGGCAGAACTTTTGTTGTTTCTTTTAAGGTTGTCGAATAATGAATAATTTTGATGATGGATTCATTACAATTGGAAACAGACTCGTTACATGACGACTTCGAAGTAGTTGAAATTGTGGAACTAGGATTTCCTAGGCAAATATATGAAAGACATTCGTATTTCAATGAATTGGATGAACTGTCTTTTTTCCAAAGGTTCCGTTTGAGAAAAGGAGACTGTCTTGCATTTATTGGCATTACTAAAATTCCGACTAGAATATCCTTCGTCCTTAGAGATTCCTTCAATGAATTATACATTTTTTCGAGGTAGAGAGAGTTTTTTCAAAGCATCTTCGGCCAACCAAGCGATGATTTTTCGCAACTTCAAATGTACGAAGATTGCCAAAGATCATTAATGAATAAATAAACCGAAAAATTGGGATTTCAACAAGCCGATTTAACGTTGACTGATGCATGAAATCGTCGAAATGACAGTAAAGTTAGGTTAAGGAAATGACAACTACATCTGTGGTTTTATTGAACTAGGGTGGAGTTTCACAACATGAAAAACTGAAATATCACTAAATGGAAGTATTTATGGGTCCCTTACTTGAGATTCTATCGAATGACAGTTTTGCAACTGTCAATAAATTTATACAACCTTTAACTTCAAGGGACGCTTAGTTAATGAATAATTTTAAGCGAAATTGATGCAAATCGGCCATAATAGATTTTTCATATTCAAATTTCTCATGATCTATTGAAATCCGATACAATTCCTACTTCCTTCTTGCCCAATAGATGTCGCTGTAAATAGTTTCCAATCTGTCAGTACCCTATTAATCTACGGTTGTCAACTTCCTTCTCACCGAGTGTCTCGTTTCTAGCAGGCAACCCAGACAGCCATATCGAAAGCCTCTACGCCAAAGTCGACCGGAACAGGCAACAAAAGCACCAACAGCAACAACAGAATCAAAGCAAATCCAACACCAGCCTGACGGGCCCCCAAGACAACGGGCTCAACAGGTCTCGGCCAGAACTCCGTTCTTCGAATTCCAGACTGAACATGTCGGCAGACAACAATAGCGACACCATGAGCAGAACGAGCACTTTTATCGTGAACAGGGACTCTTCTCCTAGTTTAAAAAGTTCCAGCTACGCGAACACCAGTCTTAATAGTGACTTGACAGTGACAGATTCGAGCATGTCTTCGAACGCCAGTTCCAAGTCGAAAAAGAGGAGATGGGGCATTTTGATCGGGAGGAGTAAGTCGTCGGAGAAAGTTAAGAGCGCAACGTTGGGGAGGGAGAAGAAGAAAGAGGATAAGAGTCAGAGTAATAACAAGCATAGGTGGTCTACAGGGTTGCCAAGGTTCAATCCGCTGCCTCCTTCGATCAGCAAAGAAACTATGGTAAGGCTTTCGTGTTACGTTTTAGGTTAAAAGGATTTTTTTGATTTTATTCCTCCTTTTGGTTCCAGTGCCTTTTATTGGAGAATAAACTAGCAGATAGTCAGTTGTTCTTCGAATTCGACAAGATACCGAAGAAGAAACAGAACGCAGACTTCACCACAGCTTTGTTGAATGAAAATTCAGCTTTCAATCGATTTAAAGATGTACTTCCTTACGACGATAACAGGCCTAGATTGACACCGTCCAAGGACAATAAACATGGCTACATCAACGCCTCTCACATCACAGTACGTATTAAACATTGTGTAAAAAAAAAAAAAAAAACTCACATAGAAGTGAACTATTTATGGTGTATTTCAGGCGACAGTTGGAAGTAAGCAGAGGTTTTACATAGCTGCTCAAGGCCCCAATCGTCTGACACTGCCGTATTTTTGGCAGTGCGTATGGGAAGCTGAAGTCTACCTAATAGTGCAACTCACTGATTTAACCGAGGAGTTAGGTTATCTCCCTGACGCAGGTGAAAGATGCATTGATGTAGGACAGGTAACAAGTGTTGACTCAATCAAACGAGTAAAAATTCTTATTTTTTATTATTTCAGGACTTTCAGGTGTGGTGGGAGTTCTCGCAAACAACCGGGCATTGCGTCACCAGCAAGATAAGACTGTGCCATGTTTCGTCAAGGAGGTACAGGATCCTGTGGCATCTGCACTATTTCGATTGGGGCGATCAAGGGTGCCCCCACTCGGTGGCCCATTTCCTGGGCTTCCTGGAGGAGATGCAATCGGTGCACCAGCACTCGATGGGGGAGATTCCACCGGGACATAACAAGAACCCCCCGATTTTGGTGCATTGTACTGCGGGAGTTGGCAGGACTGGGTTGACCATACTCAGCGATCTGCTATTGTACACCATCGATCATAATCAGGTAAGTTTTTTAAGATTCTGACAGCTAACCTCCAAATTTTATTATAATATACTCAAGCCCACAGATTCTTGAGAATTTTCGTATGTAAGTCATAGAATTCTTATTGCTCTGTTTGAAATATTGAAGACGGTGTTCAGTTGATGACTATATCAACAGGTTATGGGTAAAGACTGTTCTGTTTTGTATCTTTGTGCATTTTTTGTGATTCAATGCAGGTAAGAACTCGATATGTTCATTTCAAATGTATATTTTCAGGAGGTATGTATACCGAGAGTTGTAACACTGCTGCGCTACCAAAGGGCCTACATGTTGCAGACCATTGCTCAATACCGTTTTGTGTATTCACTACTAATACACTATCTGAAGCAAACAAGGTTGATTTAATTCCGGCAATGTGCCATATTTTGCTATTATTCAACCAGAATTATGTGGCTATACCAATAGAGTATTGAAGTTTCTTATGGTAGGGCAGTTTAAATCCTTTTTCTTCAGGAAAATTTACAGTTTATTAAGATATTTTGACAAATTCATTGATATTTTTGCTGTGTGAATAGTTGCACCGTTTTAGGCTTGACTGCCCTTCCATGTAGTATCCGATTGAGTTGATACGTCAAAATAACTTATTTCACTTCTAAAAACATCATTCACAGGTTTGTTCAATATGAATTATTGTTCATACTGAGTTTGTCGCAGCTTAAAATTCGAATTATGTCATGTGCCAAATTTAATTGTGTTCTCTTCGTATTTAAAAAGACCTGTTTCCTCACCAAATCTGAATTTTCATACCAAAATTAAGAAATAATCAAAAGTGCAATAGATCTTTTTTCCCTTTCATTACATTGGGAATTGTGTCTAAATAGTTGAGCTCAATATTTTCAAGTAATAATTTTCCAGAAAGTATCGGCATTCCTTGAATTTGCTTGCTTGATAATTACTGGTTACTCAGTTAATTTTTTATAAAACGAAGTATCGAGTTAGAAATTTGTTCGATATGAATCTCAGAAACTGATCAACAATTACAGCTTTAAAATTGGAAAGAACTTGAACCCAGTGCAGCTTGACGAATCGTTTCTTGCAATTAATTTATGATTCTCATCTAATTACTAATACTGCAGCTTAAATTTTCAAATTAATTATTAATTTTGAACGATATTTATGTCTATATACATAGTATGTAATTTTAAATGTATTATATTCTCTTTTTAATTTGTTTATCGAAACTGTATGGAGTTTACCAATAGAATTTTAAAGGCTGTGTAAATAAAAAATTATATAAATTATATATCCATATACGAATACAACGGTGGAATTGTATTATCGTGATTACTCACAGTGCCTTAACGAGAAGAAAAGCAATGTTGTGGATAATTACATGATTTTTTTGAATAAAATTTATTAAAAGTTAGTTTTTAATTGACCAATCTTAATTTTTTTCACCCACCTCCTACACTTACAACTTTGAGGAATAAACAGTAAAATCCCTTTTAAAACAAAACCCCAATACCCCCTCTTAGGACCGCCTATGTCGAGGCGATGAGTTTTCTTTAATTTATTCTTCTATGGTTTCTTGTTATGGTAGACCATAGAGCTGAAGAAATGTTAGGTTAGAAAAATATTAGTGGAGTATTTTCAAGAATTTATTAAATAGTTTGTTTACCGTTTCGAAACTACGTATATTTAATAATCTACTTAGAAGGTACCTTGTGGAAAATGCCTGGGTGGTATTATGAGAAAAAAGATATACGAAATTCCCCATCGGCCCAAGATGGTTTGGATTTCGACACTGAAATGAGATATCGAAAAGAAGGTACGAAAGAAGGTTTTCTGGGCTCATTTCAGAAATAAAATTTCGTTTTTTCAGGTGCTCGTTTCATAATAGATACAGGGTCGAAAATGGATCTCGGATACAATACAACAGCAACCGGAGTAGTATATTTCCACAGGTTTTATATGTTCCATTCTTTTAGACAGTTTCCGAGATACGTTACAGCCTGCTGTTGTTTATTCCTAGCGGGAAAAGTTGAGGAGACCCCTAAGAAATGTAAAGATATCATAAAGACTGCCAGGGGTTTGCTCTCAGACGATAAATTCGCTACTTTCGGTATCAATCCTAAGGAAGAGGTAAGATTCAAGATGAACATTTTAAGATCAATATTATCAGTTTCGTTTCAACAGGTGATGACTTTAGAACGCATTCTTCTACAAACCATCAAATTTGATTTGCAAGTGGAACACCCGTACAGTTATCTAATCAAATATGCGAAATGTTTGAAAGGGGACAAAGTGAAATTGCAAAAAATGGTTCAAATGGCTTGGACTTTTGTTAACGACAGTTTATGCACCACATTAGCGTTACAGTGGGAACCGGAAATAATAGCGGTAGCTCTTATGTACCTTGCCGGTAAATTGAGTAAATTCGAAGTGTTGGATTGGAGTGGAAGAACTGCTAGGCATTTAAGATGGTGGGACGTTTTCGTAGAGGATGTAACGATGGATTTGTTGGAGGATATTTGCCATCAGGTAAGTTCTCAAAAATTACAAATTTATTTCATGTACTTTCCGTTGAAAATTACTTCCCAGAGGTTCGTTAAAAATTATTACAGTTATTACCAAATCTTTCCTTGTATTATGGGGATTTAAACCAAAGGTTGAAATGTAAATTCTGTTGTTTTAAATCCGTGAAATCCTCGAAATTTTGCAGGTATTGGATTTATATTCAACACAACCAGCGTCAGTACCTGATAGCCCTCCTCCGAAAGTTCAGGTTGCCTCTACGCCAAACAAAAAACCAAACGATCAAGAAAAGACTGACATGAACGATTCTGGCAGCAGTAAGATACAAATGACGGACATTGCACCTTACCAGTACCAGACGTTCACAACAGCGCCCCCTCCGAACTATCCTTCGGTTTATCCAACGCCACCTATCCAAGTAACTCCGCACTTGTCAGCTCCGCCCCCTCATATCACAGCTCCTCCCCCTCATATAACAGCTCCGCCCCCAACTGTCTTTCCTCAGTATGTTAATCATCCGCCACCTTTTCCACCTGTGGTGCCTGCTGCGGCTCCTCCGTTTTATCCACCTACGGGGGCCCAGAGCGCTAGGCCTTTTTACCAACCACCGCCAAAGTGACACGATGAAGTTTAGATGTTATTCGTTTCAGGATAAGTTTATTCCTTTAGTTAGTGGGGATGTAATATTGTGAGGTTCTTAAGGTTGCATACGAGAGAAAGGGTGTAATGAATATTTTTGTTACAAGGGTGTTTGAAGATAGTTTTCATATCTGAAGAATTATCTCATAAGTGTCTTCGAATTTGGACTGTCAGCATTTACTTTTTCCTAAATTCCTCTAATTTTTATTATGCCCATTTCTTAAATTTTTTTGTATATACTTTTCCACTGGAATTGATTTTGCAGATGTGTAAATAATTTGATCATTGATGCGACTGTTCTTTCATGAGTGTTGTAATTTTTTTATCATTTCATAATATATATTTATATTACTTTTACGGGTAATATTTTGCGGAGATGATTCACTGAAAATTTAATAATTGGCCCAATTAAAAAAAAATTGTAAATATTCTATTTGTAAGAATGACACGAAGAAAAGGTGATTTTAGATTAAAGAAGTTTTCTGAAAACAAACTGATTTTAAATTTCCTCGAAGTTTAATGAACCCCTTTAAAGTGTGGGACTGGACCTAGAGATTATGATATGCAAAATATTTTTTGTTGATAGCCCAAAATGAATATTTTTCGAGATATTCAAGAAAAACGATTTTGTGTTCAATTTTCAATCTCATTCCGAATGTGTTTTTTTACTGGAAAATATGAAAAACTGAACTCGTCTGAACTATAAGAAAATATTTTCTCAATAACAGAGATTTCCAAAAATTTCACTTGACCGCTAATTATTTTTCAGTAAAAAAACACATTCGGAATGAGATTGAAAATTGAAGACAAAATCGTTTTTCCTGAATATCTCGAAAAATATTCATTTTGGGATAAGCCTTGGCCTTATGCTCGTATTATTTTTCGACGAAGATTCCGAAAAAATGGGGTTCCCATTTTAAAAAAATTGATTTTTTGATGTTTCGTTACTTCTAACTTTGACAAATAATTTGTGACCACCTGTATAATATTCTGAAAATCACGCTATTGAAAAAGAAGCATCAGCCTTTTTTCTCAGAGATTCTCAAAAATGAGAATTTTTAATGAAAAAACCTTGAATTCAATTTTGAGATTTTTTTTTCGCGTTTCCTCATTTAAAGAGAATTTTCTCAGGAAAATTCAAACTTTTCTAATCAAAAAGGCCCAGAATTCAATGGAGAATCTATTTATGCAATAAAAAATGGGTTTTCTCATTTGAAAAACGAAAGTTCACTTCCGGAAAAACCTTCAAAAACAATATACAAGAAGTCTTCTTACTTGAAGCTCACCTTTAGAATTTCGATCTTGAATCTTGTCTTTCCTCAAAATATTCTTTAGAGGCATATTCGTGAATATCCCTGTATACTTTTCCACTTGAATTGATTTTGCCAATATTTAAATAATTTGATCACTGATGCAATAATTGTTCTTTCATGAGTTGTAAATTTTTTTATCATTTCATAATGATATACATATTTAAATAAATAAATCGGTTTTACAACTAAAATTTTGCAGAGATGATTCACAAAAATTTAATAATTAGCCCAATTGAAAAAACCATTTTAAATATTCTATTTGTAAGAATGATACGAATTAAGCGTACATGAGTAAAATTTAACAGTTGAAAAAAAACAAACTTATTTTAAATTTCCTCAGTTACATAAATCCCTTTAAAATGTTGGATTGGACCTAGAGATTGTGATAAAGTGCTTAAAAGGAATATTTTCAGAATTATTTTGTGAAAATAGAAGATAGGAGAAAAGGATTCAGAAATTTTTATATCAACACAAATAAAAAACAAAAATAATGAGATATATATTTATTTATCATTCTGGTTTCGAGAAAACCAGGGTGTAACCACACTTTCCACAATAGTGCCTGTCTTCCATTGCAGCCATGAAAACACCAGCCCCGCAAGATTCACTTGGGCATTCGCGCCTTAACCTATGGATCTTACCGCTATCGTCAACCTGTAAACAAAGGAATAAACCATGAACAAACCTAAAACTTCCTCAAGATCAATTCAATAATTCACCGATAAGACTCTACAAAAAAAAATATCGATATAAACATTCGACTCACTTTGTAAAAGTTCAAAACGCCCATCTTGACCTTCTTCTTCTTGTGCTTGATCTTTTTGGGAGTAGAGTAATTCTTCTTCTTCCTTTTTTTGGCACCACCCCTCAGCCTGAGAACCAAGTGAAGGGTTGATTCTTTCTGGATGTTGTAGTCGGAAAGAGTACGACCATCTTCCAACTGTTTACCAGCGAAGATCAACCTCTGTTGGTCTGGGGGGATTCCCTCTTTGTCCTGGATCTTGGCCTTGACATTTTCGATGGTATCTGAGGGCTCAACCTCAAGAGTGATGGTCTTACCCGTTAGGGTTTTGACGAAAATCTGCATGGTTTCACCCTGCCAAAAGAGAAGATATTTATTAAAAAGGTTCAGAATTTGTTAGGGGTAAATTTGATTTATTGTAGATTTGTTGCTTCATAGAGAGGGTCAACAAGTGAATAACAAATTGAGGTCTCTTTGAAGCGTCGTTATAGCACAAGATCGACACCTAACCTAGCATATTTAACTTGATTAAGCTCTAATTTGTGCGGAAAATCTCGACAAATGGACAAAGGTAGATAATGTGAATGATATAGGAGTCACTTTCAGATTCAAATTGTATGGAAAACATTAGTATAACTGCAATCTAGCTTATTTTTCACCATGCGGCAAACATGTGCAAAGGCGTTTCAATCGAAATAATGAAAAATAGACTCGAATCAACCTACTCACACATTACTTACGATAAAAGAATTCAGTATGTCTTAGTGAATATATGAAAAAGACCTTAAATTACTACAAAAATGAATGAAAGCCAGAGATTACTTACTTTCACACCAACCCGATATGACTATACAAGATGGAGGACTGTTGACAAGAAAGACATAACAAGTGCAACACAGAAACTTGCAAGTTTTTGACCATAGAGTTGAAAAAAAATGTTTTTGCTCTTCTGAAGTTTGTTTATGAAATGAAAATTTCATTCAAGAATGAAAGGAGATCAATTATTTATATGATTTCAGCAACAAAATTGCTGCAGAGTAGTAAATAAATGAGTATTTCATTAAAACCACGTACTAAATCTTTTGAGTTACAAAGTTAGTTTCATTAAGCAGAAGAAGAAGAATGAATTGAAACAGAAATTTCGGGGGTCCACCCGATTTTCAAATTTTTTTTTATTATTTAATGCGTAGATTTACTCCATAATCTCTGTTTAATAAATAATGCCATAGATAAATACTAATATAGATAGGAAAGTCCGTAGAAATTTTGGAACCGTGTTTACAGTGACATCTATCGGCCTGGAAGGAAGTACAACTCGTTTCGAATACCATTAAATAGCCGAAAATTGGCATTTGATAGATCAAGATTGGATGCGCAATAGATTTATTTGGAAACCAATCCAGATCTATCAAATTTCCTGAGATTCATTGAGATTGGAAATGATTCGTACTTCCTTCCAGTCCGATAGATGTCACTGTAAACACACTTTCATATTTTAAAAGAGTTTCTAATATATGGAAAAGCAATCAACTCTCCGTTACAACCATTTTTGAATTGCTTGAGAGTGCTCAGATGCTACATGAGCATTTATATCATATGGTAATGGAGTCTTGATATTGTCCTTCAAATGTGCTTGGTTGGAAAAAACAGATTTCTCCTCTTTTGCTCTAGTGTCATTTATCAACTATTGTCAACTACCGATATTAATTGTTTCCAGGTTAAAAGATGGCGCCAAAATACGGTTCCGGCCATTACTAGGCCAGTTTCCTATCTATATAAGTATATAGTATTAATCTATGAATAATGCGAAAGCAAGATACAAGATAAAGCGGTGGACTCCATAATCAATTATCATAAATTTTTTATTGGAATAACAAAAACTGCAATTTGAATGAGGACGCTCAGCGTATATGAAACAAATATCTTCCAAGAAGATAGTTTTCGTCTACATGGAGCCTAATAGCCCTTTTGAAGAGTTTTTGACTGTGACCCATTGAACAGGGAAAAAAAATACCCATTTTATCTAGCGGTATTGCCTGGAATGAAACAACACAATCAAATCCATCTCATTGAGAGTATAGCCTGCAGTGTTTGTGAGTAGATAACACTTTAATATTTTCCAATGTTTGAATGGTAAATTTTGATCAATTATTGACTTGAGAGACATACAGGGGTATACAAAAAATTGTTGTAATAAATTTGTTTTTTTATTAATTGGTTGGTGCATAAATGTTCATTAAAATACAATCCTACAACAGAACATTTATACGACTGAGAGATGCTAAAATATCACCATCTGAAAGGATCAATTCTTGGGATATTCTATCACTTCATAAAAACAATCATATTTCTATTTTCAATGTAATAAGGAAATCATTGTTCACTGAAACTTTTATTTCTTTCTAAAAATAGTTTTTACAATGTAGAAATAATTCAGTAGAAAAAAGGCTGGATTTCCTGTCCAATATTCTCGATCCAATGGAGGCTTTATAGTAAGACTGCGTTGATACATCCATCATTCTCTGGATTGTTCGTAACTTGAGCGTATTTTCCCCAAACTACTTTACCAGTCTGAGTGACCAATCCCAGCTCGGAAATATTAACTTCGATGACGGTACCCTTGGTTATCACACCTAGACTCGTGAACATTGCAGAGCTTGGGTTTTTCTTGACGCCTATGATGGGAAGGTAAAACGTAGCTTTCAGTTCTGGATGTGTAACGTGCGCTTTCTTGAAACGTAGAGCCATCGGCCTGATAAACCTCTCGAACTTAGGTGGTTTTCTTGTGAAATTATCCCCGACGAAGGTAACTTTGGTTACCATTCTTTTCCAGGCTTTCCTTTTGGATTTTCCTGTGTGGACTACTTTGAAGACTTCAGCATCGCTTTGGGCTCTGACTTTAGGGATGGGTACGTCCCATTTTCCGGCTTTCTCCTGACGTTTTTGTTTGATCATGTTGGATAAAACCTTGGCTCTGGATTGAACATCTCGATCGAGAAGATATACTGGCAAAGCTCCCTCGGCAACTTTATCGTTAGATTTCTTGATTTTCTTCTCTTCATGAGCCTGAATTTTCTTCTTCATTTGTATCTTTTCATTCCTTCGTTCTTTATTGTATAATTTAGCTTTGATACCCCTCAGACTCCTGGCGATTTTCGCCCTCTTGTGGGGCTCACGGGCTTCCCTTTTCCTCTTACGTTCCTCATAATCCAAACGTCTACCGTGGAGCTTACGGTGACGGTCAATATAGTCGTTCTGCGGCATATTTTATTACTGAAATAAAAAAAAAAGTTAATGAAGTTTAGAAGCAACCTTAGTTCACCAATTTTTGCAACTATCAAAGATTTGCTAATGTTATGCCATGTTGATCAACAGCAATCAACAAATACACCGAAATTTTCACACATTATTATTCACAATTGTATCGTTCAGTTTAACATTGTGAAACTGGAAATTACCACTAATACTTACTTATTATTTACGAAAATTATTATTTTATATCATAATATCAACATGCAACTTGTCAGGGAAAAATTAAAGGTTAAACCACAGAACATCAAAATATAGGTTAAACCACAGAAGACAAGGTTACCCACAGAGTCAACAAATATCAAAAACCACAGATTACATGGTCATAGAATTTAGAAATTTCAAGAATTGCCAACTGAGTGGTGAACAGTCTTATATATTCTATAGTTGGTAACCCTGAACATTAGTGTTCCTTTTTTGTTTTTTATCTATTTATGACATAACTGGAGCGTGATGTCATTGTAATTTCGGTTCACACAGGAATACATAAAAGTAATTACCGATCTGATAAGATAAAAAGGGAAATTATAATTCGTTCTTGGTGAAATATCCAAATTTGTGTAGTTTATTTTCGTATAGAAGTAAAAAGTGTGAACGTTTATCCTTGTGAGTGACGAAAACTATCTGGTGAGCGATTCTATCAGATGTTACTGATGTACCAAATTTTCTTTTACCACACCCATAACTCAATTACTCTATAACTTCGGTTTTTCGCAGTTGGAAAAAATTCTCCGAATTCGTCTTTTAAACGTGAAGTTTGTTCGATTATTCCAGTACTTATTGATTTTTCGTAAACATTGTTTTTGCCCTGAATTTGACATTTGCAAATTTTCCGAGTTCCACTTATCTCATTCAAATACCTTTATGCGAAAACCAATGTCTGTACTTTGAATCGAAGTAAAAAATACAATATTCCTCAAATAGAAATTATCTATCGCTCCATAAAGTAGCCAAGAAATATTTCCAATTTTCATTAGTGAAAAATCGCCAAATACCCCAGCTTTAGATAAGATTACAAAATATTTGTTTATGATAGCTGAGTCAGAAGCTCAGTTGGTCTTCTCGACCTTCTTTATATAGACCTACATTCCTTTTCTGAGTTCATGAGTCAATTACATTAATGGAATAATGAGTTTAGCGGTTTAAGCATTTGAAGTTTGGATAAATTTAGATTCTGAGGGAAATACGAATACGGAATTCTTCACTTGGAATCTTTCCAGATCGAGATATTGATTGGGCTCTGCTATTTTTGGCCTATATTTGGAAGTTATTGATATATTAAAATCGTGATAAAAAAGTTGGTATAAAATTTCAAAATATAGAAAGCATTTCTCATTAGGAGTTGCGCACAAACATATTTTCTGTTACAAGATTGAAGCTGACCGAATTTTTCTAATTTTTTATTTATGAATACGAAATTTTCAGTTTTTTCTTAAATTTTTTTACTAGTACAGAATTTCAATCAAATCTTGAGGAAAAATTTTTAAATTTTGGAACGTTTAGTAGATGTAATCGAAATATTCAAACAGGATTTTGATCTTTTTAGGGTGAAAATGGATCAGATCCCTCCTCCGAAGGAGATAAAAATTTTGGAGACAGCAGAGGATATTCAAGAGCGTCGTCAGCAAGTGCTGTCGCGCTATGACAACTTCAAGGCAGACGCTAGGGCTAAAAGGGAGAAGCTCGAAGACTCCAGGAGGTTCCAGTATTTCAAGAGAGACGCCGATGAATTGGAATCGTGGATATTAGAAAAACTGCAGGCAGCTTCCGATGACAGCTATAAAGACCCGACAAATCTACAGGTTAATGACAATTCCATTTGATTTCTTTTAATCGAAAAGCAAATTATTCAATACTATTCATTCAAGTTGATCGAAAGGCGACTACAGTTGTTTATCGTTTATTTTTCAGGCTAAAATTCAGAAACACCAGGCGTTTGAAGCGGAAGTGGCTGCACACAGCAATGCAATTGTCGTGTTGGACAATACCGGACGTGAAATGATCAATCAGAATCATTACGAATCTGAGACTATAAGAAGACGATTGGGTATAGTATTTTCTATCATTTCTATTGAATTATACAGGGTTATTCACGTATATGGCTCTATTGAATATTTTTAGGAAAGACACAAGATTTAGGATTGAAATTTTAGAGTAAGAAGACGACTTTTCGTATATTTTTTGAAGATTCTAGGACTGTCGTTTTTCAAATTAGAAGACCCATTTTTCATTGCATAAATAGATTCTCCATTAAATTCTCAGTCTTTTTGATTCCAAAAGTTTTTCCCGAGAAAATTCTCTTTAAATGAGGAAATACGAAAAAAAATCTCAAAATTGAATTCTGTTGAAATACAGACAACTTTGAGGTTTTTTCATTAAAAATTCTCATTTTTGAGAATCTCTGAGAAGAAAGGCTGATGATTCTTTTCCGATAACGTGATTTTCAGAATATTATACAGGAGGTCATAAATTCTTTGTCAAAGTTAGAAGTGACGAAACATCAAAAAATCGTTTTTTTTTCAAATTGGAACCCCGTTTTTTCGAAGCATTTTCGAAATCTTCAGCAAAAAATAATAGGAGCATACGACCAAGATTTTTATCCCAAAATGAACACTTTTCGAGATATTCAGGAAAAACGATTTTGTCTTCAATTTTCAATCTCATTCCGAATGTGTTTTTTTGCTGGAAAATAATTAGAGGTGAAGTGAAATTTTTGGAAGTCTCTGTTATCCATAAAATATTTTCTATAGCACAGACGAGTTAAGTTCTTGTCTTGAATTATCATCTGTAATGCGAGAGCAAGATTGAAAATTGAAGACAAAATCGTTTTTCCTGGATATCTCGAAAAATATTCATTTTGGGATAAAAGTCTTGGACTTATGTTCCTATTATTTTTTAATAAAGATTTCGAAAATGCTTCGAAAAAATGGGGTCCCAATTTGGAAAAAACGATTTTATGATGTTTCGTCACTTCTAACTCTGACAAAGAATTTGTGACCTCCTGTATCATATTCTGAAAATCATGCTATCGAAAAAGAAGCATCAGCCTTTCTTCTCGGAGATTCTCAAAAATGAGAATTTTTAATGAAAAAACCTCGAACTTGTCTTTATTTCAACAGAGTTCAATTTCGAGATTTGTTTTTTGTATTTCCTCATTTAAAGAGAATTTTCTCGGGAAAATTCAAACTTTTGGAAACAGAACAACTCGGAATTCAATAAGGAATCTATTCATGCAATAAAAAATGGGTTTCCCCATTTGAAAAACGAAAGTTGATGTTACTTCCGGAAAAACCGGAAGTCCTTAAACCTTCAAAAAATAGAGGAGAAGTCTTCTTCTTATTTGAAGCTCACCTTTAGAATTTCAATCCTGAATCTTGTGTCTTTCCTAAAAATATTCTATAGATAGGTAGATAGATAGATTCATTTATTCGATCTTATAACCATTACAGTGTTGATCTTGTCCAATCCAAAAATAATAGAAGATAATACAAAAAAATACAGAGATAAACACTACAATTCCTCCCTTAAGCTATAATAACATTTCCTTAAGAGAAAGCTTTTAAAGCCCTTTTTTTGTGCACCAAAAGATCGTTTCTTAAATTTTTCTGGTAAATGATTCCGAATTGTTAATAAACCATACGTAACATTTTTCTGCAGGTATGTGAAATTTGGCCTGTCCTCAATCAAACATTTTTTTCCTCTGTTGTTTAAATTCAGAAAGATTATTGATGACGAACATTACAGACTCTTATACATACAAACTGTATATGGTTATTATGCTAAAGTTTATGAATATATCTTTACAGGTTTCAATTTGTTTCATTCCAAAAATTACTCTCAAGCATCTTTTCTGTAGTAATAGTGAATAACCCTGTATTCATTTAGTAATTTCATACTTTGCTCTACCTAGAAGCACTATCCGAAAAAAATGAAATAAAATCGGAATGAGCAAAATTAAAGAAGAAGTTACAAATTAGTAACGCAATTAATTCCTTTTCCAGACGAACTCCACAGACTGTGGGAGCAGCTGCTCCTCAAGCTGGCCGAGAAAGGCAACAGGCTCCAACAGGCGCTCGTCCTGGTCCAGTTCATTCGTCACTGCGACGAAGTCATGTTCTGGATCAACGAGAAGAGCACCTTCCTGTCCACTGAAGAGTTCGGCTCCGACCTGGAGCACGTCGAGGTGCTCCAGCGCAAGTTCGACGAGTTCCAGAAGGACATGGCCTCGCAGGAATACAGGGTGACCGAGGTAAACGAGCTGGCCGACAAACTGCTGCAAGACGGTCACCCGGAAAAGGAGCAGATCGTGCAGCGAAAAGAGGACTTGAACAACGCCTGGCAACGGTTGAAACAGCTGACTTTGATGAGGCAGGACAAACTTTACGGGGCCCACGAAATCCAGAGGTTTAACAGAGACGCGGACGAAACCGTTGCTTGGATTGCGGAGAAGGATGCCGTTTTGTCTTCGGATGATTACGGGAGGGATTTGGCTAGCGTGCAAGCTTTGCAGAGGAAGCACGAAGGTAATTTGTTCATTTCGAAGTAGAATAAGATTGAACCTTGGCAACCCTGTAGATAGATAGAGATTCATATCGAACGAATGAATGCATGAATCATGTAATTATCCACAACATTGCTTTTCTTCTCGTTAAGGCACTGTGAGTGATCACGATAATACAATTCCACCGTTGTATTCGCATATGGATATATAATTTATATAATTTTTTAATTACACAGCCTTTAAAATTCTATTGGTAAACTCCATATAGTTTCGATAAACAAATTAAAAAGTGAATATGATACATTTAAAATTACATACTATGTATATAGACATAAATATCCTTCAAAATTAATAATTAATTTGAAAATTCAAGCTGCAGTATTAGTAATTCGATGAGAATCATAAATTAATTGCAAGAAACGATTCGTCAAGCTGCACTGGGTTCAAGTTTTTTCCATATTTAAAGCTGTAATTGTTCATCAGTTTCTGACATTCATATCGAACAAATGAATGCATTTCTAACTTGATACATCGTTTTATAAAAAATTAACTGAGTAACCAGTAATTATCAAGCAAGCAAATTCAAGGAATGCCGATACTTTCTGAAAATTGTTGCTTGAAAATATTGAGCTCAACTATTTAGAAACAATTCTCAATGTATCAGAAGGGAAAAAAGATCTATTGCACTTTTAATTATTTCTTAATTTTGGTATGAAAATTCAGATTTGGTGAGGAAACATGTTTTTTTTTAAATACAAAGAGAAATTTGGCACATGACATGATTCGAACTCTAAGCTGCGACAAACTCATTATGAACAAAAATTCATATTGAACGAACCTGTTTATCAAGTGAAATAAGTTATTTTGACGTATCAACTCAATAGGATATTACATGGAAGGCCAGTCAAGCCTAAAACGATGCAACTATTCACACAGCAAAAATATCCATGAGTTTTGCAAAATATCTTAATAAACTGTAAATTTTCCTGAAGAAAAAGGGCTTAAACTGCCCTACCATAAGAAACTTCAATACTCTATTGGTATAGCCACGCAATTCTGGTTGAATAACAGCAAAATATGGCACATTTCCGGAATTAAATCAACCTTGTTTGCTTCAGATAGTGTATTAGTAGTGAATACACAAAACAATATTGAGAAATGGTCTGCAACATGTAGGCCCTTTGGTAGCGCAGCAGTGTTACAACTCTCGGTACACATATCTCCTGAAAATTTACATTTGAAATGAACATATCGAGTTTTAAAAACGGAACCTTTGAAAAAATGACATCTCATCCAATTCATTGAAATACGAATGTCTTTCATATATTCGTTTAAGAAATCCTAGTTCCATAATTTCAATTACTTCAAACAATAATAATTCGATGACGATTTCAAACATCGATCTTTTCAGGAGTCGAAAGAGATTTAGCGGCATTAGAAGACAAGGTTTCCACGTTGGGAAAGGAAGCCGATAGACTTGGTGCAATACACGGAGACCACGGCGATCAGATCCAGTCCAAAAGGAACGAGATCCAGGACTATTGGCACAGTTTAACCGCCAAAGCTAAGGTGAGTCGAATATAAACTTTCCCCAATGTCATATCTGACTTTCTGCGACTTCTCAGGAACGAAGGGAGAAACTCGAGGAGTCCTACTCCCTCCACCGGTTCCTGGCCGACTTCAGGGATCTTATCTCATGGATAAACGACATGAAAGCGATAATTTCGGCTGATGAATTGGCCAAGGACGTGGCGGGAGCTGAAGCGTTATTGGAAAGACACCAGGAGCACCGCGGTGAGATAGACGCAAGAGAAGACAGTTTCATCTCGACCACGGAAGCTGGGAAGCAGTTGCTGGAGAACAATCATTACGCCAGCGACGAGGTGAAGGAGAAACTGTTCGCTTTAGCCTCGGACAAGAATTCTTTGCTAGGTAAGTGGGATTAGGCGATATATATACAGGGTGAGTCTTTGACTTATACATATATTTTAACCGGAGATTCCTGAGGTCAAAAGAAACACTTTTTTCATCTTCCATTTTTTCCGATTCGGCCTAGAAAAAAAGATATAGCCATTTTAAACTTTCATAATGAGCTATGCCACTCCTGGATATCATAGTCATAGATGTAATATATGCCTGCCATTCAAAACTTTGAAATAATAACCAACTGTACAATAAAAACAAGCGTCAACTTACTTTTTCAATCCTATTCGACGAGAGATGAAGTACGATTTTGTTAGTTCTGAATAATTACCGAATGTATAAAATGTACCTACAAAGAATACTTATACTTCATACAGAATTTCGTTAGCGGCAAATGTTGAATATTCTTCTTTTGATTTCTTTTCCATTATTGATAATGAAGTATTCAGCTTGCTATCACCTATATCTTCAGTATGTAATCATTTTTTATCGTGGTTTATGAAATTTTCTGAGGTTCTCCAACAGAATCATAACCTTTCATTTCCAAACATAAACAAATGTCATTGAATTGAACTTCACCGCTAAGCTGAACGTTGCCAGTTAGAATTAGAACTCCGTAACCATAGATCATAGACCTATTATTAATAGAGTGTGCATAGACTTAACACTTAATGATCAAATGTCATTGTGTTTTGATAGTTTTTTCAATTATAACACTGTTGTGAATAATTTGTTATCTAAAATTTGACTTAACATTTCAGAAGATACTCATCATTATGTCTAATATACTTCATAATTTAATTGAAAGGAAAAAATTTTAACTTTGACAAAGCAGATTTATAGCGACTCTTCTATGTTGATCGTTGTTTCGCATAGAGTGATCGACAAACAATTCAAATTGGGAATTAATGGTATCGTGATTTTCAATTAAGACATTGTTAACAGCAGTTTTGTGAATAATGTGGCCGAATTGTGATCGCGTGTGTCAAGTGTATCTTGAGATTCGGATGGAGGTGCCAGAGACACCAACATGATTTTCTCTGGGTGGAGCAGAGAACTAAAATAATACAATAAATGTAGAAACAAAAAGTACCTAAGCTGAGGTAAAAAAAGAATGGGGTATCATAACATTCTTCGTATGATACTATAGAATCATACGATACTATCATCACTAGTATCATACGATACTATACAGCCAGGAGAAAAAACCTCAGCCGAAAAAACCTATCTCTCGTAAAAAAATATCATAAAATATTAAATATCAGGAAAATCTTGAAAGACATCAGTGTGATCATCTTTATGTTATCCATCGATGGGCTCGGATAAACAGATTCTTCCCAAAACGATTCGCAATTCTTAATCTGAAATGAAAAAAGACAAAACCAGAAAAGAAATTCAGAATAAATCATTTGCTACTTTAAAAAACATCAACATTCAGATTTCTTGGCCAAATAAGAATGTAATTAACGCTTAACTCTTCTATCGTAGAACTATGGGAGGAGCGCCGCATCCTGTACGAGCAATGCATGGATCTCCAACTTTTCTACAGAGATACGGAGCAGGCGGACACGTGGATGGCCAAGCAAGAGGCCTTCTTGGCCAACGAAGATCTGGGAGACTCCCTGGATTCCGTAGAAGCCTTGATCAAGAAGCACGAGGATTTCGAGAAGTCCCTGGCCGCTCAGGAGGAGAAAATCAAGGCTCTAGACGAGTTTGCCACGAAGCTCATCAACGGGGAACACTACGCCGCAGATGATGTCGCTCAAAGAAGATCAATGGTACGTTAGAACTCATTTGTAATTGTATTTATTGAATTGGTTGAAAACTTATATGGAAAAACAATTTTTACGGCATACTATAGCAGAGGTAAACACAGTTACCTGTTTGTGAGACTGGAGACGGTTTCACAAAACTTTGATTGTACCGTCAAATTAATTGCAGCCATTGCGATTCGTTGAAATTTCAAAACGAGTGATTAGAACCAATCGAAACATTCGTATGGAAATTTTAACGAATAACGGTGGCTCCAATTAATTTAACGGTACAATCAAATTTTCGCGTAACCGATCCTAGAGGTTGATTCGCAAAACTTTGATTGTGCGATCGATAAACCTTATGTAAATTCGGACCAATCAAATCACTTGATTTGAAATTTCAAAGAAGCTCGATGGCTTTAATCAACTTGACAGTGCAATCAAAGTTTTGTGAAACCCACCGCAGTTGTTTAAAACTAAATAAATAACTGCAAACTTAACGAAACTACACTACAAATAAAGAAACAACAAATAAAAGTCTTTAATACCACAGTATAGAAAGTATTTTTTGAGTGCTCTCCTCTTCTTTTAATATTTAGTTCTGTTATCTATTATTATTGGAACTATATTATTATCCTTTTTTCCTTCATTCAAATTGTATTTCATGCAACAATATTTTCAATTATCCATTTCTTTAATTCTTTCTTCAGAGTAAGTTTTGTATATACTGTTCTTTCCGGTTCTTTTTGAACATCGATAAACGTATTAAAATCATCCTTGATTCGATGTTGTCTTGTAGTTGCTGGAGCGAAGATCGGCTCTGAAAGAAAAATCTTACCACCGACGTAGATTGTTAGAAGACGCATATAAGCTACAGCAGTTTGAGAGAGATTGCGATGAAACCAAGGGGTGGATCAACGAAAAACTCAAGTTTGCGACTGATGAAAGCTACCTTGACCCAACTAATTTAGGTGGAAAAGTGCAGAAGCATCAGAATTTCGAGCACGAATTGAACGCTAATAAGACTAGGATGGAAGATATCACCTCTACGGGACAGGAATTGATCAATACTGACCATTATGCTGCATGTGAGTTGAAATCTTTTTATTAATCTTTATTTTTCAGTTCTTTATCTTCTGCATTTTACTATTTTCTTTCTGTTTATTTGCTAATAGTTTATTGTCTCCACACATTCAATTCAAATCTTTTGTCCCTTCATTCGAATCAATAGTACAAAGCGCGACTATGATTTTTCTAAGAATTATTTAGCTCTTGTTACTGTTCAAATTTTGCTTCTTTTTCATTGATCTTTGATCTGAATAAGTTGAACAAATTTTGTTTGTCTCTCAAGATGAGGATAGATTTTAAACGATCATTCTCCAACAATACGAATATGTAATGATGATGATGTTCTTGAAATAGCCTCGATTAGGAGTCGTATGGAGGAAATTGTCAACCTTTGGGAGACTTTGGTGCAGGCGACGGACAAGAAAAGTTCCAAACTTCAAGAGGCCAGCGCCCAGCAGCAGTTCAATAGAACGATTGAAGATATCGAACTGTGGCTGTCGGAAATTGAGGGACAGCTGATGTCCGAAGATTACGGGAAAGACCTGACGTCTGTGCAGAATCTTCAAAAGGTGAGTTGATGATTTTCATTTTGAGGATGAGAAATTTCAAAATCGGGAAAACTGGAATTATTGTCAACTCAAATCAATCGGCCGTAGTTTCCGCGGAAAAAGATAAAATTGTTTCTTCATTTTCCATGCCGGTTCTAGAACCTCCATGCACAAAAATTACCATAACCCTCCTGAGTTGTGCCTGAGAATGCGAAATATAGCGTTTTAGGGGGGGTCTACCCCTTACGATTTTTTCGGCCAAAATTTCAAAATTTTTCATTGCGGTTTTTTGTGTTAGAATTATAATGCTGTCCCGACTGATCACTTTTCTGCAAACCAAACATCATTCTAAAAAAATTTCAAAATCGGGAAAACTGAAATTATTTTAATTTCATCAGATAGACCGACCTCGAAAACCTGTATTTCGAATGCAAACTCGAATGAATCGGACGTAGTTTCCGCGAAAAAAAATAAAATTGTTTTTTCATTTTTCATTTTCGAGTTGACTTCAAAGGGCTGTACCGACAACGCTATGGGTGACAGTGATCAACTAGGTATATTTTCTGAATCTGCTCGACCGGTTCTAGAACCTCCATGCACAAAAATTACCATAACCCTCCTGGGTTGTGCCTGAGAATGCGAAATATAGCGTTTTAGGGGGGGTCTACCCCTTACGATTTTTTCGGCCAAAATTTCAAAATTTTTCATTGCGGTTTTTTGTGTTAGAATTATAATGCTGTCCCGGCTGATCACTTTTCTGCAAACCAAACATCATTCTGATCCGTAGAAGTCAAGATATGCAAGTTTGAAATTTGAAAATTTTCATTTTGAACTAAAAAAATTTCAAAATCGAGAAAACTGAAATTATTTTAATTTTATCAGATAGACCGACCTCGAAAACCTGTATTTCGGATGCAAACTCGAATGAATCGGACGTAGTTTCCGCGAAAAAAAATAAAATTGTTTTTTCATTTTTCATTTTCGAGTTGACTTCAAAGGGCTGTACCGACAACGCTATGGGTGACAGTGATCAACTAGGTATATTTTCTGAATCTGCTCGACCGGTTCTAGAACCTCCATGCACAAAAATTACCATAACCCTCCTGGGTTGTGCCTGAGAATGCGAAATATAGCGTTTTAGGGGGGGTCTACCCCTTACGATTTTTTCGGCCAAAATTTCAAAATTTTTCATTGCGGTTTTTTGTGTTAGAATTATTATGCTGTCCCGACTGATCACTTTTCTGCAAACCAAACATCATTCTGATCCGTAGAAGTCAAGATATGCAAGTTTGAAATTTGAAAATTTTCATTTTGAACTAAAAAAATTTCAAAATCGGGAAAACTGAAATTATTTTAATTTTATCAGATAGACCGACCTCGAAAACCTGTATTTCGAATGCAAACTCGAATGAATCGGACGTAGTTTCCGCGAAAAAAAATAAAATTGTTTTTTCATTTTTCATTTTCGAGTTGACTTCAAAGGGCTGTACCGACAACGCTATGGGTGACAGTGATCAACTAGGTATATTTTCTGAATCTGCTCGACCGGTTCTAGAACCTCCATGCACAAGAATTACCATAACCCTCCTGGGTTGTGCCTGAGAATGCGAAATATAGCGTTTTAGGGGGGGTCTACCCCTTACGATTTTTTCGGCCAAAATTTCAAAATTTTTCATTGCGGTTTTTTGTGTTCGAATTATAATGCTGTCCCGACTGATCACTTTTCTGCAAACCAAACATCATTCTGATCCGTAGAAGTCAAGATATGCAAGTTTGAAATTTGAAAATTTTCATTTTGAACTAAAAAAATTTCAAAATCGGGAAAACTGAGATTATTTTAATTTTATCAGATAGACCGACCTCGAAAACCTGTATTTCAAATGCAAACTCGAATGAATCGGACGTAGTTTCCGCGAAAAAAAATAAAATTGTTTTTTCATTTTTCATTTTCGAGTTGACTTCAAAGGGCTGTACCGACAACGCTATGGGTGACAGTGATCAACTAGGTATATTTTCTGAATCTGCTCGACCGGTTCTAGAACCTCCATGCACAAAAATTACCATAACCCTCCTGGGTTGTGCCTGAGAATGCGAAATATAGCGTTTTAGGATTTTTTCGGCCAAAATTTCAAAATTTTTCATTGCGGTTTTTTGTGTTCGAATTATAATGCTGTCCCGACTGATCACTTTTCTGCAAACCAAACATCATTCTGATCCGTAGAAGTCAAGATATGCAAGTTTGAAATTTGAAAATTTTCATTTTGAACTAAAAAAATTTCAAAATCGGGAAAACTGAGATTATTTTAATTTTATCAGATAGACCGACCTCGAAAACCTGTATTTCAAATGCAAACTCGAATGAATCGGACGTAGTTTCCGCGAAAAAAAATAAAATTGTTTTTTCATTTTTCATTTTCGAGTTGACTTCAAAGGGCTGTACCGACAACGCTATGGGTGACAGTGATCAACTAGGTATATTTTCTGAATCTGCTCGACCGGTTCTAGAACCTCCATGCACAAAAATTACCATAACCCTCCTGGGTTGTGCCTGAGAATGCGAAATATAGCGTTTTAGGGGGGGTCTACCCCTTACGATTTTTTCGGCCAAAATTTCAAAATTTTTCATTGCGGTTTTTTGTGTTAGAATTATAATGCTGTCCCAAATCATCACTTTTCTGCAAGCCAAACATCATTCTGATCCGTAGAAGTCAAGATATGCAAGTTTGAAATTTGAAAATTTTCATTTTGAACTAAAAAAATTTAAAAATCGGGAAAACTGAAATTATTTTAATTTTATCAGATAGACCGACCTCGAAAACCTGTATTTCGAATGCAAACTCGAATGAATCGGACGTAGTTTCCGCGAAAAAAAATAAAATTGTTTTTTCATTTTTCATTTTCGAGTTGACTTCAAAGGGCTGTACCGACAACGCTATGGGTGACAGTGATCAACTAGGTATATTTTCTGAATCTGCTCGACCGGTTCTAGAACCTCCATGCACAAAAATTACCATAACCCTCCTGGGTTGTGCCTGAGAATGCGAAATATAGCGTTTTAGGGGGGGTCTACCCCTTACGATTTTTTCGGCCAAAATTTCAAAATTTTTCATTGCGGTTTTTTGTGTTAGAATTATAATGCTGTCCCAAATCATCACTTTTCTGCAAGCCAAACATCATTCTGATCCGTAGAAGTCAAGATATGCAAGTTTGAAATTTGAAAATTTTCATTTTGAACTAAAAAAATTTCAAAATCGGGAAAACTGAAATTATTTTAATTTTATCAGATAGACCGACCTCGAAAACCTGTATTTCGAATGCAAACTCGAATGAATCGGACGTAGTTTCCGCGAAAAAAAATAAAATTGTTTTTTCATTTTTCATTTTCGAGTTGACTTCAAAGGGCTGTACCGACAACGCTATGGGTGACAGTGATCAACTAGGTATATTTTCTGAATCTGCTCGACCGGTTCTAGAACCTCCATGCACAAAAATTACCATAACCCTCCTGGGTTGTGCCTGAGAATGCGAAATATAGCGTTTTAGGGGGGGTCTACCCCTTACGATTTTTTCGGCCAAAATTTCAAAATTTTTCATTGCGGTTTTTTGTGTTCGAATTATAATGCTGTCCCGACTGATCACTTTTCTGCAAACCAAACATCATTCTGATCCGTAGAAGTCAAGATATGCAAGTTTGAAATTTGAAAATTTTCATTTTGAACTAAAAAAATTTCAAAATCGGGAAAACTGAGATTATTTTAATTTTATCAGATAGACCGACCTCGAAAACCTGTATTTCAAATGCAAACTCGAATGAATCGGACGTAGTTTCCGCGAAAAAAAATAAAATTGTTTTTTCATTTTTCATTTTCGAGTTGACTTCAAAGGGCTGTACCGACAACGCTATGGGTGACAGTGATCAACTAGGTATATTTTCTGAATCTGCTCGACCGGTTCTAGAACCTCCATGCACAAAAATTACCATAACCCTCCTGGGTTGTGCCTGAGAATGCGAAATATAGCGTTTTAGGGGGGGTCTACCCCTTACGATTTTTTCGGCCAAAATTTCAAAATTTTTCATTGCGGTTTTTTGTGTTCGAATTATAATGCTGTCCCGACTGATCACTTTTCTGCAAACCAAACATCATTCTGATCCGTAGAAGTCAAGATATGCAAGTTTGAAATTTGAAAATTTTCATTTTGAACTAAAAAAATTTAAAAATCGGGAAAACTGAAATTATTTTAATTTTATCAGATAGACCGACCTCGAAAACCTGTATTTCGAATGCAAACTCGAATGAATCGGACGTAGTTTCCGCGAAAAAAAATAAAATTGTTTTTTCATTTTTCATTTTCGAGTTGACTTCAAAGGGCTGTACCGACAACGCTATGGGTGACAGTGATCAACTAGGTATATTTTCTGAATCTGCTCGACCGGTTCTAGAACCTCCATGCACAAAAATTACCATAACCCTCCTGGGTTGTGCCTGAGAATGCGAAATATAGCGTTTTAGGGGGGGTCTACCCCTTACGATTTTTTCGGCCAAAATTTCAAAATTTTTCATTGCGGTTTTTTGTGTTCGAATTATAATGCTGTCCCGACTGATCACTTTTCTGCAAACCAAACATCATTCTGATCCGTAGAAGTCAAGATATGCAAGTTTGAAATTTGAAAATTTTCATTTTGAACTAAAAAAATTTCAAAATCGGGAAAACTGAAATTATTTTAATTTTATCAGATAGACCGACCTCGAAAACCTGTATTTCGAATGCAAACTCGAATGAATCGGACGTAGTTTCCGCGAAAAAAATTAAAATTGTTTTTTCATTTTTCATTTTCGAGTTGACTTCAAAGGGCTGTACCGACAACGCTATGGGTGACAGTGATCAACTAGGTATATTTTCTGAATCTGCTCGACCGGTTCTAGAACCTCCATGCACAAGAATTACCATAACCCTCCTGGGTTGTGCCTGAGAATGCGAAATATAGCGTTTTAGGGGGGGTCTACCCCTTACGATTTTTTCGGCCAAAATTTCAAAATTTTTCATTGCGGTTTTTTGTGTTCGAATTATAATGATGTCCCGACTGATCACTTTTCTGCAAACCAAACATCATTCTGATCCGTAGAAGTCAAGATATGCAAGTTTGAAATTTGAAAATTTTCATTTTGAACTAAAAAAATTTCAAAATCGGGAAAACTGAGATTATTTTAATTTTATCAGATAGACCGACCTCGAAAACCTGTATTTCAAATGCAAACTCGAATGAATCGGACGTAGTTTCCGCGAAAAAAAATAAAATTGTTTTTTCATTTTTCATTTTCGAGTTGACTTCAAAGGGCTGTACCGACAACGCTATGGGTGACAGTGATCAACTAGGTATATTTTCTGAATCTGCTCGACCGGTTCTAGAACCTCCATGCACAAAAATTACCATAACCCTCCTGGGTTGTGCCTGAGAATGCGAAATATAGCGTTTTAGGGGGGGTCTACCCCTTACGATTTTTTCGGCCAAAATTTCAAAATTTTTCATTGCGGTTTTTTGTGTTCGAATTATAATGCTGTCCCGACTGATCACTTTTCTGCAAACCAAACATCATTCTGATCCGTAGAAGTCAAGATATGCAAGTTTGAAATTTGAAAATTTTCATTTTGAACTAAAAAAATTTCAAAATCGAGAAAACTGAAATTATTTTAATTTTATCAGATAGACCGACCTCGAAAACCTGTATTTCGGATGCAAACTCGAATGAATCGGACGTAGTTTCCGCGAAAAAAAATAAAATTGTTTTTTCATTTTTCATTTTCGAGTTGACTTCAAAGGGCTGTACCGACAACGCTATGGGTGACAGTGATCAACTAGGTATATTTTCTGAATCTGCTCGACCGGTTCTAGAACCTCCATGCACAAAAATTACCATAACCCTCCTGGGTTGTGCCTGAGAATGCGAAATATAGCGTTTTAGGGGGGGTCTACCCCTTACGATTTTTTCGGCCAAAATTTCAAAATTTTTCATTGCGGTTTTTTGTGTTAGAATTATTATGCTGTCCCGACTGATCACTTTTCTGCAAACCAAACATCATTCTGATCCGTAGAAGTCAAGATATGCAAGTTTGAAATTTGAAAATTTTCATTTTGAACTAAAAAAATTTCAAAATCGGGAAAACTGAAATTATTTTAATTTTATCAGATAGACCGACCTCGAAAACCTGTATTTCGAATGCAAACTCGAATGAATCGGACGTAGTTTCCGCGAAAAAAAATAAAATTGTTTTTTCATTTTTCATTTTCGAGTTGACTTCAAAGGGCTGTACCGACAACGCTATGGGTGACAGTGATCAACTAGGTATATTTTCTGAATCTGCTCGACCGGTTCTAGAACCTCCATGCACAAGAATTACCATAACCCTCCTGGGTTGTGCCTGAGAATGCGAAATATAGCGTTTTAGGGGGGGTCTACCCCTTACGATTTTTTCGGCCAAAATTTCAAAATTTTTCATTGCGGTTTTTTGTGTTCGAATTATAATGCTGTCCCGACTGATCACTTTTCTGCAAACCAAACATCATTCTGATCCGTAGAAGTCAAGATATGCAAGTTTGAAATTTGAAAATTTTCATTTTGAACTAAAAAAATTTCAAAATCGGGAAAACTGAGATTATTTTAATTTTATCAGATAGACCGACCTCGAAAACCTGTATTTCAAATGCAAACTCGAATGAATCGGACGTAGTTTCCGCGAAAAAAAATAAAATTGTTTTTTCATTTTTCATTTTCGAGTTGACTTCAAAGGGCTGTACCGACAACGCTATGGGTGACAGTGATCAACTAGGTATATTTTCTGAATCTGCTCGACCGGTTCTAGAACCTCCATGCACAAAAATTACCATAACCCTCCTGGGTTGTGCCTGAGAATGCGAAATATAGCGTTTTAGGATTTTTTCGGCCAAAATTTCAAAATTTTTCATTGCGGTTTTTTGTGTTCGAATTATAATGCTGTCCCGACTGATCACTTTTCTGCAAACCAAACATCATTCTGATCCGTAGAAGTCAAGATATGCAAGTTTGAAATTTGAAAATTTTCATTTTGAACTAAAAAAATTTCAAAATCGGGAAAACTGAGATTATTTTAATTTTATCAGATAGACCGACCTCGAAAACCTGTATTTCAAATGCAAACTCGAATGAATCGGACGTAGTTTCCGCGAAAAAAAATAAAATTGTTTTTTCATTTTTCATTTTCGAGTTGACTTCAAAGGGCTGTACCGACAACGCTATGGGTGACAGTGATCAACTAGGTATATTTTCTGAATCTGCTCGACCGGTTCTAGAACCTCCATGCACAAAAATTACCATAACCCTCCTGGGTTGTGCCTGAGAATGCGAAATATAGCGTTTTAGGGGGGTCTACCCCTTACGATTTTTTCGGCCAAAATTTCAAAATTTTTCATTGCGGTTTTTTGTGTTAGAATTATAATGCTGTCCCAAATCATCACTTTTCTGCAAGCCAAACATCATTCTGATCCGTAGAAGTCAAGATATGCAAGTTTGAAATTTGAAAATTTTCATTTTGAACTAAAAAAATTTAAAAATCGGGAAAACTGAAATTATTTTAATTTTATCAGATAGACCGACCTCGAAAACCTGTATTTCGAATGCAAACTCGAATGAATCGGACGTAGTTTCCGCGAAAAAAAATAAAATTGTTTTTTCATTTTTCATTTTCGAGTTGACTTCAAAGGGCTGTACCGACAACGCTATGGGTGACAGTGATCAACTAGGTATATTTTCTGAATCTGCTCGACCGGTTCTAGAACCTCCATGCACAAAAATTACCATAACCCTCCTGGGTTGTGCCTGAGAATGCGAAATATAGCGTTTTAGGGGGGGTCTACCCCTTACGATTTTTTCGGCCAAAATTTCAAAATTTTTCATTGCGGTTTTTTGTGTTAGAATTATAATGCTGTCCCAAATCATCACTTTTCTGCAAGCCAAACATCATTCTGATCCGTAGAAGTCAAGATATGCAAGTTTGAAATTTGAAAATTTTCATTTTGAACTAAAAAAATTTCAAAATCGGGAAAACTGAAATTATTTTAATTTTATCAGATAGACCGACCTCGAAAACCTGTATTTCGAATGCAAACTCGAATGAATCGGACGTAGTTTCCGCGAAAAAAAATAAAATTGTTTTTTCATTTTTCATTTTCGAGTTGACTTCAAAGGGCTGTACCGACAACGCTATGGGTGACAGTGATCAACTAGGTATATTTTCTGAATCTGCTCGACCGGTTCTAGAACCTCCATGCACAAAAATTACCATAACCCTCCTGGGTTGTGCCTGAGAATGCGAAATATAGCGTTTTAGGGGGGGTCTACCCCTTACGATTTTTTCGGCCAAAATTTCAAAATTTTTCATTGCGGTTTTTTGTGTTCGAATTATAATGCTGTCCCGACTGATCACTTTTCTGCAAACCAAACATCATTCTGATCCGTAGAAGTCAAGATATGCAAGTTTGAAATTTGAAAATTTTCATTTTGAACTAAAAAAATTTCAAAATCGGGAAAACTGAGATTATTTTAATTTTATCAGATAGACCGACCTCGAAAACCTGTATTTCAAATGCAAACTCGAATGAATCGGACGTAGTTTCCGCGAAAAAAAATAAAATTGTTTTTTCATTTTTCATTTTCGAGTTGACTTCAAAGGGCTGTACCGACAACGCTATGGGTGACAGTGATCAACTAGGTATATTTTCTGAATCTGCTCGACCGGTTCTAGAACCTCCATGCACAAAAATTACCATAACCCTCCTGGGTTGTGCCTGAGAATGCGAAATATAGCGTTTTAGGGGGGGTCTACCCCTTACGATTTTTTCGGCCAAAATTTCAAAATTTTTCATTGCGGTTTTTTGTGTTCGAATTATAATGCTGTCCCGACTGATCACTTTTCTGCAAACCAAACATCATTCTGATCCGTAGAAGTCAAGATATGCAAGTTTGAAATTTGAAAATTTTCATTTTGAACTAAAAAAATTTCAAAATCGGGAAAACTGAGATTATTTTAATTTTATCAGATAGACCGACCTCGAAAACCTGTATTTCGAATGCAAACTCGAATGAATCGGACGTAGTTTCCGCGAAAAAAAATAAAATTGTTTTTTCATTTTTCATTTTCGAGTTGACTTCAAAGGGCTGTACCGACAACGCTATGGGTGACAGTGATCAACTAGGTATATTTTCTGAATCTGCTCGACCGGTTCTAGAACCTCCATGCACAAAAATTACCATAACCCTCCTGGGTTGTGCCTGAGAATGCGAAATATAGCGTTTTAGGGGGGGTCTACCCCTTACGATTTTTTCGGCCAAAATTTCAAAATTTTTCATTGCGGTTTTTTGTGTTCGAATTATAATGCTGTCCCGACTGATCACTTTTCTGCAAACCAAACATCATTCTGATCCGTAGAAGTCAAGATATGCAAGTTTGAAATTTGAAAATTTTCATTTTGAACTAAAAAAATTTCAAAATCGGGAAAACTGAAATTATTTTAATTTTATCAGATAGACCGACCTCGAAAACCTGTATTTCGAATGCAAACTCGAATGAATCGGACGTAGTTTCCGCGAAAAAAATTAAAATTGTTTTTTCATTTTTCATTTTCGAGTTGACTTCAAAGGGCTGTACCGACAACGCTATGGGTGACAGTGATCAACTAGGTATATTTTCTGAATCTGCTCGACCGGTTCTAGAACCTCCATGCACAAGAATTACCATAACCCTCCTGGGTTGTGCCTGAGAATGCGAAATATAGCGTTTTAGGGGGGGTCTACCCCTTACGATTTTTTCGGCCAAAATTTCAAAATTTTTCATTGCGGTTTTTTGTGTTCGAATTATAATGATGTCCCGACTGATCACTTTTCTGCAAACCAAACATCATTCTGATCCGTAGAAGTCAAGATATGCAAGTTTGAAATTTGAAAATTTTCATTTTGAACTAAAAAAATTTCAAAATCGGGAAAACTGAGATTATTTTAATTTTATCAGATAGACCGACCTCGAAAACCTGTATTTCAAATGCAAACTCGAATGAATCGGACGTAGTTTCCGCGAAAAAAAATAAAATTGTTTTTTCATTTTTCATTTTCGAGTTGACTTCAAAGGGCTGTACCGACAACGCTATGGGTGACAGTGATCAACTAGGTATATTTTCTGAATCTGCTCGACCGGTTCTAGAACCTCCATGCACAAAAATTACCATAACCCTCCTGGGTTGTGCCTGAGAATGCGAAATATAGCGTTTTAGGGGGGGTCTACCCCTTACGATTTTTTCGGCCAAAATTTCAAAATTTTTCATTGCGGTTTTTTGTGTTCGAATTATAATGCTGTCCCGACTGATCACTTTTCTGCAAACCAAACATCATTCTGATCCGTAGAAGTCAAGATATGCAAGTTTGAAATTTGAAAATTTTCATTTTGAACTAAAAAAATTTCAAAATCGGGAAAACTGAGATTATTTTAATTTTATCAGATAGACCGACCTCGAAAACCTGTATTTCAAATGCAAACTCGAATGAATCGGACGTAGTTTCCGCGAAAAAAAATAAAATTGTTTTTTCATTTTTCATTTTCGAGTTGACTTCAAAGGGCTGTACCGACAACGCTATGGGTGACAGTGATCAACTAGGTTTATTTTCTGAATCTGCTCGACCGGTTCTAGAACCTCCATGCACAAAAATTACCATAACCCTCCTGGGTTGTGCCTGAGAATGCGAAATATAGCGTTTTAGGGGGGGTCTACCCCTTACGATTTTTTCGGCCAAAATTTCAAAATTTTTCATTGCGGTTTTTTGTGTTAGAATTATAATGCTGTCCCGACTGATCACTTTTCTGCAAACCAAACATCATTCTGATCCGTAGAAGTCAAGATATGCAAGTTTGAAATTTGAAAATTTTCATTTTGAACTAAAAAAATTTAAAAATCGGGAAAACTGAAATTATTTTAATTTTATCAGATAGACCGACCTCGAAAACCTGTATTTCGAATGCAAACTCGAATGAATCGGACGTAGTTTCCGCGAAAAAAAATAAAATTGTTTTTTCATTTTTCATTTTCGAGTTGACTTCAAAGGGCTGTACCGACAACGCTATGGGTGACAGTGATCAACTAGGTATATTTTCTGAATCTGCTCGACCGGTTCTAGAACCTCCATGCACAAAAATTACCATAACCCTCCTGGGTTGTGCCTGAGAATGCGAAATATAGCGTTTTAGGGGGGGTCTACCCCTTACGATTTTTTCGGCCAAAATTTCAAAATTTTTCATTGCGGTTTTTTGTGTTCGAATTATAATGCTGTCCCAAATCATCACTTTTCTGCAAGCCAAACATCATTCTGATCCGTAGAAGTCAAGATATGCAAGTTTGAAATTTGAAAATTTTCATTTTGAACTAAAAAAATTTCAAAATCGGGAAAACTGAAATTATTTTAATTTTATCAGATAGACCGACCTCGAAAACCTGTATTTCGAATGCAAACTCGAATGAATCGGACGTAGTTTCCGCGAAAAAAAATAAAATTGTTTTTTCATTTTTCATTTTCGAGTTGACTTCAAAGGGCTGTACCGACAACGCTATGGGTGACAGTGATCAACTAGGTATATTTTCTGAATCTGCTCGACCGGTTCTAGAACCTCCATGCACAAAAATTACCATAACCCTCCTGGGTTGTGCCTGAGAATGCGAAATATAGCGTTTTAGGGGGGGTCTACCCCTTACGATTTTTTCGGCCAAAATTTCAAAATTTTTCATTGCGGTTTTTTGTGTTCGAATTATAATGCTGTCCCGACTGATCACTTTTCTGCAAACCAAACATCATTCTGATCCGTAGAAGTCAAGATATGCAAGTTTGAAATTTGAAAATTTTCATTTTGAACTAAAAAAATTTCAAAATCGGGAAAACTGAGATTATTTTAATTTTATCAGATAGACCGACCTCGAAAACCTGTATTTCAAATGCAAACTCGAATGAATCGGACGTAGTTTCCGCGAAAAAAAATAAAATTGTTTTTTCATTTTTCATTTTCGAGTTGACTTCAAAGGGCTGTACCGACAACGCTATGGGTGACAGTGATCAACTAGGTATATTTTCTGAATCTGCTCGACCGGTTCTAGAACCTCCATGCACAAAAATTACCATAACCCTCCTGGGTTGTGCCTGAGAATGCGAAATATAGCGTTTTAGGGGGGGTCTACCCCTTACGATTTTTTCGGCCAAAATTTCAAAATTTTTCATTGCGGTTTTTTGTGTTCGAATTATAATGCTGTCCCGACTGATCACTTTTCTGCAAACCAAACATCATTCTGATCCGTAGAAGTCAAGATATGCAAGTTTGAAATTTGAAAATTTTCATTTTGAACTAAAAAAATTTCAAAATCGGGAAAACTGAGATTATTTTAATTTTATCAGATAGACCGACCTCGAAAACCTGTATTTCAAATGCAAACTCGAATGAATCGGACGTAGTTTCCGCGAAAAAAAATAAAATTGTTTTTTCATTTTTCATTTTCGAGTTGACTTCAAAGGGCTGTACCGACAACGCTATGGGTGACAGTGATCAACTAGGTTTATTTTCTGAATCTGCTCGACCGGTTCTAGAACCTCCATGCACAAAAATTACCATAACCCTCCTGGGTTGTGCCTGAGAATGCGAAATATAGCGTTTTAGGGGGGGTCTACCCCTTACGATTTTTTCGGCCAAAATTTCAAAATTTTTCATTGCGGTTTTTTGTGTTAGAATTATAATGCTGTCCCGACTGATCACTTTTCTGCAAACCAAACATCATTCTGATCCGTAGAAGTCAAGATATGCAAGTTTGAAATTTGAAAATTTTCATTTTGAACTAAAAAAATTTAAAAATCGGGAAAACTGAAATTATTTTAATTTTATCAGATAGACCGACCTCGAAAACCTGTATTTCGAATGCAAACTCGAATGAATCGGACGTAGTTTCCGCGAAAAAAAATAAAATTGTTTTTTCATTTTTCATTTTCGAGTTGACTTCAAAGGGCTGTACCGACAACGCTATGGGTGACAGTGATCAACTAGGTATATTTTCTGAATCTGCTCGACCGGTTCTAGAACCTCCATGCACAAAAATTACCATAACCCTCCTGGGTTGTGCCTGAGAATGCGAAATATAGCGTTTTAGGGGGGGTCTACCCCTTACGATTTTTTCGGCCAAAATTTCAAAATTTTTCATTGCGGTTTTTTGTGTTAGAATTATAATGCTGTCCCAAATCATCACTTTTCTGCAAGCCAAACATCATTCTGATCCGTAGAAGTCAAGATATGCAAGTTTGAAATTTGAAAATTTTCATTTTGAACTAAAAAAATTTCAAAATCGGGAAAACTGAAATTATTTTAATTTTATCAGATAGACCGACCTCGAAAACCTGTATTTCGAATGCAAACTCGAATGAATCGGACGTAGTTTCCGCGAAAAAAAATAAAATTGTTTTTTCATTTTTCATTTTCGAGTTGACTTCAAAGGGCTGTACCGACAACGCTATGGGTGACAGTGATCAACTAGGTATATTTTCTGAATCTGCTCGACCGGTTCTAGAACCTCCATGCACAAAAATTACCATAACCCTCCTGGGTTGTGCCTGAGAATGCGAAATATAGCGTTTTAGGGGGGGTCTACCCCTTACGATTTTTTCGGCCAAAATTTCAAAATTTTTCATTGCGGTTTTTTGTGTTCGAATTATAATGCTGTCCCGACTGATCACTTTTCTGCAAACCAAACATCATTCTGATCCGTAGAAGTCAAGATATGCAAGTTTGAAATTTGAAAATTTTCATTTTGAACTAAAAAAATTTCAAAATCGGGAAAACTGAGATTATTTTAATTTTATCAGATAGACCGACCTCGAAAACCTGTATTTCAAATGCAAACTCGAATGAATCGGACGTAGTTTCCGCGAAAAAAAATAAAATTGTTTTTTCATTTTTCATTTTCGAGTTGACTTCAAAGGGCTGTACCGACAACGCTATGGGTGACAGTGATCAACTAGGTATATTTTCTGAATCTGCTCGACCGGTTCTAGAACCTCCATGCACAAAAATTACCATAACCCTCCTGGGTTGTGCCTGAGAATGCGAAATATAGCGTTTTAGGGGGGGTCTACCCCTTACGATTTTTTCGGCCAAAATTTCAAAATTTTTCATTGCGGTTTTTTGTGTTCGAATTATAATGCTGTCCCGACTGATCACTTTTCTGCAAACCAAACATCATTCTGATCCGTAGAAGTCAAGATATGCAAGTTTGAAATTTGAAAATTTTCATTTTGAACTAAAAAAATTTCAAAATCGGGAAAACTGAGATTATTTTAATTTTATCAGATAGACCGACCTCGAAAACCTGTATTTCGAATGCAAACTCGAATGAATCGGACGTAGTTTCCGCGAAAAAAAATAAAATTGTTTTTTCATTTTTCATTTTCGAGTTGACTTCAAAGGGCTGTACCGACAACGCTATGGGTGACAGTGATCAACTAGGTATATTTTCTGAATCTGCTCGACCGGTTCTAGAACCTCCATGCACAAAAATTACCATAACCCTCCTGGGTTGTGCCTGAGAATGCGAAATATAGCGTTTTAGGGGGGGTCTACCCCTTACGATTTTTTCGGCCAAAATTTCAAAATTTTTCATTGCGGTTTTTTGTGTTCGAATTATAATGCTGTCCCGACTGATCACTTTTCTGCAAACCAAACATCATTCTGATCCGTAGAAGTCAAGATATGCAAGTTTGAAATTTGAAAATTTTCATTTTGAACTAAAAAAATTTCAAAATCGGGAAAACTGAGATTATTTTAATTTTATCAGATAGACCGACCTCGAAAACCTGTATTTCGAATGCAAACTCGAATGAATCGGACGTAGTTTCCGCGAAAAAAAATAAAATTGTTTTTTCATTTTTCATTTTCGAGTTGACTTCAAAGGGCTGTACCGACAACGCTATGGGTGACAGTGATCAACTAGGTATATTTTCTAAATCTGCTCGACCGGTTCTAGAACCTCCATGCACAAAAATTACCATAACCCTCCTGGGTTGTGCCTGAGAATGCGAAATATAGCGTTTTAGGGGGGGTCTACCCCTTACGATTTTTTCGGCCAAAATTTCAAAATTTTTCATTGCGGTTTTTTGTGTTAGAATTATAATGCTGTCCCGACTGATCACTTTTCTGCAAACCAAACATCATTCTGATCCGTAGAAGTCAAGATATGCAAGTTTGAAATTTGAAAATTTTCATTTTAAACTAAAAAAATTTCATAATCGGGAAAACTGAAATTATTTTAATTTTATCAGATAGACCGACCTCGAAAACCTGTATTTCGAATGCAAACTCGAATGAATCGGACGTAGTTTCCGCGAAAAAAAATAAAATTGTTTTTTCATTTTTCATTTTCGAGTTGACTTCAAAGGGCTGTACCGACAACGCTATGGGTGACAGTGATCAACTAGGTATATTTTCTGAATCTGCTCGACCGGTTCTAGAACCTCCATGCACAAAAATTACCATAACCCTCCTGGGTTGTGCCTGAGAATGCGAAATATAGCGTTTTAGGGGGGGTCTACCCCTTACGATTTTTTCGGCCAAAATTTCAAAATTTTTCATTGCGGTTTTTTGTGTTAGAATTATAATGCTGTTCCGACTGATCACTTTTCTGCAAACCAAACATCATTCTGATCCGTAGAAGTCAAGATATGCAAGTTTGAAATTTGAAAATTTTCATTTTGAACTAAAAAAATTTCAAAATCGGGAAAACTGAAATTATTTTAATTTTATCAGATAGACCGACCTCGAAAACCTGTATTTCGAATGCAAACTCGAATGAATCGGACGTAGTTTCCGCGAAAAAAAATAAAATTGTTTTTTCATTTTTCATTTTCGAGTTGACTTCAAAGGGCTGTACCGACAACGCTATGGGTGACAGTGATCAACTAGGTATATTTTCTAAATCTGCTCGACCGGTTCTAGAACCTCCATGCACAAAAATTACCATAACCCTCCTGGGTTGTGCCTGAGAATGCGAAATATAGCGTTTTAGGGGGGGTCTACCCCTTACGATTTTTTCGGCCAAAATTTCAAAATTTTTCATTGCGGTTTTTTGTGTTAGAATTATAATGCTGTCCCGACTGATCACTTTTCTGCAAACCAAACATCATTCTGATCCGTAGAAGTCAAGATATGCAAGTTTGAAATTTGAAAATTTTCATTTTAAACTAAAAAAATGTCAAAATCGGGAAAACTGAAATTATTTTAATTTTATCAGATAGACCGACCTCGAAAACCTGTATTTCGAATGCAAACTCGAATGATTCGGACGTAGTTTCCGCGAAAAAAAATAAAATTGTTTTTTCATTTTTCATTTTCGAGTTGACTTCAAAGGGCTGTACCGACAACGCTATGGGTGACAGTGATCAACTAGGTATATTTTCTGAATCTGCTCGACCGGTTCTAGAACCTCCATGCACAAAAATTACCATAACCCTCCTGGGTTGTGCCTGAGAATGCGAAATATAGCGTTTTAGGGGGGGGTCTACCCCTTACGATTTTTTCGGCCAAAATTTCAAAATTTTTCATTGCGGTTTTTTGTGTTAGAATTATAATGCTGTTCCGACTGATCACTTTTCTGCAAACCAAACATCATTCTGATCCGTAGAAGTCAAGATATGCAAGTTTGAAATTTGAAAATTTTCATTTTGAACTAAAAAAAATTCAAAATCGAGAAAACTGAAATTATTTTAATTTTATCAGATAGACCGACCTCGAAAACCTGTATTTCGAATGCAAACTCGAATGAATCGGACGTAGTTTCCGCGAAAAAAAAATAAAATTGTTTTTTCATTTTTCATTTTCGAGTTGACTTCAAAGGGCTGTACCGACAACGCTATGGGTGACAGTGATCAACTAGGTATATTTTCTGAATCTGCTCGACCGGTTCTAGAACCTCCATGCACAAAAATTACCATAACCCTCCTGGGTTGTGCCTGAGAATGCGAAATATAGCGTTTTAGGGGGGTCTACCCCTTACGATTTTTTCGGCCAAAATTTCAAAATTTTTCATTGCGGTTTTTTGTGTTAGAATTATAATGCTGTTCCGACTGATCACTTTTCTGCAAACCAAACATCATTCTGATCCGTAGAAGTCAAGATATGCAAGTTTGAAATTTGAAAATTTTCATTTTGAACTAAAAAAAATTCAAAATCGAGAAAACTGAAATTATTTTAATTTTATCAGATAGACCGACCTCGAAAACCTGTATTTCGAATGCAAACTCGAATGAATCGGACGTAGTTTCCGCGAAAAAAAATAAAATTGTTTTTTCATTTTTCATTTTCGAGTTGACTTCAAAGGGCTGTACCGACAACGCTATGGGTGACAGTGATCAACTAGGTATATTTTCTGAATCTGCTCGACCGGTTCTAGAACCTCCATGCACAAAAATTACCATAACCCTCCTGGGTTGTGCCTGAGAATGCGAAATATAGCGTTTTAGGGGGGGTCTACCCCTTACGATTTTTTCGGCCAAAATTTCAAAATTTTTCATTGCGGTTTTTTGTGTTAGAATTATAATGCTGTTCCGACTGATCACTTTTCTGCAAACCAAACATCATTCTGATCCGTAGAAGTCAAGATATGCAAGTTTGAAATTTGAAAATTTTCATTTTAAACTAAAAAAATTTCATAATCGGGAAAACTGAAATTATTTTAATTTTATCAGATAGACCGACCTCGAAAACCTGTATTTCGAATGCAAACTCGAATGAATCGGACGTAGTTTCCGCGAAAAAAAATAAAATTGTTTTTTCATTTTTCATTTTCGAGTTGACTTCAAAGGGCTGTACCGACAACGCTATGGGTGACAGTGATCAACTAGGTATATTTTCTGAATCTGCTCGACCGGTTCTAGAACCTCCATGCACAAAAATTACCATAACCCTCCTGGGTTGTGCCTGAGAATGCGAAATATAGCGTTTTAGGGGGGGTCTACCTACCCCTTACGATTTTTTCGGCCAAAATTTCAAAATTTTTCATTGCGGTTTTTTGTGTTAGAATTATAATGCTGTTCCGACTGATCACTTTTCTGCAAACCAAACATCATTCTGATCCGTAGAAGTCAAGATATGCAAGTTTGAAATTTGAAAATTTTCATTTTGAACTAAAAAAATTTCAAAATCGGGAAAACTGAAATTATTTTAATTTTATCAGATAGACCGACCTCGAAAACCTGTATTTCGAATGCAAACTCGAATGAATCGGACGTAGTTTCCGCGAAAAAAAATAAAATTGTTTTTTCATTTTTCATTTTCGAGTTGACTTCAAAGGGCTGTACCGACAACGCTATGGGTGACAGTGATCAACTAGGTATATTTTCTAAATCTGCTCGACCGGTTCTAGAACCTCCATGCACAAAAATTACCATAACCCTCCTGGGTTGTGCCTGAGAATGCGAAATATAGCGTTTTAGGGGGGGTCTACCCCTTACGATTTTTTCGGCCAAAATTTCAAAATTTTTCATTGCGGTTTTTTGTGTTAGAATTATAATGCTGTCCCGACTGATCACTTTTCTGCAAACCAAACATCATTCTGATCCGTAGAAGTCAAGATATGCAAGTTTGAAATTTGAAAATTTTCATTTTAAACTAAAAAAATGTCAAAATCGGGAAAACTGAAATTATTTTAATTTTATCAGATAGACCGACCTCGAAAACCTGTATTTCGAATGCAAACTCGAATGATTCGGACGTAGTTTCCGCGAAAAAAAATAAAATTGTTTTTTCATTTTTCATTTTCGAGTTGACTTCAAAGGGCTGTACCGACAACGCTATGGGTGACAGTGATCAACTAGGTATATTTTCTGAATCTGCTCGACCGGTTCTAGAACCTCCATGCACAAAAATTACCATAACCCTCCTGGGTTGTGCCTGAGAATGCGAAATATAGCGTTTTAGGGGGGGTCTACCCCTTACGATTTTTTCGGCCAAAATTTCAAAATTTTTCATTGCGGTTTTTTGTGTTAGAATTATAATGCTGTTCCGACTGATCACTTTTCTGCAAACCAAACATCATTCTGATCCGTAGAAGTCAAGATATGCAAGTTTGAAATTTGAAAATTTTCATTTTGAACTAAAAAAAATTCAAAATCGAGAAAACTGAAATTATTTTAATTTTATCAGATAGACCGACCTCGAAAACCTGTATTTCGAATGCAAACTCGAATGAATCGGACGTAGTTTCCGCGAAAAAAAAATAAAATTGTTTTTTCATTTTTCATTTTCGAGTTGACTTCAAAGGGCTGTACCGACAACGCTATGGGTGACAGTGATCAACTAGGTATATTTTCTGAATCTGCTCGACCGGTTCTAGAACCTCCATGCACAAAAATTACCATAACCCTCCTGGGTTGTGCCTGAGAATGCGAAATATAGCGTTTTAGGGGGGTCTACCCCTTACGATTTTTTCGGCCAAAATTTCAAAATTTTTCATTGCGGTTTTTTGTGTTAGAATTATAATGCTGTTCCGACTGATCACTTTTCTGCAAACCAAACATCATTCTGATCCGTAGAAGTCAAGATATGCAAGTTTGAAATTTGAAAATTTTCATTTTGAACTAAAAAAAATTCAAAATCGAGAAAACTGAAATTATTTTAATTTTATCAGATAGACCGACCTCGAAAACCTGTATTTCGAATGCAAACTCGAATGAATCGGACGTAGTTTCCGCGAAAAAAAATAAAATTGTTTTTTCATTTTTCATTTTCGAGTTGACTTCAAAGGGCTGTACCGACAACGCTATGGGTGACAGTGATCAACTAGGTATATTTTCTGAATCTGCTCGACCGGTTCTAGAACCTCCATGCACAAAAATTACCATAACCCTCCTGGGTTGTGCCTGAGAATGCGAAATATAGCGTTTTAGGGGGGGTCTACCCCTTACGATTTTTTCGGCCAAAATTTCAAAATTTTTCATTGCGGTTTTTTGTGTTAGAATTATAATGCTGTCCCGACTGATCACTTTTCTGCAAACCAAACATCATTCTGATCCGTAGAAGTCAAGATATGCAAGTTTGAAATTTGAAAATTTTCATTTTGAACTAAAAAAATTTCAAAATCGGGAAAACTGGAATTATTTTAATTTTATCAGATAGACCGACCTCGAAAACCTGTATTTCGAATGCAAACTCGAATGAATCGGACGTAGTTTCCGCGAAAAAAAAATAAAATTGTTTTTTCATTTTTCATTTTCGAGTTGACTTCAAAGGGCTGTACCGACAACGCTATGGGTGACAGTGATCAACTAGGTATATTTTCTGAATCTGCTCGACCGGTTCTAGAACCTCCATGCACAAAAATTACCATAACCCTCCTGGGTTGTGCCTGAGAATGCGAAATATAGCGTTTTAGGGGGGGTCTACCCCTTACGATTTTTTCGGCCAAAATTTCAAAATTTTTCATTGCGGTTTTTTGTGTTAGAATTATAATGCTGTCCCGACTGATCACTTTTCTGTAAACCAAACATCATTCTGATCCGTAGAAGTCAAGATATGCAAGTTTGAAATTTGAAAATTTTCATTTTGAACTAAAAAAATTTCAAAATCGGGAAAACTGAAATTATTTTAATTTTATCAGATAGACCGACCTCGAAAACCTGTATTTCGAATGCAAACTCGAATGAATCGGACGTAGTTTCCGCGAAAAAAAATAAAATTGTTTTTTCATTTTTCATTTTCGAGTTGACTTCAAAGGGCTGTACCGACAACGCTATGGGTGACAGTGATCAACTAGGTATATTTTCTGAATCTGCTCGACCGGTTCTAGAACCTCCACGCACAAAAATTACCATAACCCTCCTGGGTTGTGCCTGAGAATGCGAAATATAGCGTTTTAGGGGGGGTCTACCCCTTACGATTTTTTCGGCCAAAATTTCAAAATTTTTCATTGCGGTTTTTTGTGTTCGAATTATAATGCTGTCCTGACTGATCACTTTTCTGCATACCAAACATCATTCTGATCCGTAGAAGTCAAGATATGCAAGTTTGAAATTTGAAAATTTTCATTTTGAACTAAAAAAATTTCAAAATCGGGAAAACTAAAATTATTTTAATTTTATCAGATAGACCGACTTCGAAAACCTGTATTTCGAATGCAAACTCGAATGAATCGGACGTAGTTTCCGCGAAAAAAAAATAAAATTGTTTTTTCATTTTTCATTTTCGAGTTGACTTCAAAGGGCTGTACCGACAACGCTATGGGTGACAGTGATCAACTAGGTATATTTTCTGAATCTGCTCGACCGGTTCTAGAACCTCCATGCACATAAATTACCATAACCCTCCTGGGTTGTGCCTGAGAATGCGAAATATAGCGTTTTAGGGGGGGTCTACCCCTTACGATTTTTTCGGCCAAAATTTCAAAATTTTTCATTGCGGTTTTTTGTGTTAGAATTATAATGCTGTCCCAAATCATCACTTTTCTGCAAACCAAACATCATTCTGATCCGTAGAAGTCAAGATATGCAAGTTTGAAATTTGAAAATTTTCATTTTGAACTAAAAAAATTTCAAAATCGGGAAAACTGAAATTATTTTAATTTTATCAGATAGACCGACCTCGAAAACCTGTATTTCGAATGCAAACTCGAATGAATCGGACGTAGTTTCCGCGAAAAAAAATAAAATTGTTTTTTCATTTTTCATTTTCGAGTTGACTTCAAAGGGCTGTACCGACAACGCTATGGGTGACAGTGATCAACTAGGTATATTTTCTGAATCTGCTCGACCGGTTCTAGAACCTCCATGCACAAAAATTACCATAACCCTCCTGGGTTGTGCCTGAGAATGCGAAATATAGCGTTTTAGGGGGGGTCTACCCCTTACGATTTTTTCGGCCAAAATTTCAAAATTTTTCATTGCGGTTTTTTGTGTTCGAATTATAATGCTGTCCCGACTGATCACTTTTCTGCAAACCAAACATCATTCTGATCCGTAGAAGTCAAGATATGCAAGTTTGAAATTTGAAAATTTTCATTTTGAACTAAAAAAATTTCAAAATCGGGAAAACTGAGATTATTTTAATTTTATCAGATAGACCGACCTCGAAAACCTGTATTTCAAATGCAAACTCGAATGAATCGGACGTAGTTTCCGCGAAAAAAAATAAAATTGTTTTTTCATTTTTCATTTTCGAGTTGACTTCAAAGGGCTGTACCGACAACGCTATGGGTGACAGTGATCAACTAGGTATATTTTCTGAATCTGCTCGACCGGTTCTAGAACCTCCATGCACAAAAATTACCATAACCCTCCTGGGTTGTGCCTGAGAATGCGAAATATAGCGTTTTAGGGGGGGTCTACCCCTTACGATTTTTTCGGCCAAAATTTCAAAATTTTTCATTGCGGTTTTTTGTGTTCGAATTATAATGCTGTCCCGACTGATCACTTTTCTGCAAACCAAACATCATTCTGATCCGTAGAAGTCAAGATATGCAAGTTTGAAATTTGAAAATTTTCATTTTGAACTAAAAAAATTTCAAAATCGGGAAAACTGAGATTATTTTAATTTTATCAGATAGACCGACCTCGAAAACCTGTATTTCGAATGCAAACTCGAATGAATCGGACGTAGTTTCCGCGAAAAAAAAATAAAATTGTTTTTTCATTTTTCATTTTCGAGTTGACTTCAAAGGGCTCTACCGACAACGCTATGGGTGACAGTGATCAACTAGGTATATTTTCTGAATCTGCTGGACCGGTTCTAGAAACTCCATGCACAAAGATTACCCTAACCCATCTGGTTGCGATATGATGCGAATTTGAACTTTTTTTTTTTTCAGAAACACGCCTTGCTGGAGGCCGACGTAGCTTCTCATCAGGATCGCATAGAAGCAATCACCACCGCAGCCGATCAGTTTGTCGAGAGGGGCCATTTCGACTCGGACAACATCGCCCACAAACAGAAGGTCTTATCGGACAGATACAGCGCCCTCCAAACACCCATGGCTATCCGAAAACAGAGACTTCTCGACTCCCACCAGGTCCAGCAGCTATTCAGGGACATCGAAGACGAGGAGGCTTGGATCAGGGAGAAAGAACCGATCGCCGCTAGCACCAACAGGGGTAAGATCGAATTTTTTTTAAAACTCTTCAAAATTGTTGAAACAAATATTGAATTTTAATCCGAATCAATTTTCAGGACGTGATTTGATCGGTGTGCAAAATTTGATCAAGAAACATCAGGTGGTTTTAGCTGAAATCAACAACCATGACAGTCGTATTAGTGCAGTTATCGACTCTGGAAAGCAGATGATGGAAGATGAGCATTTTGCCAGCGATGAAATACGTAACAGAGTCACAGCCCTCTACGATCACTGGGTTCAGTTGAAGGAGAAATCCAATCAAGTAAGTTATTTCTTAAATAATTCATTGAACAATTGATAACATTACAAAATCAAAGCATTAACAATTCTTGTTTGGTGGTGAAAATTGTCATTTTATAACTGCAATCAATTTCACTATCGCAAGAAAAATAACACATTTATGCTAGAGATATATAAGAAAATTAAATATATCTTAGTCTTAAATAACTGAATTTACAAAGAATGTGATCAATAAATGTCAAAAAAGTATTCTAATATTTGAACTTTGAAAACTTTTCTCGAGTACTAACTTTTTATTTTCAGCGCAAACAAGATCTCGAAGATTCCCTTCAAGCTCACCAGTATTATGCAGATGCTAACGAAGCTGAATCATGGATGAAGGAAAAGGAGCCGATAGTCAACAACACGGATTATGGAAAAGACGAGGATTCCTCCGAAGCTCTCTTAAAGAAACACGAAGCCCTGATGAGCGATTTAACAGCTTTCGGAAACACCATCAACGGTTTGAAAGAACAAGCAGCCAATTGTAGAGTAAGTGTTATTTAATTTTCCAGTTGGTTTAGTTTCTGTCGGAAAGTATTAACATGATTATTAAAAAAAACTTTTCACTTCTTTCAGCAACAAGAGCCTCCAGTTGTCGATGTTACTGGAAGAGAAACGGTGCAAGCTTTGTACGATTACACCGAGAAGTCTGCAAGGGAGGTTTCGATGAAAAAGGGGGACCTACTACATCTTCTGAACTCCAACAATAAGGTAATTCTTTCTTATATTGACGATTTTTTGATTAATCGTCTTTTTTTATCATTCAAGGATTGGTGGAAGGTCGAAATCCACGACCGTCAAGGATTCGTACCAGCGGCTTACGTCAAAAAGGTAGACGCTGGATTGACCGCTTCTCAGCAAAATCTGGTCGACAGCAATTCTATTTCGGCTAGGCAAAACCAGATCAACAACCAGTACGACAGACTGATCGAACTCGCCAAAGAGAGACAGAAGAAACTTAACGAGACCGTCAAGGCTTACGTGCTCGTTAGAGAAGCTGCAGAACTTGCATCTTGGATAAAAGGTACGATTTTTTCGACCAAAATTTCAAAATTTTTTATTGCGGTTTTTTGTGTTAGAATTATAGTGCTGTCCTGACTGATCACCTTTCTGCAAACCAGACATCATTCTGACGCGTAGAAGTCAAGATATGCAAGTTTGAGATTCGAAAATTTTCATTTTGAACTAAAATAATTTCAAAATTGGGAAAACTGGAATTATTTTACCTTTATCAGATAGAGCGACCTCGAAAACCTGTATTTCGAATGCAAACTCGAATTAATCGGACGTAGTTTTCGCGAAAAAAAATAAAGTTGTTTTTTCATTTTTCATTTTCGAGTTGACTTCAAAGGGCTGTACCGACAACGCTATGGGTGACAGTGATCAACTAGGTATATTTTCTGAATCTGCTCGACCGGTTCTAGAACCTCCATGCACAAAAATAACGCTAACCATCCTGGGTTGCTCCTGAGAATGCGAAATATAGCGTTTTAGGGGGGGTCTACCCCTTACGATTTTTTCGACCAAAATATCAAAATTTTTTATTGCGGTTTTTTGTGTTTGAATCATAGTGCTGTCCTAACTGATCACCTTTCTGCACACCAGACATCATTCTGACACGTAGAAGTCAAGATATGCAAGTTTGAAATTTGGAAATTTTCATTTTGAACTAAAAAAAATTTCAAAATCAGGAAAACTGGAATCATTTTACCTTTATCATATAGGTCGACTTTGAAAACCTGTATTTCGAATGCAAACTCGAATTAATCGGACGTAGTTTTCGCGAAAAAAAATAAAGTTGTTTTTTCATTTTTAATTTTCGAGTTGACTTCAAAGGGCTGTACCGACATCGCTATGGGTGACAGTGATCAACTAGGTATATTTTCTGAATCTGCTCGACCGGTTCTAGAACCTCCATGCACAAAAATTACCATAATCCTCCTCGAATGAATCGGACGTAGTTTTCGCGAAAAAAAAAATAAAGTTGTTTTTTCACGTTATTATCGTTTTCTCTTTGAATTGATACAGAAGATTATTGCTCTGGATTCTTCTAGTATTCTGAATGTTGTTACGTTGACTTGCAGATAAAGAGATGCATGCACAGGTACAAGACGTCGGTGAAGATCTCGAACAGGTTGAGGTTATGCAGAAGAAGTTCGACGACTTCCAGACCGATCTTAAAGCGAACGAAGTCAGGTTAGCTGAAATGAACGAGATCGCCATGCAGTTGGTATCCCTGGGACAGACCGAAGCGGCCCTCAAGATCAGGACACAAATGGAGGTAAGTGTCGTTTAAAAAAATACCACAAGAGGTACTAAAGTTTGTTTCTTTTTCCTAGGACTTGAACACCAAATGGACCTCTCTTCAGCAGCTGACCTCAGAGAGAGCCAGCCAATTGGGCTCCGCTCACGAGGTTCAGAGGTTCCACAGGGACGTAGACGAAACGAAAGATTGGATCCAGGAGAAAGACGAAGCTCTGAACAATGATGATCTTGGGAAAGATCTCAGGAGTGTGCAGGCATTGCAGAGGAAGCACGAAGGATTGGAACGTGACTTAGCTGCTTTAGGAGACAAGGTAAGAAAGGTTTAAAACCTTTCCTTAAATATTTAAGTGACGTTTGGATCCGTAAACCTAACCTCAAATTTATGGATGGGATTATAACCTAAAATAATTTGTCAAACTGACTGAACATTTGTTGTTTTCTATGCAATTATAGCAAAAAATTTGAAATTTCCAACTAGCATGAAATCGTCAAAATGACAGTAAAGCTAGGTTAAGGAAATGACAATTATCATCTGGATAGGCTCTATTGAACTAGGGTGAAGTTAAACAACATGGAAAACTGAAATATCACTAGATAGAACTATTGAAGGGTCCCTACGTAGATAATAAAATATTGTTCTATATTCTAAGGTCCGTTACGTAAGAATTCCATTTGAGTGACAATCGTTCAACTGTCAATATTTATAGGAATCCTTAACTTTAAGGAACGTTTTTTTTGACAGTTGTGAGAAGCTGTTTAACACAAAAGATTAGAACTGTCAAAATGAGGGATCTTTTATTTAAAAGGACAGCTGCATTTAAATACAGCTGTCTTTTATTCAAGTTAAGTAAAGGAAGACCTGTATTTTATTACATGCTATAAAAGAATCCCTTGTTTGGATATTGCAGCTATCGAAGCGACTCATTTTTCGTCAACTTCATTATGACATTTACATTTTTTTGACAGTTGTGAGAAGCTATTCAACACAGAAGATTAAGAGAACTGTCAAAATGAGGGATCTTTTATTTAAATAAAGGACAGCTGTATTTAAATATAACTGTCCGTTATTCAAGTTAAGTATGGGACATACAGTATTATTACATGCTGTAAGAGATCCCTTAAGGTTGCTTGGATACTTCAGCTGTCAAAACGACTTATTTCTTGTCAACTTCATTATGAGATTTCCTTTGACAGTTGTGAGAAGCTGGTTAACACAGAAAATTGGGAGAACTGTGAAAATAAGGGATCTTTTATTTAAATACAGCTGTCCTTTATGAAATTATAGCAAAAAATTTGAAATTTCAACTAGCATAAAATCGTCAAAATGACAGTAAAGCTAGGTTAACGAAATGAAAACTATCATCTGTGGCCTACCAGTCAATGTAATTCCTTTATTGATCTAGGATGAAGTTCAACAACATGAAAAACTTAAATATCACTAGATAGAACTATTTAAGGGTCCCAACATAGATAATAAAATATTGTTCTATATTCTAGGGTCCATTTGAGTGACAGTCCTGCAACTGTCAATATTTAAGGGATCCTTAACTTTGTGGAAGGATGGTGCAAACGGATCTAAGAAAGAATAACACTAAGATCTTATGTTTTCTTCAGATTAAACAACTTGACGAAACGGCCAATCGTTTGGTTCAAAGCCACCCGGAGTCTGCCGAACAGACAATAGCCAAGCAAACCGAGATAAACGAGGAGTGGACTCAACTGACCGCCAAGGCGAACAGCAGGAAGGAAAAACTCCTGGACTCGTACGACCTCCAGAGGTTCCTGAACGACCACCGGGACCTGATGGCCTGGATCAACTCCATGCTGGGACTGGTCAGCTCGGAGGAGCTCGCCAACGACGTAACTGGGGCCGAAGCGCTCATCGAAAGACACCAGGTGAATATCAATGTCATGACCATATTCGTTAGCTATCGGTTGCAGCTTTTTTGAGTATTTTTGGGTTGGCGACATTGGGAGATTAATCATGATGACATTCATCGTAGTTGTCAATTGTCATTATTTGTTTACTTTTTTCAAAATTTGAATTTTGAAATTTTTCCAATCATCTATAGAAAACGGACATTTTCCAAAATATTTCATCAATCTAGTTAGGTTTCTCCCTAAATTTACTTCAATCATTTAAAACAGATATCAATCATTTTTATTGATAAAACAAATACATACAATTTTTAATAAAATGGTTACTAGAAGGCTGTAAGTATATCTTGTGTATATTCAACATGTCCAAGAGTACAATATTAGGTTCATGATTTTTTTATTTTAGCAACCACAATGGTGGAGGTGGCTAATATGTGTAGAGCACTGTCAAAGTCTCTACCGAAGATTCCAAATTAAAATTTAATAGGTTTGTTTGAGTTTCATAGGTACTTGCTAAGAAATGGTAATATTCTCTAGGAATAGAGCAAGATGCTCATTCATTAATTTCCACAGGAAGAGAATATGTGGTTTAAATTTCAAAAGGAAATGAAGAGAACTAAAGTTCCTACATTATTCCTGAGAAAACCTATGATTTCTAGTAAGCTCTAAATTTTCATTAACATCTATCCACTCATTAACATCATGTTTATTAGCAGGTCAAAGCGAAAGCATTTCGAAGATGATAATATAAATGTGGTTGGTATGGAATATGAAACACAGGATGTGGATTTTTCAAAAAAAAAAAAAAAGATTACAATCAGAATTTTTTTTTTCATCGAAGAATTTTTGCAATTTTTTTGTATACTGTTATTTATTATAGTTCAATTGTTATTTTGTTTTTCATCTTTATTAAAAAATTCCTTGGATTTCCAACAAACTAAATAGTATTACGAACAAATTAGGTTTTATAAGTAACACATGAAAAAGATCTATTGGACATAAACCTCTTATTGATCCCTATATTAGTACTACAAATATCGCTGAAATCATTTCCATATGACCAAACTTGAATTCATAAAATTATTTGCATATAATTACTTATGAACAATTATTGAAATTGAAAACTTCTATATTGCTTATATACTTCTATCTGGAAGGGGTGCTTTAAAGAAATTGGGCATCAAAGTTTCCATGGTACTGATGGGAATCGTAGATTTCAATATATTGAAAATTTTCACTTTTCCAATCTTCCTCTCAACATGAATTCTCAGACCTACAAAAATAAAAATTGTTCCTAGTCTGCATAAGCAAGGATTGTTCGCTCCAAGGATTTGTATGAATATAATAAAAGTTGAATTCCAGGAGCAAAAATTAAATTGTAAGTACTGTTTTTCAAGTTGGGCGTAAACTCACTAGTAATATCTTTGGTGACCTGTTCCTCCAACTCATATAGTTGATTATTTTTAATAACAAATGTACAATGGATAATATAAAATGAAAATTATGATATTCATGGGTATATAGGCGTTTAGATGATTTTTTTTTTTAATTCACATCGGCCATCACAAACACATTTATATTATTATCTTCAAAATGTTTTTCTGTTTGACCTGCTAATAAACATGATGTTAATGAGTGGATAGATGTTAATGAAAATTAAGAGCTCACTAGAAATCATAAGTTTTCTCAGGAATAATGTAGGAACTTTACTTCTCTTCATTTCCTTTTGAAATGTAAACCACATATTCTTTTCCTCTGGAAATTAATGAATGAGCATCTTGCTCTATTCCTAGAGAATATTGCCATTTCTTAGCAAGTATTTTATTTTTAGGGAACCTATGAAACTCAAACAAACCTATGAAATTTTAATTTGGAATCTTCGGTAGAGCTACGACTTTGACAGTGCTCTACACATATTAGCCACCTCCACCATTGTGGTTGCTAAAATAGAAAAATCATGAACCTAATATTGTACTCTTGGACATGTTGAATATACACAAGATATACTTACAGCCTCTAGTATCCATTTTATCAAAAATTTGTATGTATTTGTTTTATCAATAAAAATGATTGATATCTGTTTTAAATAGTTGTAATAAATTTAGGGAGAAACCTAACCAGATTGCTGAAATATTTTGAAAAATGTCCGTTTTCTATAGATGATTGGAAAAAATTCAAAATCTGAAAAAGTAAACAAATAATGACAATCGACAACTACGATGAATGTCATTATGATTAATCTCGCAATGTCGCCAACCCAAAAACACTTAAAAAAGCTGCAACTGATAGCTAACGGATATGGTCAATAACGAATGAGAAACGTATTGTAAAATTTTCTGTTTTTTTTTTTTTTCTTAAGGAGCACCGCACGGAGATTGACGCCCGCGCCGGCACCTTCCAAACCCTGGAACAGTTTGGGCAGCAGCTCCTCAACTCCAACCACTACGCCAGCCCGGAGATCCAGGAGAAGCTGGAACAGCTGAACAAGGCCCGAGAGGAGCTGGAGCAGGCGTGGATCGAGAGAAGGGTCCAGCTGGACCAGAACCTGGACGCGAACCTGTTCTACAGGGACTGCGAACAGGCAGAGAACTGGATGTCGGACAGGGAGACTTTCCTCGCTTCTGACGTCGTAGATTCGTCTGGAGACAACGTGGAGGCGCTTATCAAGAAGCACGAGGATTTCGACAAGGCCATCAATGCTCACGTGAGTTGATTTCTTCGTTAATACAGAGAACGTTTTGTCTTTTCGATGATAACGATAATTTTTTGGGTAAAATAGAGAGGTTTCGAAACTTGAATACAGGCCAAACTTAATTAAATGATCCTAAAATCGGAGCGATTGAAACGACTTATATCTTGTCAACTTCATTATGACATTTCCGTTTTTTTGACAGTTGTGAGAAGCTGAAGAATTGGAGAACTGTCAAAATGAGGGATCTTTTATTTGAATACGGCTGTCCTTTATTCAAGATAAGTAAAAAAAGGCCTGTATTTTATTACATGTTATAAAAGATCCCTTTACGTTGGTTGGATAATGAAAACTCTTTCAGGTATTTGGATAATTAATATATTGATCGATATTCCTCTTTACATCAAAAAACACCGACGTTTCGGTCTCAGATCGGGCCTTCATCAAGGATTTTATTAATGATTTTACAGGAATTGAGTCATCACAATAAAATATGTTAGTCTGTTTCACCGTGTGCTTCTTTTGAAATTATGCATATAGTTTTTATTTCTTTACATATAATATTATCTAATGTACCATAATAGAATGAAATCGTTAAGGAAAACATTCAAGAGATTTTCAATGATTCAAGAGAACCCTAATGTATCGAATTAATAACACTTAACAATCAACAAACGTGAAAAACATTTAAAGATTTAATTTTCGTCAACTTCATGCTATAAAAATATCCCTTAATTTTGGTTAGATATTTCAGCTATTGAAAAGACTTATTTCTTGTCAACTTCATTATGACATTTCCGTTTTTTTGACAGTTGTAAGAAGTTGTTTAACACAGAAGACTGAGAGAAGTGTCAAAATAAAGGATCTTTCATTTAAATACGGCTGTCCTTTATTTTTTGACAGTTGTAAGAAGCTGTTCAACACAGAAGACTGAGAGAACTGTCAAAATATCTTCCATTTAAATACGGCTGTCCTTTATTCAAGTTGAGTATGGAAGGCCTGTATTTTATTACAGGCCACTTCAAAATCATCTGCGAATGCGCATGAGTAAATGTCAAAATAAGGAAAACTTCACTTTGGCCTCTATTTAGGTTTCGTTGACTCTCTATTATCGTGCTCAACACGTTTTTACACAAATTTAGAGATAAAAAAAAGTTTTAACTTTGATTGAAGTGGATTAGACAAGAATGTGAGAAGTAATGTCTTTTTTTTATCGTAGGAAGAAAAGATTGCTGCCCTGCAAAGTCTTGCCGACCAGTTAATCGGAACGAGCATTACGCTTCGGAGCCTATCGACGACAAGCGCAAACAGGTGCTGGACAGGTGGCGCCACCTTAAAGAAGCGTTGATCGAGAAACGTTCCAAATTGGGCGAGAGCCAGACCCTCCAGCAATTCTCGCGCGACGCCGACGAAATAGAGAACTGGATAGCCGAAAAGCTGCAGTTGGCCACCGAGGAAAGCTACAAAGACCCTGCTAACATCCAGTCGAAACACCAGAAACATCAGGTAAAGCAATTCGACACTCCTCTTTATGTGTTCATTCTAACTTTTTTTTTTTAAGGCGTTCGAAGCGGAGCTGGCAGCAAACGCAGACCGTATCCAATCGGTGTTGGCCAACGGCAACAACCTGATAGAGAAGAAGCAATGCGCAGGGTCCGAAGAGGCCGTCCAGAGGCGTTTGGAAAGCATAGCCGACCAATGGGAGTACCTTACACAAAAGACGACAGAGAAATCGGTCAAGTTGAAGGAGGCCAACAAGCAACGTACGTACATTGCTGCGGTCAAGGATCTCGATTTTTGGCTGGGCGAGGTGGAGAGTCTACTTACAAGCGAAGACGCAGGAAAAGACCTGGCTTCCGTACAGAACTTGATGAAGAAGCACCAGCTGGTAGAGGCTGACATTCAAGCTCACGAGGATAGGATCAAAGGTAAGTTCTTTAGGTTTTTCAATAAAATAGAAGCTTAAATATATTTTGACGGTTCTCCAAATTTGTCAAAAAGGTTCTGACAACTGTCAAAATAAAGGAAATGTCATAATGAAGTTGACAAGGAATCGTTTCGACAGCTCAAACATCTGACATTAAGGAATCTTTTATTACAGGATCCTTTAATAAAATAAGGCCTGTATTTGAGTTTCGATAACTCTCTTTGGTATTCGTAAGACTTAACAGTCCCCTAGGATTTCATTCATTATTAAACGATCTTGATGCAAATTGATTGGCTGCCTACTTCTTCTTAATCTGATGGAAAAGTGAAAACGTATATTTTCAGATATGAACGACCAGGCCGACTCGCTGATAGAGAGTGGACAGTTTGATACGGCGTCCATTCAGGAAAAACGTCAGTCCATCAATGAACGCTACGAAAGGATTAAGAACTTGGCCGCTCATAGACAGGCTCGTTTGAACGAGGCCAACACTTTGCATCAGTTCTTCAGGGATATAGCCGATGAGGAATCTTGGATAAAGTGAGTTTTACCACGAAAATGTTTTAAGAATATCATTTTGGGTGGTTTGAAGTTTTTTATTTAGGGTTTTTCAAACAGAGAACGAAATGAGAAAATTTAAGGTACAATTGATGCGGAAGATTATAGTTGGTGATATAATGAAAATTGCGGGAGCTTTTAAACTTTGTCTGCTATATTCTTCGTTCATATTTCATTATTTTTTTTTTTAGTCAAGATGTGTGGAAAATTCAATTAACAATATTGATGAATACATTCTAAATTCGAAAGAACAATACGTAATAAATCTGGAGACGGTCCTGCTTTGTTTATAATCACAACAGGTGGTTAACAAAAGCGATACTTTTTTTTTAGTTCCCTTTATCAATTTAGAAATCTGATTCCAAGAAGACAAATAGCATATGATAGTTGTTCCTCCTGAATTTCAGTTTTAGAATGATGATAAAGTCGAGTTAAAAGCGAATTTACTGGGGAGTAAATACTATCTTTAATTTTTTTCATTATCACCTTGTAAACATGTGTATAAGGTAAGTCATTTAATCATGTTTGTTTATGTTGGGAATATAAACAAATAGGAGAGAAATAAATCTCGAACTTGCATAAATGAATAAACCAGGAATGTGATAGATAAGTATCAACATAAGATTCTAAAACTTAAAATTCAAAACGAAATATTAATTTTATACTTATATATTCTTTTGATTCCGAAAGCTAAAATAATACAGTACATATTGAAACAAAAAGATTGGTGCAACACAGGAAAACCATACAGGTCTGGAGTATGATTAAATGAGGAAAGGGAAAAAACCTCAGCTGAAAAAAAACCTTACACTGCCTGTGAAAAAAAAATTACTTAAAATATTAAATATCAGGAAAATCTTGAAAGACATCAGTGTGATCTGAGATAACATTTTCGTCGATGGGCTCAGATAAACAGATTCTTCACAATTCTTAATCTGAAATGAAAAAAGACGAAAGCAGAAAAGAATCCAACTATTTAGAATAAATTAAATTATTTTTAAATCAACCACCCATTTCAGAAATGCATTTGTTACTTTGTGTATAGCCTCGAAACCATCTTGAAATTTATAAATGGGACAACTATTTATAAGATGTTCTATAGTCTCCTCATTTTCCCCACTCTCACAACTAGGGCTCTCAACCGAATTCCATCGGAAGAGCATGCTGTTGCATCGTCCATGGCCTGTTCTAATGCGATTTAGAACAGACTATATTCTCCTGGGAAGGTCAAGGGAAGAGAATTATACCTCAAAGGAATATTTTAAATTTTTCTCTTTTTTTTTAGCGATTCTTTAACTATATTCATCTTTGCCAAGAACACTCATCGTATTATTTGTTATTTCATCATAGTTCTTGGAAAAATATGCCATTATTGTTTGATAAACAAACAAAAATAGTCAATTTGAATATCGAATTCAAATGAATCAAAAATTGAACGGGGCCAAGAATAGAACCTTGTGGGCCCCCCAATATAACCTTTAAATAACTTGAATTGTCTTTTAAATCATCAGATTATTTTTTATTATCTCAATTATCTTGAAACCATTGGATGTTCGTAATGTAATTTGGTGAGTACAATGTTTTTTTTTTCATTTTCAAGGGAAAAGAAGCTCCTGGTCGGCTCGGACGACTACGGAAGGGATCTGACTGGTGTCCAAAACCTGAAGAAGAAGCACAAGCGTCTGGAGGCAGAGCTTGCGTCTCACGAACCGGCCATCCAAGCCGTACAAGAAGCGGGGGAGAAGCTTATGGACGTTTCTAACCTTGGCGTGCCTGAGATCGAGCAAAGACTAAAGGCGCTGAATCAGGCGTGGGCGGAGCTAAAACAACTGGCCGCCACCAGAGGGCAGAAGTTGGACGAATCGCTGCTTTATCAACAGTTCCTTGCCAAGGTCGAAGAAGAGGAGGCTTGGATCAGCGAGAAACAGCAGCTGCTCGGTGTCGAGGACTATGGCGACACCATGGCCGCAGTCCAAGGTCAGAATTTTTTTATTTTTTTTTTTACAATTTTTTTTTTGTTTCTTTCAATTTCAATTAATTCGTTGAACAATTTCCTTTCAAGCTTCGTCATTTTACATTTATTAGGCTTCACTATAATTTCTCCATATTTCATTCTATACTTCTTCGTTGGATTCTCAATTAAACTGTTGTTTTCTCCTCCAGGGCTTCTGAAGAAACACGACGCCTTCGAGACCGATTTCCAGGCGCACAGGGAACGCTGCAAAGACATAAGCGACGCGGGTAAGCGGCTGGTGGAGCAGGGTAACCATCATACAGACAGCATAAACCAACGCATCCAAACCTTGCAGTCGAAGTTGGATCACTTGGCTTCTCTGGCCGCTAGAAGGAAGGCAAAGCTGGTGGACAACTCCGCGTACTTGCAGTTCATGTGGAAAGCCGACGTGGTTGAGAGTTGGATCGCAGACAAGGAGACCCATGTTAGGAGCGAGGAGTTTGGGAGGGATCTCAGCTCGGTCCAGACTTTGCTGACCAAACAGCACACTTTCGACGCAGGTAAGATGGTTATTTTGAGTCTATACCTCTTCGACTTCAAATCGAGACTAATCACATTCAAATTGAGACTAAACAAATTCAAAATGGGACTAAACAATCTCATATCGGGAAATGACATGTCTTCTTTTTATATATCGGAGAATTTTCACGATCCTAAAGACTTTCATGATTCAAATTTGCTACAATCTTTGAAAGATCGAAGAGTTATTTCTTTTTCTATTGTGAGGCAACAAGTTTTCGAATTTGATTGATTTATGTTGAATATACACACAGCCTTTTAGCATCCATTTCATTTAAAATATTATGTATTTGTTTTATCAATAAAAATTATTGATATCTCTGTTAAATAATTGTAGTATATTCAGGGAGAAACCTAACTAGATTGATGAAATATTTTGGAAAATGTCCGTTTACTATAGATGATTGAAAAAATTCAAAATCTGAAAAAAGTAAACAAATAATGACAATTGACAACTACGAAGAGTGTCATTATGATTAATCACACATTGTCGCCAACCCAAAAAAAAAAGCTGCAACCGATAGCTGATGAATATGGTCAATTTGAAGTTGAAAAGTTATAGAACCATAACGTGACTTAGAAGCCATTTTATGCTCTGGAGGTTATGTTTCGCTTGATTTCTTTGTTATTGATGACTTGATAATTCTTTCAACTTCACAGTTGATAACCTGTCTGCTCAATTAACTAAATGCTCATGTCAATTTTGTGCACCCTATTTCTTGACAACTTCAATATTTTTCTCGATTTCAAACGAAAACTCTTGTTTCAGGGTTGACTGCCTTCGAGAATGAAGGCATCCAAAACATCACTTCCTTGAAGGACCAACTGATAGCTTCCAAGCACGACCAGACACCGGCAATCATCCAAAGACATCAAGATGTCATAGCAAGGTGAGGATTTGTTTTTTTTTTTTCTCCAAGGTCTCCCACAACTTGCGCATTAGAGTGTTGGAAAGAAGAATTTTTGGACAGAAAATCTGTAACTTAGTTGAACATTTCTTCCTACAGATGGCAGAACCTTCTGGCAGCTTCCGATGCAAGAAAGCAGCGTTTATTGCGGATGCAAGAACAGTTCAGGCAGATCGAAGAGCTCTTCCTAACCTTCGCCAAAAGAGCCTCGGCTTTCAACTCTTGGTTCGAGAACGCTGAAGAAGATCTGACAGATCCCGTCAGATGCAATTCTATCGAAGAGATCAAGGCTCTCAGAGAGGCCCACGCGCAGTTCCAGGCTTCTTTGTCGAGCGCTCAAGCGGACTTTGAGGCTCTAGCGGCTTTAGATGAGCAGATCAAGAGTTTCAACGTGGGTCCCAACCCTTACACGTGGTTCAACATGGAGGCTCTCGAGGACACTTGGAGGAACTTGCAGAAGATCATTGCTGAAAGAGATGTCGAGCTGAGTAAAGAAGCGCAGAGGCAGGAGGAGAACGACAAGTTGAGGAAGGAGTTCGCTAAGCACGCCAATGCTTTCCACCAGTGGCTCACCGAAACGAGGTATGTTTTGATTTATTAATCAATATTATTAAAACGATATAACCATATTAGGATTTTGAAATGGTGAAACACATGATAAAAAAAATTAATTCAAGTGCGGTGGTTGAGTTATTTATTTCATTTTAGTCAGAACATTACTTTTATTTTGTTATTACTTTTATTTTAAATGTCAAGTTGAACGTTAGTCGACTGATTTATTAGTCAATTGTTGCGTCTTGCACTTTTATTGAAGCGATATAACCATATTAGGTTCTTGCAATGGTGAGAAACATGATAAAAAAAATTAATTTAATTGCGGTGGTTGAGTTATTTATTTCATTTTAGTCAGAACATTACTGTTATTATTTTTAAAGGGAGCATTTTATGTTTTTCAGATACCGTATTTTAGGATGGGATGGGTAAATAAGTTTTTTGTGTTGGTGTTCAATTTTTTTAATCAAACTAATCTTGCAGCTTTACCTTATCTAAAAAAAAAGTTCACCAATGGAGCAAGGAGCTCTAGATTTCGTGTTGTTGAATTTTCTCCACTAAATCATTAACTAAAAGTTTAAAAATAATTGTGAAAATAACTGCTACTTTTCCTGTTCTTATTAGATCTTACGCTTTATTCATGTTTTGAGTTATTAAGAATAATACTAAAATATATCGAGAATACATATTTTTGTCAGAAACACCTTTTCAAGCACATTTTTGGGAAGAAGTTAAATGTCTATTTTAGTATCCTTGTTTACTTTGTTGGTAATTCTACGAAGAATCAAGCAAATAAAAGCTATCTTTTACGATAGCAGTCCCAAACTTTTCTCAAAAGATTGAATGATTAGTGAAGAACTAAAATTTATATATCAAGTACAAAAAAAAACATGTGATCTTATTTTCTTAATTTGAATGTTTATTCAAGAACGTCCATGATGGAGGGTTCAGGCTCTTTAGAACAGCAATTGGAGGCGACAAAGAGGAAAGCGGCAGAAGTTAGGGCTAGACGATCGGACTTGAAAAAAATCGAAGATCTCGGAGCGATACTGGAAGAACACCTGATATTGGACAACCGTTACACAGAACACTCGACGGTAGGTCTTGCGCAACAGTGGGATCAGTTGGACCAGTTAGGTATGAGGATGCAGCACAATTTGGAGCAGCAGATACAGGCTCGAAATCAATCTGGTAAGTTTTGTATTATTTCTTTTCAAATGTATTTATTTTGTATTACTTTCTGATTGAATGATCTTTCATGTTGTTATGGTTCATTTTAGAGTACTTTCCATTTAGAAAAGAAAGTTAGGTTAGGCAAGGACTGTATGTTCTTCAGCAGTTAAGTTCAAATTCCGTCTAAACTCTTTTTAATCTTAATTTTTGTTCTCTTTAGCTTATACTTTAATTCTCCCAGTACTTCATATCATACCTTTTCTTTTCAGGTGTGAGCGAAGACGCCCTCAAAGAGTTCTCGATGATGTTCAAACACTTCGACAAAGACAAGTCGGGCAAGCTGAACCACCAGGAGTTCAAGAGTTGCCTGAGGGCGTTGGGCTATGACCTGCCCATGGTGGAGGAGGGCCAGCCCGATCCGGAATTCGACGCCATCTTGGACGTGGTGGACCCCAACAGAGACGGTCACGTCTCCTTGCAGGAGTACATGGCCTTCATGATCAGCAAAGAAACTGAGAACGTGCAGAGTTCGGAGGAGATCGAGAAGGCCTTCAGAGCCATCACGGCTGGCGATAGACCTTACGTGACCAAGGAAGAGTTATATGCGGTGAGTTTTCTTCATTTGCTTGAATATTTTTGAAAATTTTTTTTTTTTTTTTTTTTTTTTTTTGTTGACACAGTTTCATTTTAAGTTGTCTTACAATGCTTCATATGAAATTAAGTTCATTATTTATATTATTATTTAATGTTACTTGTTCTTTGATTATGATTGATTCTGCAAAATTTTATATGGATGGTGAGTCTAATGTTGACAATGTTTTGCAGAACCTCACAAAGGAAATGGCCGATTATTGCGTAGCACGGATGAGGCCGTACATGGAACCGAAAACAGAAAGGCCCATCGCAGGAGCTTTAGACTATATAGAGTTCACACGTACTTTATTCCAGAACTAAAACGGTTGCTTCTTTATTTTAATGTTCTATTTATATTCCGAGATGATATTTATATACAGTTTGGTGAGATGTCGAAAAGTTATATTTATTCCGGTGATCCGAGCACTTGTTCCAAAAATATTAGTGTTAATTTTATATGTTCTTTATATCGATTAAGATCAACTAAAGCTTGCTTCTTTCAGCTTACGTCTAGTTTTATTTGACAAATAAATCTACATATTGATTGCTTCAATTCAAAATGTATATCCTAAATCCTCCAACATTTTTTTGCGAGCCAGAGTTTTATGAAACATTGGACGAAATTTCCCAACAGGACGAAGATAGGTAATTTACAACAAATTTCGGTAAGAAATCAGGTTTTTTGGTATAAAAGAAAAGTTTTGCAGGAATGAAGGTGCTTATGAGATTATGGAAATGTTGCAAGCAAAAGGTTTGGAAGGTTTTTTTTTTAAATATTCAATGTGAAGAGGAAGAATCATAAAAGGTTTAGGAGTGGACATCCCTAATAAACAATTCAAAGAAGAAAATCAAGAAATTAAATAGAAAGAAAGTAAAGGAAAACATTTATTAAAATATGCAACACCCACCCCAGATCTTCAAGGTTAGGTTATTATTTACTACTGACTTTTTGAGTATAATAATTTATTTGAAAATCATCACTTTTATTATGAAATTCATTCGATAAGATGATCCTCAATTAACTAGATGAAGTCGAGACGAATATCTATCGAATATGCCTACACATTATTTCTCTTTAATTATTTCGAAAATTTACAATTTTATTACAACATTTTGCTGCAATTTTTTTGAGTAAGGTTTCAATCTTAAATTTTACCAAAACTGGTAAGAAATTCGTTTAATTTTCAGGTTAAATCGACATTCAAAATTCCAACCTAACCTAACCTAAATTATTTTGTCCATAGAGTTTTGCGTTATCTTTTTCTTTACATTCGCTGATCCATTGGTGTTCTGTGAACGCCACTCTATGGTTGGCTCTGGTTGACATATCTATGATCTGTCAAATTTTCAAAAATTAAACATGAAATATGTTGAAAAAGAATTAAATAATATGATATTTAATAAAACTGGGCTTTTATGAATGATATAGGTTTATATTTCCTGATTATTAGCAAATATTTTGAAACGACGAATAGACCGCATTATTTGGAGGAATAACGTTCAATTCAAAACTGCACAGTGGGACTTGTTTTGAAACTATGTATTTTAATCTGGCATGGAAGGCTTATGAGTTATATTTATGGTATTCATTCTAAAAATATCTCACGAGGTGCATAATTCAGGTATTTAAAAATATACCTCGTTAATGTGTAAGGTGACTTAATAAATAACATAAGTGAAAGGAAGGATATTCAGCAGAGACTATTGGGTGATACAATCAGTTCACCATTTTATTTTTTTGTGTTGAAAATTAAATACCAAATACAAAGATGAGGAGTAAAAAAGACAATATTACACCAGGTACCATTTTACTCACTGAGAAACCGTTCGTGTATTGTCTTAGCTCAAAAGTGAGAACCGATTGCTGTGATTATTGTTTTAAGAAGTGAGTTATAAGAGTAAAAATTGTGGGAAGCATTCTCATATTAATTTTTCAGGGGTATGCTTTTGAAATGTACGGCTTGTCAGTATGTGTATTACTGCGGTAAAGTTTGCCAAAAAGAAGGATGGTCGATTCATAAAGCAGAATGTAAAAGCTTGAAAAAAATTGCTCCGAGGATAATCCCTGATGCCGCTAGAATGTTGGCAAGGATGGTACGACGACTGAGTAAAAACGGAAATCAAGTCAGATCTTACTACACCGAAATGAACTTTAGGATGTACAAAGATCTAATGTCTCGTAAGTTGGATTAGATTCCTTCGTCCCCTTACGGAAGTTCTTTATTGAGTTTTTCGTAGATTATCCTGATATGAAAAATGATACGAAGAGAATGGAGCATTTCCAGAGTCTCTGCGTCGTTCTAAACGAGTTTATGAATGGAGAAATTCTCCCGAATCCGGTAGATCTCATGGGTATGTTCGGTAGGGTGAGTATCTTAAGAGAAGAGTTATCGTCGTGTTTATAAAAATCGATACTTTATACTCCAGATGTGCATCAACAGTTTCAATATATGCAACGAAGAGTCGCAAATTCTTGGTACTGGCATCTATTTAGGGGCTTCAGTATTGGACCATTCTTGTGAACCAAACGCTGTAGTAGCGTTTGAAGGTACCACTATTCACGTACGGGCCTTAAAACCCATGCAATACTTGAATTGGTCGGAGGTGAGTTAATTCAAAATGCTGTAAACATTCTTGCGAATTACCCCCATATTTTCGATGCAGGTATTCATAAATTACATCGACATCTTGAACACGACGAAAGATAGAAGGGAAGATCTGCAGAGGGTTTATTATTTCACTTGTCAGTGCCCCAAATGTTTGGCTCCAGATCCAGAAGAAATGCTGGCGGCAGCTTGTCCAAACAGTAGCTGCGATAACCCCATAACCTCAAATCGAACCCAGAATTGTCCCAAATGCGGCCAATTAATCAGCGATGAATTCTGGAAGAAATTTGAGGAAGTTACAGAATTAACAGATTTGCACTTGCAGAATATGAAGGAACTGGCTTGTATCCTTTCAATGAGCTTGAACCTTCGCAGCGTTAATGGAAAAAAGTGTCCTCTTCCTTAACAAACTGTCAGACCTAGACGCCTGCAAAATTTGCCTCGAGAAGCAATCTGGAGTGTTGCACAAATTAAACTTGAAACATGTTAAAACGTTAGATCTCGCCTTCGAAAGCTGCATACATTTCGGAAAATTCGAAGAAGCCATCACGATTGGCAAACAATTAGTAGAGCCTTTTCAGTAAGAGAAATTAGGAAACTCACTCACACGATGTATTAATTTTTTATTTTTTTTTTTCAGTAAATATTATGGAAAGTTCCACGTATCTACCGTTTGCTTCATCTCAAACTGGGAAAAATTCTTGTACACTTCGATCAATTAGACGAAGGTTTGAAAGAAGCGAAAACCGCTTACGAAATATTGAAAATAACACATGGGATTCAGAGCACGATATTCAGGGAAGAGCTGCTGCCTTTGCTTCGACAATGTTGATTTTCTCTCAGATATTGTCCGTTTAATAAAAGTCAAGAGGAAAAATTAAAACTATTAATGAATAAATAGCATTTTTGAATGTACAACACCAAGAGAAGCCTTAATCCAGGTATTTTCAATAAAATAACCTAACCTTTCAATTTCGAAAAGTAACGTCGTTAATTTAAGATTTTATTCATCGACTGCTCAGCTATGAACAATTTAAAATGATTTTTTACGTATCGTATGAGTATTTTCAACTGTTGACAAAAAAAAATTAAGTACCTCTGACGAAAAATATAAACTGACGGAATATAATCACATTTGTAAAATTCACATATCTAATTATCACAATCGAGTAGCTTTCAACTTAAAATAGCCAACTCACCATAAACATACTAGTACTACATCTACTACAAAGATCAGATACTGGACAGAAGAATTTCTTTAGAATATGAATAACAATACTTTCGATAAGGTAAATAGTAAATAAAGACCCATAAAAAACTTATAAACTAACCTAGAATGAAAACTAATACTAAATTCTCAAACATTTTCATCAAAATTTCGTAACAAAGTCTGCTTCAGAGAAATTCTTCTTGCCAGAAAGGTTATTTAATTTCTAATCATGTCGTCATATATGTTTTTATAATAAAGCATTCATGTTGTATTTAATTGACTAGATGAACAACTTGCCTCGAATCTATCTATTAAAGTGAAGGTGTAGAGATATCAGATCATATATTGGCACAGGTTCTGAGATATGTAATGTAAAATCTCAAAATTGAGTTTGTAACGATCCTAAAATCAACATTTCTCATTGAAATTTCGGTGTATAATGAATCACAAATTTAAACTATGAAAATACTTGCATGCAACATTTTTCGAAAACCAAAATATGCATATTTTCTGGTTATATTGGTAATATGGGTACCAATTAATCCTTAGCGCATCAAAAAATTGTTTTTGATGTTTTTTACAGGTTCTATTTCAACGTTGGACCCTGGCAAAGTTATAAGATAGTTGTTTCCATAATCCAATATGTGAAATAAGAATGTTATTATTTTTATTAATTGACAACTTGTAGAATATGTTTATTTTGGTACAACACATTATCAGGATATGAATTTAGTTTGTCATGGCGTCTTCATTCTTTTTATTTTACGTAGGCTTGAGGATTCTCAAAATTCATTGTATCATCGTTTCACTTATAAGGGAATTATTGCACCAATCGTGATCACATAAAATAATATTTTTCAATTTCTCCAAGACGAAAACTTAAAGAGTTCATTGAAATTATTGATTTCAGTACTTTATAAATAAGGTTGTATTTTATGTATTGTATTGAAATTTCGTACAAGATTTTTTTTAGCATAAATCTGCTATCAAAGAGAGCAATATAGCGATCTCATTCAGTTTCTACATTAAAAAAAAACTCTTCAAATTTCACTTCGTACCATTATTCAGGCACTTGAAACTTCAACAATTCCTCTCGATTTCAAACAGTTGCACATCTAATGGTTAAACTGTTTCGCGCTATATACAAGGAATACTCCACTTCAAACATGCTACTCTAAGTCTTTGGTGAATGTTATCTACAAAATATGCGTACATGCTATAATTTTCTAAAAATTTCGTCCTTTACCCAGCAGTAAAAGGGGTTACATACTAAAAATCGTTGGTGTTCTTATACACTTTTGGTGAAAACAGTGCGTTAACTTTACGATAATGTCTACAAAAACGATAGAAAAAATTCAAAACCTAAAGTTGTCCTTGGAAAAGTAAAAAATCAAAATTACCAATTTCAAAATAGTTAAGTCCGATCGATCTCACACCACCTTGTCTTGGCTGTGTTGTAGGCTGGAACAATAGTGCAGCATGAGCACAGATAGGCCATGCACCTTCGCATCGGCCTTTCCCAAAAGAAAGGCCAACTTGGTTTTCTCCACTTCCGAACTCTCGCTGTTCATTTGTTTCGACAGCTCAACATGCTCGTTGGTTATGTGATCCAGGCTCTTCTTCAGTTCAACCATCTATTGTTAGAGGTAAATACATTAATAAATGAATAACAATTTGAAGAAACTAAGAGAAAGCAGTTAAAATAATGATTCTTTAATTCTTTTTTGATCACTAGTTCTGCATTATTTTTTCTTAATAGTTTGGTTCGATTTTAAAACTTTTATTAGAATTCTTTTTGTAGTCTATTGTATCATCATTTTACAGTTTTTTTCTATTGATAAAGGTAGTTCAGTTTATTTACCATAACATTGATCTTATCAGCTCTCTCGCTGTAGGTGAGATGGTTGTAAAGTTGCTGTCCAGTCTCTTTGGCCGCATCCATGAGGTACTCATCGGCAGGACACAGGAGGACTTGCTCCAGCAGCCTATTGATGGCCTCGATAGATTCCTGGGGGTTATCCTGGACCTCTTCCAGAACTGCCGGACACATCAGAAAAGGATTCACAGTGGTCAGCGACTGTTTCCTACTGGGTGTCCTTTGAGGAGAAGGCGGGAGGCTTCTGGACTGACTCGTTGACAGCTGGGAACCTAAAGAGATGTATGTAGCTTACCCCTTTCCCAAAAATGTGTCTTATGATGTTAAAACTTTGATATTATTTTTTACAACATAATAAGCACACTACGCTGATATATCGGATATTCACAAGTTTAAATTCCCTAAACCGAAACCAAAAGTGTTGTTTTAATCGATTAAAAAAATATAAACCGAAACGAAACAGCGGAGCTGAGAGAAATTCATTGCGGTCTTTTAAATTTGTTGAAGAGATTCAGATTACTTTACATATCGTTGCGAAAAATTAATTCAAACAAGACCTATAAACTTATGTTCTTATATCATGGTGCAAAAATAGTAAAAGTGCAAATATTCAAAAATCAAGAGATCCATACATTCCCCATACATATTTGTGCAGAACCAAGAAATTGTGAAAAAGAGGTTAAAAGGAATTATGAGTTTAAACTCATTTCGACCAAAACAAAACATCATACAAGAGAAAAATGCAATTTTGCTGATTTTTCGAATGACACAAGTTTGTAACTTATGCATCAATACTTCTCTGAAACAAGACATTGATTGAAATTTCCTATTCTGGAAAGCTGGAAGAAGCAAACTATATCGATTGGCAACTAAACACCGATCAAGAATCGATCTAGGTAACTCTAAAGACCACATCTGTATTAAGCTGGTACAGCAAGATGCAGGAAAAATGGTCCCTGGGGAACGTACCTGGTATAGACAGGTTATTAACACTGTTAACTCTCTTTATAGTGCTCGGGGAAAAGGTAGCTTTACCTTCTGAATCGGTCACGTTTAAATCTTCCACCTCCGTGGTGGTTATTTCAGGCTGGACCAGAGTGGGGTCCGATGACCGACAGTTCGAAACCAGCTGGCACTTCACTATGCACTTCTTGTGGCAGCACATCTCGCAGTTTCTGCATTGGACAGCATCCTTCAACCAAATCTGTAAAAAAACTGTGTAAATATATTGTAATTGGAGGTGTCTTTTATATCCACCTTCTTTGTGCAAAAATCGCACTGCGTTGTCCTGTTGAACTGCCTCCTTACGAAATCGTGCTTGAAGGAAGTGTTTGCAGCTTCCGGAATCTTCCCGTCAGGCTCTATACTGACTATAGAAGCTTTTCGTTTGAGCTCTACGTCTTCTTCGTGGGTCCAAATGCAGGACAGTAGGATGTCGCCGTAGCAGAAGACGTGTTCGAAGCCAGAATGAGACAATAGCGGATGGGTCAAACTGTAAAAGAAAGTTAAAGATCAAGTTAGAAAGTTGGAGGAATAAAATACGTAATCTTTCATAGAAGATTGTGGTTCATATGGCCTGAATCGGTGGTTCCGTTGAGGTTAATAAATCTGTCAAACGCAAACGTCACTCCTTCTGTCAATGTTCGCCTTCGTTCCGATCTATCTTGCGATAACCCAACTGATAAACGCTAGGGTGTCTGCAAAAGAAGTGCCTTTTTCGAAATTTCGAAACCTCCTAACCAGGAACTACTCGAAAAGATGGCTGTTGCACATGTCAGAACGTCAATCCGCAACCAACCCTTATTGCAACCTCTGCTGCCTCAACATAACCGAAGAGGGGGTGCTGAAAGACTGCGGTTTCCACACAATGTGCAGGTACAAGAAGGGGGGTTCCCGCTCCCATTGCAGAGGATACATGGCTGTCAAGTTCACGGAGGGAGAGAAGTACATGATCTTAGACGCTCATAATACGGTGAGGAACAGGGTGGCTTCTGGATTGGAGTCCAGGGGTGCCGGAGGGCCCCAACCGGGGGCCGCTAACATGCGTAGGATGGAATGGGACAATGAGTTGGCAATTGTAGCGGAGATGTGGGCGGGGCAATGTAACCCCGCCCACGACAGGTGTAGGGACGTGGAGAGGTTCCCGGTTGGTCAGAATATTGCGGTAGATTACGCCTCTAGAAGCAACCATCTGGGATTCATACAAGACTGGTAGGTACTCGGACTATTAAGACCCGTTTGCACCAACATTCCTTGAATATTTAAGTGACGTTTCGATCCTTAAACCTAACCTCAAATTTAAGGATGGGATTATAACCTAAAATAATTTGTCAAACTGACTGAACATTTGTTGTTTTCTATGAAATTAAATGAAAAAATTTTAAATTTCAACTAGCATGAAATCGTCAAAATGACAGTGAAGCTAGAGGTTAAGGAAATGACAACTACCATCTGGCCTACCAGCCAATGAATGCCTTTATTGAACTAGGAAGAAGTTCAACAACATGAAAAACTGAAATATCACGAAGGGTCCCTTACGTAAGAATTTTGTTCAAGTGACATTCATGCAACTGTCTATCAATTTAAGGATCCTTAACTTTAAGGAATGTTGGTGCAAACAGGTCTAAGTGATATTTCAGTTTTTCAAGTTGTTGAACTTGATCCTAGTTCAATCAAGGCATTTCATTGGCTGGTAGGCTACAGATGATAGTTGTCATTTCCTTAACCTAGCTTTAATGTCACTTTGACGATTTCATGCTAGTTTTTTCATTTAATTTCATAGAAAACAACAAATGTTCAGTCAGTTTGACAAATTATTTTAGGTTATAATCCCAGCCTTAAATTTGAGGTTAGGTTTAAGGATCGAAACGTCATTTGCATATTTAAGGAATGTGCAAACGGGTCTTTGATTGAAAGAACCGCTAATGGCCACTTGCATCTAATATAATCTATTTATTTCGTTAATATAGAAAGAAAAGAAATTTTTAAAAAAGGTATACCGAATATGAAAATTATTCTAAGTCCGAAAAAAAAATTTTTTTCTTCCTATATTAACGAAAGATATAGAATATATTAATTCGATGTCGTAGATTGAGAATATGTATTTAGAATTTCGATAACTCCAATATTTTAGAAAATATTTCAAAAATTCCGAAAATTTTCGGAAAAATCGGTCAACTTTGGAGAGCAGATATAAGAAAAGTATAGATGCTATAGTTTTGGTCTTCTCACCATATTATAGTACGTTTCTTTGAGAATGAATTGGTATATTCACCTTTTTTCTGTGAAGGATATTTTAGATTTCGTAACGTTTTCCGCGAAGGTCCTTTTTTCGGAAAATTCAAATCGTTCTGATTTCTAAAAAAATTGTTTTATAAAAAAACTAATTGCATATTCTGAATCTACGCCCTCGAATTAGTTTATAAAATTAATTTGGTCGATGAATTTGAAAATCGAATTTTTGGCAATTTTTCTATACATATGTATGGAAAAATTTGCAATTTTTGGCCAAAATTTTTTTTTGGAATTGATAGACCAAATTAAGTTTATAAACTAATTCGAGGGCGTAGATTAAGAATATGCAATTAGTTTTTTTATAAAACACTTTTTGTAGAAATTATAACGATTTGAATTTTGCGAAAAAAAGGCATTCGCGGAAAACGTTACGAAATCTAAAATATTCTTCATAGAAAGAAGGTAAATACACCATTTTATTCTCAAAGAAACGTTTTATAATATGGTGAAAAGACCAAAACTATAGCATCTATACTTTTCTTAAATCTGCTCTTCAAAGTTGACCGATTTTTCCGAAAAATCTCGGAATTTTTTGAATATTTTCCAAAATATTGGAGGTATCGACATTGTAATTACATATTCGTAATTTACAACCTCGAATTAATATAATCTAATTATTTCTTCAATATAGAAAGAAAAAAAATTTTTTTTTTGGACTTTAAAAAATTTTAAAAATTTGAAGATGCCAAGAACATGTTAAGCAATGGTGGATTTGGTAGATTCCTCCTGTGAATACTGAGGTAACTTAATTGTTTTTTTGAGGTTATGCCTCCAAAGGTGCAAGTGGCTTTAGATTCTCACTCCTCGAATAAAAGTAACCGAATTGAACTAGACAGGTTCGACCAAGTGAGAACCTTCAAAGGAGGCAGCGTATCGACTTATTCAGCTGTCGCGCACGGCGACGCGCGCGAGTACACCCAGCTCGTGTGGGCGGAGTCTTACAAAGTGGGATGCGCACGCGCTGTCTTCCAATCGGACTCAGGGCCTGACGTCACCTACAAGGAGATCCTCGTGTGCAACTACGGCCCCTCTGGTAACATCCCCGGCAGCCTGTCTACGTGCGGGGGGCCCCCTGCAGCGCCTGCACGTCCGGCACCAAGTGCGAGGCCGAATACCCCTCTTTGTGCGCCAGGGATTTCGAAGCTGAGCCCACTCCCAAACCCCAAGCGGAAGACCTGGGGATCAGAGGATTTCCCGGAGAAGGAGAACGAGTCGATTTGGACCCAAACAGGAATTATAACGGAGCTCTTGCGAGAACTTACTGGAACGCACCTCTTTTATACAGTATACTCTATGATTTATATAGATTCTATGATTGAGTTTTTGACAGATGTGTATTCTATGGTTTTATTCATAAGATATATCCCTTTTAAATGTTGTAAACTCGTCAAGAATGAAATAAATCTGAAAACATGAAGTCATGAGAGATGATTATCCTGTTCAGGCTATTACGACAATTATGGAATGAAAATTCAGCTGGAAGTGAGTAAAAAGCTGTAACTTACTTGTTGGGAGGAACGTTGGTGGGTGGCAAAAAGGAATACCTCCTGATGTAGTGGCCCAAAACGCTATTACAGCATTCGTTGAGGATGTGGTTAAGAGGTATGTTGGCGTAGCCCAGCAAGAGATCTGTACTCTCCGAAAAGTACCCCAAACGTCGACGTTTAAATATTTGGAGTTGTCCTTCAGGTTGAACTGGTACTCGTTGTTCAAAATCAACAAGGAATTGGGAGGTAAAGACTGGCTCTTGTAGATTTCCACTAGAGGGGTAGATTGCGGTTGCTCCTGTAGGTCTACATCGGTTTTTACGATCTCTGGTATGTCGGAGATCGAATGTTTCTTTGAGGAGAAGCCTGGGATCGAGATGGTCTGGAAAAATTCAAGTAAGTCTCACGATACTGTCTCAAATGGTCTAAAAACGGTTACGTTGGACTTGTTTATGAAGAAATTTATTTGAATTGTTTTTATCAACTTTTTTTTCCTAATTTTCTATCTTCGGCTTCTAACCTGCTTGAAAGAAGAATGTTGAGGGGTGCCTGGATTGCTGGAAGACGGTGTGTTCTTAGCACTGTTCTCATTCGAAGGCTTATCCGAGACTGAAGTTTTCCTCCGTCTCAAACTGAAGTTACCAATAGTTTGAGCCAATTTAGACATATTCTCAGCGCTACTTCCAGTCTTTAACAGTTTATCAGAAGATTTAGTTTTCTCGATCCCTAAAAAATACAAGTTGACCGAAAATTCCTTTATTCACCTTCGAAACAAACCTAGAATCTTGTTCTTCCTTTCAGGTTCTTTGTCCTTTTTTGGAGACTCCAAAATCACGAAAGTGTCTTGTTCGATTTGGGTTAACTCTTCTTCCGAAGTTTCACCGTTTGGATTTTTGTTCTCGGCTGGGTTTGCTGTTTGTTCTGTACTTTTCATTATGTAATTTTCCGCGATTCTTTCTACTCTCAGGGTGATGTTGGTTCCGGAAATTGATTTTATTGCTTTCGTCACCTGTAAGCCAAAATCAGAAATACATTTATAAGTGCCACCTATTGCGAATTAACTGTACTATAGTTATATAATCTTTCTGCAAGCAATAACTTGACAAAGTTTCATTGCAATGGATCAGCTCAATAGCAGATTAGAACTCAGTTAAAAAATTAACTTACCTGAGGTACAGTGAGTATGTTTTTATTCTCTATGCTGAGCACAACGTCCCCAGGTTTTAATCCAGATCGAGAAGCGATACTGTGCGGTGAGACGCTATCAACGATTACCTGACCCTGCTCTTGCTTGAAAACTACACCTAGAGTTGTCAATCTATGTTTGGCGAGAATTACTTCCAGCATCATGTAGTAATTGTCATCCTTCTGATAGACGCAAATCCAGGGAGAGCTATCTGATGAGTAAAACAAGGGATAATCATTTCAAGCAATAATAAAAATGCTAAGTTTACAAAGCAAAACTTGCGAAGGACACAACTAATAAACAACATGCGTACCAATAGCAAAGGTGTAATAAATATTTTGGATGCCTGTCGGTGTGGCAAGCCTGCTTATTTCGACGCAATTGACCTCTAGTTGTCCTTGAGGGACGATTTCACCATCCTCTAAATCCAATTGGCTTGGATCTGTCTTGACAAAGAAAGGTTTGTATCTGTGAAAGAGATTCCGTTAGAAATTGGTTTAGGATTTATCATATCGGACTTTCGCTCAATTACTAACCTAATTTTGTAGTTGGGTAAAGTATGTTTACGCTTAATAGCCTTCTTGATTTGATTCACTATGACGTTTGTGATGTTTGCTTGCAACTGTCGTCCTTGAAAATGAGATTCAACAGCCAACTCAATCAACGGGTCCGAATAAAAGCTGAAGGACCAATGAGTATACGGGATTCTGGTGAACTGGAGACGAACCAGACCACAAATTTTTTTAACTGAAAAAACATTTATCAAGATTCATTCACTCTTTTAGGTAGTGAACGTACCTTTAATAGATAGAAAGGCGGCTTTGGAAAACTTCATTTTACCGTCAATGCACAACATGAAATTCCCGGAATAATCGATATTCAAACATAGCTCAAGAGTCTCAATATGTCCCTCTTTCTTATCTAATTTTACTTCGTTAACGTTAACTTCTTTGATGTCTGGAAATTGGCTTCCTAAATGCATATCTTTAATCTGAAAGTAAAACAGAAGATAAGAGATAACGGAACTACCCAGACTGCGTATTACTTACACTGATACTGTCAAAAACTTTTCCTATCGTTGTTTTCGTCATTAATTCGTCGAATTCCAAGCTCAATTTCTTGAAGAGCCAACATTTCAAAGACTCCGAATGCCTCAATTCGTGGAACAAAAATTGTAATACTAAACTAATCGGTAAACTGCAGTCTTTCCCATCTGAACCGAGGTTTTCGGATTCTATTTGTTTTCTCAATGCCTAAAAAATCGAAGGGGAAATGACAAAAATACGTGCTTATTTCGTGCATACCTCTGGCAGAGAATAATGTGTTGATGGTTTGTCAGGAGCTTTAGCCAACGGGCTCTTCTTGAAAAAAGCGTAAAATATATAATACTGAACAACTAACGTAATCACAATACCCAAAAAAATTGAGAAGACGGACAAAAAAAATAAACCGAAAATATCCATTTTCAATCGATATCACAATATTTACTGAATTTAGGTGTCGTTAAAAAAGGATTTCTGGAACGTAGGTTTTTGTGGTCGATTTTGGCAGGGGAGTTTCACTTGCTATTCTCATTGCGGTTTCTTGCGACATTTGTTAATCGCGTACGTTCTTCCGTTCTCATGAACCTTTTGTTTCAAGAATTCTTGTTTCGGCCGTCTCCCAGGAGTTCACTGACGTGACAGCTCAATGTTTTTATGTCAAACCGACCCAGCGATCGAACGTCAAAAGTGACAAGTTCATAATACTGTCCAGAGGCGTGCCCAAGGTTGTCCACGTGGGTTTTATCGAACGGTAAAATTTAACCATTATTAATTTTCAGCAGAATCTTATTTACATTACAAAGAAAACTACAAACCCTTCAGGGGTGATTTCATTAGCTTTTCAGTCAATTAATCCTTTGGAGATTGTTCAATCAACCAATGTTTTATAGGTAAGACGCAAGAGAAAAATCTCTGTTAATTGTTTATGTTGTTTCCAAGTGTAGAAAAAATGATTCGGAGAATACCTCCATGATTTAATTGAATAAATATTGCGCAAGTTGGGAAATAATGAATGGAATAATTGACTGAAAATAAATTTGCATGTTTCATATGTATACTGTAATGAAAAATAGTGTTTGCAACATCTTTCATCCTATAAATAAACTTTGATGGTAATGAATGCTAAGTGTCATAAGTTGATATTTATCGGTAAATTCATATTTAGTTCCTCTCTAAATTAACGGAATAAAATTCTGTCTAGAATGCGACGAACAACAACTAATTATCGTCTTTTTATACTTCTTCGTTTATTGACAGTGAATTCATCCGGCATTACCAAGCAATTAACACTAGATCTACGGTAAAATAATGAAATTTTCCATGAATGAAACGTCTCGTTCTTTATACAAAATCTTGTTTCTTAGAGCTGAAGCTTGACCCATTTCCTCACCAGAATATACTAAGCGGAAATGCAAGAACACCGCAAATTAACATAATATTGTTTATCACGTGCGATACCTTGAATGGGTTTATAGCAACATTAATTTATTCTCAGTTCATGAACTTTCTGGGTTCATTTCCTCCTTTGTGATGTTTATAACTTCAAGTACACTCTTAAGAAGGTTTATTGTCTTAAATACTGCAGCGCCTTGAGGTAGTGACAGCTTCCTTTAAGGAATAAATTGATTTTGTTCACCTTCTAGAGTATTTTCAACCCTTACAGACCAGATTTTTCACTAGAATCAGGACGCCACGAAATATTTGTTTTTCACAAGTTTATGTCATGAATATTCTGGAAACTCGAAGATATATATTCGTAAATGAAAGAAATATCGCCGAGCCGATCTATAAATCATAACAATTAATCGTTCAGTTCTTGTAAAACGACGACAAACAAAACTTCTGACGGAATCTCATCGGTTGTTGCAAGAGATTCCAACTTTTTAATATTCATGAGATGCGAAGATCGGGTTTGTCTTCTGATGAAATTTTAAAGCCTTTTTAGTCACGATTACCGGGAATATGTTTAATTGTAAGCGCGTGTCTTAATGGGTGGATTGTGGAAAATAATTGCGTTTTACGATAAAAAAAATATATTTATTTGTCTCAAAGGTAAGAAACTTGAAGAAACTGATGCATTTCTTGAATGTATCACCTTAGACCTGATTGGAGTAAGGAATATTAGCGGGTACAGAAACAACTCAATTCTATTAACTAAAATGTTGAAAGTATAAAGTATTAACATTCACAGGTGAATGTCCAGTATCTCTTGCCTAGAAATTAAGCAGTTAAATGCTTGTGCAAGAACTCTAATATGACGAAACAAGCCATCTTCAATTCAGATTCGAAGGGAAACAAGAACGAAATAAGATCATTGACCTTTAAACTTATCCATTTCAGTTTCAAAATCATTTGATATCAATCTTTTTCGATCGCTTTCGTAAGATTTATTTTGACGCATGTACGAGGACTATTCGAGAAATTTTACACAAAAACTTGAGAAATATGTGTCAGAAGAAACTTAAATTCATGGTGAAATTGCATTAAAGTTGTCGAAAAATATATGAAACACTTACAATCAAATTGAAGAAGTCTAGTGTTTATTATTGAAGTTGAAAGAAATTTTGTGAAATATTTAGTGGATGCACTTCGTATCTGCCGTTCGAAAACGCGTCAGTAACTTTCATAATCGAATGAAAAAAATTAGGGCAAATTTCGCCCTCAACCTAGACCCATTCCGATACAAATTTCAGCAAGACGAATTGATTTACGAAACACGATTTGATTTAAAAAGTCGCCCGATATTATAATTAATCTACGGAGTTAGACACTGACCACCTCAGGCGAATTCATTAATGAATAATAAACGCAGAAATGGCAATAAAATCAACATTTCCAATAGCCATTCTTCGGGAGAATAACAGACTTTATTTGTTTTTGCACCGCTGTTGTTCCGAATACACTCGTCGACAAAAATATTGTACCCTTTGGAATGATTGATTTGGCAACGCAATTTTTTCATTTAGTTCTTGATAACATCGCCGAAATGCAAATAATCTGAACGAGTTGTGGGAATTTGATTGGAATAACTTGTAGAGCGCGGTTTAGAAGTAGAACAAAGCTTTTTTTCCTCAGAATTTGGTTTGATTTTTCCTGTTGTTGATTAGATAAAAAATGAGTTCACTACCACATATTTTATATATTGCGAAATTTCGATTTTCAGACAGTGGAAACTGTTTTTTATTGTTATAGATAAGAGTCATATGAAAAATATTTTGAACGAATACAAAATAAAAGTATATTTTTCAAGTAAAAAATTCGGGTACGAAGATCATAGAGAATACCTAGTTTGGATCATAGAGTACAATTATTAAGGGATCAAAGATAATACTTATTTAAGGTTCATAGAGTATAGGAGCTTCTTGCTCCATAGAGTTTGATATTAGTGTTGTCATAGATAGAAAAAATGTGAAAACATCATAGAGAAATCTTTCATAATATGATGGTCTTTTTTGAATTTGAAAGTGACAGATGCTTCCACCGCTTAAACATTCAACCGCTAGAGGCGCTGTTTTTCGGAAAATGGAAGTATTCTGAAAGAGAATATGAAGCAATATGGAAAGAACATTGTTGGTTCTAACAATTCCACCTATAATTCGATCTATTCCAAAGATTTTTCGAAAATATAAAAGAAGGAGGGTTAAAAATTGTTGGTACATGGGACAACGTTTTGTGCGTCCCGTATATACGTGCGGCGCAAAACAACAACAATCCCACCTTCTCTCGGCGATTATTTAAAAGGTGTAATATTCAGAAATGATAACAATTTCAGGCAAACGTCGCGCGTCTGAACTCTTGGGCTATTTTCGATAGACCTCTACACTTTCGCAAAGTTAAATAAAGCAACTATTACTTGCGCCGCGAATTGAATTTATCTCGTTGCATGCAGCCGGTAAAAAATGGAAACCGAAGATATTTTCAACACGAACGAATCGATAACGTCTGTTATTTTGAACTGGGACATTTACGCACATGGGAACGATAAGTTTTACGAGAACGATGTGAGAGATTTTTTTAAGGGTTTGGGGAGGTTTTTTTACGTCGTGAACCCTGAAGAAACCACGTTTGAGACTGTGGAAGAAGTGCCCAATTATTACGCACAAGTGAGTAATAGATTTATTGGGATAAACTGAGGATAAAAAATTCAAAGGAGGAAAAAAAATTTAAAAGATTTCAATTTCGAACTATGAGAGTTTTGGGGGAAATATTCAACCAGAATCACCCTTGCTTTGCATTTATTTTTAATGTTTACGTCTTCAAACGGAGGAATTTATTTTATTGCTTTGATCGTTATTTCGAATTTTGTTAAAAAAAAAATCTGTGGGCTATAAGTTTGACATTAGGAGCTCAAATATAATGAACCAAAGTTAGCAAAGGAGGGTACATAATACACAATACTTTGATTTTCCTTTTTTCGAGAATTTCAATTTTCTTTTTTTTGGGAAAACTTGAAATGTAAGAAATAATTTTCTTTGAAATTATATCGATATTCATTTGAATCATCCACCCGCGAATTCTACACCAGCTAAAAATCCGCATCGATAAATTTTCGAATTATTCGATCAATTTCGAATTTTTTAACTTTTTTTAATTTCTAGGCATGGCCCTATTTCCTGATGTTTATCATCCTGGAGAACATAGTTCTTCTGATCGAAAAGAAACCGACGATAAGATTCAACGATGGCATAACCAGCTTGTCCCATGGCCTTGCCCATGAATGTGCCAAGTGAGTGACCTTTATATGTTTCTTAACTCGAATACTGGAATGAAAGATCCACTTGGATCATCTTCTTACTCCTTTACGCTTGAAAAAAAAACGTGAAATACACGTTACTTTTCGAATTTTTGCAGCTTGTTTGAAATGTACATTTTTTGCTTGTTTCAGGATCATCTTTAGAGTGTTGGAAAGTTACTGTTACATCTCGATATACACCAAATGGAGACTCTTTGATTTGGCATGGGACGACAGGGTTACTTGGTATCTAGCGGCCTTATCCATGGATTTTTTTTACTATTGGGGACATAGGGCAAGTCATGGTGAGTACGAAAAATAAAATCCACTCCTCAATCCGAACATTTTCGAATTTTCTTTCGATTATACAGACTACAACGGTTGTTCGATTTCGTCATGAATAATTATGATTAGAAAATGGGAGCTTCAAATTGAAAAGTTTTTTCTGACTCGTTGGTATAAGCAAAAAAATTCAGAAGTTTAAGTTTCCGAGGAAAAAAATCGTTTCATTTTAGTTTCAGTATTTTTATCTGTGAATGAAAGCCTGATCATTAATTACTACTTTTAGAGGTAGAAGGAGAAAAGGTTCATCTAATGAGAAAAAAGAGGCAATTTTATATTGCTGTCTACATCATTTTTTTTTTCAAACATTTTTATTCACCTTTATTATATTATATTCATGGGTTGAATAAATGAATTAATTAGTGTTTGGGCATAGAATGTTCTCTCTCTATTTCAGTATTGTAATGAATTCATTACAGTATTAAAAGTAATGCTGTAATGAAACTCATTACAGTATTGTTTTCAGTTATATTTTACTTTTCGTAAATCAAATCAATTCAAATTCCATAATCTGTCAAATTTCGTCAGTCACACCAACTGTCAAGATACAATGCAAAAGTCACTAATCTGAATTTTCATTTGAGTTTCGAGAGTATTTCACAAAAATTTAGTGAAATAGAGAAAATACCGTTTAATACTCGTTGCAGAAGGCAATTCCAACACTCATGCTTTCGAAAACTCGCTCCTTCGTCGCTCGTTTTCAAATTTCACATTTGTGTTGGAATAGGAGCTCATTCTGCAACTTGTTTTAGAATATACTATTATTTAATGTTCCCGACATAGACTTTTTAGTAGTCTATGCTCCCTGACTTCACATTTCCCCGCAACAACCATAGAATTATTTCTGACATTCTTAAATTCTAGAGGTGCATATTCTGTGGGCCCAACACCAAGTCCACCATAGTTCTGAAGAATTCAACACAGCCGTTGGTCTCAGACAGTCTGTGTTCCAAGGCTTCAGCTTTGTAAGTTGCCCCGACACCCACATTTTTTTTGTGGTCTTTATGACGTGATTACTTCCAGCTCTTTTATCTCCCGATGGCTTTGGTGATCCCACCGTCGCTGTTCATCACCCATCACCAGTTCAATTTGCTGTACCAATTCTGGGTGCATACAGAAGCGGTTGAAACTCTTGGTCCGTTAGAGTACATTTTTAATACGCCTCAACATCATAGAGTGCACCATGGTGAGCATTGATTATTTTCTATGCTTGCATATACGTTTTTCGGATGTTGGCACTCCTTATTTCTGTTTGCAGGAAGCAACATTTGGTGTTTGGACAAAAATTACGGTGGAGTCCTCATAATATGGGACAGGATGTTCGGTACTTTTGGTAGCGACAAAAAGGACGAAGAAATTATTTATGGACTTGTTGTTAACAAGCCATCTTTCAATCCTCTTCAGCTACAGGTGAGAACCTCGTTTCAGACTGGGGAATCTCATTTTTTTCAGAATTCGTCAGTTTCATACGCAATTTTTTCGTTTTTCAGACTTTCTACACGGCGTACGTTTTTCGAAGGTTCAAGGAGATGGAAAATTGGAAGCTTAAACTTTGCGCCCTATTCATGGGTCCAAGCTGGCGACCTGGAAGCCCTAGGCTCGGTTTGGACGAGGAAAAAATCAAGGTGAATAATTTTTCGTTTGAATACGAAAATTAGAAGACGCGAAAAGTAGGGATATTTTGATTTTGTGAAATGGTCAGCCTGCGTTTTGACATGTCTATGTCATAGAATATCATAAAAATCTCTATGAGCCACGAGCACAAATTATATATAAATCTGTGGTTGAGAACACAAATTTAATTTTCAAAAATGTCAGTTTTAAGACGAAAAGAAGCGTTTTCCTTTACGATAATAGGAAAAATGGAAAGGACAAAAGTAGTTTGCATAAACTTTGTTGATATCTGCGAAATTTTTAATATCCTTGCATGTGAAGGTGTGAATGAATCGTAAAACTCAGATTCATATCTCGAAATTACTAATTCGAATATTTCAGGTTGGACCTAGAGAAAAGTATGAAGTGAAGATTCCCCAATGGTGCAATTTTTACATCTTCGTCCACTTTTGCGTTGTGCTTTATGGATATCACAAAGTCATGTCTCTCTACTCGGTAAATTTATCGGTAGGTTCCAACAGACACATCTTACTAACGCAATTTTTTGCAGGAATTGTCGCCAGTGTTTATCTTCACCACTATCGTCTTGGTCTTCACCACTTTAACATCGATAGGCATGCTATTCGACAATCACCCTTACGCGAGCAGTCTCGAAGTTGTCCGTTGCCTGTCTTTGGTGCTGGCGATACAAAAAGCGCAATTTCTCGCCTTCAACGATAATTTCTTGCTGGCGATGGAAGTTTTGTTCTCACTTTCCGGCGTTTTCTGGTTTTTGAGAACTTTGAACGTGCTTCAACTGGTTCCTCATGAAAAGCAGGGAAAGATGGAATGAGAACGCAACGACTGATTAGTTTTAGGAGTATGCAGGTTTTACTGCAATATTTATTTGCATGTTCAAGTTCCTTATGGAGATACACGATTTGCCAGCAAGGAATTTTGATCAAGATATTATTCTTCGAAGCTATATTAGCTTGATATTTATTGCAAGAATGTTTTAAAAGACTTTTCGTCACATAAAATGTCCCAGTAAAGAAGATTTCAAGAATTTATCAGAAATGATTGGATATTCTTCATCAGGCTGTAGAATGTAAGTTCAATTGACTAAGAAATAGCAACAATTCTTATTATTTATTTATTTAATTAGAATAAGGGTATACTGTCTGAAAGATTTCACAGCCAAAAACCACAGCAATAGTAAATATTTGGGGGCTTTTCAGATAATTTGCTGCAAGTTTTTGCTCAAATTGTGAAACATTATTATAGCCTGAAAAAATTTACTATTGCCAAGGGTGAAATGTTTAATTCACCCTTTATAATTTTCTACTCCCTAAGGTATGATAATTTTATCGATTGCAAAAACGCAAAGATTGAAAAATCTACAATTCATGATAAAAAAGATTTCTAAAAACTGGTTTTTGATTCTACAATCGAGAAAATCCTTCCACCTAGAAATCCCATGCAATATTCAGAGCGAAGAAAATCCATTTATCGGTAAAAATATCTTTTTCAGGAACGGTTACACTCAACACTCTATAAAAGATTACAAAGATAATATAATAAAATAAATTAACGCACGAATTAGAGTAATACAATTGGCGATAACTTGGGCTTTGATAAAAAACAAATATTCCCTGTTCCTTCCAAAAGAAAAACGACAACGGCTCAAGAACATTAGCTCAGTTAGGTTTGATCGAAAGATACATCTTTCCTTTCAACATCTGCTTAACGGGGTTTATACGTTTCAAGATTTGGGTCATTATGTTCACCAGCTGTTCGCTGGACAATCCTGTCTTCTTGGACTTGAACTTCTGGAGCAATTCGGTTGTTGTCATAGGTTTTCTCATCAGATATTTACGTACAGCTTCTTCAGTTATGCCGGACTCGCTGAAAACAAAATTTGAATAAGATCTGGTGAAAATAGAAATATAAAAGACAAATCGATAAATATCTAGGGGATCAGAAAGTCTTCTGTACCTTGAGCCAGGTATAGAATTGAGATCGAGTTTCATTTTTTTGTTGGCCGGACCAGCTAGAGCTTCGTTTATTATCTTCCTCTTGTTATCAGTTGGGGTAGCCGATCTCGAACTATTCTCACTGCGGAAAAACAGAATAAACTACAAATTTCACAGAATTTATTTTCATAATACCTGTTAATATCCTCTTTCTTCGATTTCTTGTCTCCCGACTTCTTTTTATTAGATTCATCTTCCGAACTACTATCTGAACTAAAGTCGCTCAAACTCTCTGAAAGTAAACAAACTTCTTTCCTTTGCAATCCAATTTATTGTCTTATTTACTCACCTTCTTTTTTCCCTTCTTTTTTTGTATCCTTCTTCGACTTCTTTTTATTCTTTTTCTTATCTTTGTCTCCCTTCTCTTCAGCTTGATTATCCCCTTCTTTTTCCTTATCTTCTTCCTCATTACTTGCCTCCTTATCTGATTTATCGGAATCTTCATCTTCTTCATCTGAATTTAGAAGCTTTTTGAGTCCTTTCTCTTCCGCAACACTGTCTAGATTCGTGTTTTCCGGTTCACTATCGGTACTGTCGCTTATGTAATCCAATTCTCTACCTTCTCCGTCTCCATCATCAGAGTCTTCGAAAGCTTCAATATCTGTATCCCTTTTCTTTTTTTTTGGACCATCTAAAAATTTATTTTTGTCACATCTCACAAAACTTTTACACTCGATTCAACTTACTCTTTTTGCCTTTCCCCTTCTTCTTGTTGTCTTTCTTATCTTCCCCTTCCTCTTCTTTAATTTCTTCGTTGTCAGAAGAATCATCATCCGAACTGTTCATCCATTCGTCCATTTCGGATATTTTCAAGTCCTTGGATTTGCTTGGTTTCTTTCCTTTCTCCTCTTCCTCCATTTCTGTTTCTTCGTCCCCCTTCAGTCTTTTCCTCATCATCAGCGAGAAATAGTTCATGTGCTTGTTGCGTTTGCTGTATTCTTCCTCTGCTTCTTCAGCGGACAGGGATTTGTATCTTTGGATGGGTTGAAATTTGTACCATTCTTGGAGCGGAAATGCTTCAATGGCTCCATCTTCAGCGTGAGTGAAAACGTAGTAAGCGGTGTTCTCTGACACTCCCCCTTCTCGTATGCCTTTGAATTTTTTAACAGTGCTTCCACATGTTTTAAGAATCCAGGGTTGATCGTCTACCTTATACTTCTTGGCTATGATACCTAATTTTTTCCTTCTGGCCTCTTCTTTTGCCTCTCTTCCAAACTCTGAACCCGCACCAAATCTTAAGATAATAATAAATATAATAATTGTTTACTCATCACCACAATTATCTTTTGAAATTAAATGAACAATTCACAAGAACATCAATCAGCGGATAGTCGTACAACTATTACCTTTTATTTAATATGGAAAACCAAACTTGTATAAGTACTAATTAATTCCAAATACATACTTGGGCTGATCTTCATCAATCCCTTGTACTCTCTCATATTATTTTCCCTTTCCATCTTTACTTGAGTCCATTTTCCTATGTCGACGTCCAGATTTCCATTGAATCTCATCACATGATAACGTTTCTTTGAATTTTTTGGGACCCTAATCGAGTACTCTCTAACGCTTGGTGGCTAAAAAGTTGAAATTTGGGTAGAATTTATATCGAACATAGGTTCAATTGATTTCTAGACTTACTGCTTGTGAGGTCATGTTGATGACAAAGACAAATTTAATTTATAGGAATTATCAACAACAATTTATGACTTATGAACTTTCTGAAACCATTGGCCTGATGTGATCAAATATTACGACGATTTTTAGAAAGTAAAAAGGAAAGTTTTTCACCGCAGACGGTTTGCAAAATATTCTATGTATATTGCCACCACAGATGACAGAATGGCCACAGAATTTTGAAATATTGCATAGACGAATAAAGTTTTTTTCTCTATGTTATATTGTGTTCTGTGGTGATTATTTAATTGTTCTATGGTCAAACTGGCAACCACTGAGTTATATAACTCAGTGCTGTCAAAGAATAACACCGACGTCTCTAACCAAAATAAAAACCCCTAACTGACAATTCTCCCAAATTAAAACTATTCGGACTTCCATAATTACCTTATGAATTAGACATAAATAAATAAAATGGTTGTTGGCTATTCATCGGACGAAAAAGCACTCAAGAAATTCACGAGACAGATTATAAAACATCACAATTTCGTTGGTTCTTTTTTGGAACAGAGGTATGTGCCCCAGCTGGGTTGCTACAAGAAAATCATCAAAGTCTCGAAGAAGGAAGGGATTTTCATCGAAAATTTATCAATTATCAAGCGTAGACTCGAACAATTCTACGAGAACTCGAAATGGATCGGAATTACAAACACAGAAACTCTCGAATCTCCTGCGGGATTCAATCTATGGGTAGATATCGAAGAAGAAATTTTTGGCACGTACAAGTTTTCTGTGAGAAATGTTTCATTTTCCAAAGACCAAGTTTCTTTGAAAGTCGCAATGATCGATTCATTTGAGGAAACGCGCAACTCGAGGGAATCAAGTCGGAATAATTCCAGATCTGCCAGTTCTGAGAGTTCTAGGAGTTTGATTGAAGATTGTGAGAAACCCATTATGACCTGGAACAACTTTAAGAATTCTGTAGTTTTCATTTTTCTATTGATTTTAACTATTATGACATTAAGTGTACAAGGTATAAAGTATTTACTTGACTACATATTGAAATTGTTGGAAGTTTTAACGCCAATGGTTATAGCAAGTTTTGACACAATTAGTAAGATGTTCGGATCTCTTTGTTTCTTGATAGCCTATTTATGTAAGGGTGGTGAGAAACAGTATAATGGGTATAACCATGTTATGCAAATGCAACATTATCAACCTATACAATATCCATGCAACAGATATAAGGCTCTCCCATATAAACAAAAAAGTTCTGTAGTAATTACGGAGTTGGAAGAATAATAAGTTTTTAATTACGAAACTTTCAATGAACTTTTGATGTTTACTTTTGTATAAATATATATTCATATCGAAGAGTGATAAAACAAGTGATTTAAATGAAATTATAATTTGTGATTGAAAAAATTTGAAATTTACTCTGGTCAAAATAGGATTTGATATAAACTTTTCAACATTAACTTTTATAATAGAAAGAATGTCTACGAAAAGATTCTGTTTATTTAGTTGTTGGTATATTTCTTTTACTCAAGTACACAAATAACATTCACATTATCTGATTTTGGGGTGAAGGTAACTAAAATTATGTAGCTTCATTGTCGTTGTATGGATAAGTATTGGTGTTTGAAATAAATCTGAATACTGAATACAATTGGTTGTAGGTCCACTGAAAATTTTCTGAAATGTGATTGATTTGTCTCTTTTATTCTGTTAATTATTACCATGACATTTCAGTAGACTGTGATACTCAAGTTTATGGGCAACCTACCATAATTCAGGTGTTTGAAAGAAGTTTAGTCATTTTCACCTTTTTAATTTCATGGATGAATATTTCACCCATGAATAGTTTGACTTGTTGGATGAATTTATTGTATTTATATGTTTTTGATGCATATAATAATGCAGATGAATCTTGGGCAATATCATTTATTTTGTGATTGGAAGAAAAATGAAAATATACAATTTTTGGTGTAACTTTTCGTTTTATGTAATATCCAATGAATGAAAGAAAGCAATCTTTAGGAACGATCATAGTTTTTGGGAACTTTGCTGAAACAAATTAGCGGCATTATTGTTTTTCAAAGGTCACAAAAATTAGAAAAGAGTAGGTAATCGTCACAAAAAACTTCATTCTTAATTACTGAAATTTATTACTTTTACACAATAATAAAAAGGAATATCTAAATATGAGTTTTTGGGTATCAAAAAAGTACGCTAATAAATAAAATAACAACATATCCACTTGAATAATATCGGCCGAGTGTATCTTGAAAATATATTGTGACTAGTAAAATGACTTTCAAATATCCTTCGAGTTCTCATCAAGACATGCTCTACATTATCATTAACATAAATACAACTACAACATTCACATACCTCTTTTATTAATAACTTCGGCTCAAACTTTAAGAGACCCTCTCATTTCATGTCCATAGATAATTTTTATTATGGACTTTAATCGTGAAACAGTTTGAGTAAGAGTTACCTTTCCCATTTAAACACTTAATTTACTCTATTTACAATTGATTTTGAGTATGAAAAAAAATTCAAGGACTTACGTTTTTCAGTACCGATCTTATATTATTACTGTATTGGTCTTGCTTATTTGCTGATATGCACAAATTATTTTAATTCAAGATAATGGCAGTTGCATGAACTATTAGACTAATCATCAAATCTAGTGCTCAATGAACGTGACTAACATTATATAAAAAAGAAATAATTATAAATCGATTCGAATATTGTGAGGGGGTGTGATAAATATCAAACAAGATCCCAAGATTTATACACTTGAATTTGCTAGAACGCAACTTGTGGTGGATTCAATTCATTGATTCCAGTTGGAATCGAGTAAAACCATGGAAATTGTTCTATAAAAAATTTAAAACGAATCGGCTCTAGAATCTTGCAGTGATATACGAAGACCAAAAGGTGAAATTACCAAAATACATTTGTTTCGCAAAAAAGCTACATTTCAAAAATGGCAGATGCAACTTTGAAGTGTAAAAGTTGATGCAAGGTTCAGAATTATATGAAATCGTTATTCTATCACAACACATTGAAAATAGAGAACCTTTCCTTTTAAAACTATAAATATAATAACTGATAGTAGCTTTAAAACCTTGAATAGCACTGGTTGTCATGGAGGAATTATTTTTTCGAAAACAGGGCAAGAACGGCACAGACTAAACCTTATTCCGGCTAGTCTTTCAGCTGAGGTTCAAACATGATTTTCAGACCAATCATACAAAACCTACGATACAAAACAATCGGAAAGATACAAAACGATTAGAAAGATACAAACCGATCAGAAAGAACTGACGAATCGTTCTGAAACACCTCCTCGTCTGGCCGCTTAAAAAAAGAATTCGAATCTTCTAACCGAATACTTTCTTTTCGAAAGCGACATGCAGACGCGTGACCAACACACTGAGGTAATCTCTGAATTCAGAGTCGGGGTTGAACACTCGATCCAAAAAGTCCTCGTTGTTGAAAAAACTGAACACCCTGTCGATACGCTGCAGAGTGCGGGGCGTGAAGTGGATTTGGGCAATGCTCATCACTCCATCGTAGCACTCGTTGAGGCAGTGGATCATGAAGGCCCTGTCGTACGTGTAGTCCATCTCGTAGAAGGTCATGACGTTCATCGCTATGATCTTGAGCTTCGCCTTCAGCCTGATGATTCGCATCTTCTGATCGTCGTCGAACGAGTCGTTCCTAAAGAGCATCGCGAACTTGATTACTGCCTTAATTATGTACTTGATCAACTTCTCGGCTTCTTTCTTGTCGTTTGTCTGGAACGGAACGGGCAGGTTTAGGCAAAATACAGAACTGAATATCTCTCTTAGGGCCAGTTTCATAATCAATTTTAAAGTGCCTTTAATTTTAAAGCTCCTTTAAGTTCGACATTTCAGTTTCATAGCACATTTCAGGTTCTTAAAGCCACTTTATATTTAAAGGCCCAATCTGGGACTTTAGCAGCTAAAGTATGTTTTATAGGGCCAGTTTCATAATAAACCCCTAAAGTACACTTTAATTAAAGTGCACTTTCAGCTAAAGTCCACTTTAAAAGTCAACCCAATTTCATAATGAAATTAAATGGGACTTTACTTAAAGGAGACTATAGGTGAAATGATGTATGTTGGCATAACTGAAATCGTTTCATTTGTCCTAAAATAGACTGTTGCAGTTGTATTTAACCATTCTCGGCCTTGAAAATACCAATCCCAAACTGAATATTACAAAAAAAAATGGAATTGATGATTGCGGTTGACAAAAGGGAGCATTGCCTCAGATTAACATCATTAGATTTAGAAATCGAAATAGGAAAAAAGAATTGAATAAACATAATCTTTGAAAAAGCATTTATTTTCACCAAATACATCAGCTTAATATAGCAAAATGACCTGTTATGATTGAATTTTTAACATGTTTCCCATTGACTGCATCAGTAAAAATTTTTTAATTATCACCTAATTCCTTTTCAAAATTATTGATAGGAAACATGTCATTGATATCAATTGCAACACTACAGTTGCAACCACAATGAGCCGTATGGTGTCTATTTGTAGTCTCATTTCGAAATTGGAAAATTACGTTTCCATACTCTCATTTTAGTATTCTCATTCCACTTGTGAAAGTTGATTTCAAAATAAAACAACATAACTAACCTCAAATGAATTGAGAGTTTGAACACGAGAGGTTAGGAATTCAGGGCTAAAGGATACTTTGGCTGCTAAAGTCCCGAAAATGGGCCTGAATATACAGTGGCTTTAAGAAAGTTAAATGTGTTATGAAACCGAAAAGTTCAACATTTCAGTTTCATAACACATTTCAGGTTCTTAAAGCCACTTTATATTTAAAGGCCTAATCTCGGGGACTTTAGCAGCTAAAGTATCCTTCAGCTCTGAATTCCTAACCTCTCGTGTCCCAACTGTCAATTCATTTGAGGTTAGTTATGTTGTGTTTTATTTCGAAATCAACTTTCACAAGTGCAATGAGAATACGGAGTATGAAAACGTAGATTTCGAAATTTGGAATAAGACTACAATAAATGCCATACGGCTCATTATGGTTGCAACTGCAGTGTTGCAATTGATAACAATGACATGTTTCCTATCAATAATTTTGAAAAGGAATTAGGTGATAATCAAAAAATTTTTGCTGATGCAGTTAATGGGAAACATGTTAGAAATTCAATCATAACAGGTCATTTTGCTATATTAAGCTGATGTAATTGGTGAAAATAAATGCTTATTCAAAGATTATGTTTATTCAATTCTTTTTTCCTATTTCGATTTCTAAATCTAATGATGTTAATCTGAGGCAATGCTCCCTTTTATCAACCGCATCACTTCTTAGGACCCTCTGATTAACCTAACCTCACCTAACCTCAATATCACTCACAAACTTCAGACAGTCCCCAAACTAAACAATAGTTGAACTTACGTATATCTTTGCTATTACGTATAAATGGTCCAGCATGTTAGAAGTGTTCTCGTCTATGAACATTCGCGACATACTCGTCCCAGCCATCTTGGAGAGAATTTTTTTCTGGGCGCTTAATCCTATCTCTCGAGCTTTGAAGCCGCTCTCGGCTATAACTGAAAAAAGAACAATTCTGTGAAATTTTTGCAATAACTTAATTATCGTCTATGATCCTTACACTGAAGGGTCATAGAAAATAATTTGGTTAGCGAGCGACATGTTGCCAACATAATATCAATCAGCAATCAGCACCCTAGAGGTAAGGTATATCAAGTCACAAAATAAAAATTGGTCAGAAGAGAGATTTTTCAGTTCGATTATTGTTTTAATAGTATATTCTAAAACAAGTTGCAGAAATTGAGTGTTGGAATTGCTTTCTGCAACGAGTATTAGACGATATTTTCTCTATTTCAGTAGAGTTTTGTGGAAACCCTCGAAATTCAAATAAAAATTCAGATTAGTGACTTTTGTATTGTATCTTCTCAGTTGGTGTCAATTTGAATTGATTTGATTCGAAAATTGAGTGGTTCGGAGGTCAGTACTGACAACCACAAAACGAAAAATATAACTGAAAACAATGCTGTAATGAGTTTCATTACAGCACTACTTTTAGTACTGTAATGAACTCATTACGATACCGAAATAGAGGTAGAATGTTTACTCCCATTATTTGGCGAATTGATGTACCTAGGGAGTTAAAAATGTATTCCACTAGGTAGAATGTGAATCAAATATTGTAGATTATTTGTGTCTGAAAAAATGTGACTTAACACACTTTACGTCTGAGGTGCTGATATATTCTTCGTGATCCCAATTGTGTTGTTGTTGTTTCCCATACAAAAAAATTGCTCTACGAAACTCCGAATGAATGTTAATTTATTATAGATGAATCGAAAGTTCAAATTTTTTTGCAGACGTGAAGATTGGGCTCATTTTCTTCTTATTGGACTCTACAATTTATCTGTTTGACTGCTTCTCAGAATATATTGAACCTAGTTGCTTGAAATTTAATGGAGAAGTGTGTTAAATTCTTCATTGTTCGAGGTTGGAATTGGAAAAAAAGGTGCTTGGATCAAAGGCTTGGTAAGTTAACTCCCACTATATAGGATTACTCATGATTAAATAGAATATTAGAGAACTTCCTTTTGAAATTGATAAGAGCTCGTCTGTACCAAAACATTATCTCACTCCCACATTAAAAAACACTTGAAATAGTTTTGTACGACATCTTGACTGAGTAACTGAATATATTCTAGAATTGATACATTATCTCGTTGTTTCCAATATATTTAAGTTATCATTTCGTTCGTAAACTTTATTCACCGATAAATGAACATTACAACAAAAAAACGCGATGTTTTATTCACGATTTAACTCAAATTGATTACTCACTCTGACAAATAAACTGATAATACGGGACAGGAACAAACAAAAATTGAAATAACGAAAATTAAAAAAAATACAATACCCTTCGCTGCCTTACGTTCCCTTCGTTCCTTTTCCTTTTGCTCTTCGCTTTGGTTGTCCATGGTTATGCTCGGGGTATAGTACACAACTACTAAACAGAACTGCACAGGCCACACAACAATAAGAAATCAAAAGATCCTAGAACGAGAAAGCGAAACTCGAAATAAAAAAAACAAACATGCGGTGCAAAAAATTAACTTTTTTCAAAGGCTACAAGCTGGCGGACAGAGAACTAGCTCGAAATGTGTATGGAGCGATAACATTGTCGAGTTTAGCTGCTCTGACAATTAAATAATTGTGGTAGATTTGTAAATATTCCAGTGATAAGGAGTAATGGGAAACGTGAGTTATGACGCATACAGGGTGGCGCATTTGCATCAACATTGCATTTCTGAGAATATTTCACGGTATTTTCCAAGATTTTTCGAGGTCTTCGAAACATTTATTCAAATAGTGCAAAAAAAAATATGATTCACTATGAAACGAAAAAACTAAAACACAATTCAGGCTTTCGCGAAATTCAAATGATTTTGTTACCATGGCTGATTTCAAGATTTATTTCGCGGAGATTTTTGAAAAAATACAGAACATGTTATATTTTCAGAATTCGCATTGGCGAGAACAGAAAGAAAAAATACACGTTCAATATCCATTACTTGTCTATTAGACTATCCTATAAGAAAATGGGGCACCCTGTAAAGTTCAAGCTGTCAAAAACTCATCCATATATTGAAAGAAAGCATGCAAAATCAACAATTCATATTCTATGGACTTTTCTATGGTATACTTACAAAGGCAATCGCTGCATTCTGTGCACACGCACTGATAAATGAGCCAAGCTTCCAAATCGATCATAGACATTCTCGTGAATTTTGAAGTTGATTAGGCTCTGAAAAAACACATTTTCTTCAATTCTTCGCATCGGAACCCTAAGGAATGTGTCAAAGATAGACTCAAAGTGATTATTTTTTAATTTTAAGGTTTTTTTTTCTGAAAACCTAAAAAACTCTATGATAACAGACAAATTTCTATGGTTCCCGTTTCAATCTCCCTAATTAATCTAAGATAACGAGTTTGTTATCTATGTTGATGAAGCTCTCGAAAATACGAAAGCGGACGTGAACATGACATAACTTAGAAAACAACGTTATCCCTTCTCCGTCTCCCCTGTTAAATTGCATTCCATTTAGCGAAAAAGCTCCGTTTAATCGAATAATTTCGAAATTCTCTACCTCGGAATATTCCGAACACGATCCTCTGTGTTGGATCCACAGAACGCTAATTAATGATATTATGGACCGCCGCGTCTCTATGCCTCTCACCTTCCGTCAATTTGCAAACGTATCAAACGGGACCGGGCACGTTCCAATAATTTATATACGTCGTTTTTTATTTGGACCCATCGGAAGCTTAGAGGTCAGGTCAAGGCCGCGTCGTCACTCGGACACTGGACACGGGGATAATTTTTTATCGGAAATTGGATTACGCCAGCATGCATTTTGTGATCTCTTCGGGGAAATAACATCATTATTTTTCTTCAGGTTTCGCCTGCTATTGATTCGGGATGAGATATCGAAAAGGTATAAATTCTGGTATGTCCAATGTCTATGGGAATAGACATAGAATTTGAAAATGGTGGAAATAATTTATTAAAGTTTTTTTTCGAATCTATCTGTGTCTATGGTTCTTCCAGGCAAAGATCATGGAGTAGATCTTAATTTTTTTATGCTAAATGCAGCATAGAAAAACTGGAAATGAATTCTTAGTTTCTCTAGGGCATTAAGTTCGGAATAAAAATGAAGTTGCGAATAATTTGTGCCGAAATCGTAATACGATTGAAAAAATTCATGATATTTATGTGATTCATGGTGTGTCGAATGTGTACGCAATTTTCTGTTGTCTGATCGATGGGGTAGAATGGATACAGCTAGCACCTGTTGTTTCCGTTCGAATGTTAACGAAGATACATATTACCGCATTCGTACAACGTATATTTTTCACCTGTCGCAACAGAATGTGGGCGCCAAAACTCAAGGAAAAGAGGTGCTTCACAAAATATTCCTTACCTACACGAACAGAATTGAAAATGAGGTAAGTATGATCTATTTCTTTATTTCTATCTTGTTAGCTTTTTTTGCTGCAAATCTCTACTTATGAATTACGATGGGCTCAAGTTAAGTCATCTGTTAATAGGTCAAATGAGTTCTCAAAGTTGATTTCATGTTAGAAAAATGCTTGTTAGGAAACGAAAGTATGAGTTGAAGTGGATGAGAAGAGAAATGAGCGTCTGAATCTTCTTGTATTCGATTGTTTGAAAGAAATAAGAGGTTCCCTCGAAAAAAGCAGATAGGGGGAGGGCCAATAATAGGATAAAATCGATAGTTCTGCCAAACTCATGATCCCTAATATATACAGGTTGTAAACTGTTATTTGAGAGGCTGTGTTCAATAAAGGTATTACAGCTTCACCAAGTTTTAATCAACAAATATCCCAAAATAATTCTAATCGAACCTGATAAAAAAAATCATTATTTGTTTCTTGATTATTTCGAGTAAACTAACTCTACTTAGGAAATTTTTATTGAACTAGATATTTAGTAATCACAAGAATCGTGCTGACGAGGATTTGGTCCAAAATTCCTTCGCGGTTCTAAAAAGGCTGCTATAAAAAAATAAACTCGTTTTCGACCAGATATTCAATTATAATTACTTCCGTCAGTAAAAGGTCAAAGCAAGAACTCGCGTGCTTCGAGTTACGATAAAATCTAATAAGCGAAATTAGATATTTACCCGTTTTAGAAAAATAGGTTATCCTATTTTATCCAATTTTTCCTACCTTTTTGGTTTGATCCGGGATCGAAGTTACACTAGGCACATATTTTGGTCCGACAATCAAGGAGGCGTAATTTAGTTCGTCCTTTTCAGCAACCGTTAAATTGACCGAGCCTCCTTGATCCTTATTACTGAATCTGACGTTTCAGAGCGTGAAAGACGTAAAACATGCAAACTCGACAAAAATCGAACTGCTGTCATGACAACCTAACCTCAGATACAGCTGCCTGCGCCCCCTCTGGAATTCTTGTTGAATACAATGCGCTTTGTCTAATTCCGTTCATCTTTCTCTTTTTACAATCGACATGTGTAAATCTTTAAGCGTGCTGCCATCTATCGAATAAGAGCAGTAAATCCAAAATTATGCCATTGGGCCAGGAGGGCAACACAAAATCAGAATACTCCTTCTTTCAACTATGATACAAACAATATTATTTGTATCATGTCATATAACTAATTGTAGTGTAAAGAAGTAAGGCTTGAACCTCTAGAAGGGGGCAGCTGTCCCCCCTTGATACGCCCATGGTGGCCACACCCTTGTTTTACTAACTCATTTGATATTTTTCCCTCCTGCTTTAAATTTTTGAAAGAAACTACCAATATTCTACTTAGCGGTGAAGGGACTTGAGTAAAACAAAAAGTACATATAACATTTTATAAAATATAGAGCTCAAAGCGAAAATTACATATATTCAATCATTACAAAATCTGTTTAGCACTCCACGTGGCTAATCAAATACATAAAATTATTCCGATCGATTCTATATAAATAAATATCGTTTAATCTGCTTATTTGTGCACACTTGTATAGTTTGTCTTTTATCAAATAAAGGTTAGAGTTTGTAGAAATTCCAACATTTTCTCTTTGCCATTCGAAAATCAATTTTGGAATTATATGAAAATTTTTAATCTGTATATTTTAAACTTCGTTTAAAGTATTGACTGATGTAAGCATTTCTCATTGCTTATCTAATATCCGTATAATATAAACCATTTTTGTTTTATAATGATGAAAAACCATAATATTTAGGTCCTGCGAAGTTTGGTAATGTTTAAGAAGATCATAATTCTGTTTTTAGCCTAGTATCACTCAGGACCTTTATTTCAATTGCTTAAAAATAGTGAGAAGTTCTTGCTTCGATAATTGGAATTGAAAATAATTGTCTTTATGATAGTTTTTTCCAGAAATTCAACCTCTCCGAAATTGCTCCTTTAAAATAATATTGGATGTCTTTTTACCGTCTTGATATTATTTGAATTGACCCCATTTGTTGTGCAACACTTTCAAGTGTTCATGTGCTGTTTTCGTGATGACTAAAGGAACATGAACTTCCTCTAAATGATCGATCCTCATCATACTCAGTCCTGCCAATCCGAGAGAGGTATGCAAAGGGTCTGGGGGATAGTATTCGTACTTCGATAGCCCCCCGTTTCTATGTTGCGCAAACATAAGCTTGTGTCTTTGCCTCTCGAAAGGTGCGATCAATTCGTAGGCTCCAAGAAGTTTGAGAGAACCCCCAGTCCAGAAAGAGTAACAGGTGTCCACCGGTTTGTTAGTCCTGCCACTGAAACCGAAGTCAACTTTATTAACGAGCCATCTCACGAGTCCTTCTTTTTGAAAGTCTGAGATTTGATCCATATTTTCGCTTAGATAGAGGGAGGCGAGAGCGCAAAATGTAGATCCTGAATGGCTTTCCGAGCCTGGTACTTGGCCAAAAGCTTGTTCGTAAGACTGCAAATAAAATGGAGAATTCAAATTGCATAAGCCAAAGTTAATAGAAAGTACTTACAATACAATTATGAACATATTCAATCATTTTTTTCATGTCAAGTCCAGACCAATCATTCAAAATGTAACAAATAGATGCTGCGCAAAAAACAAATCTCATATCACTTTCAGTACCTCCTAAACGAGTAGCTGTGAAAGAACCATCATCGTTTTGTAAAGCTCTCAAACCTGAAACGTTCCAAAACTATAAAGGTTCGTCAACATTTGAATCCAAAAACACCTACTCAGGAGAATTGACCTTTTATTTATCCTAGATAAGTCATCACCTAACAATAAAAGAATCGCTAAAGCAGAATATGTATTTGTTATGTGCCCCCATTTATACGGAGAATTCTTGTTTCTGTTTTCTTCAGTGTTCATAATTGAACTACCCTGGAATCCACTCACTAGTTCTGTAATTAGAAAAAATGCGTCAGTTTTATCTTACAAAGCTTTAAAAATTTTTACCAACCCTCGTCATCGGTCACTTGTAACGAATAAATCCACTCAATCAATTTTTCCTTTTCGGCATCTGATATACTTTCGAGTTCTCCTAATATCCCTAATCCTAACACGGCGAAATGAGCAATGACAACCCTTTAAATAAGAAAGAATCATAATTTTTCCAAGAAAAACAAGTTTTCAACTACCTGTTAGCATCAGATGATCCATCATTTCTTGGAATTTCTCGTAAGATATGTTTCAGTAATTTTTTATGCATTTTCGGTTGGAATTCTGGACAATTCAGGTACTCCTCATTCATGTTTGTAAGTTTAGAATACGTTTATTTTTGGAAATGGGCGTGGAAAAAAGTTATAAAATTGTAAACAAAAATCCATTTATATATTTCCAAATATAGGTTAGACCACAGAACAATTATAATTATCATAGAGATGATTATATCAAGAGGTGATATCTATGGTTCCTTTCGACTAAATATTTCTAATAAACCAAAATTCGAAGGAAAATCAAGATTATTTTCATAATTCCATATATTTCAGAAGAATTGAAACAAAATTTTCCAAGATCACATTAGATATAAAGAATTTCTCGAGTTTTCTTGAATGTTGAATGTCAATGGACTGTCATCAAACTAAACAAAAAAAAAATCTGAGCTCATTTGACTAGTGGAGACGACTTCAATAATAATTGTTGAATAAAGTTATTTATTAAGTATTTCTAAGAGAGATTGGCTGTGATATACTGATTTTATAAATTTATAAACACAATACATACCATTATTAAAATGTCCAACAAATTTGACGCGTATGTTACCTTATTCCTTATACATATAGAATATTATTGCAGCATGTTGTCTTATTGTTTATAGACTCAAACACCACCCAGCTGAAAATTCAGATAACGACAGTGGAGACGATGAATTGGGGCCCAACATTACAGACCTGGGTGCTATAGAATACCCACCGGGTGAACATAGGTTACAACATCCATATTGTTTATGGTTTTCTCGAAGGCCTAGTAGATTACAACAAGGTACAGAGGGTTACAGTCAATCGTTGAGGTTGGTAGGGCAAGTAGGTACCGTTGAGCAATGGTGGGCTCTGTATTCTCATATCGTCAGGTTACAAGACATAGCCCCACATAGGGATGTACATCTCTTCAAGAAAGGTATAATGCCTATGTGGGAAGATCCTGCTAATAGAAAAGGGGGTAAATGGGTGAGACTTCAGAGAGTGTTTATTCTAAGACCTGCTCCTCAAAGTTGATGATTTTTAGGTTATACGTCTCAGGAAAGATTACGGAAGTAGGGCATGGGAGAATCTTTGCCTCGCCATGTTGGGAGAACAGTTCATGGTAAGTCGATTGGGTCTTTTCAAAAAGTGGCTTATGTGAAGGTTCTTTTTTATATCCTTGCGTATCTTTTTAGGCGGGTAATGAAATTTGTGGGGTGGTTGTATCAACCAGGTACCAAGAATGTCTTTTGAACATTTGGAATAGGACAGCATCAGATACGGCAACCACAAATAGGATAAGAGATGCTTTAAAACGATTGTTAAATATGCCTGCAAGTGCCACAATGGAGTACAAAGTACATAGTGATTGTCTCAAGTAAGTACATGACGCGATCTGCATATATTTATTTGCATACTGATAAACTTCTAGTTCCTAAATCGAACAATGTACTAAAACAATCTCGAACATTTCAAGTGCATATTCAATATAATTACCAAGTTATTTTTGTTTCAGAGCTTCTAAAACAATTATCACTAATAACACATTCAAAAGTTGACTTGGCGTGAATCGTTGATTGAAAAATAGAGGAATTGATGGAACTTCGTTACTAATGAAAGTATATACTATAATTTCTGCCAATAAATGATAAAAATTAATTCTCTTTTAATCCTTCTATATTTATGGTAATGATGCAACCCTTATATAAAAACGTATGACCCTAGAATTTGTTTGGAACAGTTATATTCCAGATGTGTGAAATTTGATTTTTTTTCAGCCTTGAAAATTGTATCTTGTACATAGAATTTCCTAAAATATCCATATGACAGGGGGAATAATATCTTTATAATTCCCTATGCAAAGTTCCGGGTATAAAAAACAACTCAAATTAACAGTAGCATTTTTTATTTGTATATTAAAATACAAAGGACGATAAACTTCAGGTTCATCAGCCAGTATTTTAGTAGATATAAGATAACTATTCTGCAATTATTATAACTTATAAATTAAAAATTTGTGGAATCAAAATATTCCAATTGAGATAGTCAATTATTAGAAATGACATTATTCTTAGAATAACTCATAAATTGCGTCATAAACCCACCAATTAACTATACAGTTGACATTCATGGAGAATATCGTGTAATGAACATATCCTGTAATGTTCATTGTTCACTCTTCGAACTTGAGGCTTCGTCATCGTCTTCTGATGATGAACTACTTGAACTGTCAGAATCATCACTACTCTCAGAGTCATCACTAGAACTGCTCATGTTAGAGTCTGATTCACTGTCTGAATCGTTGCTGGTTTCTGAATGTTCAGCCTGGTTTGTTTCATCATTCTCACTGTTCTCCAATACCTTCATTTTCTTTTTCAGTTGTTGTGTGCGAGATTCTCTGTGAAGATACTTTCTCTTTCCTTTGCATTCGTACGTCCAATGTCCATATTCCAGGCATTTCTGGCAACGCACGCCTTGTGGAGGATATCCATTTTTATTCCTGAAAATATCTAACTGTAGATCCTTCAAATTATAATAATAGAATGTTGTTACTCTTACTTTGCGTTGGACGGTTTTACTTCTTTACCGATCGTCATGTCGTTGGAAGATATGATGAGTGCTGTAATTAGTCGTATTTGATATGAAATTAATAATTGAACGAAATTTTATCTACGAATAATCGGCGAAACTCTACCCATAAAAACAAATATCAATGTGACAGTGGTGCCAACAATACTATTTTGAATAGACTTTTGACAATCTTTGTTCTTTTATATATGAAATAAAATTATTCAGCCCTGCGTATAAAAGACTTCTAGAAGTTATTTTGAGTATAAACTGGAGGAAAGTTAATAAATCGTGAAAAATGTGTCGAAAGAAGGAAATAGCTCGATGGTTCACATTATTTCCCGCGTTCTACCCATTGACATTTGACTTTGACACAATTTTCATGTCCTGTTTTGTTCTGTGTTGTGCAAGTTGAAGCGAAGCATATCTTGTGTTTTGCTGGACCATGGCGGACGATAAAGATGTTGCCGAAAAAACTATTGCAGAGGACTTGGTCGTCACCAAGTATAAAATGGCAGGAGAAATTGTTAATAGTGAGTTTGAACAATACTAAGCTCAAAAAAGTCCAGTTGTTGATCCTGGAACTATCGCTGAAAATGCTTACCCCATATGGACCACACTCCAATGAAACATGTGCACTTTTTTCTGATCTTTTAAAGAATATTCTGAGAGTTTTCCTCAATCTCGTTTCGAAACCTGAATAACGGAATGGATCATTGTTGAACCTCATATTTATGGAATTTTTGGAAACGTGTTTCGAATTTTCAACTGTTTGATGCTATATATTTAGGATTCGAGAATCAGAACAAAGACTTGATTCGTGTTTTAATTTTCAGGGGTCTTGAAGCAAGTTATTGACAAGTGTGTGTCTGGAGCTTCTGTTAGAGAAATATGTCAATTTGGAGACCAGCTCCTAACCGAAGAAACTAGTAAAGTTTTTAAGAAGGAAAAGGAACTCAAAAAAGGGATTGCATTCCCCACTTGCATATCTGTAAACAACTGTATCTGCCATTTTTCCCCAGTACCCACAGAACCTGACTACACTCTTAAAGATGAGGACGTGACGAAGGTGTAAGTGATAGTTATCAAAGTAATTTGACTTAAAAATCATAAGGTGGAAAGAATATTGCATTTTAGAACCTGTTTTTTTAATTGCAGAGATTTGGGAGCCCACATAGATGGATTTATAGCAGTTGTTGCGCATACCATCGTTATAGGGGCCTCGAGTGAAAACAAAGTCACCGGAAGACGAGCTGATGTGGTGTTGGCGGCTCATTATGCCTCTCAAGCTGCTCTCCGCTTGATGAAGGCCGGAAATGAAACTTACGTGGTCACCGACGCAGTTCAGAAGGTTGCCGAATCTTACAAATGCAAACCGGTAGAAGGCATGTTGAGCCACCAACTCAAACAGTTCAAGATCGACGGCGAGAAGACGATTATACAAAATCCCAACGACGCGCAGAAAAAGGAACACGAGAAGTGCGAATTCGACAAATACGAGGTAATCGATTGAGATGTATTGTAGTGTAGATGTTTAATTTTTTTTTTTAGGTGTATGCAATGGACGTTCTCATCAGTACGGGTGAAGGAATAGGTAAAGAGACTGAGACTAGGGTTTCGGTCTTTAAGAAGACGGACGAGACTTACCAGCTCAAATTGAAGGCTTCAAGGATGTTCTATACCGAAGTACGCCAGAAGCATGGTAACATGCCGTTTAACTTGAGATCTTTCCAAGACGAAACTAAAGCGAAAATGGGAGTTGTAGAATGCGTGAAGAACAAGTTGATTGAGCCTTTCCAAGTTCTGTATGAAAAATCGGGTAAGAATCAATTTGAAGTTCATTTTTAAGGTTGTTATCGATATTTTTTCTTGTAAAACTAGATGGTATACGACACTTTGCTGCCGCTAATGAATGTTTGTTGAAGTTTTGTTTGAAACGGGCCAATTTGAAAGTTGCATTTTGATATTTTCTCTTTTTTTTTTGAGGCAAAATTTGTTATTTCTAAGTGCTTTGCTGGAAGTTCTACCTTTTGGGGGTATATTTTTTGGGAATTATAGTGTAGATTCTTGGCAATAATTGATCTCAATGCATGAATTTTCTGTATTTTTGTTGTCTTAGGTCGGACAGAATGGCATGTTTGAATTTTATTCCGTAGTTTCGGTTTATTTCTCGTCTTGTGCTTGAGGATAGTTCTCGTTTTCAGGTGAATTCGTGGCCCAGTTTAAGTTCACCGTGTTGCTCATGCCTAATGGTCCTCACAAAATAACGGGTCTGCCTTTCGAGACGGAGTTGTTCCAATCGGAAAATTCGATAACCTCGCCCGAACTTAAGACGATCCTCAACAGTTCTGCGAATCCTAAGGCCGCCAAGAAAAAGAAGAAGAAATCAGAGGGCGCTGAGCAGCCAGCTGAGGTCGAGGCAAACGCCTGAATGATTCGCTGAGGGTGAATTTGGCGAAAAGTGGTGGAAGAAATTAAACAATCTTGTACAGAAGTCTGAAATTCTTTTTCCTATTCTCCTCCGAGAATGTTTTGCGCTGAATTATAGTGAAATTCTTCCCCAATTAGTCAAATCTATTCCTTGTTTCCTCACCATCATCATCCATCCACAACTCTTCTTCTTTTTCTGTATCCCCTATATGTTCACAATTTGCCACCCGTAGGGCGCCGGAGTATTTATATAGTGCAAAATTGTGTTGAATTCCGCAATTTTCATTTTAAAATTATGACATGGATAAAATAAGAACATGAAAAAGTTGAGATCGTTGTGTAGAGATAGTGAATAAAATATTTCGTATTTTTACTCGTTTTTAGTGTTATCTAATCCCAATTTAATGTTGTGTTGCTTCATAATAACATAATAACTCAAAATTTTTAATACTGAGTAAAAGAGAAACTTTTTGCTACACTTGAAAAGAAAATTTCGTTTTTGTTGAAAAGATGAATGTTATTACATTCCTCTGGCTACAAAATAGCAAACAACTGCTACTTTGACCATCAACTTCTTCAAAAAACCATGAACTCTTTCTTTTTAATGTTCTCTTCAATTTTGTTCCCAAATTGCGTAATAGATGCTAGAACTACAGGTTACTTTTCAATAATTTACTTCGATTAACTATGTACAATACTATCGAAAAAATTTCTATTCTTGTTTAGATGTTTCACTCAATTTCAAATTGTCGATAAATTTTTTTATTTCCTCGTTTTGAAGAGCCACATCTAGCCCTATGTTTGTCCAATTTGAAACGTGGTTCGGGAGATGCTGTAGAAAGTTAAATGTTGCCATAACTCCTTTATTCCAGTAGACTGCTGCCAATTGGTGCATTTGTTCCGTCTCCGGCAGTTTCGGTAACTACAATACATTTCAGCCAATTACTAGCTTTTCTATCGCATAGAAAATTTGATACTTACACTCACAGCCATTGGAACTTGAGCTTTGAGCTGTTCCAAATGGGGTTGAGAAGCTTCTTTCATCCTCTCCAAAGCTTTTAACGATATGTCACTATCTTCCCATACTCCCTCTTTATTCAAGTAATAAACAGCACTTCCTGCCAATCCGACTTTAACAGCAAACCTGCAATAATCAACCGCACTTTTAATATTTTCTTTTGCAAGTCGAACTTGCGCCGCACTCAGTAATTTTTGAGAAAAAAAATTCATTTTATCCTAACATGAATTGAAAGGCGAAAACATTTCAAAGGTACGTTGTCATGGTAAAAATTGGTAAGGAAATTATTTCTGAACATTTTGCTATATAAACTAATGAGATATTGCTCTTTGTTCATACCTAATAAGGCCCATATTTTTATTGTTTCTCCTATTACAAAATTACGAGAGTATAAAAATTTGAGGTTAGAATGTTATGTAACCATAGAATACGAGGGCAACAGATCTGTCAAATACATCAATCAGTTGGCAACATTGACGGTGCCAACACGCCTCTATTTCTATGAACATAAAATATTAGTTTTCTGTGATCATGACTTGTCCACAGAAAAATATTTCGGCAACAATCTCATAGAAGAAAACTTTATTTCTGTCATCGATTGACAAAGACTCTATGGAAAAGATGCAAGTTCTATGCATATTGGCGAAAATATTTATTTTGATCGGATAATTTAAATTTGATTTCCGATAAGAATTCCGTTGAAGATATTCTCATAATTATATTTCCGAATATGTGCTGGGCTTGAAAACTTGTGGTCAACATTAATTCGGTTTATTTCGAACACCTATTTTGAATTCCTGTGAGCATCCGAAAATTTATTGCGTTACTTCGGAGGCAAACAAATAATATTCGACAGGTACATCCTGTTTTTGATAGGTATTTCTATCGAATTAGTTCGTTTCTGGGAACCGAGCATTCATATTCCAGTCAAACGGCTGTATCAGACTTTCTTCTAGCCGCCGAATTTTTTTATGCCTTTCAGGGCACACACTCGATACTCAGCTAGCCTAGACAATAACGGACTCGAACTATCTTCCTGATATCCAAGAGGAAGTGTTCATTTAAGAATTGATGCTTCACATAGTAGAGAAGCTAATTGTTTATTCAAGACGTGCATTCAGGATGTACGGTGTCTAGCCTGAACGTTGGCAATCCCTGCTTCATTGCAAATTAGAATTGACTTGATGACACGCTTAGATTACTAAAGATGCAGGGAACGATGAAAAATTAAGAAAAACAACAACTGATCTAATTGACACTCAGTATTTTATTGTTTAATGAAAGTTCATGCAGAATTTTGTGCAGATAATGATTCCAAGAAGAATTTTAAAAACTGCTGTTTTCAAATTGCGAAGCAGTTCCAGAAAATGAGATGTGTAAAGAGGTTATTTCGAACTGGAAATGTATTGGAAGTTTATCAATGGTTAAATTATCCAATATGTTGTAATAGCATTGTTCCTTTATACAATGGTAATACTGACTTACGTATTCTGCATAAAACTGACCTTCTCCCTACATAACTCATAAAATAACGATAAGATTGCGAGTAATTACTCAATGAAAGTGAAAATGAATAAATTACGGAGATAGCCTTTGTTAAACATATCTCCCACTGAAAAGATCGTTTTTGAACGCAAATTCATATTTTTTGATTAATGGAGGAAAACAATGTGATCAATTACATAGTTGTAATTATCACATAAGTCTAATTGAAACCAGCCTATTAGCTTTTCAATTTAAAAACGTCATTCCGTCAATTTCAATACGCAAATTGATGATTTTCATGAATTGGACAGCCTGTATGACAGGTTGCATAGATATCATAGAATTCGCCAATCGGTCCCACCGATTTCCTGCTGGCAGGCACTGCAGAAAATTCCCTTTTTCGCATTAGAAGAAGCCCGTCGTAATCTCATAATCCAATTGAATTCATTGAAGAAACTATGGATGTTATTTGCGCATGTCGTTACCTTATTTTCATGGTAAATTCCGGATAGTTGCGTGAAGCAGGCAGGCTCCAAAGCAAACAGGAACAGAGCGGAGCGAAGTCAGCCACCTAAGTTGAAACAAAAAGCGTTGCGTATCAGTCAGTTCCACCAGCTATCCCGCGTGTGAACGTTGTGGTAGGACAAGAGTGTTTTCCGTGTTAAACAGTGTCCAAATGACTTCTTCTTTATGGCTATGCTATTTCTTCGAGTCTTCTTTGTGTGTGCAGTAATACTGTCCGTTTGTCCGGCCAAAAGTAAGTTCGAAATGTGTTCAATTATGCGAATTTCTCGAATCAATTGATGTTTCTGCATGCCAATATGGCGGTGTGTTTAGTTTACAATCTTAAATTTTCGTTAACTGCGTGTTTGCTTTCGTTCCTCGCGGCTATGGATGAATTAATAGGATTCTCCACGATGTGTACTTTGATTTCTCATAGTTTTCATACACGAAAACATCACCCTATTTGCTGTCAATCAGAAAACATGACGCAGTAGATCTGTCAAATAGAGATTGTATGTGGGTGCATTCTTCGTGTTTGGATTAGAGGGGTGGAAGCTGCATTTTAGGGTTTGTTAGGGTGCTTTCGCAGGAATCTACGTCGTTTCGATTTGTGGCCTCGCAAAAGAATGCCAACATCAGGTAGTCTCGGTTCTATGAGAAATATGACATGTTTTCAATGATACATGTTGGGAGAATTTGTTGGTTTGTTTATTTGTTGTGGATGTACCTTTATTGGGTGGCATGGTTCTTTCATTTCTATTGATTTACTTCAATTGACGAATCGTGAAAGTATAGCTACTTTAGGGTGGGAGGATCCTTGGTAATTTCGATAGGAAGTAAGATATTGTTTACCATGTGTTGACTTTTTGTTATTGATCGGCAAAAAATACAAAACTAGTTTCAGTTCAACACCTCAAAACTCTTGTTTTAATATACATTTTATGCTTCGAGAAATTCGTTGTCATCTTTTTTTTATGTCATGATTTGTTTATTAAATACCTACTTCCCTGATTACTGGAAAAAATTATGGGCTTTCAGTGCATATATTCATCTTTGTTAGACAAATTATTGAGTCTCAAATTACGAAAATACCAATCATCTTTCCGAAATTTTATCAACGTGACGTATCACTGTTGATACCATTCAGAAGAAGTAAAAAATTCCTAATTAATTCAAACAATTGATTCAGTGACCATGGATGGTATTTTTAGATATTGAATTGTTTGAATTTTATAAAATATTCAGCTATGTGGTACCTTAAATGTCATTTTCGGGGTGTATAAGAATTAGGTGTTTTCATCATGAAATTATGAGACTTGAATCTTAAATGACCAACAGTACGGCATAACTTGAAGATTCCCAAATGAGATTTTATTTAATGAAATTTAACAATCGTACTCGTCTTGAAATTGAATTTTTGGATCATGTAATATGATTATCCAAATGAACTCAAGTTTATGTCAAAATTTCTCAATGTCTATGGTTGACAGTTCGAATTTGCCCTTAGCCAACCATAGACATTGAAATTTATATTTTCTATGCATCTCGTCTCACGTCAGATATTTTCTATGTTCTGAGGGAAAAAATATTTATTAATCCGAAAAAATGATAGGAGCGATAAAGGTTTCTCTTTCCAAAGGTATACGCTCCAAATTGAGCACCGTATAGAGCCGAGGTGCAAGTATAATCCGAACCGATCCTTCCGCAATAATTGCCTCATAATTCGCCTGAACGAAATTTCGAATCGACGCCGGAACCAGAGATGCCAACCGAAGAACCGCAGACACACTCATTTTCCACGCCCAGCTGATTCGGTCTTCAATTCGATATAATTTCGTGACTACTTTCGATCTTTCCGGAAGACCGCGGAATTTCTGGCCTCAGCCCGGCGTTGCCGAAATTTTCTCTGAATAGAGATCACAGATGGAAATTTTCCCTCTGTCTATTTTCTTTGTCTATGATTTCATCTCTGGATCTCATTTTGAGAAGATCACAGAGTTTCTGTGTTCATAAATTTTTAATTGACATTAGTAATATGTCGGAAATTTCGGAAAAATGATACTTTTTTTGTTCGTAATTAAAGTGAGAGAATTGTGTATACTCCTTAAAGACTCTTGAAGTGAAATTGCATATCCCCTGAAATTTCTCAAGTGGTTTTAGACTTTGGTTGATTATCTGAAAAATACTGCAGAGTTGTGGAATGTGACGATAAGATCTCTTGTGGTATGTGTTTGATTCGATTAATTTTCATTGATATGGTGACTATTCCGCCAGTGTCTAAAAAGGGGATCAACTTTCATTATCAATTGATGGTTAAATTTTCAATTTCTTCATGCCAACTTTGGGAATCATTTCGAGTTCTGAATTCGCATGAAATCGAGACAAATCTCTGGCGTTGTAGCAACATCTGATTCGGCATCCTCGATACAGAAAGGTATTCCATCAGAATGCATTTCCAGCTCAGCCTTGACCTCGCATAGTTCAACGATTCCGTAGATCCTGCATGTATGAGCTCAACATGCACCATAACACTGTGCCCCCCTGCCCCCCTCAGTGTTTGCTTACTAGAAACCACTTAATACACCATTGTGTAACTGGAATCGACTGCCTGCCTGCCCGAGGAATTCCTAGCCAGTCGATTTTACGTACATAATGTTGTATCTACAATGTGCACCTCTACCTGGACCGCTTTTATGTGATGCGTTTCTCGGACTGCGCTATACAGGCTGTCACTCGAAGATTAGACCCTCTGATATCAAATTTATATTGGTATTTCTCTAATTCTCCGCTGCCTCGTATTGTAGAACAAAATCCCAGTTTCTCTCTGTTTTCATAGTTGTTATTATGTTATTTTTATGTTGGCCTCTTGTCACTGATTTATTCATTATCTGTCAAATTTTTGACAGATGAAACAGTTCTGCCAATCTCTATTTTTCATGGAAAAATCACTAAAAGATGTTCATGGAAATATTCCATTAATTTCAATAAAATTCAACGAATATATATCAGCACCTCAGAGGTAAAGTGTGTTCAGTCACATTTTTTCAGACAGGAACTATCTACAATATTGGATTCACATTCTAGCTAGTGGAACTCATTTTTGATTCCCAGTTATATCAAGTCACCAATAATGGCACTAAACATTCTTTGAAACAATAATCGAACTGAAAAATATCTCTTTTGTATAATTTTTATATTGAGACTTAACACACTTCACCTCTGGGCTGCTGAATTATATTATTTTGATGCAGAGAGCTGAAATTATACAATACATATTGAAACAAAAAGGTACCTAGCTGAGGTTGGTGCAACACAGGAAAACCATACAGGTCTGCAGTAAGATTAAATGAGGAAAAGGAAAGAACCTCAGCTGAAAAAAACCCTTACCCCGCCTGTGAAACAAATTTACTTAAAATCTTAATTATAAGGAAAATCTTGAAAGACATCAGTGTGATCTAAGAGAACATCTTCATGTTATCCGTTGATGGGCTCAGATAAACAGATTCTTCACAAAACGACTCGCATTTTTTAATCAGAAATGAAATAAGACAAAAGCAGAAAAGAAACTATTTAGAATAAATTAAATTATTTTGAAATTAACCACCCATTTCAGAAATCCATTTGGTTCTTTATGTAAAGCCTCGAAACCATCTTGAAATTTATAAATGGGACAACTATTTAGAAGATGTTCTATAGTCTCCTCATTTTCCCCACATTCACGAATAGGGCTCTCAACCGAATTCCATCGGAAGAGCATGCTGTTGCATCGTCCATGGAATGTTCTAATGCGATTTAGAACAGACCATGTTCTCCTGGGAAGGGAAGGACAAAACCAGGAACTCTGATGGAAGGATCAGAAAAAAGTTTATTCAATGAATTGAAGAAACTAACGTATAATGCTTATTCTAACACTCGTTCATTCAATTTTGAATTCTTATAAGAATATCAGTGCCTTCTGCACTTGCAGTATTGATAATTATTTTAATCTTCATACCTCTATCAGTCTTAATATTACTACTTTGTGCTGTTAACGTTTAGAAAGATGAAGTGTACAAATTTTCCTGTACCTTTACCATAATAACTTGAGAGTGTTATCTCCTCGCTACAGTTGGATATTAAACGAAATGACTTTTAGCAAAGCTATAAATTGTCGTTGTGGTGAAAGTTGGGCATTGGGAGCGCCACCCTAACGCTAAACGCGATTTCTTTGGGTATTTTATCGAAAGTTAACTTTATGCGAGCCGTCGTATTTTTAGCAATTGTGGCAAAACTAGAACATAGCGGTGGGAGACAGATATAGAAGCGATAAACGTTCTATTTACATGATTGCGTGTTAAACGTGCATCAACGTCTTGTATACCCCGGGGTAAGCCTTATTGCAGATCGATAACTGCGATATGTTGAACGAGGAAAAACCGCTCATTCGTTGGAAAAAAAAGAATATTTTAGAATAGGCCTGAACGAGCAACAATAATATCTGCTGGGAGAGCGTCCGCAGTAATTAGTTTCGATACAGTTCAACGGTAATTCTTCATTCGCATGACTTAATCTGCAGAAGTGAAAGCAATTAAGATTGTGTTTAATTGCTTGTGATAGAGAGCTGTTGCTATTGACATCATCGGTGTAATGTTGTCTTAAACAACTGTGCTTTCTTGGATAGCCCTGCAATAATGTGGAGAGATATCCAGGATGAATAATGGACGTATAGGATCTTTATGATATGGAAGATTATCATTGCAATAATGGTCTTCCACAAGGTTCAGGTTTAGCAATTTATATTTGTGTGACATTCGAACTACTTCTTCGGAAAAATTTATTTATGCTGATGATATTGCTCTGGCTTTCCATCATTCTAATTTTCAAACAATAGGAAGTACCCTTTCCACAGATTTGGATATAATGAAAAATTATATTTTAAAGTGGCGTTTGTGCCAAAATGATAATAAAACCGAGGTTTCGTGTTTTCATTTGAATAATCATCAGAAATATAGAAAATTGAGTGTAACTTTCAGTTCCTTTCCCTTAAAACATAATTTTGGTTTTTTCTGCTGCTGAATATTGATGACCAACCAGATTTTTCTATGAGGATTATAACTGGTACTATCAAGTCTACACCTACTCCTTGATTATCATTCCTCTCAAATATTGTCCCTCCCCATATTCGCAGAGAGACAACAGCTTTGAATTTTTGGAACAAATTCAATTCCTTTCCAAATTCATTCCCCATTCTTACCTATATTCCAGATGATAAGGTCCCCAGATTAAAGTCGCGTAAACCTTTTTGGTCGAATTTTATGATTGATATGAATAGAAGCGACAAAGAAATTTGGCAATCTGAATGGAATGTATCCAATTTTTTCAAAAAAGATTTTATTTCTGATCCTTCCATCAGAGTTCCTGGTTTTGACCTTCCCAGGAATTCTGGTTTGTTCTAAATCGCATTGGAACAGGCCATGGACGATGCAACAGCATGCTCTTCCGATGGAATTCGGTTGAGAGCCCTAGTTGTGAATGTGGGGAAAATGAGGAGACTATAGAACACCTTATGAATAGTTGTCTCATTTATAAATTTCAAGATGGTTTCGAGGCTTTACATAAAGTAACAAATGGATTTCTGAAAGGGGTGGTTAATTTCAAAATAATTTTATTTATTCTAAATAATTGGACTCTTTTCTGCTTTTGTCTTTTTCATTTCAGATTGAGAATTTCGAGTCGTTTTGTGGAGAATCTGTTTATCTGAGCCAATCGACGGATAATATGAGGATGTTCTCTTAGATCACACTGATGTCTTTCAAGATTTTTCTGATATTTCATGTTTTAAGTAATTTTTTTTCACGGGCGGGGTAAGGGTTTTTTTTCAGCTGAGGTTTTTTCCCTTTCCTCATTTAATCATACTGCAGACCTGTATGGTTTCCTGTGTTGCACCAACCTCAGCTGGGTACCTTTTTTGTTTCAATATGTATTGTATTATTTCAGCTCTTTGAATCAAAAGAATGTATCATTGCAATTGTACAAATCAACATGGTGAATTTTTCTGTTATTGGGAGGATTCCTCTTACTCGGTTTGGTTTATAAAATATGCTGCAGAATTTCAATTGGGAAAAGTCTGCATATAAAATGGCAAACTTAAGTATAAGTGAGCTGTCCCAGCTATTGGAATTCTGGAAATAAAGGACGAAAAGACAATAGACCTTAAAGTTGCATTGCAATTAAGGCCCTTTGAAATCAACACTGTTCACTGTTTGACTTCTCTCCTCACTTCTTGGTTAACGAAATTGGATCCAGGGAGGTTTTGGTCCAGTCTCTATCCTAGTCCCCTTTGGAGGAACCCTGGATTTAGGAAAGATTCTGGTTCGTGTAGTCAGCTTCTTCTGGAACTGGCATGACTTTTTTTCTTCCTTTGTTACTTCTTGGTGCCTTGGGATTCTCCAGAAACTTATATTTTTGAGGGCTCTGGCTCTTTATTGGTTTCGTCACTCGTCCCAAGAACAAGGTTCTCGCGATCCATCGCAACTGCTCGAGCTAACCCACTGCTAGACTTCGTTCGGCCCAACCTGCATGCAAATCGGACCTTGGGAAATTATTCATCGAATTCGATATTCGGACAAATTGATGTGGGGCCCTTTAAATCGGAATAAATCGGCGGCCGTGGCGAAAGTCAACCGGCGAATTATGGCCCTCTGTAATTTGTTTCAGTCGGTAAATTATTTATGAAATGCGTCGGCGTCTTGCGATTTACAATGCGGACACGTCTCGTCCGCATTGGGACCGGGCCGAGGTCAAGGGGGTGACGATCGTGGGTGTCGGAGCCTAGCTGGACTCGGTACACCCTCAAACCCTCGAAAAAACGCATCATTTTCATCTCAAATTGCCCTGACCTTAAAAGTCCGAACGCACCTCAATTTCCAGTCATGAAAAATCACCCGAAATTTCTATGAGTCCATCACAGAAATAAAATATTCAAGGTTAACCTCGAAAAGTATTCCTTTAATTCTGTTATCTGTCAAATTTCTGATACAGAAAACAGTTCTGCCAACCAACATGAAAACACTATGGACTTGTCAAAAGTCGCCACAGAGCAGAGATATTCTAAGAACTTTATGAATGTTTGATGTCATAGAGTAGAGAATTATCAGGGGTGTCAGATATCGATTTTTATGACAATCTGAGCTGTGTTCATAGACATAACCCTCGAAATCAATTAACCTCTGGAAAGGGGCAAAATTGGTCAATCGAGCAATAGTCCTCGATGAATGGCCGGATAAAAACGCGAGATGGGCCACCATTGCAGCAGCAGTATCCGAAATCGGCGTTGAATATGCGCATAATCAAAGTCTGCGGTTTCGGTCTGGCATGGCGAAAATTGGAATAATTCATGCTATATTCATCAGACAAGAAATCAAATGGAGGATCGTTCGAGATTTCAAGGTTCCCCAGGTCCACGTCCATATATTCCTCCAAATTAATCTTATTACCGCCCTGATTATTCAATTCATTGTCCCAAGTGCGCGCAATTGGTTTGATTAAGATTTCTATGGCCATGCCGTAATATCAAACCTCAATTAGTGCATGGAATAAACAGAAATTGGTTCAGGAATATTTTCTTAGAATTGTTCAAACGCATCTCGCTCCGGACCTTGTACAAACGCTCGTATATTCAACTTTAGCGTGCGTGAAACCTCCGATAACAAATTCTATGGTTCGCATAATGCCTGGTTAGACATTCGCAGTCTGTTATAGAAGATAATTGATGTTTCACACCGGGGAGGGCAAATATCCCGATACCGTTTTAATTGCATCATAAAAATGCCAACAGATCGTACCGACCACCGATACGAGATATTTTCCGCTCGATTCTCGCCAATGAATAAGGCGGAACAAAATGTATCACTTTTGAATTATGCCGATATCTGGAATAGACCCCGATCGGAACACGGAGAAAACTCTATGGACTTGTCAGAAGGATCAAGGTCAACGACCGGTTCATCGAGCCGATTAATGAAATTTGCGTGAATCTGTCAAAAGTTCGATGACTAGGTAGAGAAATATCAATTGTCATAAATTGTGCGTCATAATGGAAGATATTGCATTTAGTGCGAAGATGTGCTGGCGAGTTGACCTAAATACTAAATGGGGCTATGACCTACCCCGGGAAGAAGATAAACCTGAGAGTTCCCCATATTTTCTTTTGTCGTAACGACTTGTGCACAGCGAACCCGGCCGTGTCATAAACGATACTATATTTAGGAAATGGAATAAGCAAATTTTATTACGTCGGTCGGAAATTGATCAACTCCGCAGTTGTTGTAGGATCTCCGCCCGATTACCGAATGTTTTCGAACTCAAGGTTAGGTTAATGTCCCCGTTTCATATTTTCATGTTAGTTTATTTACGTTCGGGCGCACTCGAACAAATATGGAAAGTTGATTGATTTTTTTGTTCGTTCCGTTTCGATGTTTGTTCGAGCTAAAAAATTTAAACCCCCATATGTCTCCGAATTTTTGTTGAGTTGAATTCCATTCATGAATAGAAAATGACAGATCTGTATGACAGTCACAGAAGAAAATTCTTTCTAATTATGATTAACGTCAGTGTTTTATGTTCAAACGACTGAAAGATGATAATGCTTTGTATATTTTTGGATTATCTGTAATATTTTGTCACTAGCTAGTTCAGATAAAGATCTTCTGTTAAGTTTCGAGGTGAACAAGAGTTAGATTACCTGAATTATCGAGGGTAGGAGATTCAGAGAAGTAATCCTTAGATTACTCCCTCTGCTTCTGCTTCTTTATTTGCATGTTACTCTCTGGTCGTTAAAACCGAACCTTGCGATTGGAATGACATTGGTCGATGGTTCGCGATATGTACACAGAAGGTCATCCTATTATAAAGCCAATATAGGAGATAATCAAATATTGATCTGGGGGCCTCAAAAAATCCAATTCAGGTGATAAGTAGCGGTGGAACAGAATCAAAGATCGTCTCCTATTGTCCGACGAATATAACAATAAGCGCGTTGAAGGGTGGTAGGGGAAAAAGAGAGAGATAAGTTGATGTATCGATACGAGAGGCAACTCGAAAAACCTGTTCATTCATTCAAGAAACGAGTGAGAAATGAGAGATGGGAATTAAAACTGAAATAGGTATTTAGCGCATTTGAAATATCTTTCGGCTGGTTTATTGGCCGGATAAGGATAAGGAATTAGAGGGAAATTAGTACCTATGCAACAAAGTAGTACCTTTTAAAGTTGCTATGTCATGTTAGAGCTGTATGTTACAAGAATTTTCACCGAAATATTTGTTATTTTGAATATTGAAGGGTTGCGGGATTTATCAATTTCAGCTCTCTGCATCTTTTCTAACCTGACTCTTGCTCTATGATCCTCCTCCTAACCTTCATATCATCGGACCACAGAATACTAATAACAAGACATATCGGGATTGACTCTCTCTGGTGTGACAATTCAAAATTACCACAGATGTGACTCACTGAAATCGATTAATAAAAAAATTTTTTTTTCAATATGAAGAATAATAGTTCTTTGTCTCCAATTTAAAAGGAAAACTCAAGTTTTCAAGTGGCAAATGGTGGTATTCTGCTTTTATCTGAAAACCATTAAGTGGCTCATCATAAATTGCGATTTCTTGCGGGAGATTCGATCGTTGGCTTAGGAAAAGAACGCACCTGCCTCCGAGACTTCGCCCAAGCGGGCCCCCACGACCTTGGGTCCTGACGCACCTCCGAATTTAACACTTCACGCACTATCGTGCTTCATACCCGACCGTCTCATGTTGTTATTGTTGCGAAAACAGCTGATCGTCGATGCGCTGGTCCATTCACTTTTCGTCGCTTCATTGACCGCGATATCGCCATTGGAAATATCACGAATTTTTTTCTTTTTACTGCTTCAATAATACACTGCGCAAAGAAATTAACGCACATTATGGAAATCTCAAATTTATTCTACAACAGAAGGTGTTCTCGATGGTAATTATTTTTATCAGAATTATGCATGCAAATGTTATTCACTTTCAACGTTTTTCTTCAATACAGATGTTTTTTCCAGCAGGAATAAAAAAAGATGTTATTATCAGATTTTGAATGTATTGGCTCCATTCTAAAATCAGTTGTTCTCGATCAATTCTAGTGATCAATAGTTTTTCTTTCGTTTGATTTTCTACACTCGATCGCTATGCAACGCGAAACACGCAATTTGACCCAAGAGGAATGTGCTCAAGCGGTAGTTTTGCGAGAAGAAGGGTGGACATACACAAGAATTGCAGAAAGGTTTGGAGTTTCCCATACAAGTGTGTCCAGAATGTTGCAGCGATTCAGGGAGACAGGTATGAATGTCCAAAGACCAGGACAGGGTAGACCACGGGTAACAACTGCCATTCAAGAACGTTACTTGAGAGTTTCTTCGTTGTGACAACGGTTTGCAACCGCTCGCCTCCTTCAAAATCAGCTTGAGCAAACTCGTGGGGTGCGAATGAGCACTCAGACAATAAGAAATCGCCTCAGAGAATATGATTTAAGGCTTCGTGTCGCGGCAAGAGGCCCAGCCCTTCGAAGGAGCTTTTGGATTTTGCGAGAGAGCATATCCATTGGGAAGAGGCCGATTGGGAAACAGTTCTCTTCACAGATGAGTCTAGATTCTGCCTCTACCATTGTGATCGACGTTCCCTTGTATACAGACGTCCACATGAAAGATATGCTCAGTGCAATTTCCTGAATACTTCTGGTTTTGGGGGAGGATCGATTATGATATGGGGTGGAATATCTTTGACTGCTCGCACAGACCTAGTGGTCGTTGATAATGGAGCTAAGAATGCTGATAAGTATATCAGGAACATTCTTGAAGAGCATGTAGTGTTATTTGCACCATAAATTGGTGAAAATTTCATTTTTATGGACGATAATGCCAGACACCATCGTACGCGCATCGTTCAGGAGTCTCTTGAAGAGGTTGAAGTCTCCAGATCTCAATCCGTTTAAGCAGGTTTGGGATAACCTCAATAGAAGGCTGAGAAGTTCAGCAAATCATCCAGCTACTCTTAATGACTTGGGAATCCAACTCGGAGAAATCTGGGAAGGATTAGATCAGAACATTTTAGGATCACTCATTTTGAGTATGAACCGTCGTTGCTGAGCTGTATTTAACGGAAGGGGTGGAAATACCAAGTATTAAATCACTTATCAGCATTTCAGTATTTTGAAAATTGTTCATTTCTCTTCTTTCACATAAGATTCGGTGAAATCCTGAATTTTCTTCCATTTAATGTGCATTGTTTCGTTCAAAACATTCCCGAGAGAATATAAGAAATAAGTTATGAAGTCAATGTTGAGTTAACTTTCATTTAAAATTGAGATTTTCAGAATGTGCGTTAATTTTTTTGCGCAGTGTATTATTTCATTTCTTCATTGGAGCAACAATATAAAAACTGCAAATCTTGAAATTTCCGCTGAAAGTATTGGACTCAACTTTTTTCCTTTGAATGTAACATTGACCTTAGCTTCGATAATTTTGGTTCTTTAGAAAATGGTGCCATCTGTCTGCCATCCTACGAAGTTCTGGTTTGATCGTTACTCCCCCGTTTTAATCCAATTGTTACCAAGATCCTTAACTAACCACACGTAACAGCGATCCAGTTTTTATTAATTGAATGTTTAATCCGTGTTCTAACGTGATCTTAGCACGGGGGAGATCAGTCCGAACGCTTCTCTTTTATTCATCTTCTTCCTATTGGTCACCGTTGGTCTGCCAAGCGTAAGGCTGAACACGGCCTCAATTAAACAGCGTTATTTTCAGGTAATTCCGCAAGAAAAAACCGCTGCGAAATACGTTTTGATGTGCCGACTCAGATTTCGCGATAAATACATTTGTAAATTAGTGGCTGGTGAATAATGTGGGAATTATTTTTTGCGATTAACTTTCCCACTATCTTGTTTCAACTAAAATGAATATGTCTCGAACCCCTTCGGAAAATCGAATCCTTTCTTATTTCCGACACGAGGCAAAGTTATTTGCATGCCCCAGGGTAGGAATTACTTATTCATTAATGCCGATCGAATGTGAGATAGCGTAGTATCGCGGCTTCTATCGTGTTCTTGAATTATGATTAATATTGTTGACTCATCCAACAACCCCGAAAATACTGGGAATTCTTAATTCTATGTTCTGGTGAACATATTCAACGGTTGTTTATGAAATATTGATGGGAACGCACCTACACACGTCTATACTCTTCTATGTAATATCAATCTGTGATCATTTCAACATATTTTCTATGTAGCATAGACATATGAAATTGACAGCGCGAAGTCTTCACGAAATTGACCACAGACATGGACGCTCGATCATTCTATAACGGAGTTCTATGAAACTTCACCTGAAGTGTCATTCGAGAATAATTATTAATGGAAGTGAATTAATTGGAATGATCGAAAAGGGGAGGTGACTGTTGTTTCGATAATTGTAATTCGGCGTCTTCGATGCGGTTTTATCCGCGTACGGCCGTCGAGTGGTCGCGGAGTTTACGGTGAGCGGTGCACGCAATGCTTGGAATGTTATCGTTTCCTGTCTTGGAAACTGTACACGGGAGAATAATTACCTGGACGGAATGGAATAGAACGGAAAGTGAAGATATTACGTGCACGAGCCCTTCTTGCGGCTATCGCTGAATCAATTCGAATTCAGTTTGCAGGTTATTTCTGAGGTGAATATTCCTCAAGGAAGACGAGACTATTTCGTACAGGTTAGGACATAGAATTAACTGTATCGGGAGAAACGACTATTGCGTCATTTTAATGATGGAAGAATGTCAGTTATATCGAATGAACCCTGCCGCATTCGCGAATTGTGGAGCTTGCGCGAATGATAACGCGTGGGCGCGGGGTGGGGTAATAATTAGCCATTCAATATTTACATTAATTTCGTCTGCGATCGAACAAACACGGATAAAATTGACGGAGCGAGGATACACGGTAAATAGGCCTCGAACGCGGGGGGTGTCTGAGAGGCGGCGTGCCCCCGGGGGCGGGATTATTGACCCGCGACGATGAATAACGAAATCTTTCCACGTTTTCGTTACAGCTGCAATGCGGTCGGAAACGGGAATTATCTCCTCTAATTCTGTGCCAAATGCGATCGTTTTCCTTGTGGGACAAAATCGTTCAGTCATGGTGATATTTCATTATTACATGTTGGTACTCGGATCTCTTCTGTCAAGGATCTGTCAAATTTGAGACACAGAAAGCAGTTCTGCCAACCAACAATTTCAAATGCGAAAATCACTAAAAGATATTTATGAAAATATTAATTAGCACAGAAGTTCAGTGAATTAGAAAGCATTATGTGTGATACTCGTACAGAAGGCTCATTCTAAAGCTTATTTATTCAAAAATGAGCCACGAAGTGGCTCGTGAAAGAATTTTACAGCCATCTATTGAAATATTGTCTGGGAGGTCTCTGCATTCTCCTGAAAACTTAATATGGGTTTTCTCTCCCAGTCTCTGAAACAAGAAACGAATAGAAAATTTTTTTCAATAATTTAATCCAAAAATCAAAAATATTGTCACGATTCTACAAAGTTGAATGAAAATTAATTATTGCCTGACGATGGAGTCTGATTTAGACTTCGAAACGTTACGCTTAAGATTTCAAAGTGTTTTAAATTTTTTTTTGTTCATTGTTAGGCAACAATTTCTTCTCGTAAAGTTTTTGCCCCTGGCAAATTATGCCTCAAATGTTTACGCAGGGGCCTTTCTTATATTATTAAAAAAATTTTTCTATTTGTTTCTTGTTTCAGAGACTGGGAGAGAAAACCCATATTAAGTACTGATTACTGGTTACGTCCATGCTTTTTGATAGTGGAATAATATTCACAGGAATTTGGACAATTCCTTGTCCAAATTCCTGTGAATATTATTCCACTACCCATATTAAGTTTTCAGAAAAAAAAATTTACAGCCTTCTGCAGCTTTGAGCCTTTTCGACTTTTCAAAATTAAGCCAATAACATTTTTCCCTCATGAAATCATTGAATTTTCTTATCTATGTACATATTTCTTTTCATGAAAATTTTTTATGGTTCCAGCTGGCTTACTACTTTCACTCTTAATTTCACGCGTTTTTGGAAAAATGTTCATTTTTTTAAGTCATTTTTTAAAATTGAAATGTTGTTCGAGATATCCATATTTTCTTCAATCAAGAAAATTAGTTTGAACTTCTATGTCTATTTTCGACGATTAATTATCAGATTTCGGAAAGAGGTTTTAATGGTGTATCATGAAAGATTCAATTTCATGAGCACAAAACTTTTCACAGTAGTACGTACAAACATTACTTTGAAAAATCTTGTAACAAGAGTAGATAACGAATCAGTGACGTGCATTTTTCGTGGAGATTCTATAAGTAACTAGCTGACCCGGCAGATTTCGTTCTGCCCCCAATCGATAAATAAAAATGCAACTTCAATATTGAATAAAAAGACTCAATTTTCTGCAGGTGCATCACGAATGCAGTACGAATGTACTATTCCAACCGCAATCAACCGAATTGAGAGCTTTATTACCAAGCCAAATTTGAAGTTGATGATTTTAGGCAAGCATTTATTTCATCGACAGCCGTCGATTTTGGAATTACCGGTAATGGTTGTCGGAAGTCACCAGACAAAAGAATCAATGCGCCCCCAAGACATCCGTTTAGGCAACTCAAAATACACAGTAATTGTTTACATATATAATGGTAGAATGGAGATTTGTTCAAAACATTTCGTCATAAAAGAAGAAAAATAGGTGTATTAATACATGGACTCAGATGCGTTAATATTATTAGAAAATGTAGTTCACCGAATTAATATCAAATGTAATACTTTCACGAAAACGCTATTAACCGAAGCGACACCTACTGGCGTTATTCGCAAGAAGAAAAATGATTTCCTATTTTTTTTCCATTTCATCAAATTTTTCAGAGTTTAAATGTATTTTATGTTAACCCTGTCGTAGAAGAATAAAAAAAATCTTTCACAACAAACAGTTCATCCAATCTTGAGTTAAAAATGCTGTAACCAACAGAATGGTCTACTTAATTTTATATATTAAGATGTGACCCCATCAGACTTATCCCCTGCGTTCGAACCAGTTCCACCCTGTATATTCGCCGAGGTCTCCAACGTTTGAAGCGGTTGCCTCGAAAACTGCAACGATACAGTCGGAAAAAGTCCGTTTGGCCGGATCAAGTTTCATCTGACCGGATGTTTGGCTCGACTCGAACGTGCAGTTCCAATTTCGCACGGAAGCTTTCCCGAAAAGTGCAATGCCCAAAACCGATTCTGCAACGGCCGTGGTCGTCGTCACTGACCCAGACACTGCGGATGGGGTCGGGCTCCTTTGTGCTCCTTCACGCAACGTCCCTTTTCAAGGGCAACGTCGTGCGGTAGGTTCTTGCAGCGTTTGCCCGTTTAGAAGCACCGGAGTTGGTCAATTGCCCTTCAGGGGTGTCTTCTTGGGTTTTATAACGACAGTTTTAAGAACCAGCACAGTTGCGAAAAAAGTTTATACATCGATTTATGTAAGTTATGGAGATTTTAGTTCCTACAGGGTCGCCTACATCTTAATATATAAAACTAAGTCGGCTATTTTGTTGGTTACACCATTTATAACTCAAGATTGGATGAACTGTTTGTTATGAAAGATTTGTTTTTGGATTCTTCTATGACGGGGTTAACATAAAATACATTAAAACTCTGAAATATTTGATGAAATGGGAAAAAAAATAGGAAATAATTTTCTTTCTTGCGAATAACGCCAGTAGATGTCGCTACGGTTAATAGCGTTTTCGTGAAAGTATTATATTTGTTATTAATTCGGTGAACTACATTTTCTAATAATATTAACGAATTTGAGTCCATGTGTTATCACAACTATCTTTCTTCCGAATAATATGGAAAATTTTATGACGCAATGTTTCGAACAAATTCTACCATTCTACTAATATATATATGTAAACAATTACTAGGTGTTTTGAGTTGCCTAAACGGATGTTTTGGGGGAGCATTGATTCTTTTGTCTGGTGACAAACCAATACCGGTAATTCCAAAATCGACGGCTGCCGATGAAATAAATGCTTGCCTAAAATCTTCAACTTCAAATTTGGCTTGATAATAAAGCTCTCAATTCAGTTGATTGCGGTTGGAATAGTACCAATAGTACCACAAAAATGCAAAAAAACACCTGCACCAAAAAATTGTTGAAATGATTTTTTGTAACTGCAAAAAACTGAGTCTTTTTGGAAACGATACATGTGGGGTATGTGCAGGTGTCAACTGCTAAAACAGTCGTCCAATCTTTGGCAAAGATGAAGAAATAATTGACAGTGGCGACAGCCACTCAGAATCAGATTAATTTTTTGACACCAAAAGTATTAATTTCACGTGAATAAAGTGATGCATAAATGAAATGTTTGAATGATATTTTCATTTTGTTATTTTGAACAGATAGTGGTTGATTTTAGGGGTTGAAATATAAAAATAACTAAAACTAGCATTGATCCAAAATACTGCCATGAAATTGATTGAAATTAATTAATTATATTGATTGAGAACCATTTTTACACATTTTATGCTGAAGGGGGGTCTTGAAGTATATGAAGACCTTCATTAAACTTCATCAAACGCTACTGAGGCCCAAAAATTACTTTGATTTACGTTAGAACAAGACTCTTCTAATTTTGGATAAAAAGGTTGTTTCCACCCCTTAAAAATAGTAAGCATAAATCGGCATAGGGGACAAGTATAGCTCATATCCAAAATTTCATCAAAATCGAAGCATCTTGGTAGAATTAGGAGGTAATGCCTAATTTTCGCCCTCATTGACTGTACTAATTGTACAGGACAATGTAATCTCCACTTTCAAGGTATTATACCATAATAGTATATTATAATATTAAAGTTGCTTTTTTATTTATCGATTGAGGCGGTACGAAGTCTGCCGGGTCAGCTAGTAAAACATAAATTACATGCTAATATTTCTTCGCAAATCAGGCTCTTGTACCTATAAAGGTTTGGAACTATCGGATTCAGTAGAGATGCAAAAGTTTAATGATTAAAATACATTAAAAATTCAATGAATTACAGAAAATATGCTATAATACTTATTCTAACACTGGTTCGTTCAAAAACTCCTGGAAGAATATTGCCTTCTGCACTTTTATTATGAATTACTCTTGTTAGAAGACAGGATGGATTCTTCGCTGAAATAGATCGTATTTTTGGCAAAGGGTGGTGGAGCTGCGGAAAAGAGATCTGTTTCTTCTTGTTCTCTCGTCCTAATAATCAAAATTGATAATGAGTAACATCGTAAAACGCCGCAGCAATCTGACACCGGTGAAAGTCATCAACCCGTTAGGAATGCCGGATCGGAATCGATATCTCTTCTACTAGCCGGCCTCTTATCTCCCATACCTACACTCGGGGCACCTCCTCCTCATGGGAACATTTCTCTAGGAATCCATGGGAGAACCCACCTCTCGCGTCGCATTCAAATTGATCGCTCGCAACGTGGTCGTGACAGGAAAAACACAATCGTGAAGACGACAAGGAACGAGATTTTTCGAAAAATAGATCAATTGAGAATGAGAGAGGAGATAGACCGGTTTCAGCCTTATTCGGCATCCTCAGGGTACCAAAAATCTTCATGAAAAACTTGGGTTCTCAAGCCTGCTAATAATGTCGATTTGTGGAACTTAATACGTCAAAAATTTGCCTATAAAATTCAGGAAGCCCCATTTACAAACCAATTTTCTTTTATTTTTATCCATCATTAAATGAATTTCGAATATTTTTTTTTCTGTGAAACTAGCAGCCAAAAAGAAAAGTTGCGTGTTATTCGCGGGGTGAGGGAACCCATAGTTGTAGAGCGCGCGCATCGAAAATGCCATTTAGTTCACAAGTGACCTCGTTTTGAGGATTTCCGTGTTAAGAACGGGTTCACTGACATATTTAGTAATCCACCCTGTGCCGCTCTTGGATCGATAAGAAAGGCATTTTTGCTGCGTACGTTCCCTTCGAAAATGGCAAACAGCACGTCGGGATGAAGGCTTTAAAAGCCGTATATTATGCCACTAGAGAATAATTCAGGTGTTATAAACGTTTCGTCTATAACTGCTCTAGGCTTTATTGAAAAACATCGGCCTAACAATGTACCTTGCAGGATTGCTGCTCAAACAGAGCTCCTTTGGTGACCCTAGAATTACCTTGTGAACTACAAGTACTGATCTAGGATGTAGAGAAATTTCAGTAAAGAAATGTTTACAGGATGGTTTAGAAAAATCGAGTAAACCAACGAAATTTTATTCCCAGAGGATTCAGCCACCCTGTAGCATTCCGATAGTTCTATTAGTCTCAGCATTTGTTAATTTACGTCTCGGCATTTTCAGAAAACTCGTTTCAAATCGAAGTCGTTGATAAACGGACTCGATTTCGAAATAAGAAAATTCATGAAGCATCTGCAAAGAACCAAACTTCGGAAAAAAGGCGACCAGATTGACGAAATGTCTCGTACTGATTCTTATTGGATCGATTCAAGATGTTATTGAGTTTTAAATGATTTTACAGGGAATTTCAGAAGATTACATACTTTTCAAAACGATTGAATACGATATCCCTAACTCTCGTGGAGCAGTATATTTTCCATTAAAATGTCGTTTTCTCAGTGATCTTTCTTCCAATACACGATTCGCCTCTGGATAAATCCACCAGATGGCGACAAAATCTCATTCGCTGTAGTGTTGGGTACTATATATCGCACCCTCGCTACAAAAGTGACAACTCAAAATTTACTTTTTTTCGGTTTATACTATGAATTAGATCATTGGGTCCTCCATATATCATATAGATACCTAATATCAAAGTTGGTGTTAATTTCATGTTTCCAATTAATTAGAAAATATTCAGCATTTGCATATTTTCGACTTTTGATTTTGGATTGTTTCACTTTTGTAGCGAGGATGCGATATGTAGTGAAACAAATTTTGTCCCCACCGTCTATCGCGTCATGAACGCCCGGAATGCCTCGCCTCATTGAAGTGGTACACTGTACCGCTCGAGTACAAAAGTGAGGCTCCTCTTACAAACTCAATTTCAAAACGTGTACTTCCCAACACTATTCATCATTCCACCTTACTTATGTAAGAAACGCAGTAACCCTGATAAGGATTATTTTAGATTGTAGATTCCAAGGGGTTTATTCTTACTGCAACCTACAATGAGCGCTTCAACTCTAACGTATGACGTAACGACGTCATTCCCCTTTTGCATCTGTCCAGTTTCGAGCGACACAATAGGTAGTGATACAAATTTTGTCTCGACTGTCTATCGCGTCATGAACGCCCGGAATGCCTCGCCTCATTGAAGTGGTACATTGTACCGATCAAGTAAAAAAGTGAGGCTCCTCTTACAAACTCAATTTTAAAATACTTGTGCTTTAACTGACTTTTTTTGCAGCTAAGACCCAGGTAGCGAACATAAACAGCGTCTCGGGTGTGAAGAACATCACCGACAGCCACAATGTGACCGATCCAGAGGACGTGGTCGTGCTCAAGGGCCAACCGGCCAGCCTGAGGTGTAACATCAGACCCCCAGGCACCGATTCTTCGGCTAAACCTACGGTGGTGACTTGGCTGCACCACGACCAGCCCATCCAGCTGGACGACAACAGGAGGACGGTGCAGAAAGATGGCAGCCTGTACATCCCTAGGGTCACGGGAGGCAGGAGGCCTCTGACCGGAAGTTACAGGTGCAAGGTGGAGAATGATGTGGGGGCCGTGCTCAGCGGGGAGGCCAAGGTGCAGATTGCTTGTGAGTTGGTTACTCTGATGACTCCAAACTTGCTGACGCAGGGTCTTTTTTTTCTTGGCTTATTCTTCTCCTTGTCTACCTTATAATGAGTTAAAATAAACCGACAAAGAAACTGCAAAACCAAGAAGGAGTTGTTTAAATTTTAAATTGTTTTTCGGTAAAACATAGAGGGTTGAGAAAGAATTGATCATGTGTTATCTGAGTTACATTAAGCTTGGCTTTCAGCATGTATCTCATACACTGCGCAAAAAATTAACGCACATTCTGAAAATCTCAATTTCAATGAAAGTTAACTCTACGTTGATTTCATAACTTATTTTCTATGTTCTCTCGGGAAGGTTTTAAACGAAACAAGACACATTAAATGCAAGAAAAATTCAGGAATTCACCGAATCTTATGTGAAAGAGGAGAAATGATCAATTTTCAAAATAATGAAATGCTGATAAGTGATTTAATACCTGGTATTTCCACCCCTTCCATTAATCACAGCTCGGCAACGACGGTTCATACTCAAAATGAGTGATCTTAAAATGTTCTGATCTAATCCTTCCCAGATATCTCCGAGTTGGATTCCTAAGTCATTAAGAGTAGCTGGATGATTTTCTGAACTTCGCAGCCTTCTATTGAGGTTGTCCCAAACCTGGTCAATCGGATTGAGTTCTGGACTTCTTGCTGGCCATTCCATTCGAGAGACTTCAACCTCTTCAAGGTACTCCTGAACGATGCTCGCACGATGGGGTCTGGCATTATCGTCCATAAAAATGAAATTTTCACCAATGTATGGGGAAAATGGCACTACATGCTCTTCAAGAATGTTCCTTATATACTTATCAGCATTCATAGCTCCATTATCAACGACCACCACTCGGATTGAGATTGGCTTATTCTTTTTCCTGTCTACTTCATGTGGAGTTAAAATATACTGACAGAGATACTGCAAACACCCAGAAGAAGCTGTTTGAATTTTAAATTGTTTTTTGGGGGAGAAATTTCAGTAAGGATTCGTTTTGTTTCAGCCTTGGATTTCAATGTCACTGATCAGGTTATCCAGGTACCCGAACAGCAGCCCGTAATCCTACCTTGTCAGGTCCATTCGGTACCGGAGGCCAAAATCAGATGGGAATTCAACAAACAACCTCTACCTCATAATTCAAGGTAGATTGAACATTACGTTTGGGACCGAAAAGATATTCTCTATTTCGAACCAAAATGTAATTCATTTTGTGTTTTATTTTCATCATTTGTTCTCTAAATTCGTGTTTTTGTTTCAAATTCTATAAAAGTTATTTATGAGTGTCTTGCTCATGTTATTTATTCTTTTTCAGATATGTTCCTCTCCCTTCCGGAGCTCTACTGATCCTAAAAACTCTAAGTACAGACGACGGTGTATATAGGTAAGTTTCAAAGTTTTTATTCGCAATCGCACAATCTAATTCGATGCTTATTTTAGGTGTATAGTGACGAATTCTGTGTTGAAGAAATCGAAGTTTAAGGGTGTGACTCTGACGGTACTTCCTAAACTGAAGGAAAAAAAGACAGTTTCCTTTTTACCTCTACCAGACCCCCTCAACTCTACAGTGTTAGTCGGAATGAGAACATCGCTGTACTGTATTGCTGACGGTTGGCCTCTGCCCAAGATAGAATGGTACAAAGGTAAATAATGAATTTTGAAGAAACAATTTGAAAATTCGAACCTTTTAACTGAGATGTCTAAGTGCATGACAATTGACATTAGACCAATTTGACAGTAAGGGAAATGTTTCATGGCGGCGCCACTATGTCATAGTTGTCAATGTCAATAGTACCACCTACAGATGGTTAAACATAACATCCCCTTATTCGCAAATTGCTGAGACGAAATCTAATCAGTGCATACTATATTCATAGATTTTACTTTTAACTATCAATTGAATCATTCAGTTTAGTATTAAACATTGAAACGATGAACAACTATGAAATCCTGCAAATGAAATGAAATTTACATCGAAAGGATGACCGAATATGCGAATACATAATAATAATTATAAATATATTCGTTATTAATTATGAAAACAATTAATTATGAAAATGTTAAGCAACTATGGAAATTGGTAGCGTCAATTTTGTTATTTATATTATTTAAAAGACAGTGAAGAGAAAAAAAGGAGTTCCAGCTTCTTCTTTTCACTTTTATCCCTTCTTCTTATAATCCCAAGGATCCCATTTTTTTTTTACTCGTCTTATAAGAGAGTTCTTTTTAATGTTGTAACACTGTCAAAATTCTTGCAGATGACAAGTTGGTGTCCAACAAGAGCGTCCTCACCCTGATGCCAGACGCCCAATCCGATAACATAACCTACGAGTGCAGGGCTCAGAACGACCAGAACGGGGTGTCGCAGACCTACAACCTAGAGGTCAGGAGGAAACCCTACTTCACCAAAACGCCGACATCTCTGTCTTACGTCAACGCGGGGATAGTGAAGTTGGCGTGCGCTGCAGGCGGTATTCCGACGCCCTGTATACAATGGCTGAAGGACGGGAAGAGGGTGAACCTTGGGGCTCGGATGAAAATAAGGAACGGGGCCCTGGTGATGAGCCACACGTTCACCTACGACGTCGGTAAGGATATACGCAACTCTATTATCGTTATATCAAGCAGAAGAATGAAACAACAACTGACTAGAAAAGATCAAAGTTTCGTGATGAAAGATTGAAGTTTGTCGAGGAAACTAGTACGATTAGGTTCTTTCGTAACTCGCTAAATGGCGTAACCGTGTTGTGATACTCAGAATCTCACAAACTATGGTCTCCGCTAGCTTGTTGTTGATTTATTATATCAACCTTTTGTTCAGTTAGTACTTGTTGATTTATGATAAATTTTAGATTTGTTTAGAGCCGTTTGCACCAACATATTTAAATGACGTTTCGATCTTTAAACCTAACTTCAAATTCAAGGATTGGATTATAACCTAAAATAATTCATCAAACTGACTGATAATTTGTTGTTTTCTATGAAATTATAGCAAAAAATTTGGAATTTCAACTAGCATGAAATCGTCAAAATGACAGTAAAGCTTGGTTGAGGAAATGACAACTATCATCTGTTGCCTACCAGTCAATAACATCAGAGAGTTTTCTAAACACAAATAGAGGCCTAATTTGAATAAAGTTTCCCATTTTCCTCCAGCCATATTTTAATCCTCATTTTGACAGTCCTCCCAATCTTCTAGGTTAAACAACTGTCAAAATAAAGGAAATGTCATAACAAAGTTGACAAGAATCAAATTGTTTTGACAGCGTTAAGGGATCTTTCATTACAGAATCCTTTTTAAAGTTTGGCATGTATTTTAGTTTCGATAACTCTCTAATGTTTATCCAAGAAATAATACACAGCCTGAGTTCAAGGAAATTCATTCTCAGTTCTTATTTTATTCAAGTATTGGTTTCCGGTCTTAAATGAAATTCTTAAGTTGAGCTTCAAGTAAGAAGACGACTTCTTGTATATTTTTTTAAGGTTCTAGCACTTCTGGTTTTTCCAGAAGTGACATCAACTTTCGTTTTTCGAATGGGAAGACTCATTGTTTTTGCATAAATACAATATAACTGGTAAGTTTTCGTTGGTCCTTCCTCGTTCTGTTTGAGAAATGAAACAAGAACAAATGATAAGTTCAACATTTACTTTTCCATGCCATCAGAGAGGTTTCTGAACACAAATAGAGGCCTAACTTGAATAAAGTTATTTTATTATCTGTGTAGGGACCCTTAAATAGTTCCATCTAATGATATTTCAGTTTTTCATGTTGTTTAACTTCACCCTAGTTCAATAAAGCCTTTTCATTGGCTGGCCTGATACAGATGATAGTGTCTTTTCCTTAACCTAGCTTTACTGTCATTTTGACGATTTCATCCTAGTTGAAATTTCAAATTTTTTGCTATAATTTCATAGAAAACTACAAATGTTCAGTCAGTTTGACAAATTATTTCAGGTTATAATCCCATCTATAGATTTGAGGATGGGTTTAAGGATCGAAACATCACTCACATATTTAAGGAACGATGGTGTAAACGGATTTAAGGGTCCCTTACGTAAGAATTCTCTTTGAGTGACATTCGTGCAACTGTCAATCAATTTAAGGGATCCTTAACTTCAGAAATGTTGGTGCGAACGGGTCTCACTCTTTTTTATATATCCATATAGAGAAGTATTAGTAAGAATTCTGATAATCTAAATTGAGCGATCGAGCGAACATCTAGAAGATTAATTTTTTTGCAGGCATTTACCAATGCGTGGCATCGAACGCGGCCGGTAGTATATGGGCCCCAGCGCAGTTGGTGTCCGATCCAAGGACGCCCTCCATACCTCCACCCCCGAAAAACGTGCAGTGCCGTTCTTACGACAAAAAGAGCGTCTGCATCATGTGGAAAGAGCCTGAGAATGTTCTCGTTAGAGCTTACAGCATTTTTTCCTTTTACAAAACTAACCGTAAGTGTTGGGAGCAATCGTAGGATTTCGTTTGTTGATTCGTGGATTTTTTTCAGAAGGGTGCTTGAGTGAGAAGTGCCAAGGTACAAATAATACTATAGGCTGTGAAGACGGTTCTCATGAAGGTACAAGATAAGATTGTTGAAAACATAACTTAATTTAATCAACATTTTTTTTAGAGCCAGGACCTGACTATGTGACCACAAACGGTACCTATATTCTGGCGGATAGATTAAACAGTAGTACAAATTATACATTTTACGTGAGACTGTACTCGAAAGGGGCAAGCGACGACTCCAATTGGGTTACATGCAATACAGGTATGTAAAATTTGTATGAGGTCCCCCTTTATTGTTTTAACACCAATGGGTTTTCAGTTGTTGATGGGGAGAGAAACCTCAGGTTCAGACTGTTGGATCGCAACGCAATCGAGCTGGTTTGGTCGGAGATCAGCTCCGACGTGTCCTGCGGTAGCACAAATACTTCCTATATCGTTCAGTGGAAGAACGAGGTGGACCATATGGTCAATGCCAATCAAACCGAAAACCTTAAGTACAACATAACCGGTAAGTTTTAATTGATCCTTCCTCGTTCTGTGTCAGAAAAGTTCAACATTCACTTTTCCATGACATTAGAAAGTATTCGAAACGCAGATAAAGGCCTAATTTGAATGAAGTTTCCCTTATTTTGTCACACAGGCTTCCCGTACTTAACATAAATAAAGGACAGCCATATTTAAATCCTAATTTTGACAGTCCTCCCAATCTTCTAGGTTAAACAACTGTCAAACTAAAGGAAATGTCATAATAAAGTTGACAAGAATTAAATTGTTTTGACAGCTCAAATATCCAACCAACTTTAAGTAATCTTTCATTACAGGATCTTATTTTATTCAAGTGTTGGTTTCCGGTCTTAACACATGGTTGACATAAATTGGATTGTTATTTTTTCAGGCCTAAACCCGGAGGTCAATTACCATATTCGCGTGATGTCTTCTTCGTACCGAAACGATGATACTAATTGGGTCCTGCTGAAGCTGCCCGAGATCGACGAAGACACCGCAGGGAACCAAACCTACATCAGCTTCGACAAGAAGACGATCGCGCAGAACGTGCCTACCAATCCGGAGGGTTTCAGGGCTACCAACATCAACTCGAAGTCGGTAACGTTGAACTGGATGGCGTCCGAAGAGGAGGCTGAGTTTTACGCCATCTGTTACGCGGAGGTGGGGAAGGAGTGCGAGAAAGGAACCATCGTGAAAAGGTGAGAGAAAAACATTTGAACCGATTGGAAGAACGAAAGAAATAGAGAAATAAAAAATGAACTTAAGTTAAAGTAAACTATTAAATATCAGAATTACTTCGACTTAACTCCTTTTCATTACTTTACGGTTTTTGTTCTTTTATTATTATTATAATCGTTATAATTTATTTTCTAAAACTTGTTTAGTTCGAGCAGTAATTTTGTCTAAATCATGGATGTTTCTGTTTCAGCTTGAGCAACATGAAGCAAATCGAAGATCTGAAACCGAACACCATGTATGAATTTAGAATACGATCCCACAATGCCGAAGGTTTTCATGGACCTTTCTCTGCACCGATCGAGGTTCGAACCCATCCAGATGGTGAGAATGAACGTTAAATTCCTCTCGAAACAGAGTCGGTATCGGTTTTTATTTTGTAGTGCCTTCAACAGTATTAGACTTAAAATATAGGATAATCAACGATTCCACGGCCTGCCTGGCATGGTTGCCCCCGCTTTACACTCACGGTAGACTCCTGAACTATATCGTCACTTATACTTCAAACTCCAATAGGCCCTTGGAAGAATGGACCTACGTAACAGTACCTGTCAACAGAGCATCGGATTCGGTAAGTTTAAAGTTTTACGAGTAGGAATATCTTTGCTGATTTCGCTTTTTTGGCAGGCCTGTTGGTTCGATAAAAAAAAGAGTACAATTTCTGTGATGTTAAAAAACCTGGAGGTGACTGAAGCGTATACAGTTATCGTTCGGGCGGCTTCGGACAACGGGCTCAGTAATCCTACGTTCCCCTTCGTTTTGAGGACTGCTTTCAAACAGCATGACAGCATGAGAACTGGAATGCAGGAAGAGATCACCAGCAAGCAGAAAATGGGTGAGAATCAATTTTTTTTCGTTTGTTTCACGCTTATTTATTTAATTGTTTGCAAACTGAGGGCTTAAACTATTTCTAGTTATCAGATACAGCGGACTAACATTCGTATAAGGGAGAAATTCACTTTTATTTTGTCGATATAACTCATATTATTTGTTGCATTGTAATTGCTGAAGAAATATAAGATTGTTGTGTCACTAGTAAAGAATTGAATATCTCCATTAAAACTCAGTTTGGATAATGAATTTAAAATCTTTAGAAGCTGAATCAGTCTTCAAGTATCTACTGGTGAGCGAAACTGCATTTTTCTAACCATAAGAGATTGACAAAAATGAATTGAATGGATTGCAAGGTAATAGAACATGTTGAAATAAAGAACCGCAGTAGAAAACATTATGAGTTTCTTGAAAAAAAAGTTGACCGATTTTTCCGAAAAATTTCGGAATTTTTTGAATATTTCCCAAAATATTGGAGGTATCGAAATTGTAATTACATATTCGTAATCAACGACCTCGAATTAATATAATCTATTTATTTCGTTAATATAGAAAAAAGAAATTTTTTTTTTCGGAATTGAAAAAATTTTAATAAAGATATACCGAATATGAAAATTATTCTAAGTCCGAAAAATAATTTTTTTTTCTTTCTATATTAACGAGAGACGTAGATTATATTAATTCGATGTCGTTGATTAAGAATATGCAATTCGAATTTCGATACCTCCAATATTTCGAAAAATATTTTATAAATTCCGAAAGTTTTCGGAAAAATCGGTCAACTTTGAAGAGCAGATATCAGAAAAGTATAGATGCTATAGTTTTGGTCTTTTCACCATATTATAGTACGTTTCTTTGATAATAAAATGGTGTATTTACATTTTTCCTATGAAGGATATTTTAGATTTCGTAACGTTTTCCGCGAAGGTCCTTTTTTCGAAAAATTCAAATCGTTATAATTTCTACAGAAAATGAAAAAAAAATTAGTTTATAAACTCAATTTGGTCTATTAATTAGAAAAAAAAATTTTGGCCAAAAATCGCAAATTTTTCCATGTATGGAAAAATTACCAAAAATTCGATTTTCGAATTTATCGACCGAATTGATGTGAACTAATTCGAGGGCTTAGATTAAAAATATGCAATTAGTTTTTTTATAAAACAATTTTTGTAGAAATTATTACGATTTGAATTTTCCGAAAAATATACTTTTGTGAAAACGTTGAGAAATCTAAAATATCCTTCATAGAAAAAAGGGAAATACACCATTTTATTCTCAAAGAGACGTACTATAATATGGTGAAAAGACCAAAACTATAGCATCTATACTTTTCTTATATCTGCTCTTCAAATTGACCGATTTTTCCGAAAAATTTCGGAATTTTTCGAATATTTTCCCAAATATTGGAGGTATCGAAATTCTGATTATGTATTCTTAATCTACGACATCGAATTAATATAATCTATGTCTTTCGTTAATATAGAAAGAAAAAAAAATATTTTTCGGTCTTAAAATAATTTTCATATATGGTATACCTTTTTTAAACATTTTTTAAGTCCGAAAAAAAAATTTTTTTCTTTCTATATCAACGAAATAAATAGATTATATTAATTCGAGGTCGTTGATTACGAATGGGTAATTACAATTTCGATACCTCCAATATTTTGGAAAATATTCAAAAAATTACGAAATTTTTCGGAAAAATCGGTCAACTTTAAAGAGCAGATATGGGAAAAGTATAGATGCTATAGTTTTGGTCTTTCCACCTTATTATAGTACGTTTCTTCGAGAATAAAATGGTGTATTTACCTTTTTTCTATGAAGGATATTTTAGATTTCTCAACGTTTTCCGCAAAGGTCCATTTTTCGGAAAATTCAAATCGTTATAATTTCTACAAAAAAAAAAAAACTAATAGCATATTCAATTTGGCATTAATTTTTTCTCTATCTCACCCTGTACATAACTATGATACTAACACTTTCGTGACCATTAAATCGTGAAAGAATTGCATCGACTGCATCCATCCGTATGTTTTCGAAGAAAAAATTAGAAACCGTTCATTCGAACTACTCGGTTTTCAGGTGTGGTTGTCGGCTGCATTCTGGCCCTTATTTGCATCGCGTGCTGCATCAGCTGCATCGTGCTGAGGCGGAGATGCGTCAAGCGACGGAATTTGGCTCACGCCAGACTGGCCGCCTCCAACAACTACTACCCCGCGGTTGCGCACTACGCGGCGCAGGGCAGCACGGTCCAAGTCAGGCTGGAGAACGTCTGCGCAGACGACGTCCGCGCCGAGACGGAGGTCCTGGTGCCCGACGAAGAGGGGAACGAGGCCTTACCGCAGCCCGTCTATCTGGACTCGAAGGTAAATGTCCGATTGCACCCACTGTAGGAGAGAAGTTGGGGGAGTTGGCTGACAGATGGCGCTTTAATCAATTCCACTATTATTATATCGCACCCTCGCTACAAAAGTGACACAACTCAAAATTGACTTTTTTCGGTTTATGCTATGAATTATAACAGAAAACGAGCCTAGATTAAATGAAAAATTTTTACCCACATTAGTGGGTTCTATATATGTATATCATATAGAGACCTACATTTCAAAATTGGTGTCTATTTCATGTAGAAAATATTCAGCATTTGAATATTTTCGACTTATGATTTTGAATTGTGTCACTTTTGTAGCGAGGGTGCGATATTTATCTTGATTACAATCTCTTATTTGTCTACATAAATTCACAACATTTATCTCATTAAATTCATTGAATGAGCATCTCGAACTAAAGCGTCCTCTATCATCTTACTCCCCCAACGATTGACTATTGAATAACTAGAGTTATACAGGGTTATACACGAATATGGCTCTATGGAATATTTTTAGGAAAGACACAAGATTCAGGATTGAAATTCTGAAGTTGAGCTTCAATTAAGAAGACAAACTCTCGTATATTTTTTTTGAGGTTCTAGGACCCATTTTCTATTGCATAAATAGATTCTCCATTGAATTCTGAGTCTTTTTGATTCCAAAAGTTTGAATTTTACCGAGAAAATTCTTTTTTAATGTGGAAATACGAAAAGAAAATCTCGAAATTGAACTCTGTTGAAATACAGACAACTTCGAGGCTTTTTCATTAAAAATTCGCATTTTTGGGAATCTCCTAGAACAAAGGCTTCTTTTCCGATAGCCTGATTTTCAGAATATGATACAGGAGGTCACAAATTGTGACGAAACATAAAAAAATCGTTTTTTTCATATTGGAACCCCATTTTTCGAAGCATTTTCGAAATGTTCGTCTAAAAATAATAGGAGCATACGTTCAAGACTTTTATCCCAAAATGAATATTTTTCGAGATATTCAGGAAAAACGATTTTGTCTTCAATTTTCAATCTCATTCCGAATGTGTTTTTCTACTAGAGAATAATTAGCGGTGAAGTGAAATTTTTGGAAGTCTGTTATGCTTTTGAAAGAATAAATAACAGAACATGTAACAATTTCATTACTGAAAATTGAAATTTCCTTACCATGACAAAAAAGAAATTCTCCAGAATTAAGAATTTGCTGAAATTATCCCAAGCTTCAAAAAATAAAGAAAAACTGAACTCGTCTGAACTAAAAGAAAATATTTTCTGGATTACAGAGAATTCCAAAAATTTCACTTGACCGCTAATTATTTTCCAGTAAAAAAACACATTCGGAATGAGATTGAAAATTGAAGACAAAATCGTTTTTCCTGAATATTTCGGAATATCTCCATTGTGAGATGAAAGTCTTGGACGTATGCTCCTATTATTTTTCGACGAATATTTCGGAAATGCTTCGAAAAAATGGAGTTCCAATTTGGAAAAAAAAACGATTTTTGATGTTTCGTCACTTCTAACTTTGACAAAGAATTTGTGACCTACTGTATCATATTCTGAAAATCACGCTATCCGAAAAGAAACATCAGCCTTTTTTCTCGGAGATTCTCAAAAATGAGTTCAATTTAGCGATTTTTTTTTTCGTATTTCTTCATTTTAAGAGAATTTTCTCGGGAAAATTCAAATTTCTGGAATCAAAAACATTCAGAATTCAATGGAATCTATTTAGGCAATAAAAAATGGGTCTTCCCATTTGAAAAATGAAAGTTACTTGAAGCTCACCTTTAGAATTTCAATCCTGAATCTTGTGTGTTTCCTAAAAATATTCTATAGAGCCATATTGGTGAATAACCCTGTATAAACAACGGTAGTATTAAGATTTCAGCAATATCGTGCATCCAATCTACTCTTTATCTTTGATACTTGGGAACATTAGAAGCTGTACATTCGGAAGGAATATCTTCAAGAATTTCAGAATGACAACACTAGAGAAACTGATGAATTTGAATGTTGACTTTCCTTAAATTAATATCGTTTTAATCTTGTTGTTAGACTACATTTACAAAAAATTAAATTTATGTTAATGTTTGGATGTAAAACTTTTTATATCTCAACAAATAACAGACAAAAAGGATCTTAAAAACGTATACGAAATTCATATGAATTGTCACGCAAAGATCATCAAATATCTGTTTCTTGAAGTGACACAAATGTTTTAATCTGACACAAAAATAAAGGTTGAGTGCACTATATTGTTTCGTCGAATTTGGTGTAATTTTTTTGTCATATTTCCCTTTTTCGTATTGTAAATTACGAATTTCTCTAGGGAAAAGACGAAATTCCGAATGGTAATGTAAATGGTTTAGATAAACCCTCGATGAATGGTCATTTGTCCAACGGACACGTCCACATTACCGAAAACCCACAGGTAAGACGACAAATTTGTGGAAGTGTCTAAGTTGGTTTTTGGAAATTTCAACACTTGCGAACTTCCGCTAACGCTTGAATTTGGTGCGAAATAGAAATTGTTCTAGCACAGTGCTTCCTCTTCCTCACTTCTAACAAACTGTTTTTTCTTCTACTCGATCAAGTTAAGACTTGAATGCAGGGTGAAAAACTACTCTTTGATTTCAAATTGGTTGTTAGTATAGTCGTGGCATTACACCAAATAGGAATAATTTGTTCGATTAATGTTGTATCCAGCTATGGAGTAGTCAAAAAAATGTTATCGATTCATTCATAAAAGACTGCCACGATTTCTGAAAAATTCAAGTTGAACAATTTATTCCTTCAGGGGGTAACACTGAAGTTACTGTGTATATTTGTGTCCATACGACCTCTCTTTCTAAGTCATGAACCTTTTCCTAAAAACATTGTTTCTCCCTAATGTTGCTTGGACTTTCTACATGTATGTGTCTTCGTCTTTAATGCTTTTACTGTCGTTACTAATTATTGGACCTTTATTATAAATCTGAAGCTTGTAACTCATGTTTAACTCCTTTAATTTTTTATACTTTGTTTTCTGAACGATTAACAATGATTTCAGTTCGAGAGGAAAAGCAGGAACGGGGAGGTGCCTCGCAGCAACGGCTTCAGGAAGTCGCCCCATTACACCTTGTTCCAGGACGACCCCAACTCGAACCGAATAACGTCGCATAAGCACTACATCGACCCGTCTACGAGGCGACGGAACAAGTGCAACGGACTCTTCAACGGAGGCAATCACATAGATGACGAAACCACCCCTTTTTCGGGCAAGGTCCTAGACCTGGAGACGACGTCGTCCTTCTTCGACGACTCTTTCATCCTGGGCCAGCACTGCAGGATATCTCCGCTGATGGGCCCCAAAGTCTGACCTGCAGGCGGACTTTACTTTAGTATGTAGGGACGTTCGTTTCCGTTAAAATGTTTGACTTTTCTTGGGATCGTACCTCGGTCTGTTTTCGAAACGTGTAATTCTTGTTTTAACTTCGTTTCTTCTATTGATTTCAATAATTTTATTCATATTTCAAACAGAAATTATTTCTGTGTTTTATTCATGTATTTTTTATAAATTTCGTGTTATCGAATTTATATCCTTCATTATAAAAATTCAGAATTTTCTTTGCTAAGCGATCCATATTCAAACCCAGGTACATCCCGAGAAAACGAGATGAAGCTTTTAACAGACTAATCGAGAAAAATGAACAGACTGATTTCGCTACTGTATATTTCGTATAGGTTGAAAAATGTATCCATGGCAATATTGTTTTAATTCTAAATAGGTTCGCGATTTTAACCCAAGCATGGCAATCACCTCCCAGTTCAAAGCGTTCGTTTTGATTGTACATACTTGAGTTCGTTTTGGTGTTTGTCTTACGAAAAACAGCCCTCTGACGAGTTGTAAAGACGGGAGAAAAATCTTGCAGCTTGCAGACTGTCTTTGCAACTCTGTTTTGTTCAATCAAATACTCGTTGTCTTCAACAATATTTGTCGTTTAGGTTTTCATAATATAAATTCCAATTATTCAAGGATGACTAGACAACGACAAAGAATTTTTTATATACATGATGCAATTGCTCAAGTAGCACTTTGGCACATTTCATTTTACTGTCTCTCAAGTTTGTACTGTTTTTAATGAATACATATTTTGGCCGCCAACTTTTTGACGATCCGATTTCACTACAGTAACCAGTACCTGATGACGTAATATATAGTTAGTTCATTCAAGTAAGATATTAATTCTGTACAGTTACATGTATGGTGTATGTGAGATTGTATCGAAGAAAACACTTATGCATGATTATAATAATTATTGTTGAAAATGTTTGATGTTGAAAAAATGTTAACTGTTCACAATTCAACGTTACCATGATATATTTATTTATAATACGTATATATGTATACCCAAAGACTACAATGCTCTATTGTTGAAAAAGAAACATTGGATAAGGTACAAACATTTTTATAATTCAACAATTAAGACAAGACCTAAAATTGCTGAACAAACTTTCGGTGAATCGGCGAAGTTATCGGAAGTATGTTCTGCAGTTGTGGCAAGCCTAATGATACAGCAGTCGTTTCTTATAAGCCTTATGCCTTAACTACATTGTACAAAATGATTGTTGTAAATATCGGATTTATTTGGAGAAATTCTCCATATTGCTCATTCCTAGGTTACTTATTCCTTTTGAACTAGTAATTTCTCATACAATCTTCTGGAACTAAACCGTGCTTGCATCATTTTGAATAAAGAATGAAGTAAAAATTCTAGGTCTTCAGAAGTTTAGAGTTTTTGGAAATGCATAAATTTTTGCCAGAATCTTTCGTCACTTTTTTATACTCTAGTTGAAATATTTTTATCCTTTAATCCTAAATATTATAATAATTATGTACAATTGTTTCGTAGACCAGAGAAGTTAAACAAAATATTCTGAAACTATTTCATTCAGTAATTAATGGTTCTTCATCAGTTTCTATAGAAATTCTAATGTAGAACATTCTTCCTTGAAACAGTACTCATTCAGGGTTATTTTCTCAACTACCTCAGTTTAACATTCCTCTATATTCACATTTCTGAATATTTCTAGTTACCTTCTATATATTAATACATTCCAGCTTTTTTTTAACCTTAGAAACCTCATGCATATGATGCTTTCGATATTTTTCATATACTGAGTTTTTTTTTATAGTTTATATGATTGATACAAAGATGAAAGTGGAAGTTGTTTGAGGCATTGAAGCACAGTAGTAGTTGTAGTACAAATGGAAATAATTTTGGTTTCGAAATTATGTGGCACTTTCATCTTTATAGTTGCAGTTTTTTTATTGATTGATTTTAAAGTTTACCTCTTAGCAAAAAGTTTTCATTCTGTGACTGCTCTGGTTTATATATTATTCTATTCTGACTAGCAAGTATATTTGTACATTTTTTTGTAAATGATATTTCATTAAGCTCTGAGTAGTTTACTCATTGCTCAATGAAATACATATGTATGTATTCTTAGGGATTTTTAATATCTACCTCATAATATTTAAATTTTTCTATTTTAGATTTTACGTAGATTTTACTTTTAAGTGAATAATTTTTGAACTTTTTATTCATTCATATCTCAGGGTACCCCCAGTTTCTGAAAAAAATAATTTCATTGAAAATCTGTCCCATGAATACCACAAAAAACAGGAATTGATATAGGTAACAATAATATGAAGAATTTATTGGAAGCATGTATAAATGCGTTTTCTTTTGGTGTTATCTGGTGAAAGATTTGAAATTTAATTATCCTCTTTTTTTGTAAAATATTTTTATTTTATCTTTGAACAGTAGAAAATCCTTTTGGAAAACTACTTCCTAACAAACGAAAAGTCTGATGAAGGAGGCTGCTAGTTTTATTTCGTAGCCTACAAATAAAAAATATTTTTCTTTGAAATTTAACAATCCATGTTAATGTAGTTGTGAATTTTTCATCCACCAAGAGCAAAACGATGTAAATTAATTTCCACGAATTTAAAACTTATTGCACTTCTATTAATGGACCTTGAATTCCACCTGTGAGATAAACTGCATCCACGACTTCTTCATTTACGGTTCTACTGAATAGGTGGAATAATATATTTATAATTATGAAAATGTGATAACAGATTTACTTATTTTAATGGATACAATTTTAATTCGCACAGGTGTAATTCTGAAGCAATACTTTAGTTTCTGATATGTAGTGTATGTATAGTTGGGTCAATATTGAAGCAAATTGTATAAACGTGGTAATAATATATTTTTGTACGCTTGGATGATTATTAAAAACAAATTCAATATCGAAACACTTATTTTTAATTTTCTGTAAAGGTGAATAGAAAGGAATACTAAAAACCGTGCACTTGCTGCCAGGTTGGCGGAAAAAACGAACTTTCGCCATGTAGCGTCCTCTAGCAGAAAAAGCTTAAACTAATTAGTTCACCAAAATTCCACCGGAGGTCGCTGATATCAAATTTTTCCACCGGTAGCGCTCTCTAGCGGAAAATGCTTGAACTAATTAGTTCACCGAAATTCCAACCAGAGGAAACTGATGTTGAAATTTTCCGACGGTTGCACCCTCTAACGGAAAAAGCCTGAACTAACAAGTTCACCGAAATTTCGCAAGAGGGTGCTACAATCGGATAAACATATTCTACCAATTCTAAAAAAAGGGAACTGTATCAGAAGAAGCATTTATATAATAGTGAAATTGAATAAAAATGAATGTTATTGAACTGTTGTTTCATTTTCCTGCTGCCCTAAAAACCCATCCAGCGAAAAAATTGATCTCGATTTTAGCACCCTCTTGCGGAATTTTCGTGAACTAAGTAGTTCAAGCTTTTTCCCCAAGAGGGCGCTATCAGCGAGAGAAAAGAATAGACATTAGCGACCTTTATCGGAATATCGGTAAACTAATTAGTTCAGGCTTTTTCCGCTAGAGGGCGCTACCGTACCTGAATACATTGACCTCCTGTGATCCTAATTTAAATTTCGATTTCTTCGGAATTTTCACCTGAAATGGAAATTTGGTGGAAATTGTGTTCAAATTTATGAACTTCGGGAAAACTGTATTAGGATCACAGCGCCTGAAAATTTCCGGGGTAGGCAACCATCAATACACCATTTACGAACGAATAGTTGCCTATCTCAAAAAATTTTGGGCGCTACTCCGGGTATCTGGATACCTCCTCGCTTTCCTGTGATCCTGATACCGTTTTTCGATTTCGACGAAATTTTCACCCAAAAATGTTCGTTTCGATAGAAATTTGGTCGAAGTTTAGTTGAATATTACGAAAGTCCGAAATTTAATATTAGGATCACAGAAGGGCGAGGAGGTATTCGGATACCCGGAGCAGCCCCTTAAAATTCCCGAGGTAGGCAACCCTCAATACACCATTTACGAACGACGGGTTGCCTATCTCAAAAATATTCAGGCGCTGCTCCGGGTATCTGAATACCTCCTCGCCTTCCTGTGATCCTAATACCGATTTTCGATTTCGACGAAATTTTCACCCAAAAATTTTCGTTTCGATAGAAATTTGGTCAAAGTTTAGTTGAATTTTACGAAAGTCGGAAAAATGGTATTAGGATCACAGGAGGGCGAGGAGGTATTCAGATACCCGGAGCAGCCCCTTAAAATTCCCGAGGTAGGCAACCCTCAATACACCATTTACGAACGACGGGTTGCCTATCTCAAAAATATTCAGGCGCTGCTCCGGGTATCTGAATACCTCCTCGCCTTCCTGTGATCCTAATACCGATTTTCGATTTCGTCGAAATTTTCACCCAAAAATTTTCGTTTCGATAGAAATTTGGTCAAAGTTTAGTTGAATTTTACGAAAGTCGGAAAAATGGTATTAGGATCACAGGAGGGCGAGGAGGTATTCAGATACCCAGAGCAGCCCCTTAAAATTCCCGAGGTAGGCAACCATTCATACACCATTTACGAACGACGGGTTGCCTATCTCAAAAATTTTCAGGCGCTGCTCCGGGTATCTGAATACCTCCTCGCCTTCCTGTGATCCTAATACCGATTTTCGATTTCGTCGAAATTTTCACCCAAAAATTTTCGTTTCGATAGAAATTTGGTCGAAATTTTGTTGAATTTTACGAAAGTCGGAAAAATGGTATTAGGATCACAGGAGGGCGAGGAGGTATTCAGATACCCGGAGCAGCCCCTTAAAATTCCCGAGGTAGGCAACCATTCATACACCATTCACGAACGACGGGTTGCCTATCTCAAAAATTTTCAGGCGCTGCTCCGGGTATCTGGATACCTCCTCGCCTTCCTGTGATCCTAATACCGATTTTCGATTTTGTCGAAATTTTCACCCAAAAATTTTCGTTTCGATAGAAATTTGGTCAAAGTTTAGTTGAATTTTACGAAAGTCCGAAAAATGGTATTAGGATCACAGGAGGGCGAGGAGGTATACGGATACCCGGAGCAGCCCCTTAAAATTCCCGAGGTAGGCAACCATTCATACACCATTCACGAACGACGGGTTGCCTATCTCAAAAATTTTCAGGCGCTGCTCCGGGTATCTGGATACCTCCTCGCCTTCCTGTGATCCTAATACCGATTTTCGATTTCGTCGAAATTTTCACCCAAAAATTTTCGTTTCGATAGAAATTTGGTCGAAGTTTAGTTGAATTTTACGAAAGTCGGAAAAATGGTATTAGGATCACAGGAGGGCGAGGAGGTATACGGATACCCGGAGCAGCCCCTCAAAATTCCCGAGGTAGGCAACCCTCAATACACCATTTACGAACGACGGGTTGCCTATCTCAAAAATTTTCAGGCGCTGCTCCGGGTATCTGAATACCTCCTCGCCTTCCTGTGATCCTAATACCGATTTTCGATTTCGTCGAAATTTTCACCCAAAAATTTTCGTTTCGATAGAAATTTGGTCAAAGTTTAGTTGAATTTTACGAAAGTCGGAAAAATGGTATTAGGATCACAGGAGGGCGAGGAGGTATACGGATACCCGGAGCAGCCCCTTAAAATTCCCGAGGTAGGCAACCATTCATACACCATTCACGAACGACGGGTTGCCTATCTCAAAAATTTTCAGGCGCTGCTCCGGGTATCTGGATACCTTCTCGCCTTCCTGTGATCCTAATACCGATTTTCGATTTTGTCGAAATTTTCACCCAAAAATTTTCGTTTCGATAGAAATTTGGTCAAAGTTTAGTTGAATTTTACGAAAGTCGGAAAAATGGTATTAGGATCACAGGAGGGCGAGGAGGTATTCAGATACCCGGAGCAGCCCCTTAAAATTCCCGAGGTAGGCAACCCTCAATACACCATTTACGAACGACGGGTTGCCTATCTCAAAAATATTCAGGCGCTGCTCCGGGTATCTGAATACCTCCTCGCCTTCCTGTGATCCTAATACCGATTTTCGATTTCGTCGAAATTTTCACCCAAAAATTTTCGTTTCGATAGAAATTTGGTCAAAGTTTAGTTGAATTTTACGAAAGTCGGAAAAATGGTATTAGGATCACAGGAGGGCGAGGAGGTATTCAGATACCCGGAGCAGCCCCTTAAAATTCCCGAGGTAGGCAACCATTCATACACCATTTACGAACGACGGGTTGCCTATCTCAAAAATTTTCAGGCGCTGCTCCGGGTATCTGAATACCTCCTCGCCTTCCTGTGATCCTAATACCGATTTTCGATTTCGTCGAAATTTTCACCCAAAAATTTTCGTTTCGATAGAAATTTGGTCGAAATTTTGTTGAATTTTACGAAAGTCGGAAAAATGGTATTAGGATCACAGGAGGGCGAGGAGGTATTCAGATACCCGGAGCAGCCCCTTAAAATTCCCGAGGTAGGCAACCATTCATACACCATTTACGAACGACGGGTTGCCTATCTCAAAAATTTTCAGGCGCTGCTCCGGGTATCTGAATACCTCCTCGCCTTCCTGTGATCCTAATACCAATTTTCGATTTCGTCGGAATTTTCACCCGAAAATTTTCGTTTCGACTGAAATTTGGTGGAAATTGTGTTCAAATTTATAAATTTTGGACTGATGGTATTAGGATCACAATTTCGACCGAATTTTCGCCAGAGGTCGTCAATGTCTTTTTTCTCTCTCACTGATAGCGCCCTCAAGCGGAAGAAGCATGAACTACTTAATTCACGGAAATTCCGCAAGAGGGTGCTGAAATCGAGAACAATTTTTCTCTAGATAGGTTTTTAGGACAGCAGGAAAATAAAACAACAGTGTAATAACATTTGTTATTTTAATTCAATTTCACTATTATATAAATGCTTTTTCTGATACAGTTCCTCTTTTTCTTTAGAATAGGTCCGAAAAATTTCGTGTACTTATTTGTATTTCCTAGAAGTTAAAATAGTCAATATTATAAATGTTAATGAACAAAAGATCTCAACAGGAATGGAACAGAAAAATAATTGCTATATAATGTAACCAAATTCGAATATTCAACATATAAATGCATGGAAACACAACCGTACAATATTTCGATATATTTTTTATGGGCAGTGTTCAATTCGCAGATCTGATCCATCCAGAGAGATTCTCTTTCGTACTTACGTAGATGATTTAGTGAAATCAATTAAATAACGAATACATCCAAACAATTAAAGCAGTACCAACAAAGCTCTTGGAATGTTCTGAACAATTCAATTAATATAACTTCAGTCATGCTTCGAAATTACAAATGAATAATTTAAAGGATACAAAATCACAAATTGAAAATTACAGGATTTTCAAAACACACTATTAAGGGCCGCTTGCCACTACACTAAATTCAGAACTTAATTGAGGTTCCGAATTCAGTGTAGTGGCAAGTGGTCCTAAGAGCTAAATTCAGTTAGATATTGTCTTCTGAATTCAACACTGTCCATTGGTACTGAATTATTAAAAATATATTCTTCTCGAAATCATTAACAGAAGCCACGTTAAACTATGAACGTATAAATATTTACAAAAATATATAATATTCTTTTATAAAAATTATCAACAGAAGTATATAAAAAAATTACTTTAAAAATCTAAATTGAACCCTGAATCTGCATCAAAAGAATTCAGTAGTTCTTGATCTGTAAATGGTTAGAGTCTGAAGTCGGCAAATTATCCAAGAACTCTAGATTGAAATCTGAAGCTCCAGAATTAAAATTGCTCAAGGCATTGTTGTTGGCCGAGGGGTTATTTACAAGTTGATTCATGTTCTGCTGTTGGTGCTGCTGCAACTGGTTTATGGATAAAGATTGACTCTGTTGCATATGGAGGTTTGTCATGGACATCTGAAAATCAAATTCGATAATTAAATTCCGAACAATATCATACTTCACCTGCTAAATTATTGTGATTTGTTGGGACTCTGTGGAGTCTCTAAAAAAGGATAACCACTAATTTACCTGTGTATTTTGTTGTTGTTGCAGCATGTTCTGTTGCTGTATTAGCTGCATCTGCTGCTGGTTCATACTGGTCATTTGGCCCATAGGACCTCCAGTTCCTGGTCCTTGGTTCATCACAGGGCCCATAGACTGCTGACTGCCGGGGCCCATGCCTCCAGAACTCATTCCATGCTGCATTCGAATCTGCTGATGTTGTAGGGCCGTCATCTGCTGCATATTGTTCCCTGGATTCATCCCAAAACCTGCAAAGATTATTAAAGATTATTAAAACATACTTCTAGGAAACTCAAAGTATTCTGAAAGTTTCATACATACCGTGTTGGAAGTTTGTCCTAATTTGGTTGTTGAAACTTTGACTTTGTTGCTGCTGTAACAGTAGATGCCTCCACTCCGGTTTTTGCTGCATACTTTCTAGAGGACTGTTCATTGGATTCTGCTGCCTTGGGTACATATTTCTCGAAGCTAAATGCTGTTGTTGCTGCTGTTGTTGTTGTTGCAACATGTAAACATTATGCGGCCTCATCATGGGACCTATGCAAATATTCATAATAAATATAACGCTTTTCGGCTTCATCAATCACACTTGAGATAAAAAAAAAGAGACTCACCGGATGGAGGTATTGGTTGATGTGGCATTCTCCTCATTCCAGCACTAAACCTCGGCTGCATCATGCCAGCGCTTGTTTTATAATCAGGAGGTGGAGGCCTGGCTATTTGCTGTTGTTGCATAGCCGCAGCGGCTGCCTGTTGCTGCTGTTGATTCCTGAACATCTGCTGCTGTTGCAGAAGTTTCTGCTGTTGCTCCATCGCCATTTGCTGTTGCTGGCTCATCATCCTGCCCCCCATTTGAGAGTTCATGGGATTCATACCAGGGTTGGGGCCCATATTGGGATTCATAACTAAAAAAGCAAAGTATTAGCTTCTTGCAATCGTTCAAATAAAATAGAAATAATACCTGTTACACTATTCCCTCTTTGCCTCAAACTTTGCTGCGTGAAATTAATTGTCTGATTCTGAGACATGGAATATGATTCGTTCATGGATCCCATGGGACCTGGGTGTAATTGGTTGCCTCCCATCATGGAGTTGTTGCCCATGCCACCTAAACCAGCTTGCATACCACCAGCAGACATTCCACCAGGATTCTGCATACCAGGTTGCATGTTTCCTGAAAATGTAAGAAAACAATATAGCGATTCGTCCCAACATTATAATCAATTACATCGACCTCAATCTGATAAATCCCATAAATTAACGAGAATTGTCTGTGAAAAATTTGGAAAAAGACACCTACCTAAAAACCTTCTGGGAACACCTGTTTTCATATCCCTCAAAATATACCCACCTGGTCCGGGGCCTTGCATGCCCATGCTCTGGAGACCCGACATGGGATTCCCCATGGCTCCCTGCTGGGACCCCATATGTTGCGAGGAAGGATTCTGCTGCTGGGCGTTCGACATCATGGGATTGCTCATGCCCCCTTGGCCCTGGCTGTTCATATTTACATTGCCGTGGACATTTTGAGGGTTGTTCGCTCCCATTTGGCCTTGCCCTTGGGGTGGCATCTGGTTCTGTTGGGGTTTTGCTGCTGCTGATGCTGCTGTTGTTGGTGCTGTTGCTGGGAAGAGGGGTTGTTTTGAGATTGGTGTTGCTGGGTGAAATGCATCCCTTGGTGGGTGGCGATCGAGACATTGCCTTTGAGGTCACCGGATAGCTGAAGATGCTGACCGGCTGATACCTAAAACAGAAAAAGACGTTGAATGAGTTAAATTCATTGCTATTATGAATTATTATATTTTGATTGAGAGGTTGAACTGTTTTATTTCCATTCAATTTGGAATATCTATAAATTGTTTGATGAAGAATTTATCAAATAGAGTTTTCTTTATTCTCTCTTTCTCTCTTCTTTTCGTCTCTTCTGTCTTTAAATGTTGTGATAGAAAGAAGGTGAAAAATTCCCAATGAAAAACTTTCTACTGTTCTTTTTGTTGTTCTTGAGTTCAAAAGTTCAATATTCTAGAATCATTTAAAATTAGTGACTTCAACGCAATCCAGTTCCAGTTGGGTTTTAATATTTCAGAACTGTCGAAAGATGGCCAGTGTTGCCATCTCAGGGGAAGCAAAATATGCTAGTTTTGCGTTCAGAAAATGCCAAAAATATGCTTTTTCATTTGGGAAAGTGCCAAAAAAAATGCTAGTTTTTCATTGATATTTTTTTCTATAGTTATTTCTGAATATAAATTTTTTTCGGCTCACAACACTTGAATGTAAATGAATATTGGGGTTCTGAGTTATCAGATTTCAAAATATTCATAGATCCTGGATTAAATTTTCATTTTTTTATTGTCAGGACTTTTTTTCTCAAAGTTGAATGAATTGAAATATGGTTGTTATGGTATAGATATTAATAAAATATGTTACATCTCAATATTCTCGAATGGATATGCAAATTACTGGAACTTCTGAATGCGGAAGAAATGTTCGTTCAAATTCTAACTTGAATTTGAATCTCGGTGATTCAAGCTTTGAGCTTTGATACCGATGTTTGACATTCTTCATTTTATGGTTTCTCGGCCCCCAAAAAAATATATGAATCTGAAATTTTGAATCTCTAAGACCAAGGGTGCTTGAACATATTATGATACAAGTAACGGGTTGGACATTGGATTTGAAAATATTTCGAATATTATCGACTGCCTCGCGTTAATTCAGAGATAGGAATTCCCAAGAAAAAGAGCCAGATGTCCGGCCGGATCGATTAGAGTTGTCCAAGTTTGTTTACATATTTCCTGTAAATATATCGGTTGTTGCAACTTGCAAGCTCATAAAAATTTATTGAAGCTATAAAATTCTGCGCGCTTCCTTTGTTCGTTTCATGGAAGAGGGTAACAGTGAAAGAAGTACCAACTCAGTCGGTTCTTGTGCATCTGTTGGTTTCGAAATATTAGAAAATGTCCGTCAACTATTTTTTTCTCTTTTCCCTTTTCAAAATATGCTCAATAATATACTATATGCTAAACGCCAAAAATATATGCTAAACATGAATGAAATATGCCAAATTTAGCATTAAAAAAGCTGCAACCGACATCTAACGAATATGGTCAATTGTCCTCGTTCGAGCTGGCAAAGCGGCGTGAACTGGGCGGTAGAAGCGGCAACGTGCGGTGCATTAGGTCGTGATATACATCGGACATGGCACGCTGCAACAATTCCAACGTCCATCGGCCCGGACGCCCCGTTGCGAGTGCTGCGCGCGCGCAAACGCGCAGACTCATTTTCTCGCCTAATTGTAATTTATACCGGGAGGACGATTTTAATTCGCATTTCGCTAATTAGATTCTGGGCACGGGAAGGGGGAAGGAGGACCGTTAAGCGCAGCGCGATAACACGGCGGCTTCCAAGGTTCATTCGAAGGCGAATGAGCTGCGTCAAGACCTCGGAATTATCGCATTACGATTTTCCTATGCTTTTTGCGCGTTTGGTTTCGTGGACAATTTGATCGTAATCCTTTCGTGTCGCTCATATGTTGTTATTGTCGAATTTTAAACAAAAATTCGATGTCTGAATTGAGTCTGTCCGAAGTTATCTTCGAAAAAAAAAATCCAAAAGTTTTGAACTACTCCGGACACTTTCGAAGTATAAGACAGAACCGAAAAACTCATATCACAAATTTTCCATTACAATATAATTTCGGTAAAATTGGTAGTTTCAAAAAGGTATCAAGAACATAAGAAGTCGAGGAGGTATACGGTTGAATATTAGGAGCAGCAAAACATTGGAGTTTGCCTAATATTTAATATTTAACCGTATAAGTCTTCGATCTCTTATGTTCCTTTTACCTTCTTCACTTGTCACACAAAAACTGTGAACGAGTAAAAGCGATGAAATTCGATGAAGCTACCAATTTTACTAAAATTTGCATCAAAATGAAAAATTCACGGCTCGAAATTCCGTTGGAATTTAATGAATGTCGGAAAAATTACAAAATCACATATCGGGAATTTTCAGGTATCTGAATACCTCCTAGCCCTCCTATGACCCTAATGTGATTTTTCCAATATGAATTAATTTCAACAAAACTTCGACCAAATTTTTATCGAAACGAACATTTTTGGGTTAAAATTACGACGAAATCTAAATTACATTAGGATCACAGGAGAGCGAGGAGGTATTCAGATACCCGGAGCAACGCCTGAAAATTTTTGAGATAAGCAACCCAAAATACACCGTCTACGAATTACGTGTTGCCTATCTCGAAAATTTTCAGGCGCTGCTCTGGGTATCTGAATACCTCCTCGCTCTCCTGTGATTATATATTTCCGAAATTTATGATATTCAACACATTTTCGTCCAAATTTCTATCGAAATGAAAATTTTTGGGTGAATATTACGACGAAATCGAAAATTACATTAGGATCACAGGAGGGCGAGGAAGTATTCAGATACCAGGAGCAGCGCCTGAAAATTTTTGAGATAAGCAACCCAAAATACACCGTCTTCGAATTACGTGTTGCCTATCCCGAAAATTTTCAGGCGCTACTCTGTGTATCTGAATATCTCCTCGCTCTCCTGTGATTATATATTTCCGAAATTTATGAATTTCAACACATTTTCCGTCCAAATTTCTATCGAAATGAAAATTTCTGCAGAAAATTCCGTCGAAATCGAAAAATGGTATTAGGATCACAGAATAGCGAGGAGATATTCAGATACCAGGAGAAGCGCCTGAAAAAATGTGTTAGGCAACCCACAATACACAGACTACGAACGACGGGTTGCCTATCACGAGAATTTTCACGCGCTGCTCCGGATATATGAATACCTTTCGCTCTCCTGATACCATTTTTCCGAAATTCATAAATTTGAACACAATTTACCAAATTTCTATCGAAACCAAAATCTTCGGGTGGAAATTCCGACGAAAACGATACTTTTTTTTAGAAAATTTACAGGAGAACGAGGAGGTATTCAGACACCCGGTGCAACGCCTGAAAATTTTGATGTTAGGCAACCAATCATTCGCGGATATCGTATTGTTGGTTGCCTGCCACAATATTTCGCTGCTCCTAATCTTCAACAATAACCACTTTCTATCAATTTTTTCCAGAATTCCTATATAAGAAATTTCCATTCCAATAACATTTTTGTCATTTTATCGAAATCCATCGTTCAGAGTTGTTTGAAAATTGGAAAAAGGTAAAAGAAACTTAGTAGATCGAGGAGATATACGGTTGAATATTAGGAGCAGAAAAATAAGACACTCAAGTCTCGTTTGCGACAAAACTCTCTTCAAACTTTTTACGCATCCCACGTACAAAATCCTAGGTCGATCGAGCAATTATTTTAGCGGGAGTGTAGGCGTCGACTACGTGAGCAAACCTTATTGTGCCGTCAATATTCCCGATAAGTGCCAATATAGACGATAAGTACAGGGGTCGTACGTCTAGAGCTAGGACCGACAGATATTTGGTTACTTTGTACCGAATTTATCAGTTTAGTTCAACTTCGACTCAACTCTGAATGAATTATCGATATAGGCGTTAGCCCGATGACGGAAACAGTGGCGTAGACGATAATTCGAAGGTTTCTCATTTTTATTCGTTAGCGGACTGCAACTAGGTTGAATTTCGTTGATCTTATTACATTTTAGGTGGCGATTGACTGCTGGTTGACCTTCGACTTTGATAGGCGCAGCGATAAACATAACGCGGCGTTGCCATAATTCTTTATCAAACACCAAGAATATTCCTATTCAGTGAAGATTTTCTGTCCCCATTATTTTCCACAATTTTCTTTCACATTATTTCAGAAGTATTTTATGTTTCTTGTTTTTCTCTCGAGTTCTTCATTTCTGATAGTTTATATTTTCATTTTAAGTATGCCCCACGAGTTCTCTCCAGGTTTTTGTCCTTAGTTTTTCATACTTATACAGATAACCAACTCGAACAAAATAATTTTTGAAAGAAACTACTGCATATCCTTTCCCCTCTGCGAATTCTCTTCTTAATTTGAGCCTGTGGAAGTAATTTAACAGCATCCTCCTTAAATATCCTCATATTAATAATGACGTATCGTCCAGTGTTTTTTTCCTCGTCTCGTGTTTCAGATATTGCCCATTCCAAGATCCCGTCGATTTGGATGTGGCGGCAACGTTTAACCAAGCCGTGGAGGCAGGAAATGACTAACAGATAACGAAGAGGGACACGCCGATAACGGCAGCGGGCGTGGGCAACGTCGCCGACGCTACTGGTCCTCCGAGAGGCGATTGTACTCAGACAGCGGCAGATTTACAAGCCGCTCGTCCGACTGACAAGTTCAATTTCATGTATGTACGTACATCTGGGCATTCGGAATAATATAAGGAGGCTCTGTTTGACTGAGCCGATACGGGAGGCGTCAGAAGAATGATATTTAATGTTAACCTGGCGGAAAATCACTGGGAAATATGTACAGGGTGGGCAAAATATAATTGAATGTTGAGTTAAGCTCAATTCGGAGTATAAATCGAAGCTGAGCAATGAAAGACCAGCCTTCAAAAAAAATTATTGTACCATTAGAGTGCAAAAACTTCAAGACCTTTCATAAAACAAAACCTTCAATGAAAAAATTGTTGCCGAATAGTTGGAAACAATAATACAAAGCCACTGTGATGTTACAATTATTTATATGAAGACTATGTGAGCTTATGTACAGGGTGGGCAAAATTGGTGGTACATGAACTACAACTTTTTAACCCAACGAGAAACTCATAATTCCATCAACTGCTCTATTCTAGCTTCTTTTGTTTTCGAGTAACAGGCCAAAATTGAAATTTGGGCGATTTCAACTTTGGTCATTATCTCCGTTCCTGTTTGTGCTAGGATGTTGAAATAAAAACATTATACATAGCAATCCAGTAGCGTAGTTTGTTTTTTCCCAAGAGGTTTCCTTGCTGAGCTATGATATAAAGTTGTGTTTTTTCTTATGGAAACAATAGTTTCAAATGGCTTAGGAAGAATCGCCATTTTTTTCCCGTTTCAAAAATATATCATACATCATACATCGCACTCTTATTCATCCAGATATCATGAAAAATATAGTTTGTATGTTAAATTTGAATTATTGAGTATTAAGTAGACTTAATCACAGAATAATATGCATGGTGTCTTTATTATTATGCCATTAAATACTTGATTCAATTCTCTGTGGTTTGATCTCTGTTCAGAACAACTGTCAATACGAAGTCATTATTGCCGCTAAAATAAAAAATTTCAACATAGCATATTCCTCGTAGTTTGCGAACATTTCCTTATTGCCGGCAATAATGACTTCAAATTCAAGTAATTTACAATTATTCTGAACAGAGATCGGAAAACGGAAAATTTAATGAAAGAATTCAATGGCAAAATAATAATGACACCATGCGTAGAGGCATATTATTCTGTGATTAAGCCTACTTAATACTCAATGATTCAAATTTCACATACAAACTATATTTTTCATGATATCTGAATGAATCAGAGGGAGGATGTATGATATATTTTTAAAAAGGGAAAAAAAGGCGATTCTTCCTAAGCAATTTGAAACCATTGTTTTCATAAGAAAAAACACAACTTTATGTTATCGCTCAGCAAGGAAACCTCTTGGGAAAAAACAAAGTACGTTACTGGATTGCTATAAAGAAAGTGTCTGTATAATGTTTTTATTTCAACATCCTAGCACAAACAGGAACGGAGATAATGACCAAAGTTGAAATCGCCCAAATTTCAATTTTGTCCTATAACTCGAAAACAAAAGAAGATAGAATAAAGCAGTTGATGGCATTATCAGTTTCTCTAAAAAGTAACGTGCCATTCATTTTTCTTTATCTCGTTGAGTTAAAAAGTCGTAGATCATGTACCACCAATTTTGCCCACCCTGTACATAAGCTCACAGTCTTCATATAAATAATTGTAACATCACAGTGGCTTTGTATTATTGTTTCCAACTATTCGGCAACAATTTCTTCATTGAGAGTTTTGTTTTATGAAAGATCTTGAAGTTTTTGCCTCTAATGGTACAATAATATTTTTTTTAAGCTGGTCTTCCATTGATAAGCTTCGATTCATACTCCGAATTGAGCTTAACTTAACATTCAATGATGTGTTTTGAATATTCGAAAACATTTTTGTTGTGCCGAATTGTGCTAGGTTCATGCTGCTTGGTGCCGATAAATTTTCGAATTGGATTCAAATGACTGAAAAAAATTGCTCTACACATGGACTGAGCTGTGCCGTTCCAATTATCCTCAAATCTGTTTAGTTTTCAAGAAACTAGAAAGACGTTCGGAAAAATTCCAACGGCGCAACTCAGTACATGTGTAGCAACATTTTTTCCAGTCATTGGAATCCAATTTGTTCTATCCACTTTTCAAACATCTCGGGAACTAAATGGAATCAAGAAAAAATTAAACGACACAAAGCAGCGCAAACCAAGCACCATACAACACAACGTTGAAAAATTATTCTTTTCGTCATAAATCCAAGAAAGTCTGAAAGGAACATATTGCTCGAGAAAATGTACGTTCCTCTCCCATCTCCTAATTATATAATGTATGAATTTGACATCCAACTTTCCCAAATAAATTCTCTAAACTACGATCACTTGACATCTGGTTTAGGAGTTACGAAAGGACAAGAAACAAAGACACCGACTTTCACAATTTTAACAGTAGCACTTACAAATTACCGTCAATTCATCAAAACAAACGTTCTCCCATTAAACACGAAATATGACAATTGTCGTTTGTTTTTTTTTTTCAATCAACTCTCAAGCAAGATCAGACCGTATCCCTACTTCTTACAGTCAGTCTACGCGCGCTTTCGAATAGGTGAACACATGCGAGAGGGTAACTCCCCTATCTCGATAAATATCTATTTCTGTTCGATAGAAAAGGGGGTTCATCAAATGAAGCATCGACTGAAGGGTCCAACGCGAGCAAACAGCCGAGTACGTAACTCGTTTGCATGATGAATTTGTCGTTTCCTTTTCCGCAGGCAGTACGTCTCAAATTGGGAACTTTTATGAAGATTATGTCACCGAACTTACATCAGAGGTACTCAGTATCTTTATCTTCATCATTTCCTGTTTTTCCTTCTTTTCATGTATATTTTGAGTATTTTAGTTGTTACAATACTTAGTACGGCAGCGTTAGCTTTGGTTTTTTCTGCTGCTGAATATTGTTGCCCTGTTTGGTTGAAAAGTGTTCATGTAAAAAAAAAAAAATTGATGACGAACTAAATTTTTCTATGAGGATTATTACTGGTACTATCATTCTACACCTACTCCTCGGTTACCAGTCCTCTCAAATATTGTCCCTCCCCATACTCGCAGAGACACAACAGCTTTGAATTTTTGGAACAAATTCAATTCCTTTCCATACTCACCCATATTCCAGGATATAAGTTCTTCAGATTGAAGTCGCGTAAACCTTTTTGGTCGAATTTTCTGATTGATATGAATAGAAGTGACAAAGAAATTTGGCAATCCGAATGGAATGTATCCAATTTTTCCAATAAAGATCTTGTTTCTGATCCTTCCATCAGAGTTCCTAGTTTTGACCTTCCCAGGAGAATATGGTCTGTTCTAAATCGCATTAGAACAGGCCATGGATGATGCAACAGCATGCTCTTCCGATGGAATTCGGTTGAGAGCCCTAGTTGTGAGTGTGGGGAAAATGAGGAGACTATAGAACATCTTATAAATAGTTGTCCCATTAATAAATTTCAAGATGGTTTCGAGGCTATACATGAAGTAACAAATGCATTTCTGAAATGGGTGGTTAATTTCAAAATAATTTAATTTATTCTAAATAATTGGTTTCTTTTCTGCTTTTGTCTTTTTTTCATTTCAGATTGAGAATTGCGAGTCCTTTTGTGAAGAATCTGTTTATCTAAGCCAATCGACCGATAACACGAAGATGTTCTCTTAGATCACACCGATTTCTTTCAAGATTTTCCTGATATTTAATATTTTGAGTAATTTTTTTCTCATGGGCAGGGTAAGGGTTTTTTTCAGCTGATGTTTTTCCCTTTCCTCATTTAATCATACAGCAGACCTGTATGGTTTTCCTGTGTTGCACCAATCTCAGCTAGGTACCTTCTTGTTTCAATATGTATTGTGCCGATCTCATTATTCCCTTCAATTTATTTTTTCTCATAGCTCTCTCCGTTATGCTCAGCATACGTTTTACTGAGTATTTGAACTCTTTTTATTATTAGCATCTTTTTCCATCGACAGTTTGCTCTTTTCTTCGAGGAGTGATTAATAAAAATCTGCGCTGTTATCTTGTTGTTTCTATTTGAAGCTTTCAAGATATTTCGATTTTTCATTCCATCCTTCAAGACTTTTTCGTGATATTCTCAAGTTCTTCCTTTAGCCCATTCCTTAAAACATTCTAATATTTAGTCCATACTTCCCTGAAGTTTTTGTAGTGTTGCTCCAGGTAAATCTAGAATAATAGAGGCCCTAGAACCGATCCTTGAAGCGCGCCTGCTCCGAACTAGTTCATCCCGTGTAAATCTTTCGTCAGACGTTCCTCGATCCCGATTATATGAAAATAAAAGGGTGCAAGAGGTCACGCCACCCCTGAACTCCAATATCCGAACCCCTCGACGTTCATGCAGCCTCCCGTCGATATTTAGCCGTCGGCGTACACCTTCGACGTCTTGTTGTCGTCATTTCATTTGAATTTCTGTCGAATCATTTGCCCCCCCATCCTTCTAACCGGTAATTTCCCAAGTGCTTTCAGCCATTACGTCGTCTAGAGCTTTCCCCAAACCCCATTCGGAACCATGATGCTATCCGAGAGCAAGTTTCCCGAACGCTTAACCCAACAGAAAGTCGATACTGAAAACGACACATCGCTCTTTCACAATCTTTTCCGAAGATAAACTCCAGCAGAGACTATACAGTTCGAAAGGAGAATACTCTTATCCTGTTTTCAGGAAGATCATTCGCAAAGTTTGTTACAATTCTGTAATTTTCAAACAGAGCAGCTTTTAATCTTTTATCTGACTAAGGCAACACAAAATCCTCACGCAGAACACTTCAAGAACTACCCAATAAGTCCTCAGGATGTCTCTCTCTCGAAATTGACCACCCCTCTCAAGTCATCAAGCAATCCCCGTTGCCGCAAATTACACCCCATAAATTCCCTGGAGATGGGAGGGATTTATGTGCCAAGGAATCATCCGCAGGAGCGAGAAACATCGGGATAAATGGGTCCTCCCGGAGATCTATAGCTGCGACGTCAGAAACACGTCTTTCCGGCAACGCGGGGACACCGGCTGACCGCTAAGCCGTATTTCTTTCACAAATACGTCCCCGTAAATCTCAAACAAGGAGCTAAAAAGAAAAAAAACTTGTACCTAAATCTCCGGAAAAATCCTACCAAATGGCAACGTCGCTTGGAGGAGAAACCCAATCCTGCACGATGCAGGTACCACGGGATATGGCGAAACAAAGTACAGAGACAAGTGTTCGATCGCGTAACGAAACGCGTATCTTTTTACGAGCGTTCGGCCGTGGGAAAAACGTTCTACTTCCTCCTCATCGTCATAGGCACCGTTAGACGGTGGAGACTGGCTGGCTTTGGGTTGTACGCGAGCAAAATCGCGGTCCACTTGTGTACACCGCGAATTCTAGCCGGGATCCGCGGATTACTGGAACGAGAATGTGCATAATGCGGCGTTGCCGAATCCGCAGGAATTTCCTTGAATTATAAGATTTTTATTTGTTTCCCATTTGTAAACGTCAGTTTCCAAAAACACAATATAAATCAAGAAAGTTTATTTTATCAAGTCACTATTTTGTAAAACTGACAGTTAACTTGCAAAATTTTCACAAGTTAGTAGTTTTATTCACATTAGAAAATTTTGTTTTATCGTCATATAAGTTGAAAATCATGATAAAATTGTTATTTCCAGTAACACAGATTTTTGATGATGAAAGAGTTGATACTGATGATGATGAACCATCTGTTGACTCAGAAACTTCTACAGAACATTTGTACTCTCCTTACTACCAAATAATTTGCTAGACATTTCGATTTTTTTGTTGACCGAATCATCGACATAACTCATAGCAATTTCGGTGCTCTTCCACCCACCTGCACGCTTTAGTGCTAAAATATCTCCACCCGAATCCGCAACCATAGTGCCTCCAGTTCTGCGAAAAGAGTGGAAGGTGTATAACTCTGGGTCTTTTAAACCTAAACATTTCGCTATTTACTTTGAGACACCACCAATAGAGTGCTGGCCAGCATTAAGGGAAATGCACATTCCATGTTTGTATGTCAAAAAAAATCTTAGGCTTTCTGTTCCAGGAGGCCAAAGATTTACATATTTTCTGTATAACATGAAGGGCTTGAAGCTGCAGCCATCATCGGTTATGGTGAATCTTCTTGTTGTTGAATTTTTTGTTTGCCGCAATGTCACAATTACGTATTTTTCCATATCTTCTACATCATTCATGTTTAAGGAGAGAATTTCGTCACATCGACAACATCCAAAAACCCCAAATATTGTTACAATTTTCGCCAGCAACCACTGGTCATCAGGAGCATGTAAAAGAAGTTGTTCAGCCTCTTCTATACTTGATACGTTGGCCTTTTTTGGCGTATATCGCTCATTTTTTCGTTTCAGAAACGCTATTACCTTTTGAAATTTACATCGTATTTTTCAATTAATTTTCTAAGGAAAACAAACCTGCGAACAGGGGCATTTTCTTTCATTTCCAAGCAGATTTTCAGAAGACCATTTTGCCCATAAAGCATTAGGGCAGAATCTAGCTGATAGTTGATTCAAGTAGACCAACAAAACATCTTCAGTTACCCCAATCACACTATTCTTGTTTTGCCACTTTTTGAAGTCGTCGTATTCTCGCTAGTACCTTGAAGCTGATTTTACAGGTGATAAACTTGATGCTACACTGCTGACTGCCTCAATAATTTCTCTTGGTACATTCATTTTCGCTTTCGCCAAAACAAATGTAAAGAAAAATAAACAGACATGTTCATGGCAACGCTTCCATAGCTTACGACATCTGCGACGAATTATTGAGATTTTTTTGGAATTTATCTAACCTTTTTACAAATGAGAAACAAATTAAATAAAAAACAATACACGCATAACAGGTTTCACTGGCTCGTCAGTTATATCCTCCATTTGCCAGTAAAAACCCTCATACCTTGATAGTAATTTTATATACTATTTCTGGTACATATTATATAAAAGAGAAGAAGGCTTTCAAACTGATTATGACTTTCAATCCGAGCTCGAAAGACGTTAATAATCAGACAGATGAGCTAGTGCAAATCTAGATCATGAAGTAAACTGCAGGAATCTGCTGTCATCGTAGCAGGTGTTCACTTTCTTCCACCTTTCTTATAAGACGTTAATAATACCCAAATAAATTTACACAATTCAAAGATTCAGGAATCCGTTTTGCCATGCGCAACATCCGCGGGCAAGCACCGTAGCGGGCCGTTAGCGCAGGGGCGAACGCCCTGTACATAGCGATCTAACTGCAGCTCAGATTCGGCGGGGACGGGACGAGACAGTGGCGGCGGCGTCGTTTCAAGCGCACGCGAAACGGCAGTTTCAGAAGACAAGACCGTTTGCCGTTGCCACTTATACGCCTCGGTTCGTCTTATCGTAATCGCGATCTCGTGCTCTCCTCTCGTCGCTGCACCGGGCTAGATTGGCCAATTAAATTGTCCGAGCGGACCGGGGTATTTTTAACTCCGATCTCGCTTTCGATTCGCGAAAAAAATTGCCGGTAAACACGTCGACAGGCCGTCGATGCAGCGTTGGAAAGGAGCATTTCGCCGATGAAAATTAGAAACACAACAAGCTCTCACCAGGACAGATTTCCACTTTTTTTTTTTTCTAAACTCAAAAAGTGAACTTTTCATAGTTGTATAAGCTACCTGATCCTTCTTTCTTCAAGCTCATTTTGTAGAATCTTGAATCGTTCATTTTACAAAAAAACATCAAATAAATGGTCGGATTCTGTGGACAAAGCGCAACTGCTACGTACACTGCGCAAAAAAATTTACGCACATTCTGAATATCTCAATTTTAATGAAAGTTAACTCTACATTGACTCTATAACTTATTTTTTATGTTCTCTCGGGAAGGTTCTGAACGGAACAAGACACATTAAATGGAAAAAAAATTCAGGATTTCACCGAATCTTATGTGAAAGAAGAGATATCAACAATTTTCAAAATACTGAAATGCTGATAAGTGATTTAATACTTGGTATTTCCACCCCTTGCGTTAATTTCAGCTCGGCAACGACGGTTCATACTCAAAATGAGTGATCTTAAAATGTTCTGATCTAATCCTTCCCAGATTTCTCCGAGTTGGATTCCTAAATCATTAAGAGTAGCTGGATGATTTTCGAACTTCTCAGTTATAGATATAGTATTTTTTCCTAGAGCCTATAGAAAAATCATTAAGCATCACTATCAACATCCAATCAATTCCCTCACTCAACCACAAACCGAATCATTTTTCTTCATAGTTTAAACGACTATATGGCTAGTACCGCTAAGTAGCGGTAGCGGACATTTCGCACCCTCGCTACAAAAGTGACACAACTCAAAATTTACTTTTTTCGGTTTATGCTATGAATAAGATCAGAAAACGAGCCTAGATTAAATCATGGAAAATTATTACCCACATCAGTGGGTCCTCCATATATCATAAAGATACCTACATATCTAAATTGGTGTCTATTTCATGTTTCCAATTTATTAGAAAATATTTAGCAATTGAATATTTTCGACTTTTGATTTTGAGTTGTGTCACTTTTGAAGCAGGGGTGGGATTTGTGCAATACGTATTGCACATTAGTGCACATTAGTGCAATACGTTTCCGAGCTCTACCGCTACCGATAGGCATCAGCAATATAAACATTTTGAGAGTGCCAAAGGAAGGATTAAACACAAAACGAATCAAATGAGCATCTATCGTCTAAAACCGACCCTTCCTCCTCCCGAAGAACATTTAACAGCCGTTCAAAGGGACACCTAACGCACAAAGTCAGCCTGTTGTTCGCCTCCCCGTGAATTATTCAAATCCTCGGGCTCATTAGGGGTCGGGGGTGTGCCAAGAGTCAATGTGCCGATGATTGCAGCCGATCAGTTGGACAAACATCGATCCGGTCGCGGCATAAGGGCGGTCTAGGGAGGGGGGGGGCGATTCGGTTATCACGACATGTGGGCCGAGCGTTGGCCATGATACTTCGACCGGGGTTATGCAAACGCTCCGGCGGGGGTAGCATCCGACCTCTCGAACACGGTCTAATTGTTGCCTTCCAACTCGTTCGTTTCGTACGACCCCCGTACACGTTCGCAATTTCGATTCGAGGCGGAATTTCGTAAGAGCGAAGCACTATGTGAAATTGTACGATCGGTATCTTTGGCCTCGATTAGAGATGACGCAACACCCTCGCTTGTAATATTGCTCGATTTTCGGGTACAAAGATTGTTCTTCATTTCTAGATAATTTTGTTGAATACATGATAGTTTTTAGAGCTCGAAATTTGAATACATCATACATCATCACCTGAAGAACTACCATTCTCAATTCCTAAGCTCGCAGATCTTTCATCATGAGGCTGGAGAAATTATATCAGATTTTGTCACAGAACTTTTTAACAATTGACTTCACATTCGTAAAAAGCATTGGGCGTTTTTATCACTCTGAGTAGCTTGCATTGGGGGACTGATTTAAGGCCACTGCTACAATCTAATTGAGTGAAACTGGGTGTATGCAGTTCTTTTCAGCATGTTATTGAAGATGTGGAATTTCTCTTCTGACGCTACTAGATGTCGCTACTCCTAATACACATGAAAGATATGCTCAGTGCAATTTCCTGAATATTACTGGTTTCGGGGGAGGATCGATTATTGTATGGGGTGGAATATCTTTGACTGCTCGCACAGACCTAGTGGTCGTTGATAATGGAGCTATGAATGCTGATAAGTATATAAAAAAAATTCTTGAAGAGCATGTAGTGCCATTTGCCCCATACATTGGTGAAAATTTCATTTTTATGGACGATATTGCCAGACACCATCGTGCGCGCATCGTTCAGGAATACCTTGAAGTCTCTCGAATAGAATGGCCAACAAGAAGTCCAGATCTCAATCCGATTGAGCAGGTTTGGAACAATCTCAATAGAAGGCTGAGAAGTTCAGAAAATCATCCAGCTACTCTCAATGACTTAGGAATCCAAATAGGAGAAATCTGGGAAGGATTAGATCAGAACATTTTAAGATCACTCATTTTGAGTATGAACCGTCGTTGCCGAGCTGTAATTAACGCAAGGGGTGGAAATACCAAGTATTAAAACACTTATCAGCATTTCAGTATTTTGAAAATTGTTCTTTTCTCTCCTTTTACATAAGATTCGGTGAAATCCTGAATTTTTCCTCCATTTAATGTGTCTTGTTTCGTTCAAAACCTTCCCGAGAAAACATAAAAAAATAAGTTATAAAGTCAATGTATAGTCAACTTCAATTAAAATTGAGATTTTCAGAATGTGCGTTTAATTTTTTTGCGCAGTGTATTTTACTCAGTATGCTCAAACTACTATTTTCAAGCCCCTGATAAGAGAACTGTTAGCGTGTTAGCGAAGAAACTGAAAATGACATTCACTTCAATGATGACTATTTTTGAAACATAGATGAATTCAAAATAGTAATCATCGAAATGAATACAATTTTCAATTCCCAGGCTCAGAGATCTTTTATCATGAGGTTGGAGAAATTATATTAGATTTTGTCATTGAGATGAGAGATATACCGGTTTCGGCCTTGTTGGGCCTCATCAGTATCCCGCACATCTCAGGACAAAATATTCATAAAAAACTTCGAAATTTGATGCAATTGGTTGTGAAGTAATGAGTAAAATATTACAAAGTACTAAGGTGGTGACATCCAATGGCGTCAAAATAAAGTTTCACATCTCCAATCGAATGTTGTTTCGAAAAAATCCAGATTTCGGCCGCCAATTCTTCCGTGACCGAAAGTTGACCCGATCGATAGGCGAACACCTCCTGAGCAATTTATCCGAAGAAAGTCTTCTCTCCTCTCTCCACTTCGATGCAGATAGCGTCGTCGTCGTCGGAGATATCACTCATGGGGGGGCCAGAAGCCAACCAAGTCCGGCGCAACTTTCTGTGTGTTGTATCGATTGTGAGCGTCGGCCACGTGACCCGGGGACGTCCCGACGCTGGTCGTAGAAGGGGCAAGGCGATTTCCCGCTAAATTCCTCGGCGGTTCGCAGATAGGATCAACAGATGTCCGGGACGGACCAGTGGCGTGCGCCCTGAACCCCCTTCGGAAAGATCTCGAAATTGTTGTATAAACTGTGATTTGAGTTGTCGATGTCATCTGTCATATTGTGGCATGTGTAAATGTCATTTTAATGAACCATTAAATTGTAAGAGACGTTTATGAAATTGAGAGTAGGGCAGCAGATTTTCAAGAATTCTTCTCAAATCATTTCTCAAATATTAAAATTAATTTCTTGATTTGTTCTTGAAAAACAGATGCATTTATAATAGTTATCATAGAAACAAAAATACATCAAAACTCTGAAAAATTTGATGAAATGGAAATAAAATAGGAAATAATTTTTTTTCTTGCGAATTACGCCAGTAGGTGTCGCTACGGTTAATAGCGTTTTCGTGAAAGTATTATATTTGATATTAATTCGGTGAACTACATTTTCTTATAATATTAACGCATCTGAGTCCATGTGTTATTACACCTATCTTTCTTCCGAACACTACGAAAAATTTTATGATGAAATGTTTTGAACAAATCTCCATTCTACTATTATATATGTAAATAATTACTGTGTGTTTTGAGTTTTCTAAACGGATTTTTGGGGCGCATTGATTCTTTTGCGTGGTGACTTCCGACAACCATTACCGGTAATTCCAAAATCGACGGCTGCCGATTAAATGAATGCTTGCTTAAAATCATGAACTTCAAATTTGGCTAGGTAATAAAGCTCTCAATTCAGTTGATTGCGGTTGGAAAAGAGCCAATAGATATTTCCAGCCCACAAAAATGCAAAAAACACCTGCACCACAAAAATTATTGAAAATGATTTTTGGGACTGCAAAAAAAAAAGCAATTTGTCATGCACTTGCAGAATACTGAGTCTTTTTTGTAACGCTACATGTGGGGAATGTGCAGGTGTTAACTGCCAAAACAGTTGTCCAATCAAAGATGAAGAAATAATTGACAGTGGCGACAGCCACTCAGAATCAGATTAATTTTTTGACACAAAAAGTATGCATTTCACGTGAATGAAGTGATGAATAAATGAAATTTTTGAATGATATTTGAACAGATAGTAATGGACGTTTATGAAATTGAGAGTAAGGCAGCAGATTTTAACAATTCTTTTTAAATCATTTCTCAAAAATAAAAATTTAAAATGAATTTTTTGTTTTGTTTGTGAAAAACAGATGCATTTAAAATGGTTATCATAGAAATGAATACCATTTTCAATCTATAGGCTCACAGACAAAACCTTCATAAAAAAAACTTTACTTTTGCAAAAACAAGTATGAGTCTTCTGAGTATAAAAACACAAGTATCGACATCTTGTAGCGCCAGTCTAATGTTAAAAAAAAAAACTGTGAACATCCTCTTTTACTTGATGAGATGCACATTTAGATCATTTTGAATTCATCTGCTTCAAAAACGTTTCAGGCTTAGGCAAAGAATTATTTGTTTTTACATTTGTTCTTTCTGTTTGAAAATCCAAGACATGTTGTATGAAAAAATTAACATTCCTTAATGGTCATTGCGTTCGGATATTGGTCCACCGATATCGTCAACGTCGAAGAACCACCTCGTCCCATTTTCACAGCAGGAAAGAAACAAAAACATGCATCTAGTTCAAGGACGTAAAGAAAAAATATCGGCTCGATGTCGAAACGATCATTGTTTTGTTACCGAACCGCGAGTTTCGAAACACGGAGAGAAAACAAAGCATCGCAGTTACCTGGCGCGCTATCGTTGCGTAGAAAGTTTATCCGTCTCTAAACGCGACCGATCGTCGAAAGATCGGAAAAGTAGCCTTTCGACGGTAGAGGTTTGTCCCCGATTGCGCCCGCGCCACGCTACGGATAGCGATTTCCTCGCCGCTTATTCACAATGCAGAATTATAAATATTTTCAAGGATAGTTGTTACGCCGAACGTTCTTATTCTCGATAAGACGTTTGACGAAAATCGTACGCACACGTGTCGATAGGTGTTTTTTTCAGGGTTAGGTCGGGTCGATCCATCTTTAAACTTTGTCGTCGAGTCGACACGTTTCTCGGCAGAACCGATTGGAAGGATCGCTTGCCCGCGACCTGTATTATTATTATTATTGAATCGGTAATGAGAGCAAGCTCGCAAACTGAACCAAAGCGAGAAAATGATGTCATAGGAATTGCAGCGATAGAACGTTTGTTCTCATTTAAACTCATCAGTACCGTTCAGGTTTGATTCAATTGCAAACAACTTGAAGCATGAGGCTAAATGCAAGGTACATCTGAGTATTACAACGAAAATGCGCCATCTCGGCGCATCCCACTAATTCTCTCTCAAAAACCCAGGAATAGGGTATCATTGTCCAACTGTAGATCTGATGGAGTCCTGAGATCAGGTTTGGCACAATTGGTCATCACCTTGTCGTGGTTCGCGGGCTTAAGTAGTTGTGGTGAATCCTGAGAACCATGTTCTTAAGTCGAGCAACGAGACCAAGAATGACTAGACCCGCTTTTCCTATATCCCCTCAACAACAGAGGGTAGTACAAGTTTTAAAATTGAGTTTGTAAGGGGAGCCTCACTTTTGTACTGAAGCGGTACAGTGTGCTTCTTCCAATGAGGAGAGGCATTCCGGGCGTTCATGACGCGATAGACAGTCGGAACAAAATTTGTTTCACTACATACTCGCCTCATTTCGAATGTCCCTCTAAGTGGGACTGAAGTATTAAAAATACAGTGACCCTATAGTTAATTGCTTTCATGTTGATAGAAGGTATTACCATCTTTCGTCTTCACTAGTGTGTCTTGTCATAAATCACTGGATTTATGGTTATTCTTCATAACAAAATGAAGGTTGCATTTTGAGATGTTGCTCCTTTGAGCGTTCTCACCGGACGCATCTACAGAGAGTTTGTACTACAATAAGCGCTTCAATTCTAACGTCTAACGGTCCAGTTGTGAGCGACACAGTATGTAGTGGAACAAATTTTGTTTCGACTGTCTATCTCGTCATGAACGCCCGGAGTGCCTCGCCTCATTTGAAGTGGTACACTGTACCGCTCAAGTACAAAAGTGAGGCTCCTCTTACAAACTCAATTTTACAAAGTGTTCAACCCAACACTATTTCTAGTGGTCTCCAATATCTGGACGGTTCCAGTTGCGAGCGACGCAGTATTTTGTCTACACATTTCACAGTTGTAATTCAGAAAGTCAAGGTTGAATTTCAGAGCGAATTGAAGTTCAGAAATGGCAAATTCAATTTCAGAAAAGGAAAATTTTAATTCAGAAGTTATCAATTGAATTTCAGAAAATGTAATATGTAATTCAGAATAGTATCGAGCTCTATAACAATGTGACATCGAACTTGCCCTAATGACGTAAGTTTTATGCAAGTTATTATCGAGAAATAAAGAATGGAATTAAAAGGAGGTGCCAGTTGATAAGTGAAAATTTACATAAAATATCCCAAGATCACAAGATTTCTCTTCCTGAGAAATGATTTTGTTTTTTTAAAGTTTGTTTTTTCCTGTTTTCGTGTTTGACCGGTACCCAAACCACTATACTTTCTTAGACAAATAAATAATTCATTACTTAATATCAGATATATGTACTATATAACATAAATATAAATAGGTACATATTCATTTATATTTTTTTAAATTCAAATTACCCTTTCTGAATTACATATCACTATTCAGAAAATAAAATTATGCTTTCTGAATTACATATCATTATTCTGATATTCAAATAACCATATCTTATCAATTCACTATTCCGAATTACAATTTCCATCTTCTGAAGTTCAATTTGCTATTCTGAATTACATTTTACGTTTTCTGAATTACAATTGAAAACGGTGTTGACTGTCTATCGCGTCATGAACGCCCGGAATGCCTCGCCTCATTGGAAGTGGTACACTGTACCGCTCGATTACAAAAGTGAGGCTCCTCTTACAAACTCAATTTTTAAACGTGTACTACCCAACACTGCTGAGGAGGGTTTTATATATAGTTCAACACTTGCAAACCAAGACACTATGGTACTACAAATCTTGCTTCGGCTAGTTTCTTAATGGTATTATGACGATCCCACGTCAGCAGTATCTTTTAGTTTTTATTCCAGGTTTCCCAACGTAATTTGACTGTCCATTTTTTTCCCTCGAATTGATTCACAGAAGAAAGAACGAAAGTATGTGGTTACCATTACATCTGACAAGAAATTAAACGATCGAGGAGAGAAGAGAGAAGACACTAACCTGGATGTTGTGGCCGTGACCCTGCTGGTTGATGTGCATCTGTTGGGCCTGGTTGATCTGGAGGGTTGTTCCGCCCCCTCCCCCGTGTCCACTGGGCGGTCTGGGAGGCGTACCGCCTCCAAAAGGTCCGGCCGAGGTAGAACCAGTACTGGTGCTGCTGTTGGTCCTTGGTAAATAGCCCGGACTGCCGTGGTTCGGACTGCTGTACGGGGAATACTGCTGCTTGTACATCGTGGGGCCCTTGCGTTTCATCGCGTCGTACTCGCCACCTTGGAACATCATCTCCTGCAGCAGAAAAAAAATTGTAATAAATCCATACTGGGCTCATATAGTGGTGGGTAACTCTTGTGTCCCGGACACGACGCAGAAATGTATGAACGGCTCACTTTGAAAAACTGTACCACCTCATTTCGAATGTCCCACTAAGTGACTACGTATCATGTATGATTGCGCGGGAGCGCAATCCGAGCGATCTGATAATCAGATGTATTTTGCCGAATTCTCCAACTGAAGTGATAAAAAACACAGTGACCCTATAGTTAATTGCTTTCATGTTGATAGAGTTACTTCCATCTTTCCTTTTCACTAGTTTCGTTGTCATAAATCACCGGATTTGCGGTTATCTTCATAACAAAATTTGGTTAGTTTTTTTAAAGGTTGCTCTTCTGACCGTTCTTGCCGACCGAATACACAGGGATTTTGTACTACAATGAGCACTTCAATTCTAAAGTATAAGACCAGTTGCGAGTGACACAGAATGTATTGGAACAAATTTTGTCCCGACTGTCTTTCGCGTCATGAACGTCCGCAATGCCTCGCCTCATTGGAAGTGGTACACTGTACCGCTCGAGTACAAAAGTGAGGCTCCTCTTACAAACTCAATTTCACAACGTGTACTTCCCAACACTATTCATCATCCCACCTTACTTATGTAAGAAACGCAGGAACCCTGATAAGGATTATTTTAGATTGTAGATTCCAAGGGGTTTATTCTTACTGCAACCTACAACGAGCGCTTCAACTCTAACGTATGACGTAACGACGTTATCCCCCTTTTGCATCGGTCCAGTTGCGGCGACACAGTTTTCTCTATTTCAGTATCGTAATGAGTTCATTACAATACTAAAAGTAGTGCTGTAATAAAACCCATTACAACATTGTTTTCATTTATATTTTTCGTTTTGTGGTTGTCAGTACTGACGTCCGATCCACTCAATTTTCGGATCAATTCAATTCAAATTCCGAAATCTGTCAAGTTTCGTTAGTGACATCAACTGCCAAGATACAATACAAAAATTACAAATCTGAATTTTTATTTGAATTTCGAGAGTTTTCCACGAAACTCTACTGAAATAGAGAAAATATCGTCTAATACTCGTTGAAGAAGGCAAATCCAACACTCATGCTTTCGAATTTTGCATTCGTGTGGGAATAGGAGCTCATTCTGCAACTTGTTTTAGAATATACTATTGTCTAGACTGCCTATCGCGTCATGAACACCTGGAATGCCTCGCCTCATTGAAGTGGTACATTGTACCGCTCAAGTACAAAAGTGAGGCTCCTCTTACAAACTCAATTTCAAAACGTGTACTACTCAACACTAGCTCATACAGCACGAGATCTTTTAGGTCAGAGAGTCTTTTATATATAAGAAAAAAATTTAAATTACAAGCACATGTTCTGATTTTCACCGATATGATACCAGACATAGTAACATCTTGTGTATACCAAGGCATAACACTACTAAACACGAATCTTCACCATCTTCCACAGGCTTGAAACTTTATAACAAATTGTCGAACAAGTTGAAAAATCTGAACGACAAACAGTTCAAGAATGAAATAAAGTCACTTCTTCTTGAAGAGTGCTTTTATAGCACAAGTGAATATTTTTTGTACAATTTCTAATTTATTTTTCTTTTCTTCACTATGTGTATACTTTTGAATTTTGTATTGAACGTATCCTATACATTTTCGTGATGTCTGTAAGGATGAAATAAATGTTCATGATTCTTACCTGCTTGATGAGGTCCTGCTGAGGAAAACCTGGACTGTTCTTGAACTGAGGGTTGGTAGGACTGCCGTAGTCAGAACCGTACTGGAAGTCAGAGTACGGCGATCTTGCATTCGCCACCCTATTGTTGGGGTTGTAGGCCAAACCCATCTGGTTCTTGTGCTGATGCTGCTCGGCCATCTGTTTTAGCGTCTGCGCAGCAGGGCTAAGCTCCGTCTTGGTGAAATCCAGGTTAGGATACACCATCCTGGCGTTGGCCTTGTTCTGCGCAGCGTCGAATACCGGCGATGGGGAATAAGTCTGACTTTGCAAGTGGGGCGATTGCGTCGCCTTAGGGGGTTCCCCGACCGACGGGGGCTGTTGCGCGTGCGCGTCTTTAACGTCCTCCACTTTAAGTCCTCCGTTGTTCGCACTCGCGCCCGACTCCGGCTTGTTCTCGTCAAAGTCGAAGTCTTTCATCAGCTCGGGGAAGTTGCTGATGTCGGAGATTATGTCGTTGAAGGCGTCCGAGTTGATTATCTCGTCGTGGGAATCGTCGCCGATGAGGTCGGAGAAGTTGCCGAACGCGGCGCCGCCGTTCGCGGCGGCGTCCTTTTCCAGCGCCGCGGCGCACTGGTCCAGGTCCGCGAAGTCGTTGTCCGGCTCCTGGAAAATGAGAGTGAACGTTTAAAAGATGAAAAAAGTCTACATCAGTCACCAAAATTAACGCACATTCTGAAAATCTCAATTTTAATGAAAGTTAACTCTACATTGACTTTATAACTTATTTTTCATGCTCTCTCTGGAAAGTTTTGAGCGAAACAAGACACATTAAATGGAAAAAAAATTCAGGATTTCACCGAATCTTATGTGAAAGAGGAGAAATGAACAATTTTCAAAATACTGAAATGCTGATGAGTGATTCAATACTTGGTATTTGTATGTATTTTCCATGCATTCTAGGTTTCAGTGAAACCCCTCAGAAGCTACTTAAAGCTTGTGCGAGTTAGAATGATGGGTGTGTTCTGTGTAGGCTTTGTTACTGTGTCCCGACGCCACCTTAGGCACAGCACTGTTAATTGTTTACCCAACAGTGAATGGTTCGGCGCGTTCTCCATACCAGAAAATTTCTTCCCTGGCGGAGACTCGAACCCCGACCGGTATTTCCACCCCTTGCGTTAATAACAGCTCGGCAATGACGGTTCATACTCAAAATGAGGGATCTTAAAATGTTCTGATCTAATCCTTCCCAGATTTCTTCGAATTGGATTCCTAAGTCATTAAGAGTAGCTGGATGATTTTCTGAATTTCTCAGCCTTCTATTGAGGTTGTCGCAAACCTGCTCAAACGGATTGAGATTTGGACTTCTTGGTGGCCATTCCATTCGAGAGACTTCAATCTCTTCAAGGTACTCCTGAACGATGCGCCCACGATGGGGTCTGGCATTATCGTCCATAAAAATTAAATTTTCACCAATGTATGGGGCCAATGGCACTACATGCTCTTCAGGAATGTTCCTTATATACTTATCAGCATTCATAGCTCCATTATCAACGGCCTCTAGGTCTGTGCGAGTAGCCAAAGATATTCCACCCCATACCATAATCGATCCTCCCCCGAAACCAGTAGTATTCAGGAAATTGCTCTGAGCATATCTTTCATGGGGACGTCTGTATACAAGTGAACGTCGATCACAATGGTAGAGGCACAATCTAGACTCATCTGTGAAGAGAACTCTTTCCCAATCGGCCTCTTCCCAATGGATTTGCTCTCTCGCAAAATCCAAACGCGCCCTTCGATGGGCTGGGGTAAGAGCTGGGCCTCTTGCCGCGACACAAGGCCTTAAATCATATTCTCTAAGGCGATTTCTTATTGTCTGAGTGCTAATCTGCACCCCATGAGTTTGCTCAAGCTGATTTTGAAGGAGGCGAGCGGTTGCAAACCGTTGTCTCAACGAAGAAACTCTCAAGTAACGTTCTTGAATGGTAGTTGTTACCCGTGGTCTACCCTGTCCTGGTCTTCGGACATTCATACCTGTCGCCCTAAATCGCTGCAACATTCTGGCCACTCTTGTATGGGAAACTCCGAACCTTTCTGCAATTCTTGTGTATGTCCACCCTTCTTCTCGCAAAACTACCGCTTGGGCACATTCCTCTTGGGTCAAAGTGCGTGTTTCGCGTTGCATAGCGATCGAGTGTAGAAAATCAAACGAAAGAAAAACTATTGATCAATAGAATTGATCGGGAACAACTGATTTCAGAATGGAGCCAATACATTCAAAATCTGATAATGTCATTTTTTTTTATTCCTGCTGGGAAACAACATCTGTATTGAAGAAAAACGTTGAAAGTGGATAACACATGCATGCATAATTATGATAGAAATAATTATCATTGAGAACACCTTCAGTTGTAGAATAAATTCGAGATTTCCATAATGTGCATTAATTTTTTTGCGCAGTGTACTTGGGTAGGGTCTCACCTGCTTGACGCATTCCACGAAAGTACCGACGTCCAATCCGATGTTCTGCTTGGATTGCTGTTGCTGCTGCTGTTGTTGCTGCTGCTGTTGTTGTTGCTGTTGGAGGTTGGAGGGGGTAGAAGGGTTGGATGGATTGGGCGATGAAACGTCCGTCTTGACCGACGTATTCGTGTGCGCCTTGACGGTAACGTTGGCTGATATCTGAGGGTTAGAGCTGGCAGCAGAGGTTGTGAACTCCAGCTGTTGCACGATCTCCAGAGAAAACTTTGTGATGCCTACGGAAAAATGTATTATTCTTAGTATGCTTCAATCTATTAGTTTCGATCGAAAGACGTCACAAGTTAGAAAAGAAAAGCAATGAAGCTTTAGAGTTTGATAACTTAATGAACTCCTCAATCTTAACATGCACAGATAAAAGATCCAGTGGCAGTCTTCCTTACCTTCATTCTGATTGCCGTGTTGTGTCTTGCACTGGAGCTTCACAGGGGGCTCGTAAGACTCCTGCGACCCTCCGGTGGGGTCCAGGTCCTCGGCGGGTCTCTTCAGGAACTTTTGCTGCTGGAAAAAAAAAGGTAGATGATAACACTGATCTATTTTATGTATATGGAAAATATATCGAGATATTGTGGATATTTATATCTGATTTGGTATCCTGTGTGTCGAGAGATAATATCGTGTTATTTTATCTTTTGATCAGTTTTTGTTGTCCCCATGACTATCAAAAGGACACAAAATCTTAACATATAAAACTAAGTCGGCCATTTTGTTGGTTACACCATTTATAACTCAAGATTGGATGATCGGTTTGGATTCTGCTACGGCGGGGTTAACATAAAATACATTAAAAAACGCTACTGAGGTCCAAAAATTACTTTGTTTCACGTTAGAACAAGTTTCTTTTAATATTGGATGAAGGGGTTGTTTCCACCCCTCAAAAATAATAAGCATAAATCGGCATACGGTAGGAGTAGGAGACAAGTATAGCTTATAACCAAAATTTTATCAAAATCGAAACATCTCGATAGAATTCGGAGGTAATTCCTAATTTTCGACCTCATTGACTGGACTAATTGTACAAGATAATTTTATGTCCATTTTCAAGCTATTATTCCATAATAGTTTATTATACTATAAAAGTTGCTATTTTATTTATCGATTGAGGCAGTACGAAGTCTGCCAGGTCAGCTAGTAAGTACCAATGAAGAAGTCATCACGGCTTTTTTGTTTTATTTGGTAGTTCATATGAACTCATGGTTTTCATTGACGAACTGAACCGTAACTGAATATTTCTCAATGCGGAAGATTGCATGTAATAATAAGATTTTCTATTTGCAATACCACGACTCTATTTGACAATTCAAGTTACTTCCATCAATAGTTTTCGAGTTCATGGCTTCCAATGTTTGGTAATAATTTCCTCATTGTAGCTCATGAAAAATAATCACATGAAGACCGGATTCGAAAAAGCATTTCAAGGATTGTCAAAGAATTCAAGAATCTGGTATATATTTCAAAATATCCCACGAAAGTTCTATTGTTGGTACTGTTTACTCTTTCATAATGATGGAAACATCTCTCGGCATCTGTTTGTCAGGTAAATTTGAATAATATTCAAAAACATGGAATTTGCATGAATAATATTCACTCGGTACTAGAATATAACCTCTGAAGCTGACAACCACAAAAAATTTCATCACGGTTAAAAAACAAAATCTCTCTAGAACTTTCATCAAATTTTAAAGTAAACATTCTTGAGGGCTAAAAAAATTAAAATCCGACTTTAATGTCAACGAGTAGCTACTGGTCGATTAATTATTTCGTTCAGATTTTCAAAAGTGAATTTTCGGGAAATTCGTGTTATCCTCTGTTAGATCGTATTGAGAATATAAAATATGTTTTTTTGTGATAGAAAGGTAAGGGTGTGCTTTTGATAGGGTAAATTCGATTTATAAAAAATGGTATTGTTTCACAAGAAATTTTCAAAAAAAAATTTAAAGATCTTTACAGGGTATCCCAAATTGCTTGATTTTGGCTGTTTCTTGTACTTCTAGACTAGAGTCCTGAGCTCGATTTCCGTGAAAACACCAATAGTGAAAACCGTTTCACGATATCTCCATTTGTTTTGAAGATATAACAACATTTTGAAATTTTTTCGATTCAGAAAATGTGCCATAACTTCTTCATTTTCGAGAATATCTGAAAAAGATGAAAGCTTTCAACAAGCACTTTTTCACTGGGAATAAGCCATCATTTTAAATTTTTTCATCTCAAATTTTTTTTTATGAAATACAATGAAAAAAATGCGTTCGCATTCAATATAAAAAAAAAATTTCCACAAGAAAAAAAATTTAATATACATAGTTTCTTATTTCCGGGAAAAAGCGCTTCTAGAAAGCTTTAATCGCTTTCAGATATTTTCGTAGATGAAAAAGTTATGGTACATTTTCGAAATGGAAATTAAAAAAAAATGAAAATATCCTGAAACGGTTTTCACTAATGGTGTTCTCACGAAAATTGAGCCCAGGACACCTTACAAAGTTTTTACTTATCTAGTCCAGAAGTACCTGAAACAGTCGATATCAAGCAATCTGGGATACCCTGTACACTCAATTCATTTAATGATTTACTTCGGAAGCAACAAATAATTTTACAATGCGAATTGCATAAACTACTCTTTCAATTGCCAAGAATTGATTTCTTCAAAACTATAAAAATACAAACAAAAACTTCGACTACCCTCCTTCCCCGGATTAATTCCCACTTAAAATTCCCCAAAACCACTCACTTCCATAAGATCCGCATAACTCCAGCGAGAAACACAAACATCATCCGAACGATCGCTCCTAACTACGCCACTGCGAAGGGTCTAGCGCCCGATCCGAACGTCACTTAACGCCCGCCCGGACCTCCGTGGTGTCTTGACGCCCGCAGGCAGGACAATGCACACACACACACACCGCGCGCGCCGCTCAGGCACACACGCACATCACACTGCCGCGACTTTGCACGTTGTTGCCGTGTCGAGTAGGCGTCGGAGCAGCGACCGATCGTCGTCGTCGTCTCGTTTATCCCTGCTGGGACGTATTGCGGCGGGCACGGCGAACGACGTACTGGCCCCGACCGACTGCTCGTCGTTTTATCGAAAACGGACGTGTGCGCCAGGCGTCAAAAATCATATCACACGTGGTGGAGGCACCTGGACGCCGGGACGGAGGCGGCACACGGTCCAACGATGCTCAGGCAGGCTCTACGTCGATTCGCGAGGACTGAGAGCTGCGCTGTCTTTGTATCGTTGCTCGGACTCTAACTGCTTTATCCGTTACAAAATCTTACAGTTGCCGTAACAGAAATGCATTCACCTAACAATGCCTTCCAATTCCCTGGGAAATGTCAATTTAGGTAGATTTGCTGTGATAAAATCCGTTACAAAAAGTTCTACACTTGTCTGCTAAAGACAAGTGTAGATTTTGCTCGTTCCATTTTCTCACAAAGTTAATGTCTGTTTTGCCCGCTCCGCTGAGGAAAATCCGTCACAATAAACTTTTCTACACTTCTGCTCAACACCTGTAGATTTTGCTCGTTCTGTAACGAACTCCTACATAAATACAATTTAGTAGGTACTCCCATTCCTCAGAAATGTAGATTTTGCTCGATTCGCTGTGAAAAATCTATAAAAGACTATTACAGCCTTCTACAACTCGGATCTCCTACGTAGTGGTGTAGATTTTACTCGTTACACTCCGTTACAAACGTTTACAAAAATGCATTCTACAAGCCTTTTTTAAAATTCGAATGAAATGTCATCAGCTTTGCTCATTTCGCTGAAAAAATCTGTTACAAATTCGTAGATTTTGCACGTTTCGTTACGAGCTCTCACAATAATGCATTCTTGTACAACTTTTCAAATTCCTCAGAAATGTCAATTTTACTCGTTCCGCTGTGAAAAATCTATAAAAGACTGTTACAGTCTTCTACAACTCGGTTCCCTCACATAGATTTTACTCGTTACACTCCGTTACAATCGTTTACAAAAATGCATTCTACAAGCCTTTGAGAAAATTCAAATCAAATGACATCAGCTTTGCTCATTTTGCAGAAAAAATCTGTCAAAAAACTGTAGATTCTGCACGTTTCATTTCGAGCTCTCACAATAATGTATTCTTCTACAACTTTTCAAATTCCTCAGAAATGTCAATTTTACTCGTTTCGCTGTGAAAAGTCTATAAAAGACTGTTACAGTCTTCTGCAAAATGGATCCCTCACGTAGATTTTACTCGTTACACTCCGTTACAATCTTTCACAAAAATGCATTCTGCAAGCCTTTCATAAAATTCAAATCAAATGACGTCAGCTTTGCTCATTTCGCAGAAAAAATCTGTCAAAAAACTGTAGATTTTGCACGTTTCGTTACGAACTCTCACAATAATGCATTCTTGTACAACTTTTCAAATTCCTCACAAATGTCAATTTTACTCGTTTCGCTGTGAAAAATCTATAATAGAATGTTACAGTCTTCTGCAACTTGGATCCCTCACGTAGATTTTACTCGTTACACTCCGTTACAATCGTTTTCAAAAATGCATTCTACAAGCCTTTCATAAAATTCAAATGAAATGTCGTCAGCTTTGCTCATTTCACTGAAAAAATCTGTTACAAAACTGTAGATTTTGCACGTTTCGTTGCGAACTCTCACAATAATGTATTCTTCTACACCTTTTCAAATTCCTCAGAAGGACCAAATTTGCCCTTTTTTTCCGAGAAAACCTAGAATTCCTTAGGAACTATTTGTAGATATTGTTCATAACCTCGTTACAAACTCTTGTAGACATTCGATCCAATACAACTGTCATTTCTACGCTTCGCTGTTAAAACTCAGTCACAAAAAAAGCTCCACAACCTCCCCCATATTATCTACACAAAGTGTAGATTTTGCTCGTTACGACCTCTTACTAAAGTGTTCCATTAAAATTTTGGACATTTCATGGGTTTCGAGAATCTTTGAAGAACCCTTCAACGAAAACAGGTTCTGTGGTTGTTTCAAGTGACTTTCACTGAAAACACCATCGGATAATTGATAGATGCACATCGGACAAGTTTCCTTTTCCGGAAAAAGTCTATTTTACCCGGAACAACAATAGACGAAACTTATAAGGCTATCATCGCCCAGTGGCGTAGGCGTTGGGACGTACAACATCAATACTGCAATGTCATCGGAGCACCGTACCGCATAGCGATGAAATGAAGCTATTAACCTTCATCCGAAGATTAATGGAAAAAGACGGACTATCTCGGGTTCAAAGTGAGTTTCAACCGAGTGTGCAACGTTCACAACTTTCAAACGAGCCAGAGCTAGAAAATGCTCTGTACGAATATCAATCTCACCGATAGGATGACCTGATTTTTACACTCTAATAATGATATTCACGATGCATGTGGCAATGTGTCTTCGCATTTCTACTCGGTGATTGCGACTTTATCTGTCGATTTCCAACAGATAAGAGATAAGGGGCAATTCTTGTATCGCTTTTAGACGTCGATGACATATTTGAATAACGATTGCCCGAAATTGCACCGAAAGAGAGTTATGATGAGGAATTTATTTTTTTTCTACCGCATAGAAACAAAGTCGGCAGATATCGACTTTTATTATTATCGATGATATCGCAATCGCCTGTACATATTTACGATATTATTCTACGATGATGCATACTCGATCGGTTTCACCAAAACGAAGGTCATTTTCTTCACGCTTAAATGGATCACGGCGTTTTGTGTTTATCTCCAGAATAATCGCGACAATTTTCGTTCGCCAGTTTTTACGATGTTTTCAAACGCTGATTATTCGATTCGATTGTTGTTCAACAAATTCTACAGACTTCATTTTAACGTATTGAGTGCTTTCATCGATATTGTGTCTAGAAAACATTCGTTTCGTGCTTGGAGAAGTATACCATCTCAGTTACCTGATTCGTACAATTCTGAAAATCATAATTCGATCGGAATGGGAGCAAAATCTACATCATCCTGATTCTCCGTATATGCGCGCAGATTTGGCAACGCCGCCGTTAATCCACGACATCTATCATTGCCTCAATGCAGGTGCAGCTATCGAATCGGCGAGTGCTGGTGAACGCCGTGTTGCGGTAATCTGCATGGCAAGAAGATATCGGAACTTGAGTCCGTTAGCGGAGCGAGTAGCAAAGCAACGCCCCTGCCTCCATACGCGTCTTGATGTCGCTCGGGCGATTATCGCGCCAGTGGCGCGCACAGGCGTTTTGCCCGTTTTCCTCTAACGTTTTTTCCCCGTCGAGGTTATGGCGAGAGATATGGATTCAGATTGTTTAGACGTTCGCGGCTCGCCTTATACGTCGCAATTGACAGTAATTCAATGTTGGATTGAGTAACTAGAAACGAATGTTGACCGTAAAATTTAATATTCATGTGTTTTTGTTTCTACGGGCGATAATTCGACATCAATTGTGGTTGTCTAACCTTCTAGAGGCTCATAATAAGTGATTAGTACTACAGAAAACCAGGGTGTTCCACATGTATCTGACACCATTAGTAACAAATATAAGAAAACTCCTGATGAACCCATAGCACAACTGCTATATCTTTTATCCACAAACTAGCTGACCCGGCAGACTTCGTACTGCCTCAATCGATAAATGAAACGCAACTTCAATATTATATAATAAACTATTATATACTTGATAGTACTTCAAAGCACACTATTGTTGGCAGAGGTGACTTTTTCTTTATATTTTACAATTTCTTGTCATACAATTAATTGTCATAGCAAACGCAAGACGAATGGGAAATTGAATTCTCCTAATCTCAGATGGCATATCTGTTGGGATCATCGAAATTCTGGGAATAAGAACTTCCTCACCTTCACATTTTCCTTTGAGTATTGTGCAATGAATCACGTAACTTTTAAGGTGTTTCACCACCAAACGTGTTCCGTTGGTTGCATAATCCAAGGCTAAGACGTTTAGGCAACTCAAAATACACAGTATTTGTTTACATATATTATAGTAAAATGTATTTTATGTTAACCCCGTCGTAGTAGAACCAAAAAGAAAATCTCCCATAACAAACAATTAATCCAATCTTGACTTATAAATGGTGTAACCAACAAAATGGCTTGGCTTGATTGAGCTACATACATATTCCGAGATAAACTGGAGCTTTCCCGAACAAAAACACATACCCATTCAATATCCTCAACTTTCGACAAGCAGAATATATCTTCATTGAACGGATTTTTTCTACGCTCGGTCGAACAACGCCCAAGAATAACGTTTTTTAAATGATACGTAGAGCACGAAGATGTACCGTTCGTTCAACAGTCCTGAAGAGGTTCCGTATGGACGTGTGATCACTTTCTATATCCGTAAGTCGTTGCAACGTGCTGTACAGGAAGTTTATTCACACGGGGAATAATTGGAATCAGGTACCGATAAGGAATTGGCTGGAGTTTTATTTAAAACAGATCTTCTCGGAGCCCCATCTTAATACATGACGGACTTTGAAAAGATCTTTCGAAACACGAGAAAATTACTTCCAAGGGTTTAATCGAAACGAAACTAGCTTTACATCTGCTGCAGTCAGCTTTAGTGTTGGGTAACTTTTGTAAGAGGCGGCAGTATGTAGTGAAACAAATTTTGTCTCGACTGTTCATCGCGTCATGAAAGCTCGGAATGCCTCGCCTCATTGGAAGTGGTACAATGTATCGCTCAAGCACAAAAGTGAGGCTCCTCATACAAACTCAATTTTAAAACGTGTACTACCCAACACTAGTTCCCACGTCTTTGTTGAAGAACTAGGGTCATGGGTACATCCTAGGGAAGGTTTTGGACGACTCTCTACCCTCCCTTATACAAGTTACAGACAGGGAGCCAATGCCTCAGGCTTCTTCGAGAATAGAGCTATGAGAGTTCATGAACGCCCGGAATGCCTTTCCTCATTGGAAGTGGTACATTGTACCGCTCGAGTACACAAGTGAGGCTCCTCTTACAAACTCAACTCTAGTCTGTTCAAATTGAGCCTTCCTCATTGAAGAAATCTCAATAAAGAATAAATCACTCAATGCACAACGACGTAACCACGAGAAAACGAACTAATTCAGGGTAATTTTCAAAAACATCCTCATGTTTCCCAACAAGGAAGGTTTTCCTGGATCGGGGACAACGGCTGGCCTTCCCAGCGTCTTGCGAAGGCCAGATCCGCCTGGATGGGGGCAGAACGTGACGGTGGCGAGTACGGAGAGGGCAAGCACAAGCAATGCATATTGATTTTTAGTCACACATCATCGCCACGCCATCGTATCAGTTACGCCCGGATTCCTTGCTGTTTCCACACGTACGGTGGAAAACTAGAAACGCCGGTCGGAGGAAAAACACCTGAAAACGACGCTCTAATTACCGACGGAGATCTTCCGCAGGACCGTCTTGAGGACGATTAAACCCTTCTGGTCATAACATCCATTTAAATAGATTCATCATCCCACCTTACTTATGTAAAAAACGCAGTAACTCTGATAAGGGTCGTTTTCAGATTGTACATTTCAAGACGGTTTATTGCTACTGCGACCTTAAGCTCTCTTGTACCTCCTGACAAAGCTAATTTCATAAAATCCCTTTACAGCTCTCCTTTCAGTTCCAGAGATTCAAATCCAAAATCTGTGAAGACTTCAGCGAGGCTAATTCCTCACTCTTACAAATTTCTTTACCAAGGCGTTGTTTCCTTTGGCTTTCAATTGAGGAGCATTCTGTGACAGGATGAATAGGAGTTTCTTTTTTCTCCATACAGAATCTACACTCGTCAGTGTCCAATGAGTCCATTCTCAACAGTTGCTTTTTGAGGCGTAAGATAGTGTTGGTTGATACACGTTTAAAATTGAGTTTGTAAGAGGTGCCTCACTCTTGTACTTGAGCGGTACAATGTACCACTTCCAATGAGGCGAGGCATTCCAGGCGTTCATGACGCGATAGACAGTCGAGACGAAATTTGTTCCACTGCATACTGTATCGCGCGCAACCAAACGTAGTCACTTCGAAATTAGGGGATACAGTTTTTTAAAGTGAGCCGCTCTTACATTTCTGCGTAGTGTCCATGACACATGAAACGCCTCTTACAAGAGTTACCCAACACTACGTAAGGAAGCCGTTGATACTTTTTGACTCTTGTAGTTTCAAAATTCAAATGAATTTTTCGGAGTGACCCATCCCTGGGAGATTCTTCAGGCTTTCTCCTTTCATAAGGTAGTGAATTCAACGTTTTTCATGCCTTGCTGTAGGTTTAAATCAACAGAGAGACGTATAACGAAATACCAGAGTCAAATATAAAATTCCTCCAAATGGTCATCGATACGTCGAACTTTCTGGTCAGCCCTTGTACCTAAAGCGCCCGATTTCCGTTGGCTCCGGTCACGGTACAGCACCGCGGCGTGGCCGTGAAATTGAAAACAATTTAATTGGCCGTATCTAGCCAGACGTTCAGAAGGAACAAACGCTCGAAGTACCCGGGTAACGTTATCAGTGAATAATTGCATTCGGAATGCGACGAAAGCTTGCGTTGTTCCGCTACTCGACGAGAGATGGCGCAGCCTTTTTCCGAATGAAATACTTCTATATCAACAGAAGAACCATCCTGATGATGTTCAGTTTTTAATAGATAACTTGAAAAGTATCTGTTTCATTTCTATTTGGCCAATTTTCTGGTTCTGCGCGACGAGGTCAATGTTTCCACGAGTAAACCAGATCAGGAAGAAAAGAACAAAATCCAAAACAGTTCCCGATATTCAAATTCAAAATGTACAAAATTAAAATCAACCAGAAACTGAAACCGCCACATTTAAACGATGAAAGAATCAGCAATCTCTCTGTATACTGCCTGAGTTGTACCCAATTAGAGTTCAAAGTCGACTCTTTAATTTCCAGCGAAAGTGTCAACCGAGAGCTATGAACTTTGAAAAAATTCCACGGCGGAATTAGCATAACGACGACAATACACAATGGCGCATATCCGGCGCTCGTCGATATTATTTATATTTCCTCGTTTACCGAAGGAGCGATAAACACATCCCGGATTATCGCCAGAAATTTGAATAATTTCGAGTCAGTCGTCTTTTGTTCGGGAGGACATCGTCTCAGCCGTCTTCGGCGGAAGGTTGAATTCGGCCGAGAAAACTGGTTTGGAGTGGCATAACAACTCATTGTGTGTCGACAACAAAGACAAACAAGGTATGACACAACGTGTCCTTTCGATCGCAGTCGCGATAACGCGTGGAAACGGGGCATTACTGGTGGCAGGATGGGTCCGCGCCTTAGGCGTACGCTGAACCCGACGAAATACTCTAGTTTGTTTCGTTTAATTATCGTGCAGTCGTAGACGTCAGCATAACCTGGGCATATTCTTCATATATAATGTGGCTCGAAGAATAAGATTACACTCTCGAAAAACGTATACAATTTAAAACATTCAAACGCGCACTAAACTCCAAAAATTCAGTCTAACACCTGGAACATATTAGGCGTTGCATGCAAACGCGTGTTTTAGATCCAGCAAACACGCGTTCGCGTGTGTACGGAATCATTGGAGCTTTTGTGATTTGAAAGGCGCGTTTCCAAACGCCTTAATGTGCACCCGATCTTAATAAAGAGGTTCTTGTTAAGACCGCCGTAAAACCTTTATTTGAAAAAGAATCTTGTCTATATATATATATATTAGTATTTCTTTCCAACCCAGAATAAATCGGCTCTATTCAATACTGCAACAACGTAGCTCTGCATATAACCTTCGTGCAAATGCGAGCGCTATAAGTTGACACAATTTCATCAGAATCTCATGAACGGTTATAATGACATTCCGGGAAGTGCAAACAATGAGTGCACCAAGACGGTACCGCCGCTGAAACTAGTTTCTAACGTGCATCTGCCGTTACGATGCTCGCGCCATCTACCGCGATTTAATTTTAGTTCTTCGTCCGCTTCAGCGAAAGCAATAAATCGACAAAATTCATCAACGCATAATCGATCTACTAGGACTACGTTCGTGTGTACGACACGAGCGCCACCTGGACGTTAGTTGATTTTACTATGCCTAACCCAACTTGCAAAGCAAAATTAACACACATTCCGAAAATCTCAATCGAAAGTTAACTCTACATTGACTTATTTTTTATGAACAATTTTCGAAATACTGAAATGCTGATAAGTGATTTAATACTTGGTATTTTCACCCCTTGCGTTAATTACAGCTCGGCAACGACGGTTCATACTCAAAATGAGTGATCTTAAAATGTTCTGATCTAATAGTTCCCAGATTTCTCCGAGTTGGATTCCTAAGTCATTAAGAGTAGCTGGATGATTTTCTGAACTTTTCAGCCTTCTATTGAGGTTGTCCCTAACCTGCTCAATCGGATTGAGATCTGGACTTCTTCCTGGCCATTCCATTCGAGAGACTTCAACCTCTTCAAGGTACTCCTGAACGATGCGCGCACGATGGGGTCTGGCATTATCGTCCATAAAAATGAAATTTTCACCAAAGTATGGGGCAAACGGCACTACATGCTCTTCAAGAATGTTCCTCATATACTTATCAGCATTCATAGCTCCATTATCAACGACCACTAGGTCTGCGCGAGAAGTCAAAGATATTCCACCCCATACCATAATCGATCCTCCACCGAAACCAGTAGTATTCAAGAAATTACACTGAGCATATCTTTCATGTGGACGTCTGTATACAAGGGAACGTCGTAGAGGCAGAATCTAGACTCATCTGTGAAGAAAACTCTTTCCCAATCGGCCTCTTCCCAATCGATATGCTCTCTCGCAAAATCCATTCGATGGGCTGAAGTAAGAGCTGGGCCCCTTGCCGCGACACGAGACCTTAAATCATATTCTCTGAGGCGATATCTTATTGTCTGAGTGCTAATTTGCACCCCATGAGTTTGCTCAAGCTGATTTTGAAGGAGGCGAGCGGTTGCAAACCGTTGTCTCAACGAAGAAACTCTCGAGTAACGTTCTTGAATGGCAGTTGTTACCCGTGGTCTACCCTGTCCTGGTCTTCGGACATTCATACCTGTCTCCCTGAATCGCTGCAACATTCTGGACACACTTGTATGGGAAACTCCAAACCTTCTTCTCGCAAAACTACCGCTTGGGCACATTCCTCTTGGGTCAAATTGCGTGTTTCGCATTGCATAGCGATCGAGTGTACAAAATCAAACGAAAGAAAAACTTTTGATCACTAAAATTAATTGAAAACAACTGATTTTAGAATGGAGCCAATACATTCAAAATCTGATAATATCATTTTTTCTTATTCCTCTTGGGAAAAAAACATCTGTATTGAAGAAAAACGTTGAAAGTGGATAACATATGCATGCATAATTCTGATAAAAATAATTATCATTGAGAACACCTCCAGTTGTAGAATAAATTTTAGATTTCCATAATGTGCGCTAATTTTTTTGCGCAGTGTATAATTTTCTTAATTTTCTATGTGAATATTTCGAGAGCAGCAACGAAAATGTTTCAATAAAAAATTTCATTGAGACTTGAAGATACTTGTTTAATTAATTTTAAATTTCATACATCCAACTGTTCAGCCTTTTTTCTTTTGTGTTGTGTTAGCTTATGGCTGTTGATTGAACAATTGTGAAGAGATTACATTCGAATATTTTGTAGTGAAATCTTAACCCTTTATTCTTTTTCTTTTCAAGTTCGCCACCTTGTTTAATGAATTAGAAAATATCCAGAATGCTGCCTGTACCATGAAAAAATACGCTGAAGGTACGACAAGTACTTTTCCACGCGTTGAGTAAACAATTATCAGTGGCGTCCGTAAAGTACCGTGAAGACACAGTAACAAATAGAACTCCTCCGCGAAAAAAAAGTACGACGGTACGACCTGAAAAACGTCAATCGCTCACGCCAGTTATGACGGTAATTAGATAAATTGATGAGATGAGCTCCGGCTCCCCGTTAAGCCCATCCGCTAATTGGAACAAATTAGAATTTAGATTGGACCTAAATATTGTTCGTGTTAATCCCGCGCAGCGTCGACCAGCGCCGCAACGACGCCCGCGGGCGTCGATCCTCCGACCGGGTCAGACCCCTGGGGCACCCCATCCGTCCCCATTACGTTTCCCCCCCCGACCGGATTGAAAATTGGCGACACTGACTGCAGGAAATCGGGCGCGATGTTTCTCGTTAACCGGTCTCGATTCGTATCAGAAAATTCGGTTGGGGAAATTTGGGTTTTTTACGTTGGTAGAAAGCGATTAACTTCGATGGAAATGCCGAAAAATGCAACCTTATACAATGATTGAAAAATTTTGGATGGCAGCACTGCTTAGTGTATCACAAATATGACAGATAATTGATGAACCCTTGACAGAAGAGTTTGAAGTACCAACTTGAAATAATGAAATATCAATATCTGTGAAATCAAGATATTTTCCCATAATTTTGTTCTAAAAGTTACAGCAGAAAAAACGTGAAACAGGTTCAGAGAATAGTATATTCTAAAACAAGTTGCAGAATGAGCTCCATTCCAACACGAATGCGGAGTTCGAAAACGAGCGACGAAGGAGCGAGTTTTCGATAGCATGAGTGTTGGAATTGTATTCTGCAACGAGTATTAGACGATATTTTCTCTATTTCAGTCAAGTTTTGTGAAATATTCTCGAAATTCAAATTTAATTTCAGATTAGTGACTTTTGTAGTGTATGTTTGCAGTTGGTGTCACTAACGAAATTTGACAGATTGCGAAATTTGAATTGATTTGATTCGAAAATTGAGTGGATCGGAGGTCAGTACTGACAACCACAAAACAAAAAATAAAACTGAAAACAATTCTGTAATGAGTTTCATTACAGCACTACTTTTAGTACTGTAATGAACTCATTACGATACTGAAATAGAGAAAAGCTGTTTATAATTCAAGTGCAGAAGGATTTTTTCCAAGAATTCTAAATTCGAAAACCAGCCACGAAGTATCGAATGTTTGAATGAAAGTTTGTTAGATAGAACCTTCTTTATGAGTATTATAAATTATTTCTTCTACTTCACTGAATTTTTATTGAAATTATTGAAATATTTCTATAAATCTCGTTTAGTGACATTGAAAAATGTTGGTTGGCAAAACTGTTCTCTGTATCACTAATTTGACAGATAATAGATAAACCTGTGGCAGAAGAATTACGAATACCAACTAAATATAATAAAATCTGTATAAAACTGAAACATTTCTGCACGATTTTGATGTACAGGGTGGGCAAAATTGGTGCTACTTGAAATACAACTTTTTTACCGTGAGAAATAGAGCAAAATGAATGACACATTAGAGTGGTCTTTTTTAGAGAAACTGATAATGCCATCAACTGCTTTCCTCTATCTCCTTTTGTTTTCGAGTTATAAGCCAAAATTGAAATTTGGGCGATTTCAACTTTGCCCATTATCTCCGTTTCTGTTTGTGATAAGATGTTGAAATGAAAACATTATACAGGCACTTTTTTCATAGCAATCCAGTAGCGTACTTTGTTTTTTCCCAAGGGGTTTTCTTGCTGAGCTATAACATAAAGTTGTGTTTTTTCTCATGGAAACAATAGTTTGAAATGGCTCAGAAAGAATCGCTATTTTTTTCCCGTTTCAGAAATATGTCATACATCGCCCTCAGATTCATTCAGATATCATGAAAAATATAGTTTGTACGTGAAATTTGAATTATTGAGTATTCAGTGGGCTGAATCACAGATTGAAATGTCTCCACGCATGGTGTCATTATTATTTTGCGATTGAATACTTGATTCAATTCTCCGTGGTTTGATCTCTGTTCAGAACAACTGTCTATTCGAAGTCATTATTGCCGCTAAAATAAAACATTTTAAATATTATATTTCTCGTAGTTTTCGAACATTTCCATTTTGCAAGCAATAATGATTTCGAATTCTAATATTTGACAGTTGTTCTGAACAGATATCAAACCACGGAGAATTGAATAAAAAATTCAATGGCAAAATAATAATGACACCATGCGTAGAGACATATTATTCTTGATTCAGCCTACTTAATACTCAATAATTCAAATTTCACATACAAACTATATTTTTCATGATATCTGGATGAATCTGAGGGCGATGTATGATATATTTCTGAAACGGGAAAAAAGGCGATTCTTTCTAAGCCATTGCAAACTATTGCCTCCATAAGAAAAAAACACAAGTTTATGTTATAGCTCAGCAAGGAAGCCTTTTGGGAAAAAACAAAGTACGCTAGTGGATTGCTATGAAAAAAGTACCTGTATAATGTTTACATTTCAACATCCTAGCACAAACATAAACGGAGATAATGACCGAAAAAAGAAATCGCAAAAATTTTAATGTTGGCCAATAACTCGAAAACAAAAGAAGATAGAGGAATGCAGTTGATGGCATCATCAGTTTCTCTAAAAAATACCACCGTAACGTATCATTCATTTTCCTCTATCTCTCACGGTTAAAAAGTTGTAGTTCAAGTATCACCAATTTTTCCCACCCTGTACAAGGAATGAGAAAATTGATTATCCCACATGATTCACTTTCCCACCCTATTTTCAAGAACAATAGCAGAGCTGGCATTACTTAACCCCGACCGAACCTTGTTCAGATTAAAAAAAAAAATTGTACGGGCGAACCCTAACTCGATCGCGAAGAATGCGGGCAGCACGCCGCTGTGCCACCCGCTCCTCGTCTTCTCTCGATTTCCTCTGCACTTGGTCGATGTCATCGGACCTGAAGCAACAGGAGGAGGATGGGATTGGCCGATAGCGTCTTGTGATTCACTCGGCGAGCCCGCTACTCAAGCAGGCAAGATCCGATTCGTCATCGCAGTGGGTTCTCGATAAAACCGCTTTGTTCTGTGATGAAGCGGGCGGGAATTCGACGATTCACACACCGACAACCAAGTTAGACTCTCGTAGAAAACGTCTTCCACAAAATTCCCCGTTTCTGAAGACTTCAACACTTTTTTCGTCCCACTAGTCCTTCCCTGAATTCCGGTAACTCACATAATCGGTTGATTTCAAAGAGAATCAATCAGAATGCACTGTCGTTAGAAATAACATCAACAGGAAAAGAGAAACTCCCGCTGTTCACGAAGAACATAGCACGATTGATCACCACCTTGTGGTGAGCTTCAGTAGTTGTGATGAATCCTGAGAACCACGAATTACCAGACTTAGTGTTGGGTGACTCTTGTGAGAGGCGGTTCATGTGTCCCGGACACGACGCAGAAATGTAAGAACGGCTCACTTTGAAAAACTGTATCGCCTCATTTCGAATGTCCCACTAAGCGACTACGCATCTGTGCCTCACCTCATTGGAAGTGGTACACTGTACCGCTCAAGTACCAAAGTGAGGCTCCTCTTACAAACTCAATTTTAAAACGTGTACTACTAGCACTATACCAGATCCCTTTCCTCTATGTCCTCTAACAATTACACTGCGCAAAAAAATTAACGCACATTATGGAAATCTCAAATTTATTCTACAACTGAAGGTGTGCTTAATAATTTGACCCAAGAGGAATGTGCCCAAGCGGTAATTTTGCGAGAAGAAGGGTGGACATACAAAAGAATTGCAGAAAGGTTTGGAGTTTCTCATACAAGTGTGTCCAGAATGTTGCAGTGATTCGGGGAGACAAGTATGAATGTCCGAAGACCAGGACAAGGTAGACCACGGGTAACAACTGCCATTCAAGAACGTTACTTGAGAGTTTCTTCGTTGAGAAAACGGTTTGCAACCGCTCTCATCCTTCAAAATCAGCTTGAGCAAACTCATGGGGTGCAAATTAGCACTCAGACAATAAGAAATCGCCTCAGAGAATATGATTTAAGGCCTCGTGTCGCGGCAAGAGGCCCAGCTCTTATCCCAGCCCATCGAAGGGCGCGTTTGGGTTTTGTGAGAGAGCATATCCATTGGGAAGAGGCCGATTGGGAAAGAATTCTCTTCACAGATGAGTCTAGATTCTGCCTCTACCATTGTGATCGACATTCCCTTGTATACAGACGTCCACATGAAAGATATGCCCAGTGCAATTTCCTGAGTACTATTGGTTTCGGGGAAGAATCGATCATAGTATGGGGTGGAATATCTTTGCCTGCTCGAATAGACCTAGTGGTCGTTGATAATGGATACAATGGTAAAAATATCATTTTTATGGGCGATAATGCCAGACCCCATCGTGCGCGCATCGTTCAGGAGTACCTTGAAGAGGTTGAAGTCTCTCGAATGGAACGGCAAGCAAAAGTCCAGATCTCAATCCGATTGAGCAGGTTTGGGACAACCTCAATAGAAGGCTGAGAAGTTCAGAAAATCATCCAGCTACTCTTAATGACTTAGGAATCCAACTCGGAGAAATCTGGAAAGGATTAGATCAGAACATTTCAAGATCACTCATTTTGAGTATGAACCATCGTTGCCGAGCTGTAATTAACGCAAGGGTGGAAATACCAAGTATTAAATCACTTATCAGCAATTCAGTATTTGGAAAATTGTTCATATCTCTTCTTTCACATAAGATTCGGTGAAATCCTGAATATTTCCTCCATTTAATGCGTCTTGATTCGTTCAAAACCTTCTCGAGAGAACATCAAAAATAAGTTATAAAGTCAACGTAGAGTTAACTTTCATTAAAATTGAGATTTTCAGAATGTGCGTTAATTTTTTCGCGCAGTGTTGTTCTTGCAATGTTATGCCAGTTGGGATAGGAAAATGTTCTTATGAAAAAGGCTGATGCCTCCTCAAGATATCTCTTTTGGATTTCTTTCGATCTCCCTCAGGTTTAACTTGCTATAGAGAGAAAGATCTTGGTTTCAGGCTATACAACAGGCTCCCAGCTGAGTGGAGAAAACTTGATATGAAGTCTTTGAAGAAGGAACTTCAGCACTACCTGAGTGAAAACCCTCCATACTTCTTGTTGGAATTTGAAGTTTTATAGTTTATTCATATTGTTGACGTTGTTACTATGTAACCTGAATAAAGTTTATTATAATTATTACGGTCCAATTATTGTTCTTTCTGATAAAATTCCAGGACATAAATTCGTGACGCCATCGCAGCGAGATCCCAAGAAAATGAACCTCGACCCAAGATTCGCCTTGCGACGCTTTCGTAGGGCGTCCAGGTATATCTGGGACGCGGTGCGTCCCCAGAGGACGCTCTATAGTGCCGGCAAAAAGCCGACGCAAACAGGAAGCCGAGTCGGTGGACGCCGCGACGTCCTTCCGAGGCGTCGGTTGATCAATATGGGCGCCGCTGCTGCACCGTTCCGAGCGGCGTTATCTCCGACGCCCCGCGAAGGAGGGGAACGGGCGCTCCAGTGGCGTCCGATAAGACCAAAGTGATAGTTAATGTGTGTGAAGTTGCCCCAGCACTTTTGGATTTTTGAAAAAAATTTTAATGAACCTAATTGAACTAGATTTGCGCTGTTGAAATTTTTCTTTTATTACATACGGTTCTCAAGATATTTCACAAAATGTGTTGTTCTAAACAGCCTACATTTTTCTATGAAATTGATTTTTGACAGTTGAAATAGATTTTGGTATTCATGAACTGTGTTGTGTACTGAGTTGTGCTGTTCGAATTTTTTCAAAAGTATCTCTTATTTCCAAGAAAGTTGATATTGAAAAAATCGTATTTCAGCAATTATGATTTTTCTCCTCCCGAATTTATGAAAAAATTTGTGCTACCGGTGAAATTTTCAGAAAAAACTTCAAATTTATTTTTCAAAAGGTGAAAATTGGATTAATCGGTATATTGCAGGTAAATCCGTACATATGGGAACAGACGGTTAGAATTACGAAATTTTTACAAACAGTCGCATCCCGATCAATTTTCTTGGAAATAAGAGATACTTTAGAAAATATTCGAACACCATAACTCAGTACACAACACAGTTCATGAATACAAAATACTATTTCAACAGTCAAAAATCAATTTCATGGAAAATTCTAGGCTGTTTCGAACAACACATTTTATGAAATATCTTGAGAATCGTATGTAATAAATGAAAAATTTCAACGGCACAAATCAGCACAAATCTAGTTCAATTAGGTTCATTAAATTTTTTTTCGAAAATCCAAAAGTGTTGGGCCAACTTCACACACATTGATAGTTAATGTATGGACCGCTTCACCTTTATTCATCGGATTTAATCTTGACGAATGCGTCCGTTTCCTACGTCTTAATTATTGTTGTCATTCTCTACTGTATAAACTGACCTCGTTTAGAATTTCGAAGGTTAAGAAACGTTCTGAACGACCTTCATTACCTATGCGACATTTCATTATAGTCCTTTTCAAAAATCATTAGGTAGTTCCGTAATTTGAAAAAAATAGACAGGAAAGAATCAAAGCTCGACATGGAACAATAAAAAACGAATCTTCCCGAGAACTTTCGCCTCTGGTCGACCTCGGGCTGGCCCAAACGACTCAATCATCTTTTTTTTTCCGTTCGGACGTCACTGGCGCTCAGGTAAAGAGGCCTCGTTAGATCCACGTTCTGCCATTTCCGGAAGAGCTGCGCGGGATCGACCGTGATTAGAAAGTCCATCTACGGGTTCCGTACGGTCGTGTTAACACCGGCTCTATCTGGGACGTACTCCACCCACCTCTATTACAATAATTGAATTCGGTATATGGAGATGCCTTTCGGAAAAATCGCAACAACTCGAGGTTTGTAGGACAGTTCCGTCTCGCGAGCCAAACTGTTCTACTTGAAAATCAATTTTCTCGATGCTCCCGTACTAAGACTCCCAGGCACTGTTGCCAGTTTGCCTTCGGAGGGCTGTTACCTGTTATATTGATAATTAATGGGACTTACCACGTGCACGCTGCTTTGGATAGACGCCGCTTGCTGTTGCTGCTGCTGGTTGCCGCTCTGATCAGGCTGCTTCTTGTCCTTGGCCTTCGGCGGCCTTTTCGCCTTGGCGTCCAGATAGCGCTGCTTCAGCTGCAGGGTATCCTGCAGGTTCTGCTCGCACAGCCCTGTGAAGGACTGGTCGAACCGTGGCATACAGTCGGTCTGCCTGCGCCTGTAGGATTCGATGCGTCTTCGTAGTCTGCAAGAGAAAAATTAGTCAATAAGGGCACCCTCAAGGTTCGAAGATCAAAAATCGAGAAGGGCAAGTTGTACACTCCCCGTCAATAAATTCCGGACACCCTGTATCTTTTTTCGTGCTTCTCCGATTTTGTTGAAATTTTCAACAGGTTTAGTATTGGGTCTTGTTATATTAACCTGAAATTTACTTTGCGAAAATACCTGTAGTTCATCCGTTATACAGGGTGAAACGAAACCTTGTCTTATACCCTTCATTTCTAAACACCCTGTGGTGAATTTGAGGCGGAAAATTTGATATCATTCAGTTTTAATTTGAAGTGTAACCCTGTCTTAACAAAATGTTTTTTGATTTACGTCAGTGCCTTTTTTTAAAAAAAAGGTACACATTTTCAAAGAAAGTGTTGCATTTTTTCAATTTTTATAACAATTTAAAACATTACAATACCTTATCGACTAGTAAACATAAACAAACATCTGAAAATTGATAGCGTGTATTTCCATCTCGCTTTCTTATCACTTTTACCATACGACGTGGCATACTTTCAATGCATTGAAAGTATGTTATATTTTAAATTGTTATAAAAATTGAAATGCAACACTTTCTTTGAAAATGTGTATCTTTTTTTTTAAGCAGATACTTACGTAAATCAAAAAACATTTTGTCAAAAAAGGGCCACACTTCGAATTAAAATTTTCCGCCTCAAATTCACCACAGGTTGTTTAGAAATGAAGGGTATAAAACAAGGTTTCATTTCACCCTGTATAACGGATGAACTACAGGTACTTTCGCAAAGTAAATTCCAGGTAAATATAACAAGACCCAATACTGTACCTGGTGAAAAATTCAACAAAATCGGAGAAGCACGAAAAAAGATACAGGGTGTTGAATTTGACAAAAATTTTGCCTGTCCGGAATTTATTGACGGGGAGTATAGTTTAAGAATTTAGTTAAATCAACGTTGAACAAACAATCTTGAGGACACTGAGAGTGGCTGTAAATATCTGCACAATGTTTGTTTTGAACATAACCCCGACTTCTCTCCAGCTGTGGTTATGAAAGCTATCGCAGCTTGGGTTCTTACGTAGGCAAATGGAAAATTGACCCAATTAGTTGATTATGCCGATTAAAATATCGCAAACCTTCGTTATGCGACCTTGTCGTGCTCAGATAGTGCCTAATCGGAATCGTTACATGCTCCTAACAGAGATCCTGCTTTGGAGAAACTCAATACAAGAGTAATTGAAATTGCCGTCGAGATGTTTTTTTTTTTTAATAAAACTCAGTTCAGTCATGATTATTGCATTCTTTGTTCCCTAATCCAAAACAACCTATCTCTCGAATAGATAGGGAAACTTACACCGAACAAAAGATATGCATCCGAAAATCCTTGTACCTTGAGGGTACAAATTTAAAATTTTAAGTTAGAAATTTATGGGCAACTTTTCATGACAAATTAAAAGATGCTTTTGTAACAGGGGATATTGTGTATCTCGATAACATCTCATGATATTTTCAACTCATTGGCGTACACCAACATGTTTTTTTACACCAACGGATGTAACAATGCTTGAACCGAGATTCATCAGGGGATTTGGGAGAAAATTTTACATAACACGAGCAATCCGTCAGGCTCTGAAGAACAATTTGTATGCGAAAAACAAGCCGAGATACTGCATTCCTTCGATTCGATTGCTGCAATCGGAACAACGATGATATCATCCTCTGCTCCTGAACGCTGTACCGTTATCTTATCCCTTTTCGTTCGAATTTCCGAAGATAAGACACCACGTGATACAGACGGCCAATTGTTGTTCAATCGACAGGATACGATAATTCGTTGCAGAGAACATTCTTGAATCGTTAGAAAGAAACCAGAACGTTTCACCGATATGGCCGATGGAATTTGACAGTTAAAAGCGGCCATATTGGCGATACTGTCAAACTTCAAGGTTATACCTACAGGCCACGTTGCCAGTTTTATTTATTTTTCACTTAATTCCAAAGAATCTATATTATAAATTTGTTTATGCTCGAACTTTGGCGTGAATTAGGACAAAAAACTCATGATTCTAACATGAATGAAAAAAAAAATACGAACGCCTATATCTGTCGAAGAAAGTTGACGCGAAGGCCTCGCGATATGAAATCTTATGAATAATTTACGAGTTTAAACCAATTGTTATCTTTCCCAAGAAGGTTTCTGTTTGCCTATCGATGGCTGAAAGTTCAAGTAGGTTCAACGTTATTGTCTACGGTAAACGCAGAGTGCAATCACGGCTTTTGAACATGTATTTACACGGTTATGCGCGCTATACGCCTCACCGAATTCGACCGCTAAACACATCTGGCACGACAAAAAATCATTTAATGTTCTTCCAATTTTTTTTTCAAAGAACGCCGGATAATGAATATTAATATTTTCTTTCCTAGTGGCGGTAACCTTGCGAACGAAATCATCCAGGACATTATGAAATAACAATTAAAATTAGAGGAAATGATTTCTTAAAAGCACTCAGTGATCAGAGCAAAATAAAATAGAAAAAGACAATCCATGTGAATTTCTCGGAAACTACGACAACCTGTGTATCAGATGAAAAATGGTTTAATAACAGAGTTCTTGCAGAAATTTTCGTGAAATCCCCTCGTATAGTGGCTCCTTTCTCAGAACGCAATTCCTTATCTTCTTGCGGAGGCAGAACCGCCATGGAATTAATGAAATTGTTTACGTCCGGATACTGGAGATAATCCCTTCTCCAAGCTCCTGGATGATATCGCCGCTGCCTGAATCCGGCCATTAATCAGCCCATAAGTCGATTTGGCAACACCGGCTCGCCACTCGAATATTTCCCGTAAAGGTGACGATACATCCGACGGCGGATCCGATCGTGCGCGGGCAGCTTTAGCCACTTCGACTACTCGGATTTCTCGAGGCGTGTCATGCTCATGAACAAGTAGTGCTTTGCTCTGGGGCTAATCCTTTCGCATAATGTGTACTCGATGCGCTGTTAAAGGAGCACCGTCTGCAAGAAGGAGCTGGGTAGATGTACCTTCTTCCACAGTAAATAATCCGTTATGTCTCTGCCATTTCGTACACTTCCTGCACGAGATGTTGCCACATCTCATAGTTTCCACTGCGAATCTAAGAAATCTATCACACTTCCAGTCGTTTATCGAATGTGGAAAGGAACGAGAGCATAAGTAAAGACGGGGAAATCAATTTAATGCGTTGGCAACCCTTAAGTCACCAAGTTGACCTCGCCCAAGCCGGCAACGTCGGAGTTCGACGTATTCAGTCTATCACCCAGGTAATTTTTGGGTTTTACCATATAAATGTGGCTTGTCCCATCTCGTTTCGGTACGCAAAATGTTGGGACGTTTAAAGCGGCCAAATTGATGCTTACCCGTCTGACCGTTCAACAGGTAGTTAAATGTGGGTGTTGCCAACAAAACAAGAAACGCCGCCACGGTCTTTTTTGTCGATCCGATTGCGATACAAGGACCTGGACGATCTCAGAACGAGTTAGGGAATGTCGGAGACGAATCTGAATAAATTCACAAAATCGCCTTTAAAATTTGCTATGAACTGAGAGCGAGTACTTTGAAGCGACAATTTGAAGTTTGGAAAGAAAAAAAAATCAGCCGGGTTCAAGTCAGGAGAATATAGTGGTCGTTGAAAAAATTTTGGCCCCACGAATTCTTTAACAAGGACCTTCTGAGATCCTAGAGTGCTCCAAATGCGAAGCATTTTGTCTTTCAAGAAATAATATTCTTTATTAATACTGTACCAGAATACAGCAAAAAAAAAAATTGTCAGCAGAATTCATGTGATAGTAACATTCAGAGACTTTCTATATTCAAAACCTTCTTGACAAAATGTATATCCTAATATAGAAAGGTTCATATGACGAAAAATTTGATTTCAAAGAAATAAACCAAGAAAGTGGACAAAATTCAATGTAAAAAGTTGAAATGGCATTTCATTGGTGCAAGTCAACATGTTTACGGTTTCATTTCTTCCCAGGTGTGGGAGTATCTGGATGAAAACCTGCAATACAAGTGACCACCCACGTGACACCTGTTGAAATAACACCCACAAGTAGAAAACAAAAACAATTCTGACGAACACCATTGGGTTATTTCAAATAACACAAACAAATACGTATTTCGAATATATTCATCTCGAAATGGATAAAATAAAATGAGTTTCTGAAAGTTTTCTAACGATTTTTCCCTATTTCAGTATCGTAATGAGTTCATTACAGTTCTGAAAGTAGTGCTGTAATAAATGCATTACTGCATTGTTTTCAGTTATATTTTTCGTTTTTTGGTTGTCAGTACTGACCTCCGATCCTATCAATTGTCAAATCAAATCAATTCAAATTCCCTAATCTGTCAAATTTCGTAAGTCACACCAATTGCCAAGATACAATACAGAAGTCACTAATCTGAATTTTTATTTGAAAATCGCGAGTATTTCACAAAAGTTGACTGAAATAGAGAAAAAATCGTCTAAAACTCGTGGCAGAAAACAATTCCAACACACATCCTTTCGAAAACTCGCTCCTTCGTCGCTCGTTTTCGAATTTCGCATTCGTTTTGGAATAGGAGCCCATTCTGCAACTTGTTTTAGAATTTACTATACTATTTAATTACGTTGATTAATCTTGATACTCATATTGCTTTCATCACTCAATGAAATATAAATATATGAATGAGTGATTGATTTATGAACTCGAAATGTTGTAGCATAACCTAAAATTTCACAATGGAGCATAATGAACGAAAGAAAATCATATTTTATGTAATTGAAATTGGTAATTCCCAATTTTAATACAACTACTAGTATGCATGTTGATAAATTAATGTGGACAGTTATCAACGAAGAATAATAATAAGACCTGTATCAAATATAAAGGTCCAAAGTAATGAATGAAGCTGAATTTCAAGTATCATTAGATTGATCAAAAATGTAAAATATCCATGGCAACCGGTACGAACTAAAATACTTTCAAATTTACCTTGATTGAATCATGTTGTTTCCACTTTTTCTTCATGATTATTTAAGATTGATTGAGAAAGAAAGTCTCAAGCAACTTTTTCTTGAATCAAAACAATAACAAAATCGTGATCTCTAATTAAATTCACCGAAGATAACGAGGGAACATAGAACATTACGAAATGTTCAGCTATGCCATTACACAGATGTCTATGATGCATTTTCCATTGAATCTGATATTCTAAGAATTCGTATGTGTAATGTGTTTTAACAGATACAAGAATACTTATCAAATTTTACTGTATGAACTACAGACACTTAATTTCTTCAACGTACCTGTCAACTACAGCCTGCCGTTTGGGAGTAACCACTTCTTGATGCAGAGGAGACAGTCCTGGGGGCTGGGGAACGACGGGGGGTACTGGCCCGCCACCGTCTAGACAACCCCCCAAACCAGAGCCCACTCGATCCAGTGTGTCAGTCAGTCAGACCAAATTCACATCTCTCGTAGAGTCAAAATTTAAACATTCCAGTTATCATACAACGTTCACAGATTTAATTCGCTCAGAAAATTCAGGAAGGTCCATTCTATGACTACTAAACGATTGTTTGATGAAGAACCTAAAAATAATTCTTCAAATGAGTAGGGTTCAAGTCTTCGTAATATTATGAGATCACAAGCACTATCACATTCCTTCTGTCCATGAAATATTTGTCAAATTATTATTCAAAGGATACCTAGTGTTGTATCCATGTGCATTTTCGCTAGTCTGATTGTCAGCATTCCTGGTTTCATGTACAACTTCAATGTACTTCCTTCAATCTCCAGTTCATCTCAGAGGTAAATCACATAAACAACAAAGTTCACTGTACTTCAACGGGTAGTTCTCTTATTGCACATATCACTACGTGGAGAAAAAACAGTCTTATGAATGAAATTCAGTTTATATCCCACTAGTTTCACTGAACCGCTCCGAAACACCAGTACCTTCTGTGTTGTTATTTTGAAAACAACCGACCAAACAATAAGGTTATATCTGACTGTTGGTAAGAGTGTTGCAACGTTCTTGTCGGCTCAATTCCCACGCCTTTCGATTTATACAATTGATTTTCTAGGCGGATTGTCTAAGGAGCGTTTCGAAATCGCCTGTTTCGCTATTTTCGCACAGAGTACACTTTCGCTCAGCAACTCGGCTCAGCAGCCATCTTACAATAGCGTGCCATTGCAGCTCACAGCCACCTGTCACACGCGAAATGATGGGTGTCTGCGTCGATCTCGTCGCGTGCGCGTCCAACCGAAGACTGCCGAGGAGGGCCGAAAGGGGCAACGCTCGAGATCAATGGATTTCTCAAATCTCAAACTGAAACTGGATGAGATTTTCGAATACGGTCAATGAAAAGGCTGAAAGGTCCTTGAGATAAACCACAATACGAGTTTATACAAGGTGTCCTTGCGCCTTTTGTACCTCTGTTCCGTTAATTCATCTCGGAGGGCCGTCAGAATTTGGATTCATAGAAAAGGGGGAACATCGACGAGTATTTGTCAGTTGCAGCCTTTCGAAAATTTTTGATTTCATATAATAGAAATTAATAAAGAATGCATCGAACATTTTGGTCGCCCCCGGTTATTATTTGAGCATTTTTACCAGGGGAGGTCAAAAGTGTTCGTAACGGAAATTTTATTTTCGAAAGTCGTTTTCGAGAAAGTCGAAAGCCCAAGAATGCACCGTGAAAACGTCAAATTGACTCATTCCTATTCAAAATTACGTCGGGTAGGTACCTGAGCACGTCAAAACCAAGCAAAAATTCTCCAGCTTTCTTCTGTAATTTACAACATCGTAAAACTTGCTTAACGACCCTCAAACTTACTGTCATCGGCAGTTGGTTGTCGTAAATGTTATCTACTAGTCTGTTAGTTATCAATAGATGTTTTGAGGAAAATATTTGTTGAAATTGTGTGTCATAAATCACTTGTTCGAGGTCCGAAGATGTAAAGGTTGCCTTTATTTTCGAGCACTCCTGGAATTTAAATTTTTGTCATAGAAGATTGTTGTTTCTACGAAGGCCAATAGTTTCGAAATAGGGAAGTCACGTTTTTGATCTGAATACTCCGGTTAGGTTCTTAAGAAATCATCTCAAGAAATGCTCTTGATTTGAAACTTCTTGATTCTCTCTTTGGTGTTTTATGCAGCCAAATTTATGAGGAAAAGTGATAAGTCAAAATGGTCACATTTTTTCCAAATTTTTTTAATTGTATCATCGTTATTGTTCAACCAATTTCTCCAAGATCTTTTTTAATACCATATAGAATTATTTGGGTTGTTGTTCGTATTTTCAAGGATTGGATTCAGGAACAGGAACTAATATCCAATTAAAAATTTTAAGAAACAAATTTTTGGAAGTACAATTTCTGAAGAACAAAAATATGTACCCCAATGTTTCAACACTACCCTTTCTAGTCTCTCTGGTTGAGCGAAGACCCTATTTCAGAGAATCCTACGTAGGTACGCACAGTAGAAGGTCATGTGCTCGTACAGGGGCGTACCCTACTTAATTTTCATTTCACAATTTTAACAGTTTGTACCTATTTTACATCTTCGTCAATCAAGATTATATGTGCTGATATAAGTGTATGTACTTATTATAATCGACATAGGTAAACAGGATATTAAAAAGGAAAGGTCGCTTCATTAGAAATATATCTTGTCAAAAGAAATTCGTATAATACGTCGATTTTAATATCTACATTTTTGGTTTATATATTTGGTATCATTCAATGAAATGATTGAATTTCCATGTGATTACGGGCTTGGTTCTAGAGTCATGCGAAAAACATTAAAAAATTATGAATATATGATCAGAAATTTAACATAAAAAATATACAATCATAGTCACCTTTGCAAATCAATAAATTTTCAAATAACAAAGATAAAAACTTGTGTGAGCAGTAAAAAATATGGAATCATTCATGAATTGAAAATAATTTCGTGTTCAACATAAAAAAATATAAAGCTTCGATTTTTTTTTTCAGATGTTGAAAGAGTTTATAATACAGAATGAGAGGCGTATTTTCTAGTCAAAATATGCTCCGTATCTTATACACAGAGCGTTGAAGTGTTTTATTTTTTTGTTCTGAGAACTATTTCACTCTTTGATGAATCAATTTGGAAATAATAAAAAATTTTAAACTACAAGAGTAACGAAGATTCTGCAGGTACTTGTTAGTTTACGAATCGCCTCATTTTGACCTGAAAACTGCGCCCCTAAAATATTGATACTGAATTCCGGAACACCTGTATAGTAAAGGCGCTGTGTGAACGAAAGTTATTGTTCGAAAACTCCCTCAGTTATCACCAAACAATTCAATTCATTCAAAATCCTCGAAATTCTGAATTAAAAAAAAAGTTCTGGAAACATATTTCTACCCTCAAAAGCTTCGTTTTTTAAATTCTTCAAGCTTTGTGCTTATAGCACCTGCATGATTTTTTTCCAAACTTGATAGCAAATACGACAAAACTAAAGAAGATAAACAGTATTCTAGATCAAAGTTTCTGTATGAAATTTTATGAAGTACCAGTAATCCACAAAAAAAAAATGTTTTGAGGAAAAATGCGGAAACAGTTCCAAGAGAAGTATGATCCTGTATTGAAACATCAACCTAAAATTTCAGCTGATGTGCAGAATACAGAGTGAATCTTTAACTTGTACATATATTTTAACGATAGATTCTTGTTTTGAAACACTTTCTTTGAATACAATGTACAGGGTGATTGTTTATATTTTACTCAATAGCTATCTCAGTTAATATTGGTAGTACAAGAACGTTTGAATGGGCAAATATTTTTCTAAAGCCGCCGAAATTAACCTCAATAGAGTATTTATATTTGAAATCAATAGAAAGAGCTCTACCGATTAGAAAAATAAAATACAGGGTGTACCATTTAAATAACAATAGTTCACAACAAATTTTCAGGTTTTCGATGCTTTTATGAATTTCTTAATACTGAATTCTGAATGCCCATAAAAAGTACTTCAGATTTGCCCATTCAAACATTTTTTACGACCAATATTAACTAAGATAGCTATTGATTAAAATATGAACAATCACCCTGTACAGGGTGGGCAAAATTGGTGATACATGAACTACAACTTTTTAACCGTTTGAGATAGAGGAAAATGAATGACACGTTACGGTGGTCTTTTTTAGAGAAACTGATAATGCCATCAACTGCATTCCTCTATCTTCTTTTGTTTTCGAGTTATAGGCCAAAATTGAAATTTGGGCGATTTCAACTTTGGCCATTATCTCCGATTCTGTTTGTGCTAGGATGTTGAAATGAAAACATTATACGGGCACCTTTTTTATAGCAATCCAGTAGCGTACTTCGCTTTTTCCCAAGAGGTTTCTTTGATGAGCTATAACATAAACTTGTGTTTTTTCTTATGGAAACAATAGTTTGAAATGGCTTAGAAAGAATCGCCATTTTTTTCTCGTTTCAGAAATATATCATACATCATACATCGCCCTCAGATTCCTTCAGATATCATGAAAAATAAGGATGTATCTGAAATTATTGAGTATTTAGTAGGCTGAATCACAGAATATTATGTCTCTACGCATGGTGTCATTATGATTTTGCCATTGAATACTTGATTCAATTCTCCGTGGTTTGATCTCTGTTCAGAATAACTGTCAATTATTAGAATTCGAAGTCATTATTGCCGGAAATATGGAAATGTTCGAAAACTACGAGAAATATGATATGTTAAAATGTTGTATTTTAACGGCAATAATGACTTCGAATTGACAGTTGTTCTGAACTGAGATCAAACCACGGAGAATTAAATCAAGTATTCAATCGCAAAATAATAATGACACCATGCGTAGAGACATTATTCTGTGATTCAGCCTACTTAATACTCAATAATTCAGATTTCAAATACAAACTATATTTTTCATGATATCTGAATGAATCTGAGGGCGATGTATGATGTATGATATATTTCTGAATCGAGAAAAAATAGCGATTCTTTCTAAGCCATTTCAAACTATTGTTTCCATAAGAAAAAACACAACTTCATGTTATAGCTCAGCAAGGAAACCTCTTGGGAACAAACAAAGTACGCTACTGGATTGCTATGAAAAAAGTGCCTGTATAATGTTTTCATTACAACATCCTTAAACAAACAGAAACGGAGATAATGGTCAAAGTTGAAATCGCGCAAATTTCAATTTTGGCCTATAACTCGAAAACAAAAGAAGATAGAGGAATGCAGTTGATGGCATTATCAGTTTCTCTAAAAAAGACCACCGTAACGTGTCATTCATTTTCCTCTATCTCTTACGGTAAAAAAGTTGTAGTTCAAGTATCACCAATTTTGCCCACCCTGTACATATATTTTGACAATAAAATCTTGATACAAAAAGAAACACTTTCTTTGAATACAATGTATTCATACGTACGTATTTTCAAAAGGCTGTATCTTTTCAATCGGAGTTTTTCTTGTGACCTCAAGAATCTCCTATTAATATATAAACAAGTCAAAGACCCACCCTGTATACCTTGAAAAAATCAAACTTAACAACCTGTTTCTCGAATCTATCATTTTCTTTTGTACCTCGTAACTCGTTTATAATTCGGACACCCCGTGAATAGATTGAGAAAACTATAATTATTCGAATACGAAGAAAATCATTCTTCTGTCAATATTGTCCGATATGTCAACTAGTTCTCTCCAGAACGCAAAACGTCCAACATAATAACAGATCAACATAAACCCTCATCAAGTCGTCCTAACCTCACATAAAAGTCCCTTTTCACCACAACATCGACTCGATCTCGTTCTGCCTCAGGCTGTACTTGGTCGTGGGCGAACACACGCCCTTCAACCACCATCATACCGCGTTCACCAGCTTGTAGTTCTGCCTGAAACTGTCCGTCATAGCGTACGTCTCGTTACTGTAAGCGGCCAAGGGAGATCTCCTGTGGAACTCCTCCGTTTGCCTGCTGCTGGGCTTCATCGTTTGAGGCGTTCTCGCGCCCACCGATTCCTTGCACTCCTGCTTGTACTGGTAGATCTTGGCGCAGTTAAACAGCGTGCTCAAGAGAACCATGAACTCCACGAGGATCAAGAGGAGACCTGCAGCGTAGAAGATCATGTATTGGTCGGTGTACCATTTTTGCAGAGCGTCCTGGCAACCCTAAGATCAAATCACGACTTTAAAGATCGTTTTTAATTGGGTTAAGGATCTTGGGTTAGGAAGAGGGATTCTTGTATGTATGTATGTATGTAGTACCTTCAGATGACGGTAGTCACCGTGTCTTCTGACCTCCAGAGCTTGGCAAAGGGTTGTGTTCGAAGGTATTGGGTTGAGGTACGATTTGGTTTCGTTCAAGTTGCTCAATTTGCAGCAAGTCAATGGCACCGCTAAAGAATGGCTGAGAGATTGCAACCTCCAAAGTGAAGTGTCATACTCGTTAGCTGACTCCACTCCACAACATTGGAACTGAAATAATTGGAATAAATCACGAGCTTCTTCTTCTTTCGTTAAAATAAAATTCTCTTGATTCGTCGATTCCATGAAATAACATAATTTTTCAAGTCCTTTTTGAAACGGAAATATTTGTGGTGTTTCTCAAGTCTATCCTAGTCGAGTGAATTCGTTATGAGGCCATTACAGACCGCGGTTTTGGTGCCAAGTGGGGTGAGCATATAAATGCCCCACTAATTGGGGCATCCCTTGATCAATAACAAGAATCTACATCCGGTTTGTGTCAATGAACCGACCACCCTAAACAAAGCAACGTTCTATCCCAACATCTAGGAGAACGCACATGTTTTAAAATTATTAATCAACTCGAGTATGCGGGGAATAACTCCTAGAGAATGTGCACGAATTCATTTAATTCATGAGGGACGCGTCTCGAAGTGAAAGGAGTAAAAATAGATGGCGCTCATAACGACACGCCTGTCAATGGTTAGAAAGGTATTCCAACACTCTAAAATCATTTAATTCCATTGTTCGTCCATTTAACTCTGTTAATGATGAAGTATAGGTGTAAATAGTTAAGGGTGAAAGAACTTTATTAGGTTAACTCACCAATGTTTGGGCCAAATCGACAGCAGCAGTAAATTCTTCTTCCGATTCTTTCCCGAACCTCCCCTGTACAGCCTTGGTGAGCTCGTAAGGGTCCAGAACCAACCCTAGGCAGTTGGGCCAAGCCCAAATGGTGGCGAAAAGGACACATTCAAAAATCAGAACCAGTATGATGATCAGGAAATACTGAAATTTCAATATGAGTAAACAATTTTTTTTCTTCATTTTGTTCTTACTATTGTCAACATGCAGTAACTGTGCATGCAAGATGCCCAACATCCAAGGACACCAGTCACTGCTAGAACACAACCCATGATGGTAATTCCTATGGAAGCGTAGTACAGAAGAGGGTAATGTAAGTTTGCTTGCACTCCAGAAACTAGCAGTTTCGAAAGCAGGATCCTATCGGAGTCGAAAAGAAGCAAAAGACCACCACTGACCAAAGTAAATCCGCAAACCTGAAAAGTTAAATCATATTCAGTATTGTTTATTCTTAAAAATACAACAATTCACAGAACGACGTCCTAATGAGTTCTACGCCACTGGCATACTCATAATTGCTTCTCGTATTAATCAAGCAAATCGTCGAAACTTAGTCATCTGAAATTTTTCATCAACATTCCCAATTCTCAGGGCGATGTATCCTGTGCAATACAACAGTTTAAATATTTCTTCATCGATTTTCATCTTAAAAACGAACGACCTAAAATTTGAAGCATATTTCCTGTGACCAATAACCCGACAGTTTACAGACAATCACTCAAGTAACGTATGAATAGTTCGTGTGTCAAAGATTGAGAAATTCGTCGGTTAATTCGAAATAATCGATCCTATTGTTTCTTCCCGAAGGTTACTTTCGTTTCGAATCGAAACATGTGTGTTGTCACATTCTGAAATCGGTACTCGATGTACCGGGTGCACCAGAAAAATTTCTTTTTATTTTCTGCATCTTCAATTTCACCATTTCTCTCGAGGGAAATTAATTGCATGAAATCAATTGAAAACTGTGATTATTTCTTGTCGAACGCGAAAGTAATGACATTTATTTTAATCGTTTGTTATAATTGGATTGATCTGATTTACTATTGCTGATTGAGATGCAATCTAGATCAAGACTATTTTAATTTAATGCTCTTGTAAGACCATTTAGAAATCATGCAAAAAACTGTATAATCTAGTTTATGTCCTGATCTCCAAGGTTCGATGAGATGTTATGAAAATTCCTCGAGGTATAAGACTTGGCAGAGCTGTCAGATACCTTTGAAACAGAAATAATGTTGGGACAAATTTTAATTGTAAAGTTCAGTTTGTAATTTGAATATCAACATCCACAAGTCTACCATGAGAAATACAATAAAGGGTTTAAACTTTTGTTGTGAATAATGACACTCAAATTTAAGATAAGAATTCATACCTTTGTTTGATTAAGGTTTCTTTCTTTTTCCAAGTGAATAAAAAAGATTGTTGACTTTGACCAATTGGTGTAGATGAATTTGAAAAAAGCAATTGAAAATTACGAAATAAATTAATGGTAATGACCAAGAAATTTATTCTCGACTGGAGATACCCAAAAATCTTTGAACACTCACCAAAAGAAAGAAGTTTGTGATAGCCAGTAGGGCTTTACTGACCCCCAAAGTCAAAATCCCCATTTCAAAACTCGAAGAAAAGAAATAATCCTTCACTGGACCATCACAATCGGACAAAGCCAAGGTACAGCACTACACTGGGACCTTTAATGGTTCAATTTCGTCTCATTACTTAAACTAGCGACGAACCAATAGGCTTCAAAGGTCTGCACACACGTTGTGCCAGAGTTCAAAGGGGAGACCCACCGACAACAGTACAAGACATCAACTTTTTATTGTTCCAATCGGGATTTGAAAATCGCTGCGGTAAACACAGGAAGGAAATGAGAATTAGCAGAGCAGAAAGAGACGTAGAGGGGTGATGGGCTTCATGGTCAGTGCATGATGGTCGATTTAGTGTGTGATGAAAGTAGAAAGATGAATATATCAGAGGGTAAAAGAGGCAACTAATTGCTGTTACGTACTAGTACGTGCTTGAGAGAAGAATGAGGAAGTTGGACCGGCAGTTTGATTCGTATTATCGAAAAGGACGTCCGCAAGAAATAATTGTAATCGACAGGGTTACGTAGGTGTTGAGAAATTTAAGAAAAATCTCTCATAATTAAGAGCCCAGTCAGCTAACAAAACGAAAGTATTCGAGCACATTAGTTTAAATCGAAATTTTATTTCGATTTCGTACGAATTAGCATGTATAAAAATATATAAGTGAAATATTTCCTCAAGAGCAAACCGAATGGATGATTCAAAAACTTAATTTTATTTTCCATTCATGGAATTACTAAGATGCTCCATTGTTTTGTTCAGATGACCCTGCTCAGGAAATTAAAATAAACTTATGATAACATTGAATCGTCTAGAATTGATGAAAATTACCTTTGAAGACAAGCTACTCAAGCATCTAGCGGATATTATATGAACTAACACTAAAATTTACCCCTAGGTGCATAGGCCACCCATCATACAACAAACGATCACTCATATTCTATGCTCCAGCCAGACAAAGATCAATAAAAAATAATATTGGTCTTCTGTGGACATCATAGATATAGATGTCTATATCTATGGTGGACATTATTCAATCACAGAATATCCAAGAAATCTTTTTTAACTTGTGGTCTGAGGTCAATTTTTGTTTTGATTAGATTATAATTTCATTGAATTAGTCGAATTTATCATACAATTCACCTTGATGAAACCACATTTGGAAATTACCATCAAACATTTCAATAGGCAACTTATGAAACATTAGAAGTATGTTGGGTTGCAGACCTCTAGGAGATGATGTTCATCTTTTCATCCCCTTGATGTATAGGCAACAATTCATACACCAAAACGTATTCACTTGTATAAGAATATCCATAATTATTCTAATTTAATTCTCCGCATTATATTTCTATATCGGTCATCCAGAATCAGATCTAATCGAAGATATTGAACCCAAATCGAATAAGAATCATGTAAAATAACAATGCAATTAAACTTCTTATCGTAACTTGAAAAGAACGATAGAACTAACACAGATTCAGCATATATTCTGATGTAAATCAAAAAAACAATGGGAAGAATAGAAATCCTTATATTTCATCACTTCTATATGAATAATTAAATTATAAAAAACCCATCCACAAACGTGAACTCATTCTTCAACCCTAAACGAACATTCTATATCGGCTTGATCTTGAAGTGAAGTCCGATCAGCGAGAACACCAAACACTTGAGATCTTGCACAAGATAATAGAAACATCTCAATCCTTCAGGGTCTTTGGACTGGCTGACGTCCACCAGAGATCCAGTCTTCGAAGTGGTGAAAGATATATGTTCATCATTGATCACAATTTCCAACTCTTGACGACCAATCCTATCGGGTGGTGGCCAGAGGGAATCGTCCTCTTGCATTATTTCTGAGTCCACGATGATCCTCTTGAGCTCTTCCATAACGCACTGGTGCACGTAGACCTCCTTACGGATCATAGTGTCGTTTTTGTAATTGGAGTTGTTGGCGTACCTCAGTTTACCGTCGGGCCTGAACTCGAACTCGAGAAATTCGTGGCCGAATTTGCCCTTGTGGCCCACGTAGTACCGAATGTAGAAATCGGCGGTCATTCTGATGGTTTTTCAATCGATTATTCGTCCAACACAATTTCCAGCTCAAAGCTAATCGAACAACCCGTTACTTAACCTCAAATTGATGGCATAAATACAGAACCACAGAAGAATATACGAAGAACCACGGTTAACAAATCATAGAACTGCATGACCATAGTGAAATTCTTTGTCTATGTGCATGACCATAGACAATCGTACACAATATTGAAGCATAGAACTCGTTGTAACTGACATTTCCATAGAAAATGTATAGAAACTATAACCAATGACCAGTCGATTAAACAATGAATCTTAGAACTAATTTATTTAGCAAATAATTATTAATACGATTCATACGTAGAAGATAACTGAACCTCTGAGACTTCCAGTAACGAAATACTGTAGTTTAAAAATGTCGCAAATCATGGATATGACGGCAACCAGTATTACACTCAGTAAATTAAGGGAGTATTGAAGGTTGAGGTTATTTTTGTCGATTTTCTTGTCACTAATAATGAAATTCAAAATTTCTTCCTGAAATGCCTGATTACGGATCAAAATGTTTTAGCGTGAATTGTCGTAGACGATTTTTATTCGATTTTCTTAGGAGTTTCTTGAATTTTGATAACTTCGATGCAAGTTCAAAAAAAGATCGTAATATATATTAATGAACTACTGAATGGTGCGAAGCAATACGAAGATAATAGAAAGTTTGTGCGAAAGGAAACCTGATAATTTTCGAAGCATAATGCACAATTTATCACGTTAGTGTCGGACTACAGAGATATATATATATATATATTCTTATGAAAAAGAGAGCTAAAATAATACAATAAATGTTGAAACAAAAAGTACCTACAGAGATGATAGATGAGAATGCTCCATTTCCCGACTCCTGAGCGAGGAAAAACAATTTCCCAGATTGAATCCAGCGCAGTTTCTGGCAGTACGAAGGTTTTTTCTTTTTGAGAGCGAGCGAGAAGCGTTACATGCGTCGTTAAACGTGGTAGGTGAAGAAATCCCTCTACAATTTTATTGTCAAGTTTGCTCTGAGCCGCGAATAACTGCGAACGTTTACTTTTCCTGTTGCTTCAGTGTCTTAGAACGCGATAAAAGATGTACGGAATGTTATTGGAGAGCGTGCAACATTTTGTACAGGTTTGTGTCTATCCAGAATTCGAATTTTACTTCAAACGTTCGAGGATTTTCGGACGCACTCTGTATATTCTTATTTTCGGTAGTTTTCATCATTCTTGGGAATAGAAATGTTTTGGATTTTCACGATTGAACCGGTTCACTGGAAAACAAAAATATTATATCTGAAAGTGTTCCCAACATCTTGGAAGAAGGATGAAAAAGCATGAAATTTAAAAAAATCAAATTAGGGAATGTTACAAACAACTGAAACATAATCAAATCCGAAGGAACGGGTGATTTCATCATTTAAGAACGACATTGGAAGAGGTGCAATTGCAAAACTCATGAAATATATCAAAATATCCCAACAAAATTCCATTTTTTTGATCAAATGAAAAACTTAGTTTTCTTCTCAAAGTTTGAATGTTGAATTTTATCTGCATTTACAAAGAAAATTTCAGCAGCAGTTTCTGGGAAACAGGAAGACCTTAGTAAATAACTTTCGTATTGCTGCAATATTTGATGTTTTTGGCGGATGCCCAAATTAAGAACCATAATATCAGATAGAAAAACACATTTGGGAAAATACATGCATCATTGCAAAATACCTGGTTTAATGCGATCCTGAAAAATAGATTCCTACGATCATCAGCGAATCTTATGGCAAAAGCTGCAGTTAGTATGACCATTTTTAAATATCATTGTGGATGGAAGGATCTGGTCTTCAGAATTTTGAATGAAAGATGTTGAAAGTGTTCATCATTCTTGATACTTTTTTCAGAAAGAATATGGGGACCACGTATGGTTAGAAGTGCTGAAGATATCTGAATGCAAGCATACAGTTTTCAGCACTCACCAGGTATATCCTGACCACATAATGGCTGACTTAGCGCGAGCCCTTGTGTCTATCACTACTACATCTTACGACGATTTCATGACTTTTTTCGGCAAATGCTTCGTCAGATATTTCAGCAACTATGGGTGAGAGACACACAAGAGAATTTTTCGAATATTGCGATTACGTCAAAAAATTAATTTCGAAATGGTATAACATTTTTTTTTTCTAGCTACGAGAAAACCATCAAAGCTACAGGCCGAAGTTTCACGGACTTCTTGGAGAATGTCGATAACATACACTCCCAATTTAGGCTTTCCTACCCCAAAATGAAGAGTCCCTCGATGTATCTGACAGAAGTTGACGAGAATGGATGCGTGCTTGTTTATAGGAGCATCAGGCAAGGTTTCACGCATTACCTCATGGGTAAGTCGGACTCATGTACGGGGGGTAGTCATTAAGCATAACTGAGAAACCATTATGTTATTTGGTACACCACTCGTTCTTTCAATTGTCACTGAACTCTGAGGTTTATTCTAGTGGTTTCAGACGGTTGTTCATCATATTTTAGAAGAATTCTCATTGGATACACCACAACAATGTTATCAAAATTTTTCATAAAAATATTGGCTTGAAAATGGATTGGAATGTTCAGTTTTCGGAGGAATGCCTTAATGCTCCTTAGTATTCTAGAGGTTTAGGAATCGTCTATAGGAATTAAATATTTCAAAGCTATTTGATAATTTTGAATTTTCAGGTCAGTTGCAGGAGATCGCAGTTAGTTTATTCAACTTGAATTTGGAAACCAAAGTGTTGTCCAGCGAAATGTCAGAAATTAACGGAAAGAAGATTACCATTGTCACTTTTCGTCTCAACTTTGACAACAGCCAATACGTAAGAAATACTTGATTTAATATTTCCAATGGGAAAACAAAATATCTTGTCTATTTGATAATATTCAGAATTAATAATTATTTCTGTTGTATACTCAACTTTTCAATTATTGTATACAGGGTTATTCACGAATAGAATAGAATATTTTTAGGAAAGACACAAGATTCAGGATTGAAATTCTAAAGGTGTGCTTCAAGTAGGAATATGACTTCTCGTATATTTTTTGGAGGATCTAGGACATCAACTTTCGTTTTTCAAATGGGAAGACCCATTTTTTATTGCATAAATAGATTCTCCATTGAATTCTGAGTCTTTTTGATTCCAAAAGTTTGAATTTTCCCGAGAAAATTCTTTTTAAATGAGGAAATACGAAAAAAAAATCTCAAAATTGAACTCTGTTGAAATACAGACAACTTCGAGGTTTTTTCTTTGACAATTCTAGGTTTTGAGAATCTTCGAGAAGAAAAGCTGATGCTTTTTTTCCGATAGCGTGATCTTCAGAGTATGATAAAGGAGGTCATAAATTCTTTGCCAAAGTAAGAAGTGACGAAACATCAAAAAATCGTTTTTTTCAAATTGGAACCCCATTTTTTCGAAGCATTTTCGAAATCTTCGTCAAAAAATAATAGGAGCATACGTCCAAGACTTTTATCCCAAAATGAATATTTCTCGAGATATTCAGGAAAAACGATTTTATCTTAAATTTTTTTCACTGGAAAATAATTAGCGGTCAAGTGAAATCTCTGTTATGGAGAAAATATTTTCTTAAAGTTAAGACGAGTTCAATTTTTCTATATTTTCCAGTAGAAAAACACATTCGGAATGAGATTGAAGAAAAAATCGTTTTTCCTGAATATCTCGAAAAATATTCATTTTAGGATAAAAGTCTTGGACTTATGCTCCTATTATTTTTTAACGAAGATTTCGCAAATGCTTCGAAAAAATGTGGTTCTAATTTGAAAAAAAAAAAACGATTTTTTTATGTTTCGTCACTTCCAACTTTGACAAAGAATTTGTGATCTCCTGTATCATATTCTGAAAATCACGCTATCGGAAAAGAAGCATCAGCCTTTCTTCTCGGAGATTCTCAAAAATGAGAATTTTTAATGAAAAAACCTCGAAGTTGTCTGTATTTCAACAGAGTTCAATTTTGAGAATTTTTTTCGTATTTCCTCATTCAAAGAGAATTTTCTCGGGAAAATTCAAACTTTTGGAATCGAAAAGACTCAGAATTCAATGGAGAATCTATTTATGCAATAAAAAATGGGTCTTTCCATTTGAAAAACGAAAGTTGAGGTCCAAAACCTTCGGAAAATATACGAGAAATCGTTTTTCACTTGAAGCTCACCTTTAGAATTTCAATCCTGAATCTTGTGTCTTTCCTAAAAATATTCTATAGAGCCATATTTGTGAATAACCCTGTATATACATATATTCCTTTTTTGCTGCAGTTAAACCACAATTTTATAGAAGTATATTGTCGGAAAGACAGGGTTTTTGAGATGAAGTTTTTGGACCATAGTTTTTTTAGTTTTTCTCCAAAACAAACTGACTAAAATGAGTCTATGGAATGATCTAAACATATGGCTCAAGCGGAGTCAGTGGCGGGTAACACCAGCCGAAAAGACTTTCTTTCGATGCTTAACTCCATATGTAAACCTCTCACCTCAATTTCTTGATTTTCCAGATGAAAATGAAGAGCGAAAAAGCCGCCCACTTGGAGACGACCCTGCTCTCCCCCTTCCCCTGCGATCTCCTTCTTCGCCTGTTCCCTTTCGGCATCCTCTTCAACCCGGCCATGGTGATAACAGGATGCGGCGAGAAAATAATTGAAGTGGCAGGAAAAGGAGGCAAACAGAAGCTGCTCCTGAAGCCGATCACCAAATATTTCAGGCTCAGGAGGCCGAAGGGCATCAGCTTCACGTGGAAAAATGTACGCTTTTAATTCTGCTTATGGCATGCAAATTTAACGGCCCAGATGAAATCTTTTTCATTCTTTTTGCTCCAGGGATTAATTGGATGGTTTGGTTGAGGTTTTCCAGTGTAATGTTTGGGATTTAGACTTCTTTTCATTCTTTTCCACAGCTCTTACTCTGATTCGATAGATACGAAATTTATTTTTATTTGTTTCTCATTTGTAAACGTCAGTTTCCAAAAACACAATATTAATCAAGAAAGTTTATTTTATCAAGTCACTAACTTGTAAAACTGACAGTTAACTTGCAAAATTTCTACAAGTTAGTAGTATTATTTACATTAGAGAATTTTGTTTTATCGTCATATATGTTGAAAATCATGGAACAATTGTTATTTCCAGTAACACAGATTTTTGATGATGAAAGAGTTGATACTGATGATGATGAACTTAACTGTTGACGCAGAAACTGCTGAACTCGAGGACTGCAGAACATTTGTTCTCTCCTTACTACCAAATAATTTGCTAGACATTTCGATTTTTTTGTTGACCGAATCATCGACAAAACTCATCGCAATTTCGGTGCTCTTCCACCCTCCTGCACCCTTTAGTGCTAAAATGTCTCCACCCGAATGCGCAACCATAGTGGCTCCCGTTCTGCGAAAAGAGTGGCCGGTGTATAACACTGGGTCTTTTGAACCTAAATATTTCGCTATTTGCTTTGGGACACCACCAATAGTGTGCTGGCCAGCATTTGGGGAAATGCACTTTCCATGTCGGTATGTCAAAAAAAAATCTTAGGCTTTCTGTTCCAGGAGGCCGAAGATTTACATATTTTCTGTATAACATGCAGGGCTTGAAGCTGCAGCCATCATCGGTCATGGTGAATCTTCTTGTTGTTAAATTTTTTGTTTGCCGCAATGTCACAATAACGTATTTTTCCATATCTTCTACATCATTCATGATTAAGGAGAGAATTTCGTCACATCGACAACATCCAAAAATCCCAAATATTGTTACAATTTTCGCCAGCAACCACTGGTCATCAGGAGCATGTAAAAGAAATTGTTCAGCCTCTTTTTTACTTAATACCTTGGCTTTTTTTGGCGTATAACGCTCATTTTTTCGTTTAAGAAACGCTATTACCTTTTGAAATCTGCAAATGACAACTAGGAAAACAAACCTGCGAACAGGGGCATTTTCTTTCATTTCCAAGCAGCTTTTCAGCATAGACCATTTTGCCATTAAAGTATTAGGGCTGAATCTAGCTGATAGTTGATTCAAGTAGACCAACAAAACATCTTCAGTCACCCCAATCACACTATTTTTGTTTTGCCACTTTTTGAAGTCGTCGTATTCTCGCTCCTTGAAGCTGATTTTGCAGGTTATAAACTTGAGCTACACTGCTGGCTGTCTCAATAACTCATTTTGGTACATTCATTTTCGCTTTCGCCAAAACAAATCTAAAGAAAAATAAAAAGACCTGTTCATGGCAACGCTTCCATAGCTTACGACATTTGCGACAAATTATTGGGATTTGTTTGGAATTTATCTAACCTTTTTCAAATGAGAAACAAATAAATTATAAAACAATACACGCAAGGTAACGGGTTTTACTGGCTCAAGGAGGTTATATCCTCCATTCGCCAGTAAAAACCCTCTTACCTTGCTAGTAATGTTATATACTATAACATTCCTCTCTCGTTTTACAGACGTTCTATCTAAAATCCGTTATGTTCGAGATCGAGCTCCTGAGGGCGGAATTCTTAAAGACGCCTTCCCTGGAATGTCAAACGCCTAAAGACGAAAGGGAGATCGAAATAGACGGAAAGAGCATCTCCCCTTACTCCCTCAGGAGAGACAGTCAGCCGGGCCTTAAGAACATCCTGTTAAAGGGCAAGATGCAGTACCTGAAGGACATTCACGCCATAATCTTCCTCTGCAGCCCCGTGTGAGTATCAATTTTCTGGCGCACCCCGTATGGTTCTCCTTGCCTCGAAGTGTTTTCGCGAATCAATTGTCACATTGGGAAACGTGTCTGGAATAAATTCGTTTACCAATGTTCCTTGTAGGGATCTTGGAAACTTTTTATTGTAATAATTCTTTTCCTTATCGAGTTTACGACTATAAAAACGTGCCCGACCTTTGTTCAAACTTCTGCAATAACGACGATAGTAACTACGACGTTCCAGAGAAGAAAATAGTAGGAATTGTCGACGTGGAAGTTCTGGAGATAAGGGGAACTGGAGGAAAACCAGGAGCTTTATTAATGCATTAATACTATACCATTTCCAATTGTAATTCAAAGATTGCCAATTGACATTCAGAAAACATCACTTGTATTTCAGATTAGTCAATTTTATTTCAGAAAACATCAAATGTAATTCAGATAACACACTCAATTGAATTTGAGATATGGTCAATTATATTTCAGTAAAGGCTATTTGAAATTTATTTCATACGTACAGTGATACCACATTACATTTCAGAAAATATCAATTGTAGGTGATTCGGAAATAAAACAATAACAATAAATGAACTTTAATTTTCAAGTGAAATATTCAATCTTTAATACAAAACTAAAAAAATTTGAAGCCATACAGGCATGTCTGCCATCGCAATTGCATCTTAGTTCTGTCAATAATATTTTCCAGGTATGTTAGTCTTTTTTCAATAGCCCCAGGTGGCACACTGTTTGGAATTCTGAGGTTTGTTTTTACGTAAGTTCCTATTTTCGACCATAAAATTTCAATTGGATTGAGCATGGGAGAATAAGGGCAGTAGTACTGCTACTGTTTGGGTGATCACGGTCTCCAATCTCGAATGGCATGCAGCATTATCACAGACGATCACTCAATCTGATATCTGGTTCCTTCATTTGCTGAAAGCGTTCTGAATAAACCTCATAGTCTCTCCATGGCTAATACACCAGCTGCAGACACTATTGTCAATTGCATCTCCAATTAAAAATGTACTCAATTTGACTAATTTTCATTAGGTGTTATGTGCTTCCTGAAGCTACGGTGTTAGGTGAGGAATCGATTGAGAAGGTTAAGCATTTTTCTACTAAAATCCAGTGTTGAAGAAAAGAAAGAGCCACCACCAAGAGATTTTACCAGATTATATTGGTTTTATTCATACAGGGAAACATACCTGATTGAATATGATGATTTATGATTGACGATATGATAACTATTATGAAAAAGAGTAATATATGACTCAAAATCAAACTTGAATTCAAATAATATTTGAACTTACTGAATTACAAGTAAGATTTCTGAAATACAATTGACTAATGTGAATTTCATATTGCTTTGTCAGCAACCATAAGATCGCTACTGATGCTTCCAGAATTCCTAGATTTTACCTTAAGGAGAATAAGGCCTGTTCCAAATTTCTAATTGCCCCCAAATCCAGTCTACTTATATTCAGCAAGGTAATATCTTGATTTTCTCGCAGAATAAACGACAGGAATGAACTTCCAGACCTAGGTTTATACCTGAACGATTTAAACCAACACGGCCTCAGCAAGGAGATGGTGCTAGCTGGATGGCAACACAGCTCCAAGTGAGTAGCCTTCCTCCCCTCATCTTCTGAAGCCAAACAATTAAATTTCTGCAGGTTGGAACTTGTCTTTGACAAAGCCGAACAAAGGGCGTCCGAACTGGAGACAAATTACGCCCTTTTGGACACATGGAAGAGGCGAGGAGACGACCTCTTGTACTCCATGATACCCAGGAGCGTTGCTGATCACCTCAGAAGCGGACATTCACCTTTAAGCACCTGCCAGGTGACATTTTCAACCTTTCAATATTCAAAACAACTTATAATTTTCTTCCAGTCCTTCGATTGCGTCACCATAATGTTCTGCGAGCTGGTAGGCTTCAATTCTTCTACTGTAGAGGACGCCATGGAGCTGGTGTCCACCATGAACGCCGTATTCTCTTGCTTCGATTCCTTGATGGATAGATTCGACGTCTACAAGGCAAGTACATCCGCTTTATTTTACAAATTCACAATTATTGTTGAGTAGTACACATTTTAAAATTGAGTTTGTAAGAGGAGCCTCACTTTTGTACTTGAGCGGTACAGTGTACCACTTCAAATGAGGCGAGGCTTTCATGACGCGATAGACAGTCGAGACAAAATTTGTTTCACTACATACTTTGTCGCTCGCAACTGGACCGATGCTCTTACATTTCTGCGTCGTGTCCGGGACAAATGAACCGCCTCTCACAAGAGTTACCCAACACTATTCACAATTTTCTGTTCGACTTTAGGTAGAAACAGTCGGCAGGATCTACATGGCAGTCAGTGGCGCGCCTCAGAAAACGGAAAGACATGCCAGCCATATTTGCGACGTTTCTCTGTGCATGGTGAGACACGTTGAGCAGCTGCAGATACCCTCTGGTACCAGGGTCGGAGTCAGGATAGGTGAGATTCGAATTGTCACATTATTGACAGTGGAAAAGCTAACCTCAAAAGTCAATGGACGTTTAAGTCTATGGTTCCGAGTATTGCAACGCCATCTACATAAATTATTTTTCAGGGATACATTCCGGACCAGTGGTGGCGGGAGTTGTGGGGATAAAGGTTCCACGTTACTGTTTTTTCGGGGATACAGTGAATACAGCATCTAGGATGCAATCAACAAGTGAAGTGAGTATCATTCTGCGGAAAATTAACCTCTGTTTTTAAATTTTTTTCTGTTTTAAGCCTGGAATGATTCATATATCGGCCACAACAAAATCCCAATTACCAGATGATAAGTACAAATTTGAAGATCGCGGCTGTGTAAAACTCAAGGTGATTTTTGTTGAGAGAATTAGATTCATTTTTTAAACAATGAAACAGTTCTCATTCAACATATGACGAAAAGGTATGTTTTCCTATTGATTTTTACATTGTTTTTTCAGGGGAAAGGTGACATGGAATCATATTGGATTTACGAAATGAATGAAGACTCAGGAAATCCAAAAAAACATTAAATTGGATCAATATCACTATGTATACTTCCAATAGTTGTTGCTTCTGAAGATGTTAATGTTATTGGACACTTTATAAAATTAAATATCTCTCTGTAATAAAATCTATTTAGTTTGTATATTAGTTTTCTTTATAAGAAGGGAGGAGGGTAAATATGAAGCTCCTTTTTCCAATATTACTTTAACCAATGGAGCTTTTAGCTGGAACTAATTGGAACAGACATGAAACCCAAATTGTTTTATCTAATTAATTGATGTCACACGATCGAGTGGAAGTTCAACAAAGCTTATCAGTCGAAGAGAAGTTCCCCAACACCAACCATCATGTACGGTATGTTATTGGAGAGCGTGCAGTATTTTGTTCAGGTAAGAACTTCAACAAATTCAAACCTTCCTTTCATTAATCATCTTCAGCTGGAATATGGTGAAGAAATTTGGAACGAGGTTTTGCGCAGAGCCAATTGCAAATACACGGAATTCAACACACATCAAGTGTACCCTGACGAGACCATGGCTTCTTTGGCAGCTGCTTGCGCTGATGTCACTCAGGCTTCTTACGACAGCTTCATGAACTTTTTCGGAAGATGTTTCGTTCGATATTTCTCAAAACTGGGGTGAGTACTTACTCAAAGGGATATGAATGCTTCTTCAAGAATTTATCGGGTAATTTCTTGTTTATTCAATAAAATACATTATTTGCCTTCTTACCATCCTTTCCTTTCTCTTGTTTTGAAAGATTTCACAAGGACAAACGGTTCTGTAGAGCAAATTCCGCTTAAAACAGCAACTACACTACCAATATTCAAACAGGATTAAGTCCTCTAACTTAACATTTTCCCTCTTCAGATATGACGTGACGGTAAAGTCAACAGGACGCTATTTCACGGATTTCTTGGAGAGCGTCGACAATATCCACTCTCAATTCTGCTTCACGTATCCCAAAATGAAGAGTCCGTCGATTTATCTAACAGATATAGACGCTAAAGGGTGCGTTTTGGTGTACAGAAGCGGAAGACATGGTTTTACCCAATATGTGATGGGTTAGTCTCTCAATTTTTCTTCCAATTTCACTTTAACTGAGTTGTCTTGGTTCTAGGTCAATTGCAGCAGATTTCCAAGGACTTCTACGACCTAGACTTGAACGTAAAGGTTCTGGAGAAAGCCAGTTCAGCCAGTGGTTCCAAAAAGAGCATAATCGTCACTTATAGATTAGATTTCGACAATAAAAACTACGTAAGTATTCCTATAATTCACCTCACCAATCTTCTAAAGCTCTGCTCGAAGATGCTGCACAAGACTCAGAGGCAATCTCGTAGAGGCGATGGACTACTCTCTCCCTTCCCTTGCTTCCTCCTCTTGGACCTTTTCCCCTTCGGCATAATCTTCGACACCGAAATGAAGATCAGAGGAGGAGGTAAGAAGATCGTGGAAGTCTGGAGAAGCGAGGGGAGCTTCCTCAACGAGCCGGTGACCAAGTTCTTCAAGTTGAGGAGACCCAAAGGCATACTTCTCACTTGGAAAAACGTAAATATTCTAATCCACTACTTAGAGACGAAGAAAAACTCCTCTATTCCAGGTAAGGAATTTGAAAGCTGTAATGTTTGAACTAGAGTGTAACTTCGGCTCGGGGGACTTCCTGTACGACGACCACGCTGAAGAAGAGGTCCACGTCGATCAGAAAACGACCTCTCCTTCAGCTGAAGTTGGTAAACGTAACATCCTGTTGAAGGGACAGATGAAATATCTGGAAGACATGAACGCCCTAGTGTTTCTATGCAGTCCCATGTGAGTGCCATTGGAGTTAAAGGGGGGAAGGATAGAACCTTGTGGAATCCCAGTTCTACCTTTCTAATTTCCTTTTCTTTTATGAATTTCGATGTGTTTTCCAGAATAAACGACCTGGATGAGCTCCCAGAGCAAGGATTATATCTCAACGACTTGAATCCACACGGTCTCAGCAGAGAGATGGTACTTGCTGGTTGGCAACACAATTCGAAGTGAGAACATTTTCAATTTTCCTGCTAACTGATTCAACCTTATATCACCAGGTTAGAGATGACGTTTGAAAAAGCCGAGCATCGGTCTGAAGACCTGGAGAAGAACTACGAGCTCCTAGAGCAATGGAAGGAGAAAGGGGATGACCTCCTTTATTCCATGATACCAAAAACAATTGCTGATAGGCTCAGATCTGGAATTTCAGCCTTGGACACTTGCGAGGTGAGTCCTACCTCTCAAAGACCAAAAAGATGATTTTTAACACTTCCAGAGCTTCGAGGCAGTCTCGATCCTCTTCTGTGAGATCGTAGGGCTCTCCTCTGAGACTGTTAAGGATGCTATGGACGTCGTCTCCACGATGAACTCCGTGTTTTCCTGTTTTGACTCTCTAATGGACACTTTTCATGTTTACAAGGTGATGCTGAATGATCTTAGATAGTTCAAAATCAAATTTATTCTTTCTTCAGGTGGAGACGGTAGGTCCAGTTTATATGGCAGCCAGTGGAGCTCCTGAAAAAACTCAACACCACGCCAAAAACGTGGCTGACGTGGCTCTGAAGATGGTGCAGAAGATGAGGGACTTCAAAGCTCCATCGGGCAACAAGGTGGAGATAAGAATAGGTGATAGTTTTACGTGTTTTATTTTTCTTTGGGTATGAAACTTTGGTTTTTTTTTATTTTTTTTTTTTGTAGGAATCCATTCAGGTTCAGCTGTAGCGGGCATAGTGGGAATAAAGGTTCCGAGATATTGTTTCTTCGGCGATACTGTTAATACAGCGTCAAGGATGCAATCCACAAGTACAGTAAGCAAAACTGATTATATTTTATTAAGGATATTCCATTCATGGGATCGAATAATCAATTTAATTTCTTCAGATAGGGAATGTCTCATAAAATTAAAGAGCATAGACAAAAATTCACTATTAAAAAAACAAACAAAATTCAACTCTCAGAGAAATTATCTAAACGATTGATTTCAGCCTGGAAAAATAAACATTTCGAGCTTTACGAAGAATATTCTTCCTGCTGATGAATATTTAACTGAGAGCCGTGGTGTGGTCCAAGTAAAGGTGGGTGAAACCAGCACCTATATTTTTTTCTTTCTTCATGAACAGAAAACCATAAAATGAGATGAAATTTCCAGAATTATTGAGCTATTTTCTGTTTATTCGTTTACAGGGAAAGGGAGAAATGGAAACGTTTTGGTTAGTTGGTAAAATCTGAGAAGGACAGAGATTCAAAAAGGACAAAATGATCAATGTTCCAGAAATAAATGAAGTCACAAAAATAACAAGCATTTTTATTCGTCTAATAACGCAATTTATATTCCTGCATCCTGAACTCACAACTAACTCTTGTCATCGTTTTGAAATCCCATTAATTGAATTTTTTCCTCATCTTTAAAATGAAAATGTATATACCTCAATTAATTTGTTTTACACCTATTAATTTCCAATTTAAGAAGGAAATGTCGAATGATTGAAGTTATACAAGGGAAATTGTCAAAGAGTATCCTTTTTTTAATTTATTATAAATCAACAATAACAGGAGTCTTTCGTGTTAGCTTGTATCCAAGAAATATACCTATTCACACGTGTGTACACCCCTGGATAATCCCTCTCAGCACACCCCTCACCCCAGGACACGATACCTAAAAATTTGTACGATCTCAGTAGGTACTAGGCATCTAATACCAATGAGAAACCTTACCAACTATCATATGCTTTGTCCCGTTGGCCACATGCAGTGGCCCGCCACTGTCTCCCTGAAACGATCGGAACTTCAGTTGTGAAATAAAAGCTTTCTCTCGCAAGAGCAGGTAGGTGCAATGTCCCATTCGCTAAGATAGTGCCGATGAACCAAAACCACTTAGTTCGAATTACAGAAGCAGTAGATCATATGCACCGGCACTCACACAGAATATTGACAGCTCCAAAGTTAATATGACACATAAACATCAATTTTAATTTGCAGAAATCTTGAATTTAAAGTGTTTACCAAAAATTCTGCGACTATTTCCCCTGATTTAATTCGAAAAAACTTTGAGTTCGACGTAAACGTAGTAAAAATAAAATTAAAGGAAAAATATAGTGTTTCTGACCTGACAAGCATCCTTTCCTCCTTTCCCAACAAAACCAGCGCAGAGCATATTCACCGTGATCTTGTTCCCGTACTTGGTTTTCCTGCAATCGTCATTCGAAATTATAGGCACATTCACCTCCCTCAACTGCTTGGAAGTAGAACCGTACTCTGCAGTAGCTCCCCAACCTGTCACCGTCCCTAAAAAAACCAAACCACAATCACACGAAATTCAATATACGATCACGAAAATTCTTACCAACGTAACCGATGTAACTTTCCTCCAAAGGAGGCAGGCAAACCGGCCTCAACTTGTCGCTGAAAGGTACCTGTTCTTCCAGCCTCAACAAAGAGATGTCATTGTTGTAGTTGGCATTAGCGTTGTACCTAGCGTGCCTGTATATGTGGCTGATTTTCCTCGTGAACGTCACCGATTCAGACGGGTCTGACCTGTCGTGCTCCAAGAACACGGCCAAAATACGATCTTTGGACACTCTAAAACAAAGGGGAAGTCATAAGGTGTGCCCCAAGGAAGCGTTTCAGGGCCCGAAATATTCTCGGACGCCTCAGAAATCAGATATCTCACCCTACAGTGCAATGTGCTGCAGTTAGGACGTATCTGGAGTTGATCAAGGATCCCCCACAGTAAAATTGGCGGTTGTTCATGAGCTCCACGACCCAAGGCCACTGGTTGACCTTGGTCACCACCCCTCCAACGATTCTCTGAAAGGTGTTGGTGAGGCCACATTCTGAAATAAGAAATGTTGGCATGGGAAACTTACTAAATTTGGTTCTGCCCTACTTACTACAGGAAGGACAAATCTTCGGAGGTGTTTGGTTATTGTTGTTGCTCCCGTGGTCAGTATTACCACCGTTCCAGAAGCTGAGGATCCATTCCAAGAAAAACCTGTTTGGCGATTGGGCTTGGAGTTGTTCGTAGGAAGAGTTCGGATTGAGCACCAAAGGTCTGATGGTTTCAGTTTCAAGAGAATGGTCCTCTATATCTTGATGATCCTCTTTCTCGTCTTCTACAGCGTTTGGAGTTGCGGCAGCAGAAAAAGACCATGTCTTTGGTTCCGGGGATACGGGTAGAGATTCTTTACTTATTGACAGCTGAAATCGAAAACGATACAACAAGTGAGATTACAAGAAGAAAAGGTTTCATCAGGTTCTGTTGTTTGGCTTAACAGTGTTGAAAAATTGATGCAAAGTTCTTGGAACAATCGCATCTTCATCCATTCTAGGTTGAATTCCTTTCTAATCCTTCCCTATAAACAATATATTACTATATCATCGTTCAGTCTTTTGATATTTTAGATATTCTGGTTTATTCAGGTCTACTGACTTGTACAACTTAAGTTTGCGATTAATATACAGTGGAACTTCCCTACAGCGAACGTCTCTACAACGAATTTCTCTGTACAACGAATTTCGTATCTGTCATTGCACCTTGAATCCAAATACCCTGTTAAAAACACCCTCTAAAACGAAGTGAATTCTCTCTATAACGAATTATTCTAAAAAAATCACTCTCAAAGTGCGTATTGGTAAGAAGGTTTTTCCCTGAGTATACTTAGGGATGGTTTTTTCCGTAATTCTGTCGGACGTAGGTAATAAATCCCGATCATAAACTAAACCATTACGGCGGACGGAGAGTTCCTTCTGAGACAGTTGTAGATGCACCCCTTGGCTATACAGATTGTTCAGTTTTCAGTTTCGCTCTGATCGTTAATGAAAATAGTAGTGCCAAAATGTCTAGAAGGAAGTGCTTGAGTTAATTATGTATAATGTATTCAAATAAAAAAAATGCAAGTGAACGTTGTTTTTTTTGACACTTGACACAATAAAAAAAAATTTCTGCATAACGAAATTTCTGTATAACGGAATTTTTTTGCGGATTTAGCGTATTCGTTATAGGGAAGTTCCACTGTACTTATAATTCTCATTTTGCAGGTGAAAATTTTTAAAATCCGGAAAAATACGACTTTTTTCTTCTAATCCAATTAAGCGACTTCGAAAACCTACATTTTCATATAAAACTCAAAAATATCTACCCTAGTTTTCGAGAGAAACGATGATGAATTTTTTGCATTTTTCATTTTCGAGTTTACTTTGAAACGCTCTGGTGACAAGGAAATGACTATAAGTGATACACTCAGTGTTTTTTCTGATAGATCCCGACCGGTTTAAAAACTTCCATATCCGAAAAGGACGATAGAGTCAGGCGATTTCCTCAGAGGATGTAAAATATAGCGTTTTTGGGGGGGTCTACCCCTTTGGATTTTTTCGGCCAAAATTTCGAAATTTTCGATTGCGATTTTTTGTGCTAGGTGGAAAGTATCCTCATCGCTGATCACCAGTCTGCAAACCCCATCTCAATCCGGAGCCAATTGGTCGAGATATGCAGCTTTGAAATTTCCAAAATTTCAAAAATTCTCATTTTGCAGGTGAAAAATTTTAAAATCGCGAAAACTGCAACTTTTTTTTGCTTATCGAATCAAGCGACTTCGAAAACCTACATTTTCATATCAAACTTGAGTATATTCGCCGTAGTTTTCGAGAGAAACGATGATGAAATTTTTGCATCTTTCATTTTCGAGTTTCCTTTGAAACGTTCTAGTGACAACATTATGACTAAGAGTAATCAACTGAGGGGTTTTTCTGAAAGATCCCGACCGGTTTGAAAACGTCCATATCCGAAAAGTCCCATAGAGTAAGGCGATTTCCTTAAAGAATGCAAAATATAGCGTTTCTGGGGGGGTCTACCCCTTTGGATTTTTCGGCCAAAATTTCGAAATTTTCGATTGCGATTTTTTGTGCTAGGCGGAAAGTGTCCTCATCGCTGATCACCAGTCTGCAAACCCCATCTCAATCCGGAGCCAATTGGTCGAGATATGCAGCTTTGAAATTTCCAAAATTTCAAAAATTCTCATTTTGCAGGTGGAAATTTTCGAAATCGCGAAAACTGCAACTTTTTTTTGCTTATCGAATCAAGCGACTTCAAAAACCTACATTTTCATATCAAACTTGAGTATATTCGCCGTAGTTTTCGAGAGAAACGATGATGAAATTTTTGCATCTTTCATTTTCGAGTTTCCTTTGAAACGTTCTAGTGACAACATTATGACTAAGAGTAATCAATTGAGGGGTTTTTCTGAAAGATCCCGACCGGTTCAAAAACCTCCATATCCGAAAAGTCCCATAGAGTAAGGCGATTTCCTTAAAGAATGCAAAATATAGCGTTTTTGGGGGGGTCTACCCCTTTGGATTTTTTCGGCCAAAATTTCGAAATTTTCGATTGCGATTTTTTGTGCTAGGTGGAAAGTGTCCTCATCGCTGATCACCAGTCTGCTAACCCCATCTCAATCCGGAGCCAATTGGTCGAGATATGCAGCTTTGAAATTTCCAAAATTTCAAAAATTCTCATTTTGCAGGTGGAAATTTTTGAAATCGCGAAAACTGCAACTTTTTTTTGCTTATCGAATCAAGCGACTTCGAAAACCTACATTTTCATATCAAACTTGAGTATATTCGCCGTAGTTTTCGAGAGAAACGATGATGAAATTTTTGCATCTTTCATTTTCGAGTTTCCTTTGAAACGTTCTAGTGACAACATTATGACTAAGAGTAATCAATTGAGGGGTTTTTCTGAAAGATCCCGACCGGTTCAAAAACCTCCATATCCGAAAAGTCCCATAGAGTAAGGCGATTTCCTTAAAGAATGCAAAATATAGCGTTTTTGGGGGGGTCTACCCCTTTGGATTTTTTCGGCCAAAATTTCGAAATTTTCGATTGCGATTTTTTGTGCTAGGTGGAAAGTGTCCTCATCGCTGATCACCAGTCTGCAAACCCCATCTCAATCCGGAGCCAATTGGTCGAGATATGCAGCTTTGAAATTTCCAAAATTTCAAAAATTCTCATTTTGCAGGTGGAAATTTTTGAAATCGCGAAAACTGCAACTTTTTTTTGCTTATCGAATCAAGCGACTTCAAAAACCTACATTTTCATATCAAACTTGAGTATATTCGCCGTAGTTTTCGAGAGAAACGATGATGAAATTTTTGCATCTTTCATTTTCGAGTTTCCTTTGAAACGTTCTAGTGACAACATTATGACTAAGAGTAATCAATTGAGGGGTTTTTCTGAAAGATCCCGACCGGTTCAAAAACCTCCATATCCGAAAAGTCCCATAGAGTAAGGCGATTTCCTTAAAGAATGCAAAATATAGCGTTTTTGGGGGGTCTACCCCTTTGGATTTTTTCGGCCAAAATTTCGAAATTTTCGATTGCGATTTTTTGTGCTAGGTGGAAAGTGTCCTCATCGCTGATCACCAGTCTGCAAACCCCATCTCAATCCGGAGCCAATTGGTCGAGATATGCAGCTTTGAAATTTCCAAAATTTCAAAAATTCTCATTTTGCAGGTGAAAAATTTTGAAATCGCGAAAACTGCAACTTTTTTTTGCTTATCGAATCAAGCGACTTCGAAAACCTACATTTTCATATCAAACTCGAAAATATCTACCCTAGTTTTCGAGAGAAACGATGATGAATTTTTTGCATTTTTCATTTTCGAGTTTACTTTGAAACGCTCTGGTGACAAGGAAATGACTATAAGTGATACACTCAGTGTTTTTTCTGATAGTTCCCGACCGGTTTAAAAACCTTCATATCCAAAAAGGCCCATAGAGTCAGGCGATTTCCTTAGAGAATGCAAAATATAGCGTTTTTGGGGGGTCAACCCCTTTGGATTTTTTCGGCCAAAATTTCGAAATTTTCGATTGCGTTTTTTTTGTGCTAGGGGGGAAGTAGCCTCATCGCTGATCACCAATCTGCAAACCCCACCTCGATCCGCAGCCAATTGGTCGAGATATGCAGCTTTGAAAATTCCAAAATTTCAAAAATTCTCATTTTGCAGGTGAAAAATTTTGAAATCGCGAAAACTGCAACTTTTTTCTTCTTATCCAATCAAGCGACTTCGGAAACCTACATTTTCATATCAAACTTGAGTATATTCGCCGTAGTTTTCGAGAGAAACGATGATGAAATTTTTGCATCTTTCATTTTCGAGTTTCCTTTGAAACGTTCTAGTGACAACATTATGACTAAGAGTAATCAATTGAGGGGTTTTTCTGAAAGATCCCGACCGGTTTAAAAACCTCCATATCCGAAAAGTCCCATAGAGTAAGGCGATTTCCTTAAAGAATGCAAAATATAGCGTTTTTGGGGGGGTCTACCCCTTTGGATTTTTTCGGCCAAAATTTCGAAATTTTCGATTGCGATTTTTTGTGCTAGCTGGAAAGTGTCCTCATCGCTGATCACCAATCTGCAAACCCCACCTCGATCCGCAGCCAATTGGTCGAGATATGCAGCTTTGAAATTTCCAAAATTTCAAAAATTCTCATTTTGCAGGTGAAAAATTTTGAAATCGCGAAAACAGCAACTTTTTTTTGCTTATCGAATCAAGCGACTTCTAAAACCTACATTTTCATATCAAACTTGAGTATATTCGCCGTAGTTTTCGAGAGAAACGATGATGAAATTTTTGCATCTTTCATTTTCGAGTTTCCTTTGAAACGTTCTAGTGACAACATTATGACTAAGAGTAATCAATTGAGGGGTTTTTCTGAAAGATCCCGACCGGTTTAAAAACCTCCATATCCGAAAAGTCCCATAGAGTAAGGCGATTTCCTTAAAGAATGCAAAATATAGCGTTTTTGGGGGGTCTACCCCTTTGGATTTTTTCGGCCAAAATTTCGAAATTTTCGATTGCGATTTTTTGTGCTAGGTGGAAAGTGTCCTCATCGCTGATCACCAGTCTGCAAACCCCATCTCAATCCGGAGCCAATTGGTCGAGATATGCAGCTTTGAAATTTCCAAAATTTCAAAAATTCTCATTTTGCAGGTGAAAAATTTTGAAATCGCGAAAACAGCAACTTTTTTTTGCTTATCGAATCAAGCGACTTCTAAAACCTAAATTTTCATATCAAACTTGAGTATATTCGCCGTAGTTTTCGAGAGAAACGATGATGAAATTTTTGCATCTTTCATTTTCGAGTTTCCTTCGAAACGTTCTAGTGACAACATTATGACTAAGAGTAATCAATTGAGGGGTTTTTCTGAAAGATCCCGACCGGTTTAAAAACCTCCATATCCGAAAAGTCCCATAGAGTAAGGCGATTTCCTTAAAGAATGCAAAATATAGCGTTTTTGGGGGGGTCTACCCCTTTGGATTTTTTCGGCCAAAATTTCGAAATTTTCGATTGCGATTTTTTGTGCTAGGTGGAAAGTGTCCTCATTGCTGATCACCAGTCTGCAAACCCCATCTCAATCCGGAGCCAATTGGTCGAGATATGCAGCTTTGAAATTTCCAAAATTTCAAAAATTCTCATTTTGCAGGTGGAAATTTTTGAAATCGCGAAAACTGCAACTTTTTTTTGCTTATCGAATCAAGCGACTTCAAAAACCTACATTTTCATATCAAACTTGAGTATATTCGCCGTAGTTTTCGAGAGAAACGATGATGAAATTTTTGCATCTTTCATTTTCGAGTTTCCTTTGAAACGTTCTAGTGACAACATTATGACTAAGAGTAATCAATTGAGGGGTTTTTCTGAAAGATCCCGACCGGTTCAAAAACCTCCATATCCGAAAAGTCCCATAGAGTAAGGCGATTTCCTTAAAGAATGCAAAATATAGCGTTTTTGGGGGGGTCTACCCCTTTGGATTTTTTCGGCCAAAATTTCGAAATTTTCGATTGCAATTTTTTGTGCTAGGTGGAAAGTGTCCTCACCGCTGATCACCAGTCTGCAAACCCCATCTCAATCCGGAGCCAATTGGTCGAGATATGCAGCTTTGAAATTTCCAAAATTTCAAAAATTCTCATTTTGCATGTGGAAATTTTTGAAATCGCGAAAACTGCAACTTTTTTTTGCTTATCGAATCAAGCGACTTCGAAAACCTACATTTTCATATCAAACTTGAGTATATTCGCCGTAGTTTTCGAGAGAAACGATGATGAAATTTTTGCATCTTTCATTTTCGAGTTTCCTTTGAAACGTTCTAGTGACAACATTATGACTAAGAATAATCAATTGAGGTGTTTTTCTGAAAGATCCCGACCGGTTTAAAAACCTCCATATCCGAAAAGTCCCATAGAGTAAGGCGATTTCCTTAAAGAATGCAAAATATAGCGTTTCTGGGGGGGTCTACCCCTTTGGATTTTTTCGGCCAAAATTTCGAAATTTTCGATTGCGATTTTTTGTGCTAGGGGGGAAGTAGCCTCATCGCTAATCACCAATCTGCAAACCCCACCTCGATCCGCAGCCAATTGGTCGAGATATGCAGCTTTGAAATTTCCAAAATTTCAAAAATTCTCATTTTCAGGTGAAAAATTTTGAAATCGCGAAAACAGCAACTTTTTTTTTGCTTATCGAATCAAGCGACTTCTAAAACCTACATTTTCATATCAAACTTGAGTATATTCGCCGTAGTTTTCGAGAGAAACGATGATGAAATTTTTGCATCTTTCATTTTCGAGTTTCCTTTGAAACGTTCTAGTGACAACATTATGACTAAGAGTAATCAATTGAGGGGTTTTTCTGAAAGATCCCGACCGGTTCAAAAACCTCCATATCCGAAAAGTCCCATAGAGTAAGGCGATTTCCTTAAAGAATGCAAAATATAGCGTTTTTGGGGGGGTCTACCCCTTTGGATTTTTTCGGCCAAAATTTCGAAATTTTCGATTGCGATTTTTTGTGCTAGGTGGAAAGTGTCCTCATCGCTGATCACCAATCTGCAAACCCCACCTCGATCCGCAGCCAATTGGTCGAGATATGCAGCTTTGAAATTTCCAAAATTTCAAAAATTCTCATTTTGCAGGTGAAAAATTTTGAAATCGCGAAAACTGCAACTTTTTTTTGCTTATCGAATCAAGCGACTTCGAAAACCTACATTTTCATATCAAACTCGAAAATATCTACCCTAGTTTTCGAGAGAAACGATGATGAATTTTTTGCATTTTTCATTTTCGAGTTTACTTTGAAACGCTCTGGTGACAAGGAAATGACTATAAGTGATACACTCAGTGTTTTTTCTGATAGTTCCCGACCGGTTTAAAAACCTTCATATCCAAAAAGGCCCATAGAGTCAGGCGATTTCCTTAGAGAATGCAAAATATAGCGTTTTTGGGGGGTCAACCCCTTTGGATTTTTTCGGCCAAAATTTCGAAATTTTCGATTGCGTTTTTTTGTGCTAGGGGGGAAGTAGCCTCATCGCTGATCACCAATCTGCAAACCCCACCTCGATCCGCAGCCAATTGGTCGAGATATGCAGCTTTGAAATTTCCAAAATTTCAAAAATTCTCATTTTGCAGGTGAAAAATTTTGAAATCGCGAAAACTGCAACTTTTTTCTTCTTATCCAATCAAGCGACTTCGAAAACCTACATTTTCATATCAAACTTGAGTATATTCGCCGTAGTTTTCGAGAGAAACGATGATGAAATTTTTGCATCTTTCATTTTCGAGTTTCCTTTGAAACGTTCTAGTGACAACATTATGACTAAGAGTAATCAATTGAGGGGTTTTTCTGAAAGATCCCGACCGGTTCAAAAACCTCCATATCCGAAAAGTCCCATAGAGTAAGGCGATTTCCTTAAAGAATGCAAAATATAGCGTTTTTGGGGGGGTCTACCCATTTGGATTTTTTCGGCCAAAATTTCGAAATTTTCGATTGCGATTTTTTGTGCTAGGTGGAAAGTGTCCTCATCGCTGATCACCAATCTGCAAACCCCACCTCGATCCGCAGCCAATAGGTCGAGATATGCAGCTTTGAAATTTCCAAAATTTCAAAAATTCTCATTTTGCAGGTGAAAAATTTTGAAATCGCGAAAACTGCAACTTTTTTTTGCTTATCGAATCAAGCGACTTCGAAAACCTACATTTTCATATCAAACTCGAAAATATCTACCCTAGTTTTCGAGAGAAACGATGATGAATTTTTTGCATTTTTCATTTTCGAGTTTACTTTGAAACGCTCTGGTGACAAGGAAATGACTATAAGTGATACACTCAGTGTTTTTTCTGATAGTTCCCGACCGGTTTAAAAACCTTCATATCCAAAAAGGCCCATAGAGTCAGGCGATTTCCTTAGAGAATGCAAAATATAGCGTTTTTGGGGGGTCAACCCCTTTGGATTTTTTCGGCCAAAATTTCGAAATTTTCGATTGCGTTTTTTTGTGCTAGGGGGGAAGTAGCCTCATCGCTGATCACCAATCTGCAAACCCCACCTCGATCCGCAGCCAATTGGTCGAGATATGCAGCTTTGAAAATTCCAAAATTTCAAAAATTCTCATTTTGCAGGTGAAAAATTTTGAAATCGCGAAAACTGCAACTTTTTTCTTCTTATCCAATCAAGCGACTTCGGAAACCTACATTTTCATATCAAACTTGAGTATATTCGCCGTAGTTTTCGAGAGAAACGATGATGAAATTTTTGCATCTTTCATTTTCGAGTTTCCTTTGAAACGTTCTAGTGACAACATTATGACTAAGAGTAATCAATTGAGGGGTTTTTCTGAAAGATCCCGACCGGTTTAAAAACCTCCATATCCGAAAAGTCCCATAGAGTAAGGCGATTTCCTTAAAGAATGCAAAATATAGCGTTTTTGGGGGGGTCTACCCCTTTGGATTTTTTCGGCCAAAATTTCGAAATTTTCGATTGCGATTTTTTGTGCTAGCTGGAAAGTGTCCTCATCGCTGATCACCAATCTGCAAACCCCACCTCGATCCGCAGCCAATTGGTCGAGATATGCAGCTTTGAAATTTCCAAAATTTCAAAAATTCTCATTTTGCAGGTGAAAAATTTTGAAATCGCGAAAACAGCAACTTTTTTTTGCTTATCGAATCAAGCGACTTCTAAAACCTACATTTTCATATCAAACTTGAGTATATTCGCCGTAGTTTTCGAGAGAAACGATGATGAAATTTTTGCATCTTTCATTTTCGAGTTTCCTTTGAAACGTTCTAGTGACAACATTATGACTAAGAGTAATCAATTGAGGGGTTTTTCTGAAAGATCCCGACCGGTTTAAAAACCTCCATATCCGAAAAGTCCCATAGAGTAAGGCGATTTCCTTAAAGAATGCAAAATATAGCGTTTTTGGGGGGTCTACCCCTTTGGATTTTTTCGGCCAAAATTTCGAAATTTTCGATTGCGATTTTTTGTGCTAGGTGGAAAGTGTCCTCATCGCTGATCACCAGTCTGCAAACCCCATCTCAATCCGGAGCCAATTGGTCGAGATATGCAGCTTTGAAATTTCCAAAATTTCAAAAATTCTCATTTTGCAGGTGAAAAATTTTGAAATCGCGAAAACAGCAACTTTTTTTTGCTTATCGAATCAAGCGACTTCTAAAACCTAAATTTTCATATCAAACTTGAGTATATTCGCCGTAGTTTTCGAGAGAAACGATGATGAAATTTTTGCATCTTTCATTTTCGAGTTTCCTTCGAAACGTTCTAGTGACAACATTATGACTAAGAGTAATCAATTGAGGGGTTTTTCTGAAAGATCCCGACCGGTTTAAAAACCTCCATATCCGAAAAGTCCCATAGAGTAAGGCGATTTCCTTAAAGAATGCAAAATATAGCGTTTTTGGGGGGGTCTACCCCTTTGGATTTTTTCGGCCAAAATTTCGAAATTTTCGATTGCGATTTTTTGTGCTAGGTGGAAAGTGTCCTCATTGCTGATCACCAGTCTGCAAACCCCATCTCAATCCGGAGCCAATTGGTCGAGATATGCAGCTTTGAAATTTCCAAAATTTCAAAAATTCTCATTTTGCAGGTGGAAATTTTTGAAATCGCGAAAACTGCAACTTTTTTTTGCTTATCGAATCAAGCGACTTCAAAAACCTACATTTTCATATCAAACTTGAGTATATTCGCCGTAGTTTTCGAGAGAAACGATGATGAAATTTTTGCATCTTTCATTTTCGAGTTTCCTTTGAAACGTTCTAGTGACAACATTATGACTAAGAGTAATCAATTGAGGGGTTTTTCTGAAAGATCCCGACCGGTTCAAAAACCTCCATATCCGAAAAGTCCCATAGAGTAAGGCGATTTCCTTAAAGAATGCAAAATATAGCGTTTTTGGGGGGGTCTACCCCTTTGGATTTTTTCGGCCAAAATTTCGAAATTTTCGATTGCGATTTTTTGTGCTAGGTGGAAAGTGTCCTCACCGCTGATCACCAGTCTGCAAACCCCATCTCAATCCGGAGCCAATTGGTCGAGATATGCAGCTTTGAAATTTCCAAAATTTCAAAAATTCTCATTTTGCATGTGGAAATTTTTGAAATCGCGAAAACTGCAACTTTTTTTTGCTTATCGAATCAAGCGACTTCGAAAACCTACATTTTCATATCAAACTTGAGTATATTCGCCGTAGTTTTCGAGAGAAACGATGATGAAATTTTTGCATCTTTCATTTTCGAGTTTCCTTTGAAACGTTCTAGTGACAACATTATGACTAAGAATAATCAATTGAGGTGTTTTTCTGAAAGATCCCGACCGGTTTAAAAACCTCCATATCCGAAAAGTCCCATAGAGTAAGGCGATTTCCTTAAAGAATGCAAAATATAGCGTTTCTGGGGGGGTCTACCCCTTTGGATTTTTTCGGCCAAAATTTCGAAATTTTCGATTGCGATTTTTTGTGCTAGGGGGGAAGTAGCCTCATCGCTAATCACCAATCTGCAAACCCCACCTCGATCCGCAGCCAATTGGTCGAGATATGCAGCTTTGAAATTTCCAAAATTTCAAAAATTCTCATTTTGCATGTGGAAATTTTTGAAATCGCGAAAACTGCAACTTTTTTTTGCTTATCGAATCAAGCGACTTCGAAAACCTACATTTTCATATCAAACTTGAGTATATTCGCCGTAGTTTTCGAGAGAAACGATGATGAAATTTTTGCATCTTTCATTTTCGAGTTTCCTTTGAAACGTTCTAGTGACAACATTATGACTAAGAATAATCAATTGAGGTGTTTTTCTGAAAGATCCCGACCGGTTCAAAAACCTCCATATCCGAAAAGTCCCATAGAGTAAGGCGATTTCCTTAAAGAATGCAAAATATAGCGTTTTTGGGGGGGTCTACCCCTTTGGATTTTTTCGGCCAAAATTTCGAAATTTTCGATTGCGATTTTTTGTGCTAGGTGGAAAGTGTCCTCATCGCTGATCACCAATCTGCAAACCCCACCTCGATCCGCAGCCAATTGGTCGAGATATGCAGCTTTGAAATTTCCAAAATTTCAAAAATTCTCATTTTGCAGGTGAAAAATTTTGAAATCGCGAAAACTGCAACTTTTTTTTGCTTATCGAATCAAGCGACTTCGAAAACCTACATTTTCATATCAAACTCGAAAATATCTACCCTAGTTTTCGAGAGAAACGATGATGAATTTTTTGCATTTTTCATTTTCGAGTTTACTTTGAAACGCTCTGGTGACAAGGAAATGACTATAAGTGATACACTCAGTGTTTTTTCTGATAGTTCCCGACCGGTTTAAAAACCTTCATATCCAAAAAGGCCCATAGAGTCAGGCGATTTCCTTAGAGAATGCAAAATATAGCGTTTTTGGGGGGTCAACCCCTTTGGATTTTTTCGGCCAAAATTTCGAAATTTTCGATTGCGTTTTTTTGTGCTAGGGGGGAAGTAGCCTCATCGCTGATCACCAATCTGCAAACCCCACCTCGATCCGCAGCCAATTGGTCGAGATATGCAGCTTTGAAATTTCCAAAATTTCAAAAATTCTCATTTTGCAGGTGAAAAATTTTGAAATCGCGAAAACTGCAACTTTTTTCTTCTTATCCAATCAAGCGACTTCGAAAACCTACATTTTCATATCAAACTTGAGTATATTCGCCGTAGTTTTCGAGAGAAACGATGATGAAATTTTTGCATCTTTCATTTTCGAGTTTCCTTTGAAACGTTCTAGTGACAACATTATGACTAAGAGTAATCAATTGAGGGGTTTTTCTGAAAGATCCCGACCGGTTCAAAAACCTCCATATCCGAAAAGTCCCATAGAGTAAGGCGATTTCCTTAAAGAATGCAAAATATAGCGTTTCTGGGGGGGTCTACCCCTTTGGATTTTTTCGGCCAAAATTTCGAAATTTTCGATTGCGATTTTTTGTGCTAGGGGGGAAGTAGCCTCATCGCTGATCACCAATCTGCAAACCCCACCTCGATCCGCAGCCAATTGGTCGAGATATGCAGCTTTGAAAATTCCAAAATTTCAAAAATTCTCATTTTGCAGGTGAAAAATTTTGAAATCGCGAAAACTGCAACTTTTTTCTTCTTATCCAATCAAGCGACTTCGAAAACCTACATTTTCATATCAAACTTGAGTATATTCGCCGTAGTTTTCGAGAGAAACGATGATGAAATTTTTGCATCTTTCATTTTCGAGTTTCCTTTGAAACGTTCTAGTGACAACATTATGACTAAGAGTAATTAATCAATTGAGGGGTTTTTCTGAAAGATCCCGACCGGTTTAAAAACCTCCATATCCGAAAATTCCCATAGAGTAAGGCGATTTCCTTAAAGAATGCAAAATATAGCGTTTTTGGGGGGGTCTACCCCTTTGGATTTTTTCGGCCAAAATTTCGAAATTTTCGATTGCGATTTTTTGTGCTAGGTGGAAAGTGTCCTCATCGCTGATCACCAATCTGCAAACCCCACCTCGATCCGCAGCCAATTGGTCGAGATATGCAGCTTTGAAATTTCCAAAATTTCAAAAATTCTCATTTTGCAGGTGAAAAATTTTGAAATCGCGAAAACTGCAACTTTTTTTTGCTTATCGAATCAAGCGACTTCGAAAACCTACATTTTCATATCAAACTCGAAAATATCTACCCTAGTTTTCGAGAGAAACGATGATGAATTTTTTGCATTTTTCATTTTCGAGTTTACTTTGAAACGCTCTGGTGACAAGGAAATGACTATAAGTGATACACTCAGTGTTTTTTCTGATAGTTCCCGACCGGTTTAAAAACCTTCATATCCAAAAAGGCCCATAGAGTCAGGCGATTTCCTTAGAGAATGCAAAATATAGCGTTTTTGGGGGGTCAACCCCTTTGGATTTTTTCGGCCAAAATTTCGAAATTTTCGATTGCGTTTTTTTGTGCTAGGGGGGAAGTAGCCTCATCGCTGATCACCAATCTGCAAACCCCACCTCGATCCGCAGCCAATTGGTCGAGATATGCAGCTTTGAAATTTCCAAAATTTCAAAAATTCTCATTTTGCAGGTGAAAAATTTTGAAATCGCGAAAACTGCAACTTTTTTTTGCTTATCGAATCAAGCGACTTCGAAAACCTACATTTTCATATCAAACTTGAGTATATTCGCCGTAGTTTTCGAGAGAAACGATGATGAAATATTTGCATCTTTCATTTTCGAGTTTCCTTTGAAACGTTCTAGTGACAACATTATGACTAAGAGTAATCAATTGAGGGGTTTTTCTGAAAGATCCCGACCGGTTTAAAAACCTCCATATCCGAAAAGTCCCATAGAGTAAGGCGATTTCCTTAAAGAATGCAAAATATAGCGTTTTTGGGGGGGTCTACCCCTTTGGATTTTTTCGGCCAAAATTTCGAAATTTTCGATTGCGTTTTTTTGTGCTAGGGGGGAAGTAGCCTCATCGCTGATCACCAATCTGCAAACCCCACCTCGATCCGCAGCCAATTGGTCGAGATATGCAGCTTTGAAATTTCCAAAATTTCAAAAATTCTCATTTTGCAGGTGAAAAATTTTGAAATCGCGAAAACTGCAACTTTTTTTTGCTTATCGAATCAAGCGACTTCGAAAACCTACATTTTCATATCAAACTTGAGTTTATTCGCCGTAGTTTTCGAGAGAAACGATGATGAAATTTTTGCATCTTTCATTTTCGAGTTTCCTTTGAAACGTTCTAGTGACAACATTATGACTAAGAGTAATCAACTGAGGGGTTTTTCTGAAAGATCCCGACCGGTTTAAAAACCTCCATATCCGAAAAGTCCCATAGAGTAAGGCGATTTCCTTAAAGAATGCAAAATATAGCGTTTTTGGGGGGGTCTACCCCTTTGGATTTTTTCGGCCAAAATTTCGAAATTTTCGATTGCGATTTTTTGTGCTAGGTGGAAAGTGTCCTCATCGCTGATCACCAGTCTGCAAACCCCATCTCAATCCGGAGCCAATTGGTCGAGATATGCAGCTTTGAAATTTCCAAAATTTCAAAAATTCTCATTTTGCAGGTGAAAAATTTTGAAATCGCGAAAACTGCGACTTTTTTTTGCTTATCGAATCAAGCGACTTCGAAAACCTACATTTTCATATCAAACTTGAGTTTATTCGCCGTAGTTTTCGAGAGAAACGATGATGAAATTTTTGCATCTTTCATTTTCGAGTTTACTTCGAAACGTTCTAGTGACAACAATATGACAAAGAGTAATCAACTGAGGAGTTTTTCTGAAAGATCCCGACCGGTTTAAAAACCTCCATATCCGAAAAGTCCCATAGAGTAAGGCGATTTCCTTAAAGAATGCAAAATATAGCGTTTTTGGGGGGTCTACCCCTTTGGATTTTTTCGGCCAAAATTTCGAAATTTTCGATTGCGTTTTTTTGTGCTAGGGGGAAGTAGCCTCATCGCTGATCACCAATCTGCAAACCCCACCTCGATCCGCAGCCAATTGGTCGAGATATGCAGCTTTGAAATTTCCAAAATTTCAAAAATTCTCATTTTGCAGGTGAAAAATTTTGAAATCGCGAAAACTGCAACTTTTTTTTTGCTTATCGAATCAAGCGACTTCGAAAACCTACATTTTCATATCAAACTTGAGTATATTCGCCGTAGTTTTCGAGAGAAACGATGATGAAATATTTGCATCTTTCATTTTCGAGTTTCCTTTGAAACGTTCTAGTGACAACATTATGACTAAGAGTAATCAATTGAGGGGTTTTTCTGAAAGATCCCGACCGGTTTAAAAACCTCCATATCCGAAAAGTCCCATAGAGTAAGGCGATTTCCTTAAAGAATGCAAAATATAGCGTTTTTGGGGGGGTCTACCCCTTTGGATTTTTTCGGCCAAAATTTCGAAATTTTCGATTGCGTTTTTTTGTGCTAGGGGGGAAGTAGCCTCATCGCTGATCACCAATCTGCAAACCCCACCTCGATCCGCAGCCAATTGGTCGAGATATGCAGCTTTGAAATTTCCAAAATTTCAAAAATTCTCATTTTGCAGGTGAAAAATTTTGAAATCGCGAAAACTGCAACTTTTTTTTGCTTATCGAATCAAGCGACTTCGAAAACCTACATTTTCATATCAAACTTGAGTTTATTCGCCGTAGTTTTCGAGAGAAACGATGATGAAATTTTTGCATCTTTCATTTTCGAGTTTCCTTTGAAACGTTCTAGTGACAACATTATGACTAAGAGTAATCAACTGAGGGGTTTTTCTGAAAGATCCCGACCGGTTTAAAAACCTCCATATCCGAAAAGTCCCATAGAGTAAGGCGATTTCCTTAAAGAATGCAAAATATAGCGTTTTTGGGGGGGTCTACCCCTTTGGATTTTTTCGGCCAAAATTTCGAAATTTTCGATTGCGATTTTTTGTGCTAGGTGGAAAGTGTCCTCATCGCTGATCACCAGTCTGCAAACCCCATCTCAATCCGGAGCCAATTGGTCGAGATATGCAGCTTTGAAATTTCCAAAATTTCAAAAATTCTCATTTTGCAGGTGAAAAATTTTGAAATCGCGAAAACTGCGACTTTTTTTTGCTTATCGAATCAAGCGACTTCGAAAACCTACATTTTCATATCAAACTTGAGTTTATTCGCCGTAGTTTTCGAGAGAAACGATGATGAAATTTTTGCATCTTTCATTTTCGAGTTTACTTCGAAACGTTCTAGTGACAACAATATGACAAAGAGTAATCAACTGAGGAGTTTTTCTGAAAGATCCCGACCGGTTTAAAAACCTCCATATCCGAAAAGTCCCATAGAGTAAGGCGATTTCCTTAAAGAATGCAAAATATAGCGTTTTTGGGGGGTCTACCCCTTTGGATTTTTTCGGCCAAAATTTCGAAATTTTCGATTGCGTTTTTTTGTGCTAGGGGGGAAGTAGCCTCATCGCTGATCACCAATCTGCAAACCCCACCTCGATCCGCAGCCAATTGGTCGAGATATGCAGCTTTGAAATTTCCAAAATTTCAAAAATTCTCATTTTGCAGGTGAAAAATTTTGAAATCGCGAAAACTGCAACTTTTTTTTGCTTATCGAATCAAGCGACTTCGAAAACCTACATTTTCATATCAAACTTGAGTTTATTCGCCGTAGTTTTCGAGAGAAACGATGATGAAATTTTTGCATCTTTTATTTTCGAGTTTCCTTTGAAACGTTCTAGTGACAACATTATGACTAAGAGTAATCAATTGAGGGGTTTTTCTGAAAGATCCCGACCGGTTTAAAAACCTCCATATCCGAAAAGTCCCATAGAGTAAGGCGATTTCCTTAAAGAATGCAAAATATAGCGTTTCTGGGGGGGTCTACCCCTTTGGATTTTTTCGGCCAAAATTTCGAAATTTTCGATTGCGATTTTTTGTGCTAGGTGGAAAGTGTCCTCATCGCTGATCACCAGTCTGCAAACCCCATCTCAATCCGGAGCCAATTGGTCGAGATATGCAGCTTTGAAATTTCCAAAATTTCAAAAATTCTCATTTTGCAGGTGAAAATTTTTGAAATCCGGAAAACTGCGACTGTTTTCTTCTTATCCAATCAAGCGACTTCGAAAACCTACATTTTCATATAAAACTCGAGAATATCTACCCTAGTTTTCGAGAGAAACGATGATGAATTTTTTGCATTTTACATTTTCGAGTTTACTTTGAAACGCTCTGGTGACAAGGAAATGACTATAAGTGATACACTCAGTGTTTTTTCTGATAGTTCCCGACCGGTTTAAAAACCTCCATATCCAAAAAGGCTCATAGAGTCAGGCGATTTCCTTAGAGAATGCTGAGGCGTTGGCGAAATTTACAACCTGACAGGGATTTTCATTTATGAGAAGAATGCTGCATCTTCCATCGTTTTCGTTCTGCCAATATTACTCTTTTTTTGGTTTAATTGCATTTTTATCTGGTTATTCGTGTACACGTGTGATATATTTGGTTGACCAGGCTCAAAAAGCCGCCCCTGAGTTTGGTCGTGTTTTCGCTCTCACTTTCAATAACAGGCGGGTTTTCGATTTCAAAGAAAAAAAATCTAGTATGACGAAACTAGAATCTGCCGCCCCGGCAGACTGCCCTGATTATTTGCCGAGTATGTCTCGAACTAAAAGAATATAAATCAAATTTATCTCATTCTACTCACTCTTTTAGCTTCAGATACCACCAAAACAACACAAAATAACGCGCATAAGGCCGAATAGGTCATCTTACGTCTTGGTTCGTAAAAATCCATCGGACATCACTGACCAAGGATTGCGTACCGCATCAGAGGAACCAAGAAAAGTACAGTTAAACCGATGCTAATTAAGAAACTGGAAAAAAGTGTCACACCGATCAAGGCGGACTTCCAATAACTATCGACTCCACTATTATTATCATTTATGTGATTCGGTACCCCATTTTTCATTCACATTCGTTGGAGCGATTCAGGATGTCGATAATTTGTGATATTTCAGTCAAAATTGGATGTTTTGTAGTTTTTAATCTGTTCAGCGTGATCTGATTGTTAGAGATTCTCGACAATCTTTGTTCGCCGATGTTTTTATGTAGTGGTAAAGTGAGACAGTGTCACTTAATAGAATGATTTCCAATTCAAATACAATTTATTCGCTATGGAAAATTAATCATTTTTGAGTGATGAAACGCTATTTAAAATAAGAATATATAACACAGAATTTGCTGTGAAACAGTAATCTTGAAAACGTCTTATCTAACAATCCTTGTACCATTATGCGAACGACGTAACTTCAATCCGATCGAGACATACTCCTACATACGTCTGGCATTGACCGAATTCTGAGACGCATAAAGGAGACTTTAGATAGGTACCTCTATTGACTGATTTTTTTCCCAAGGGTTACCGTAAAAGTTAGTCACCCGTTATTATGATAAAAGTAGGTCACCAAAACATAACCTAGTGCCGACTCAAAGTCAGCCAGTTGTCGGTGCATTTCTCAATAATTGCGCTCGAAGGTATTTATTATGAACGCCCACTCAGGTCGATATATGCACGTTTGATTTATTGGATAGCGCTGAACCATTGTAAACAATGAAGCGGTTGCGTCAGTCGCTTTTTGGCTGGTGCAACAGATGAACAGTCTTTCGTTTCGAAAAATTGGATCCACAGAAGGTTTCGGATTTTTCAAAATGTCGAATTTGAAGAGCTAAATGCTGAAAACAAGTCCAATTTCAAGACCAGCAGCAGATTCATCTCATTTAAAATAAAATACACTACACAAAAAATAAACGCACATTATGGAAATCTCAAATTTATTCTACAACTGAAGGTGTTCTCAATGATAATTATTTTTATCAGAATTATGCATGCATATGTTATCCACTTTCAACGTTCTTCTTCAATGCAGATATTTTTTCCCAGCAGGAATAAAAAAAGATTGTATTATCAGATTTTGAATGTATTGGCTCTATTCTAGAATCAGTTGTTCTCGATCAATTCTAGTGATCAATAGTTTTTCTTTCGTTTGATTTTCTACACTCGATCGCCATGCAACGCGAAACACGCAATTTGACCCAAGAGGAATGTGCCCAAGCGGTAATTTTGCGAGAAGGGTGGATATACACAAGAATTGCAGAAAGGTTTGGAGTTTCCCATACAAGTGTGTCCAGAATGTTGCAGCGATTCAGGGAGACAGGTATGAATGTCCGAACACCAGGACAGGGTAGACCATGGGTAACAACTGCCATTCAAGAACCTTACTTGAGAGTTTCTTCGTTGAGACAATGGTTTGCAACCTCTTGCCTCCTTCAAAATCAGCTTGAGCAAACTCATGGAGTGCAAATTAGCACTCAGACAATTAGAAATCGCCTCAGAGAATATGATTCAAGGCCTCGTGTCGCGGCAAGAGGCCCAGCTCTTACCCCAGCCCATCGAAGGGCGCGTTTGGATTTTGCGAGAGAGCATATCCATTGGGAAGACGCCGATTGGGAAAGAGTTCTCTTCACAGATGAGTCTAGATTCTGCCTCTACCATTGTGATCGACGTTCCCTTGTATACAGACGTCCACATGAAAGATATGCTCAGTGCAATTTCCTGAATACTACTGGTTTCGGGGGAGGATCGATTATGATATGGGGTGGAATATCTTTGACTGCTCGCACAGACCTAGTGGTCGTTGATAATGGAGCTATGAATGCTGATAAGTATATAAGGAACAAGTGCCATTTGCCCCATACATTGGTGAAAATTTCATTATTATGGACGATAATGCCAGACCCCATCGTGCGCGCATCGTTCAGGAGTACCTTAAAGAGGTTGAAGTCTCTCGAATAGAATAGCCAGCAAGAAGTCCAGATCTCAATCCGATTGAGCAGGTTTGGGACAACCTCAATAGAAGGCTGAGAAGTTCAGAAAATCATCCAGCTACTATTAATGACTCAGGAATCCAACTCGAAGAAATCTGGGAAGGATTAGATCAGAACATTTTAAGATCACTCATTTTGAGTATGAACCGTCGTTGCCGAGCTGTAATTAACGCAAGGGGTGGAAATACCAAGTATTAAATCACCTATCAGCATTTCAGTATTTTGAAAATTGTTCATTTCTCTTCTTTCACATAAGATTCGGTGAAATCCTGAATTTTTCTTCCATTTAATGTGTCTTGTTTCGTTCAAAACCTTCCCGAGAGAACATAAAAAATAAGTTATAAAGTCAATGTAGAGTTAACTTTCATTAAAAATTGAGATTTTCAGAATGTGCGTTAATTTTTTTGCGCAGTGTAGGTAAAATGGTATACAGATTGTTCTGAAACCAATACTGGGTTAAATCTAGAAAGAGAATAGATGTTTTAGACTGCAAATTGGAGAACCGTAAGCGGCAAACGGAGATTATCGCATCAAGAAGGGGACCTTGGGGAACACCTCAGTTGACACTAGAAGGTCCACCTTTTGAAGGTGGGGAGCTTATCAGCGAAACACCGAACTATTATGTGAAAATTGCAACCTTCTTCATTCGCTGCGCAGTTAAGGTTCAGTCGACAAAAGACGCGATAATATCTGGCAATATTATTGGTACGAGCGGATAATTTCATGGACGTTGATCCGATAAATCATCTGAAACAATCGTCGGGGAAGACAATGGAAGGTGAGAGCGACGCATCGGACGTCGCGCGTCGCTTATCTCGCGAACGATGTCAAGCTCGTGCATCGATTGCAGCGACCTTTTCCTAGACATTGAAAAAATCACTGCCAAGGAAAAGAGACCCCACCCCGACGCCACGTTCGTATTTCGTATAAAAACAAATTACGGCGATGCGGTAATACGTAGTTGGCACCTTTGATTTACCCGATTTTCGGCATACGGAGGGAAATGTGTCCGGAATTTTGGATTTTGGCGGTCGTTTTTGCGGCTGCGCTGACGTATTCCAGCGCTGCGCCCGCCAATGAGGTAGTTTTGTTAAAAAAAAAAATTGTGGTGATTAATTTTTGTTATTTCGTAGACAAACCCAAGAAGATCTAGGAGTATCAATGATTGCGACTGCAGTAAGTATTTTATGTCGCCTACTTCTCATTTTTTTATAACATAATTTCCAGGGATAAAAATTAAGAAAAAATTTTTCTTTTATTTTTTGTACCGACTATACTTTAATTCAGCCAATGCGTCCAATGGTGCTGAAAATTTCTTTTCTCTATTTCAGTATCGTAATGAGTTCATTACATTACTAAAAGAAGTGCTGTAATGAAACTCATTGCAGCATTGTTTTCAGTTATATTTTTCGTTTTGTGGTTGTCAGTACTGACCTCTGATCGACTCAATTTTCGAATCAAATCAATTCAAATTCCGTTAGGGACACCAACTGCCAAGCTACAATACAAAAGTCACTAACCTGAATTTTCATTTGAATTTCGAGAGTATTTCACTAAACTTGACTGAAATAGAGAAAATATCGTCTAATACTCGTTGCAGAAGGCAATTCCAACACTCATGCTTTCGCACTTTCGCATTCGTGTTGGAATAGGAGCTCATTCTGCAACTTGTTTTAGAATATACTATTTTCTATTTCAGTATCGTAATGAGTTCATTACAGTACTAAGAGTAGTGCTGTAATGAATTCATTACAGCATTGTTTTCAGTTACATTTTTCGTTTATTGGTTGTCAGTACTGACCACCGATCCTTTCAATTTTCAAATCAAATTCCGTAATCTGTCAAATTTCGTAAGTTACACCAACTGTCAAGACACAATACGAAAGTCACTAATCTGAATTTTTATTTGAAAATCAGGAGTATTTTACAAAACTTGACTCAAATAGAGAAAATATCGTCTAAAACTCGTGGCAGAAGGCATGCTCTCGAAAACTCGCTCCTTCGTCGCTCGTTTTCGAATTTTGCATTCGTGTTGGAATAGGAGTTCATTCTGCAACTTGTTTCAGAATATACTATTTCTATTTCAATATCGCAATGAGTTCATTATAGTTCTAAAATCAGTGCTGAAATTAACTCGTAACAGCATTGTTTCCAGTTATATTTTTCGTTTTACGGTTGTTAACACTGACTATTCCGATCTTATCAATTTTGAACACACGTCAATTCAAATTCCGTAATCTGCCAATTTTCGTGACAGTCTTACCAACTGCCGAGATAAAAGACAAAAGTCACTAGGATGTATTATATGAATTTATCATTGAATTTCGAGAGTATTTCTCAAAATGGAGAAAATATCGTCTAATATTCATTGGCAATTCCAACACAAACACGAAATTCGAAAATGAACGAGACAGAATAAGAGACAATAACTTATAATACTCGTACATACGACTTATTTCAACACCAATTCATCTAAAAACTCGCCACTTCATGGCTTGTTTTTGAATTTTGAACTATTTCCCTTTCGCGTGTGGGTTTTCTTGTGATTCTTTGCACAAATCTGGAGTAGACGATTTACAAACCTTTTTTTCTAGTTTGTGGAAAAAGCTATCGACACATGAGAGTAGTAGGTGGGAACGAAGCCAACGCACACGAGTTTCCCTGGTTAGTCGGCCTAACGAGAGGTGGGGAGTTCCAGTGTGGCGCCAGCTTAATCACGAAAAAACACCTCTTAACCGCCGCTCACTGCGTGAACGGGTAAGCTCTCAAAAATACAAATAAAATTTCGAAATCACCTATTCCGCACTCGACGAGCTGCCACTGGTCGACATCGCGATCACAGAACACCTTCTTTCCGCAGATTCGACATCAGAGACTTGTCTGTGGTCCTGGCCGACCACAACCGGGTTTCCCCGAACAGGCTCTCGACGATAGTCGTCAGGGGTGTGAAAAGCATCAGGGAACACGAGCGTTTCGACAAGTACAGCTACAACAACGACATCGCCGTGCTGGAGATGGACAGCCCTGTCGACTTCACGACCACAGTGCAACCTGCCTGCCTTCCACAGAGAGGTAAGTTCGAATTTTAGGCTCAATTTCTTTTTTTGACGTGATTTTTTTGCAGCTGCGGACTACGGTGGACGAGATGCAGTGGTGGCAGGGTGGGGAAAAACGGGTGAAAATGAGATTACGTCTAATATCCTGAGGAAAGTTACGCTTCCAGTGTGGACCAAAGACCAATGTTTGAATTCTAATTACGGGCGGAGAAAAATTTCAGACAACATGTTCTGCGCAGGGTTTTCCGGTGGAAAAAGAGATGCTTGTCAGGTAAACTATTCATTATGTTGGTAGCACTGACAAATACGCGATTCATCATTTTAAACCTACAAAAAACTCGCCAATATAAACCGTTCAACGAAATGAACCTGTAAAAACTTTTCAAAATAGCGAAAGTAAATCATCCTCGAAGTGAAATGCATTCCGTAATATTTCAAATACACACAATAACATAGGTTGAAGAATATGTTATCCAAGAAGCTTTTCAACTTACATCTTTCGGTCTCCTGAAGGAAAAACTCAGATGATAATCCAGACGCTCACTTTCATTTTCAGATAATCGGCTATTTGTTTGTAAAATTCCACACTTTAAGAGATAGAACTTCCCTTATTTAAACACACACAATATAAAACTTTGCGATACTTCTGACGCCAATCGCCATATTATTTTTTATATTTTTTAATCTATGTTCAATCCATCCATAGAATAGACACCACAGAACATTAATACATAGACATATTATTTCGTGGATTGAGCCGTCTATGGTCCATTCAAGTCTTAATCATAGACTGAGAAGATAGAGGTTAATCTATGGTCACGACTTTTAATAAGATTAGGTTAAGCTTTACAATAATAATTAAAATAATATTTCTTATAGGGAGATAGTGGGGGCCCCTTGCACATGAATAATGCCAACAGTGGTGTAATGGAAATAATTGGTGAGTTTTTTTATACGTTTGAAAATCGTGAAAATGTCTGATTCGATTATTTTTTTAAGGTCTCGTTTCTTGGGGAAGAGGATGTGCCAGACCCAATCTGCCTGGTATTTACACCAAAGTCAGTAATTATTTAGAATGGGTGAATCGAGCTATAAATGGAGAATGCCTGTGTCGACCCCAAAGGTTTTCTTAATCTTCAACTCAACAATATTACTGAAATTCTGCCTTGCGATGCAGAAAAGCACCTGTACATCTTATAGATGACCTTTAAATCCAGACGGAGCAGCACATTATTGTTTCTAGTCAAAATGTATACCTTTCACAGTTTGTTGAATTCAACTCGACTATGTATATTGAACATATTGTTATTTAATGTATTAAGCTTGTAAATAAATGTCGATTATATTATCAAGTCTTATTACGTTATGGTCCCAGAAGCAACCGAAAAAAACACCAAACATGCGTCAACGGCATTTTATTCCTTAGATGGATAAAAAATTATCATACACTAAGATAGTCGTTTTGATTTGTAAATTCTAATCAACAATAAATCCATATATTTCATCGAATACAAATTATAACCGTACCTCGCATCCTCTGTGAAAACGATCACCATTCTCCCCACCTCGAACATAACCTAGCTCAACAATATTCAAATTTGTGTCTGGTGTCTATTAGGCACAATTGTGACTCAAATTCAATTTTCTTTAATATCTAAATGGATGAAGACTTTCTGGTGTTACAAAAAATATCTCATGCGAATATGAATAACCCATTTTCTCCTACGAATTGCGAAACGCATTTGATATCGTTAGCAAGTGATAATACTTCAGGGATATGCTAAGAAATTATGTAAGCTAAAATATTATCACCGCAGACTGTACTAGATGATGAGCTAAGCAGCAACTCTAACCAGATATCTATGGACTCGATCCGAAAATCCAACGTTCAATACAATAATAACTAATCTAAATGAAAAAGTGCGACAAAGAATTAACATATCAAAATCTCGATATTCATCAAGAAAAGAATGAAAGATCAACGGATCAACAAAAAGAATGATGAACATTGAGACTGTAACTTTACTTAACGATAATATAAATCGATTTGAATGTATAAAAAAGTGTAAGCCGACTTTACACTCAATATAACGAAATAATATTCAATAAAGCTTCGAGTTCGAATACAATATTCAAGTCTCACACGTCCTACCCACCAAAGTCACTTAGCCCTATAAAATACCCTTATCCTAGGAAAAAATTTGTTTGGGGAACTTCCGAAAATGGGAACCTGAGCGAAACGGGCACTAACTGCCCAAAATTTCCTTCGGAAAATGAATTATTCATAAAACCTATGTATAGACGTGAAAAACAGTATCGTCAAAAGCAGGAACCACGGTCACTTCCTTTTACGAAAAGGAGGAGCCCTGTAGCTGGGCGGAGTCAGCAACGGGAATTCTCGTTGGTACGAAGGTCCTGGGTAATGGTCCCACCACGCGTTGCTCGCAGGCACCGGTTGGCACATGACGGGAGACGTGGCAACGCCGCCTGGCTCGTAGGGCGGCTGCTGGACCATCAAGAACGTGGGGGAGGGCACTGAGTGAGAGTAGAACGGCTGTGAGGGCGTGGCCTGTTGCTGGGAACGCCCCCACACTATTTGCTAGCAACGCTGGCTGTTCCAGTGGTTCATGTAGTCCTGATAAGTCACTGTTATTTTTTCACTTTGATAACGGGTCAGTTTTATTGTGCGACGGACCTCGTTCGAAATGGCAGCTTTGTAACCCCCCTTGCGCAACAGGGAATCGATCGTTTGAAGCTGATCCCACCCTGCAAAAACACCAATTCATGTGAAGAACTCAATCAGACAGAGAACACACTATTTCTACAGTTAATGAACAAAACACCAAAGACTAAACAGACTAAAATAATGTCCAAATAAAGAGAAGACTGAAAATTAACAATGCAAAACAACCAAGGCAGAAGGTTAATCGATTTTTAGAAATGTTACTGCAACAACTTTTATGAAAAATCATAAGAAACCTCAACAACTACCTGAACAGACTATTTCATTTTCTTCCATAAAACTTTTACAAAAAGGCTCAAATACCTTTAACGGTTGATTAGATTTCATTTTAAAGGTTTCGACAATATTGTCATTCACAATGAAGACGACACTGTTTCCAGGGACACCGAACATAATGACTTGTCTCTCGAGGAGGTACCTTATCTGTCCCCATCTTCACATCAATGAAAAATTAACACATTCACCTTTCCAATTGTCTGAGCTATCTATATTACACTGAGCAAAAAAATTAACGCACATTCTGAAAATCTCAATTTTAATGAAAGTTAACTCTACATTGACTTATTTTTTATGTTCTCTCTTGGGTCAAATTGTGTTGCATAGTGATCAAGTGTAGAAAATCAAACGAAAGAAAAACTATTGATCACTAGAATTGATGGAGAACAACTGATTTTAGAATGGAGCCAATACATTCAAAATCTGATAATATCATCTTTTTTTATTCCTGCTGCATCTGTATTGAAGAAAAACGTTGAAAGTGGATAACATATGCTTGCATAATTCTGATAAAAATAATTATCATTGAGAACACCTTCAGTTGTAGAATAAATTTGAGATTTCCATAATGTACGTTAATTTTTTGCGCAGTGTATTATCAACGTTACGTTCTTTACTTATTTTCTCATTTATTTCTTCTTGAATTTTTGCCAGTTCGATTCTCTGGCATCTTCAAGAGTTCGTCTTTCTTAACAATTGATAGTTAGGCATTTCATTGAAGTAATTTTTCTTTAAGAAACTTCAAAGAAGTTAAATCATAGATTGTTAAAAACTAACATTCTAAAACTTCATTCTCACTGAATTCACGATGCTCCAAATTTAAATTCTGACATGAACCCATCCGATATGTTAGTTTCACTCATTTTTTTGTAATAAAAGGGTTCCTTACCTTGCTCAGAGGCAACCTCAGGTAAATATGTAGCAGTCCTCTTATTTCCTTTCTCGTTAATGAACTCGATTCTGATGCCGTGGACTCCAACCTCCCAATCAAGATAGTCATCTCCATCCTCGAAATGTCTCAGAATAGAAACGGACACACTCAGTTTTGGAAATTCATCCCTGGTCACTGGGCTGAACCGGGAATCCTTAAAAGCACTGGTGATTGCGTACTCTCTGAGTCCGGACTGCAAATTCATGGCATTGAAGGTGCCGATGCACCCTCGAAGCCTCTTGTCCTTGCCAATAGCCCATGTCACAAAGAGAGGACTGAAATGAACAAGAAAATCAATCTTCCAATTCAAGAAAATTACACTTAGAGATGGTTCAGGAATCGAGAATCGAATCTATTTATAAAGAATGAACGAATTCGGAAATAACAATAGGAGCACTGACCTCTTGTTAAACGAAACGTCACTGTGAAAAGTGAATTTCAAGTTGGAACAAAGGTTGTCAACTTACTAGGCATCATTACTGAAAGACGGAGTTTTTGGGGGAGCGAGGTTATACAGATGACAATAGAGTACATCAAAACAAAAGAAGCACATCTCGGGTAAGGCGACCATTTGTGAAATGGAGGTGCCGTTGCAAGATGGTACACTGGATGAATTATTCAATTTCTGTTTCTTGGTTCCGCAACAGCCAGTAGCCATACTTCCAGTCCGATTCTAACAAACCCAAACTGATCCACCGAAAAACTCGTCTACGTCTGCCCGACACCGTTCCCAAACCTTTGAAGTCGCTCGGGGGCAAACGCACACAAAGAACACCTGATTTCTGCCTCCACGGTCCTCCAATCTACAATCCTTCGTCTCCCAATCAAACAATCGGACTGAAAAATCGGAAGAGAGATGGGCGATCACCTGTCACTCCTGTCAGTGTCATAGAACCAACATCTTTACGATAGGATTAAAATTCCATTCCTAAAATCTCTGAATCCTGATCGAGTTAATTGGGTTAGGACGATCATTTACTTGAGAAACTCATAATAATTTTTTTATTTGCTGAGCGTTTTCGTATGCTTTTGTAACAATCTGTTTTTGTCTCTATGGTTTCACCCGTTTCTGGAAATAAATTTCATCATGAGAACATAGAAAAGAAAACATTTAATGTGGAAAATTCTACAACACGAAAATTTCAACTTTTCCGAAACTTTTCTGATATTGTAGAATATGGAAAACTGTGATCTTGTACAGTGCTACAACAGAGGATGTGGCCAAAAATTCAATCCAAACGAAAATAAAGAAGGTTCGACTTACATGAAAATTATATTAAGTAGATATATCAAAATTTTAATTGTAGATTCTTGTCGCCACCACCCAGGAGATCCATTTTTCCATGACGCTTATAAGGGTTGGTCTTGTTGCAATAAAAAATGTACAGATTTCACGGAATTCTTGAATATAAAAGGGTGCACAGTTTCCTTTCATTCCAACGTCAAACCTCCGGAACCAGAGAAACCAAAAGTTCCGGAACTAGATGCCTGTGAAGTAATTGAAGTTAAGCCAATAGTTCCAAACACTCTTCCCAGACCACCATTTGATACTCCAATGGTAAATTTAATATCAATACATTTGAAGTTACATCAAATCTATTTTATTCAATTGTCAAAGAAGTTTGCATGAGGACGTTTGAGAAATGTTATGAATACTATTGATAGTATTTTTTTCATTGCTATGGAGACTTTGATGAAGCCAGAAATAGCACCTTCTCTGAGGCAACAAGTATTCAATGTTAAACCCGAAGAAAAGACTGATGATACTGGAATTGCTATCGGAACATCTTGCAAAAACGGAGGCTGTAAAATATCCTATCAGGGAGTTCAAACCAACGATTCTAAGTGCATTTACCATCCAGGTTATCCTGTCTTTCATGAAGGTTTGAAGTTTTGGTCGTGTTGTAAGAAGCGAACAACTGATTTTCAGGCTTTTTTGGATCAGGTAGGATGCAAAGAAGGAAATCATTTGTGGAAAAAGGAGGTAATGATTTCAGGAATAGTGCATCAGAGAAAATTTTCATCAGTCCCTTTTATTTACAGGGTGGTGACAAAAGCACCGTGCAATGTCGTTGGGACCACCACCAAACTGCTTCCCATGTTATAGTTACTATTTACGCAAAACAGTACGATGTAGCGGAAAGCACAGTAAAACTGAATCCTATAAGATTAAGTGCCAATTTGAATTTTCCTACAGACAATACCAGTTTTTCTCTTGATATAGAACTAAAAGGGGTAATATTTACATACCAACTTCCAACATTTCATCTAATAGTCGGTGATTTCAGATTGTCGATGTGGAAAAATCCAAAGTCACAATGTACGGTACAAAAGTAGAAATCACCTTGAAGAAAGCCGAACCTGGAAGCTGGTCAAAGTTGGAAGTACCTAGAATTTCTAACGTCACCAATGAAGACAAAAAAACCGAAGAGAATGGTGATAAAGAATTGACTGCGGCAATTGATTCAGTCGATCTGAGCGACTTATAAATTCTGTAATTGCCCTCAATTGTATCGAATCGTACAATCAAATTTTGTAAGTGAAATAAAATGCTTTTATGAAAAGATGTTGTTTTCGGTTCATTGAGAGGCTTATGGTTATTCAACATTTATTTACAATGCCTACACTAAAGGAGTCTATATCACATTTATAAAATATATCAATAGTAGATGTTTGGAATGCACATGTTAGAATATTGTCTACAAACTTTAGTATTGTTTTTTCAGGAATTTCCTAGGTAAATTGCTATGTACAATGAAATACCAAAGGATCAATTCAGAAAAACGAAAGAAAGAATTTGAAATTTTGTTTCCGAGTAAAATTTTGAATACATATGCATAATAGGATAAGTTTTCGATAAATTGCATGAATAAGAAGTTGATCATTTGAGAATATATCAAATTAAATTCGAAAATTGATCAGTGCTATATATTATGATTAAAAAACAATTACGTAAACGAAAACAATGACCATAAAATATCATAAATAATATATCACAATTGGTGAAAAAAGTTTATGATTAAATTGACAATTGGGTATAAACATTTAAAATATTCATTATATAATAAATAAGTTCTTCATTAAAAATTTCATAAAATAAAGATTAAAACACAACAAAATAAATTAATTTCGATATTTTCAATCATTGTTACCGGTTTTGTTCATATTATAACTGGACAATTAAAATTATCACCAGTTCAAATTGTGCTTTCGATAAACAATTACATTTTTAAAATGAAGAGTAAAAATCACTCTAAGTTAAAAATCAATATCACAATGAAAACGTTAGAGTTAGTATGCAGCAAATAAACACTACCAAGTGTCTCAGTATGGTTTATACTCCGCTATAAATACTCATATAGGAAAATATAATCTATCAAAATTCAATACTATACAAATCAAATTCATCAAAAAGTATGGGTATCTCACATCGAATATATATATCGTAACCACTTCCAGCTACGTACAAAACGGGATTCATCTTAAATATGTATTCTTTCGACTCAACCAGCCTGCTTGAGGGTAGCGTAACAATTCTGACAAACCCTCACCGGCTTCAATATCCTCAACCTGGATATCTCACTTTCGAACCTGCTGCATTTGGAACAAAACACCTGGCCGCAGTTCCTGCAGTGGTGCTTCCTCTCGTAAATCGTGAACCTGATGCTGCAGTTTGCGCAGAAGTCCGCCCCCTCGTCCTTCAGCCAATGATCGGCAGCGCCCCGCCCAGGCTGCTCGGTCACGCTCCACGAGAAGACACGCCCCCTCGTGTCACCCACGTACACCGTTCTGTGATCCCTGCGGGACAAACGTGGCGTTTTCGAGCGAACACAAATCGAGAGGGGTGCGGGGAAAAGTCAGTTTGCACCAACATTCCTTAAAGTTGAGGATCTCTTAAATCGATTGACAGTTGCACGAATATCACTCAAAAAGAAATCTCACGTAAGGGACCCTTAGTGATTTTTCAGTTTTTCATGTTATTGAACTTCATCCTAGCTCAATAAAGGCATTTCAAAGATGATAGTTGTCGTTTCCTTAACCTAGCTTTACTGTCATTTTGCTAGTTGAAATTTCAAATTTTTTGCTATAATTTCACAGAAAACAACGAATGTTCAGTCAGTTTGACAAATTATTTCAGGTTATAATCCCATCCTTAAATTCGAGGTTAGGTTTAAGGATCGAAACGTCACTTAAATATTTAAGGATAAGGATATTTCGATCCTTATATCTAACCTCAAATTTAATTAACCCTAAATTTAAATAGTTCGATCTAGTGATATTTCAGTTTTTCATGTTGTTTAACTTCTACCTAGTCCAATGAAGCCTTTTCATTGGCTGGCCGGATGCAGATGATAGTTGTTATTTCCTTAACCTAACCTCACTCTACTGTCATTTCGTTTCGATAATTTCATGCAACAGACGGAGAATGGCTTGTTGAAATTACAATTTTATGGATTTCCATATTGGAAATGAATAATTTCTCTTCATTTATGATCTGCAGCGATCTTCGAAAATATGAAGTTGCGAAAAATTATCGCATGGTTGGCGGAACCTGGTTTGAAAAAGCTCTCTCTTTATCCAGAAGATTTTATTATACGTTGAAGTAATCTCTAATAAAAATTATTACACACGATTGATAGAAAACAAATGTTCAGTCAGAGTGACAAATTATTTTAGGTTATAATCCCATCCTTAAATTTGAGGTTAGGTTTAAGGATCGAAACGTCACTTAAATATTTAAGGATAAGAATATTTCGATCCTTAAACCTAACCTCAAATTTAAGGATGGGATTATAACCTAAAATAATGTGTCAAACTGACTGAACATTTGTTGTTTTCTATCAATCGTGTGTAATAATTTTTATCAGAGATAACTTCAATGTATAAAAATATATTCTGGATAAAGAGAGAGCTTTTTCAAACCAGGTTCCCCACAACCATGCGATAATTTTTCGCAACTTCATATTTTCGAAGATCGCTACAGATCATGAATGAGGAGAAATGGTTAATTTCCAATATGGAAATCCATAAAATTGTAATTTCAACAAGCCATTCTCCGTCTGTTGCATGAAATTATCGAAACGAAATGACAGTAGAGTTAGGTTAGGTTAAGGAAATATCAATTATCATCTGTATCCGGCCAGCAAATGAAAAGGCTTTATTGAACTAGGGTGAAGTTAAACAACATGAAAAACTGAAATATCACTAGATCAAACTATTTAAATTTCGGGTTAATGAAATTTGAGGTTAGGTATAAGGATCGAAATATCCTTACCCTTAAATATTCAAGTGACGTTTCGATCCTCAAACCTAACCTCAAATTTAAGGATGGGATTATAACCTAAAATAATTAGTCAAACTTACTGAACATTTGTTGTTTTCTATGAAATTATAGCAAAAAATTTGAAATTTCAACTAGCAATATGACGGTAAAGCTAGGTTAAGAAAATGACAACTATCATCTTTGAAATGCCTTTATCGAGCTAGGATGAAGTTCAACAACATCAAAAACTGAAATATCACTAAGGGTCCCTTACGTAAGATTTCTTTTTGAGTGACATTCGTGCAGCTGTCAATCAATTTAAGGGATCCTTAACTTTAATGAATGTTGGTGCAAACGGGTCTGAGCGAGATTGTTAGCATATGAAATCGGTGCGAGGAGATGCGATGAAAAAAGGTACGATTGTAAAAATGGAGTACTACGAGGGAAGGTGTTATGAGGAAATAAAGTGTACGAGAGACAGGCAAAAACACTGATTCTGTTTCAACGAAAAAAGATGGTATAGAAGGAGATGAATGAAGTGTACTCACTTTGATACTGCTAAGGCTGTTATTGATGCAGGTTCTGTATTGTCTTTCCTATCATAAGCCGTATGCATTGTTAATTTGCTCCTGAAAACCAGCTGTCTCTGCCACTTGTGTCCTTAAAAATTGCATAAACATTCATTAATATTAAGCATTAAATTTAACGAGAAAAACAAACCTGGTCGTAAAATATTCGAAGGATTTATAGCTTTCTTTTTTGCTTCTGGTATAATAACAAAAGAATCCGTCAAGCTTGTATCAGATTTACTTGTTCTTATCCCTGATGCTTCATCCACCTCTAAGCTGTTATTATCCGTACTACTACCACCTGAAATACGAGTACCGATATAAAATAACTCAACGCATGATCTTCAATTCCTTACCTTCGCTCTTACGTAAATTTCCATGAATTCTTGATCGTCTTCTCCTTGCTGGAACTGGAGGAGATAGCGGTGTTACCTCCTCAGTATCGCTACAAGTGTCCTTTTCATTTTGCTGCTCGTTCCTCCATTCTTTGGTGCTCTTTTCCTCTCCCACTATCTTCGGGATCTTTCTCGAGTTGCTGTCTTCCGACAAACTGCTTTCAGATCCGGATTTCATGAGGCTACCGCTCGAACTTTCGTTCGAAACGTTTATTTGTTTCACCAGCTTGTGATTTATCATTTTCGGTTTGCTGTCGACCGATTTGACTTCTCTCAGTTGCTCCTTGAACATCTGGTTCGATTCTTCGTTTGGCACTTGAACATAGTCGATGCACCACATCTGGAAATAAAGACAAGTTTGTTAGCAACTAGATGCTCTGACTATTTCAATAAAATGAAGCAGGGACTTGAAAGTAGTCGAATACACAGAAAAATAAAGATTTTTCACTCACTCTGGTGACGCCATCTGTCGATCCTGTCATAATGACGTTCAGAGGGTCCCACTCGTGAGTCTGCGAGAAAGAAACACACAAAATCTGTTGCATCCTGTCGGCCCTTCCCACACAAGTGTTCACGCTCGCCAGTTCGTCACCGTTGATGCTCCACACATGCAACCAGGTGGCAGCACAGGTCGCTATGTCACCTGTCAAATCGTTGACAGCCACTGCGGCGATCGGACCTGCGTGACCCCTCAACTGGCGCACGAACATGCCTCTGGACAGGTCCCAGACAATGGCCGTGCAGTCTCTAGACCCCGAAATTATGACGTTATAGGCAGGACTTGCAGCCAAACAGGTTACGGCGTCGGTGTGCCCGTATAGGTTATGTTTTATGCTCAGGGACTTTTTCCTGGCTTCGTACTCCCAAACTGTGATAACCTACAAAAATTAATTATGAGATGGATTCTTGAGGAGGACTAATAGTAAACTTACAGTGCTTGTCCCAGCGGTTACAATCAATTTCGGGGATGGGGTTACACAAGCCAATATCTCCCCGTTGTTCTGGATGGCACTTTCGCACACAAACACTGCCTTGTCACTTTCGTAATTTCCTATCCTCAACGAGTGATCGGCAAAACCCCATGCGACATATTTGTTATAGGTTGGTGGTATTAATACCTTATTTTGTTCTACCGCCAACACTGCTTTATCGATATGTAAGATCTGACCAACAGGACTCTTCACCTCTGAAATTAAATCAATATAACAGTACTATAGGCGCATTTTAAGAAGAAATAAAATAAGAAACACTATGAAAAGTCCAATAAAAAGATAAATAAAGATATAAAAATGAAATAAGATAATATAAGAATTAAAATAAAGTTGGCCCAAATATAGTGCCTTCATTTTAGCTTTAACCCTTGAATGCACTATGTTGCCATTTGGCAACATACCAATTTTCAGCTTGTACCTTCAATACAGAAAACTATTTATTCGTTTTTTCGCTATGTTGTCGTATGGCAACACAGTGCTGGCCTGTAATTATAGCCGCGGCTTGTCTCTAGTGTTCTGCGACTTGAAAATCGCGAAAACTGTGAAGACATTCACGCATGCGTTGAAGTTTGAGTGATTCGTAGTTATTTGAAAGTGCGAAAAATGTGGTGTTGCTCTTTGCCTGAGTAAAAACAATAATTGTTTCAAAAATTTCGATAACCACTGATCCCTATGTTTTCATGTTCATGTTTTATTTAAACCAAATTTGTGCAATGTAGCCATCTGGCAGCAAACCGAACTTCTTCACATAGTAAATGAAATTTTATAGTTGGAATTTTTTTATTATTTTTCTGTTATTTCCCACTGATTCACGAGGTGAATCCGCTATTCGGGACTCAAAAATAAAAAATCGTGCATTTAAGGGTTAAACCGAGAATCGTACCTTTGATTGGTTGGAGAGATGGCCTCAGGTTGTCCAGATGATGGAAGAACAGCTTTTCGGGTTGGGGAACAGCGAAAGCTTGAACTAATGAGCTGGTATCGATAACGGAGCTCCTATTGTTGTAATTATTCCCCATTTTCTTGCAAGGGTGGGGTTTTTTAAACAACTGCTTGGGAATCTGTCCAAAGTTGTTGATGAATCCGATGGTCGCATTTTTTTTCAAAGGATCATCGATACTAAAAAATTATCATTGAGAACGTACTAAAAAAAAATTCCTCACAACACTCACTTGTAGATATCCACATTTCCTTCGTAAAACAGATGGTGGAAAACATTCACAGCATCTACAGCCGGTTGGCCTTGTTGTTTGTAACCGAAAATAAGATCAATCCAATGGTGTAAGTTTTGGGATACATAGTCGCACTCTAGAGCCATTCTATGCACCCTTATAAATTCTCTGGTGTCTTGTTTAGCCCAAGGAGGTAGCACGACATCTCCTAAAGCTACCCCATTCTGCTTGACGCCTAAAACATTAAAAGTTTGTTTTTAAATCGTTTAGCGAGGATTTAAAAGGAAAATGTACCTAGATCGAATTGATTACTGTTCTCTAAAAACTCTGGCAAGTAGAAAAACTCCGGAATGAGCTCCTTAACATCTGCCATGTTGTGTTTCGAAGCAGACAACCATGCTTCTTTCACAGAATGGAACATCCTATCGGCTAGATCGAAATGACCACCTTGTAACTTCAAAAAATGCTGAGTGAAAGGCTCGATCCTAACCAAATACGAACAAACGATCATAGCGCTTGAATAATGAGTTCCATAATGATATGGGGGCGTTTCCCCATGGGGATCCTCCCATTCCTGAAAATAAAACAATGTTTTCAAAATGGGCAAAAATTCTAGTATCAAAAAGAAGTGATCGTACCTTGAACCTTTTCTTGAACTGTTCGAGCCTCTCGGGACTCTGGGCCCCCATCGGTTTCGTGAAATCCCTGAACGTCGAAGGATGGGTGAGATCCAACTCTTCCGTATCGTAATCGGCAAGTATCCAAGGGAACACGGGATACTGCATAAGATCGTTATAAGATCGACCGGCCAAAGTGTTCAGATACATGAGGTACTGGAAATTTGAGATTTCTCCCCTCTGGAATCAAACGAATCATTTAAAAGAACAATAGGTGAATAGAGAGAGATTCAATCTTTTAAATATTGTAAATAATCAAGAAAAAGTAGATTTTTTTTTTCAACTTACCACCCATCTTTGTGTTACTGTTGTTTCTCCGATCAGATTGCTGAGTAGTCCTGTGGCCTGCTCGACATTGGCAGTTTTCTTCTGACCAGCCACCGACTGTTGAGCACTATCTGATAAACCAGTGGCGGAGGCCATGAAACGTTGATAAACTTTATTTCGGGCTTTTCTCGGAAAAGCCAACAAATAGTTTCTACCATCTCCTGAGAAAACTTCCAAAGCCATGGGCTGAAGCAGATATCTTCTCTTGTGAACTTCTCTGCAAAACATTAAAACAAATTAAAATATTCATAGTAATGTGTTACCAAAAATTACAACTTCAAAGAGTCATTAAAGAAAAAAATGATTACCTTATGTCATCGTATGAAAACCTGGAGCAATGCCTCATAGCTCTAGACCTCCTAGGCGAACCAGGATTCGGTAAAATAGGCTCATACTCATTCTCATTATTCGAAACGCTTTCTATATCCCTTATCTCTCGATTCTTCAAAAGCGTAAATCCATCAACTACGTAACAATGCTCTTGCCCGAAAAGCAGCAAACCCTCTGTTGTATCCAAGCCCTGAATCCTAGCACATCTGAACATATAGGTTATCTAAGACAAAAACAAAAAATTAAAGCAACAATTGAGCCTTTTTTTTTTCTTTATACCTTCTCGTTCTCCTTCAACAATCTCATCAATGTTTGATTATCCGGTGCTATTGACGGTTGCTCTTCCTCTGCGTCATTATCGTCCTGTCCCTCTTCAGGATCTGATTTTAACCTGGTTAAGGGTGGAAGAGCTGTTAAAGGTAGAGGAGACGGTGAAGGTTCTTCAATTACGCTATCTGACCTTTCAGGCTCTGTTAGACCTGATATGCTGTATTGTTGGTGTGCCTGAACAGCGTAGTAGTATTCTTTGCTGTGATTACTAGTTGCAACCTGCGAAATCATCAGATTTATCACTTAAAACACTCACCGTAAACGAAACTTTCTGACAGTCAAAAAAAGAAGGTCAACACAAACTGGATATTCAAGATAATGATGGAAATAACAATAAGAAAAGAGAATTTTACTCACCTTATACTTGGGAGCCCCTTTTTCATGCTCGGGCCTGTAAGGATAATGCAAATAAAAGAGATCGTTCTTCATTGTCTTTTTCCTCATTCGATTGGGGCCCTCTGTCATGTCCAACATCCATTTGTCCAAATGACACGGTTGCAAGGGCCCCCACAGTCCCCTCTCCCTTGTAAGTTCGTTTTCTGTTTGAAGCCATTCTTGGTGAACGTATCTTTGAGTGTGTTGAGTTGTGTTTTGATGCTGTTGTCTCCTTGTTTCGATCAGCTCTCTGAAAAAAAAAAAAAACTCATGTCCATTGGAATATTGAAGATAACCCTCTGAAGACAAGCTTTATAAACTTGTTTATTTTATAAAATTTCAATTTTTTGTAATATGTATGAATTTTTTAAGAAAACTGGAATACTAACTCTCTTGAATAGCAAGATTGGAAATTGCCCATCTTTTCAAAGGGAAAAAAAACGACAAAACCTTCCTAAAACTCAACAACATCTTGTGCATTCACAATAATTGAGACAAAATCATTTAATAATTACCCCATTCTGTGTGACAAATAACTTCATTTACTGTTGAGATAAGGTTATTCTTAAGAGTTTTAATGATTTTTAGAAGATCCATAATTTAGATGAGTTGAAAGTGGAAACTTAACAAACATTAGTAACTTTATTGAGTCATTTCAGAACTTCAAACCATCTTTTTTACTGTCACTTTGTCATTAAAATACTTGAATTAAATGAATGAATGATAAATTAAATGAATAAAGATCAAGAATAAACAGTTAACCTAAAATTAAAGTTAATAATCTATGCATAAATGTCATTAAATCTGTCAAAATATTGACTTAACCTCTTAAAACATAAAATGCTGACATCTCCAATCTTTCATTGCACCTACCTCATGAGCACGACATGATTGATCATCCACTGCAACGCTTGCTTCTTTCCCATCCTAACCTTGATCCTTAAGGTCTCCTCCTTCCTGACCTTCGTTCTACTAGCTAGTCGAGTCAAACCTCCTGTAACCTTATGAATTTTGGACTGGATCTGATTATGAAGTTCCCAAGGCACCCGATAAGTAGCCTTTCTCTCCATCTCCACGTAGTTGATCCACAGTTTCGAAGAAGACTCGAACACTTGGTCCCTTACGATTGTGAGATCCGGAGCTTTTTGATTGGGGCCCGGGTTTGCCAGGGTAACCTTGAACACCTCTTCGATGGCTGGTTTCTTGCACACATACACTTCCTCCCATACCCTTAAAGCAGCGCCTGCCATCAAGTTACGACCTTGGTGCGTGTTTAAACACTCGTCTCTGGATTCAAGGTCACTACTCGGGTTTACATGCCATGTAGTTTTTACGTTGGATTCGAGCATTACGCGCATGTCAGCGGTCAGCTGCAGCAGGCAGTACGTCAGACAACCTATGAAGTCCAGCTCGTGATTGCCAGCTCCGAATATGATCAGTCTAGAAGAGATAGAAAAGGAGTTTCAAATCGAGGGATTTTGGATCTCTAGATTCAACACGTACCTATTATTTGTGAGTTTATGCAACGCTTCCAAAACAGACATCTGGTCTGCGATAGTCTCCGTAGATCTAGATAGCAAGAACAAGATGCATCTGTTCAGGCAATGGTACAAGCATTCCAAGGACAAGTTCCCAGTTCTCCTCTTAGCTTGTCCGATCAACTTGATGATGAAATCGAACACATCGTGGGGATCTTTCTGCAAGGACCCCATCCACAGCTTGTCCACTATCCTAGCGGTGAGATAAAACACGTTTGGGGCCACGTGTTGGATGTGAGCGTTTGGCAAAGGTACAATCGGTATGGCTGCTTGATCTCCGACCAACATATCGGCAGCCAAAAGGTGATCCATCAGTATGACCAACACTTCAGTTTGGTAACAGGTTTGTTGGTACGGTGTGGAGTTTTCGGGGAAGGCATCTAAAGCTAAATCTATCACAGGTGAGGTTTTTCCGGTGTTCGACAAACTCAAGGAATCTACCACTATAACCCGGATGAAATCCATTATGTACTGTCGGGAAGGATGGGTTGTAAGAGCTTCTTCTTCGATAGGCGTTTTGGGAACCACCACTATACCATCAACTTCTTCCCCGATAGGGGTGGAAGATCCGCTATCTTCGGAACTATCGAAAGAGGAGGCAGGTAAAGGGAATAAGACCGACGCTAAGGCACCTAAGACTTCAGACGACATAAAAATTGGCATTACTTCCGGCATGTTGTGATAAAGTTGAAACAACACCTGAATTATTGAAATCGTGTGATTTTGAAGCCATTCCGGAAGGTTGTTCACATCCGAGTGTACAATATGCCTGGCCATACTCAACAACACAACTATAGCTTCTTGGCACAAGTTCACCCTAGGCGCTACGGTGCTTATAGGCTGATTGTTCAAGGTGGAGCCCCACAAAAACGCCCACACCGTATCCAAATCGAACTTTTTCTCGCTGGGTAACATCTTGATCGGCTGTCCCATCATGAGAGCTGTCAACAGGAAATACACCTCTGGAACTTCCAAATGATCGGGAAGCAACCAGTCAAGGTACCTAAAACCTGGAACGTGAAGCCCTTCGGACTTCGAATCGTTCCCATACGTGGTCCCGGCTTGGTGAACACCCAGTATGACCGCCATTTTGTTCTGGGTTATCTGCTCTATGTTCCTCAGCCATCCGCCATTGCAACTACCTTCTCGGAATCTAAAAAATAAATGAAACAATGCTAACCAAAACTTGTGATCGCACATTTAAGGTTAGAAATTTGACAGTTTGTACTTGTCAATGAATATTTGATTTTGAGTATATTCAGTTTACAATTAAGAATTACTAATATTCATTTTATTTATTTTTTTATCTTAATTCCAGTAAATATGTTGAACTCAATATTTCTGTTTTATTTCATACGTTGTTTCGATTCGTCTTAACCTAACCTACCTATTCATGAGTGTAGGATTAGCACACATAGCCACCAAAATTCTCAATCCCCAGACAACAGTGGTAGAATGAAGATGAGGTTGCATGAAGAGTAGGATCCAATCAAACCCTAAAGTTTTGCTGATCTCCTCGCTGACTGCGTTCCTCTGAGCGAAGATCATTGAATGTAAGAGGCTCAAGCACCGATTCCTCAACAATATACACTCGCTCTCTGGAGCGTTCTCTTGTTCTTTGAGAGAAATACTTTTTTCACCAGGAGTTGACGAAGAAGGAATGGTGGAACATAAGAACTGTCCAAAGATGAGTAGGTCATTCTGCCTCGGTTGTCCACCTAGAAGTACCGACAATAGAGTGAAGAGTATCTGTTTGGTAGGGGGATGCTGGATCTCTGGTATGATGTGAAGGAGTTTCTCGACAAGATTCAGATCGCGCATTATCCAAACGTTTGTTCGTTTCTCGCTTGATTCAGCTGCGAGCTCATACAGGTGCTCCAAGTGGGACTTGAGGAGTTCCCCAGGGGCTTCGTGCCAAACTTCCAAATCGCACAAGAGGTCCTGAAACAATTCGAGATAATTACGATGAAGATATTGACTTTGTCCCCAAACTGACCATTATACATCGGTTTTGCTCACCTGAAATGCCGTTCTATTGGGAATGGCCGAAGATTCCCTACCGCTGTCTATCGTACCCACCAAACTGAAGGTTAAGTGAAGAATGTGCGAATTTAAAAGTGCCCTCTTTCTCCTCAGCAGCATGGCTAATGTCTGATATCCCCTCTTCCTGTCAAGTTCGTTCTGCGCGACCTTGTTACTTCTCACTACGCAAACCAACGCTTTAACACCAGCATATAGACTTTCGATATCTTGAGCCATCGCTATCAAACCCAGGAGAACTGCGCAACCCCCAACAGCATCGATCTGAAAATACGGTAACCTTACAAATGAAGATTTCACTTCCAAACTCATGAAATTAAAATTACCGTAACTGCGACAGGTCTAGGACAAAAGACCCTCACTCCCAAGTACCCAATAACCACGCCTCCAAGTGTACGAGCAGATCCCCCTAAATGTCCAGCAGAATTATGTAAGATCCTTATGGGGGTAGCACTCTCGTGACTGGACATTCCGAGCTGTTTAGCTATCGACTTATTATCGGTACGACTGTAAACTTTCCTTATTTTATTCAAGGTTAAGGAAGAAACCGCTTTAGCATTCAGACCAAAAGCCACTTTTTCCTCGGAGACCAATTGTACGTTGTCAGTATTGTTAAGGTTCGGAGCCAGGAAAGATCCCATATAGTGCGGACCTAGTTGGTACATATGTGTTACAGTCTGCGGAGTTAACACCTGCAATTAAAAATATTTTTTATCCCTACTTCTCGATCACGATTAAATATAACCTACTTCTTCGAACAAATGGCAAGGACCTTGCTTCCAACACAACTTCGAGTACCTCCTCCACGCAGGAGGTGTACCGATGTACCCGTACACCGAAGAAGAAACCGAAAGATTGTTAGAACCTCCTCCAGGGTTTTGGGAAATGTAGTGCATCTTTTGGGAGTGAAGTTGATGTCCATCTAGATACAAGGAGAAAGAGGAATTTTTCAACACCGCCCTGTTAAGGACGACAACAATGTGATGCCACTGCCCTTCCTGAAGAATATCCGGACACCAAACACGAGACCCATTCTCTCCAGATCCTTCTGGTTCCCATTCACCAACATCTAGAAAGAATAATAGCTACTCATTGTTATTTCCTGTAATTTTATTGATTACGCTAAGTTCTGAGTGCTATTTTTTACTTAAATATAAAGTTCCTGTGAGCGGAACAATGTACTTACGACTAGGAATATGAGTCTCTTGCGTTGAAACAATTATCGCCTTATCCCTGGCTGACAAAACAATGGACAGGCACACCAAGTGATCATCTCTTGCACCATTGAAAGTCCTCACGAGTGTGAGGAGCCTTACACAATGAGCGTCAGTTCTTGGATCCGAGAATTTGTCAACGCAAATCCAGGTCGAATAACTCAAACCAGTTTGGGGAGGAAAAATCCTGTCTCCTTAAAATAAAAAAATTCCACATTCCCTTCAATTCGCTCCCTCAAAGTAGAAAGTAGATATTACCTGCTCCTATCCCTCCCAAAACAGTGGTATCCGCATTCGAGACAACGCTGGAAGCGGCCGGAGACTGAGGCGCAATGCTTGGCAAATAAAGACAGCCAAAACCTTCAGCCGACATATCAAACTCTACGAAAGGTGGGAGAGAATAAGACGACTGCGCTCTGAAATCTTTCGGAGTCGTCATGGAAACTAACGTTTTAATCCTCGTTAAAGGGACCGGGCCCCCTACCACCTCCCTCTGTTCCAACGGCAAGCAGTTGAGGGGATTACCTAACCTCAAAAACTGCCTCAGGTTGATCGGTTCCATCGCTTGAGCAGCCAACCTTTCCAAGATGTACTGGATAGGGGTGTGCAGTGGATGGTTCTCGTCTTGCAAGGCCACCGCTGCCAAGGATATAATGTGACTTACCAGACCTTTGTCGCACATCACCTGTTGGTTCTTTTCGCTCCGCACCAGGGATTTTATGATTTCCGCTAGGAGCAGTTGCAAACTTAGGCCTATCTCAGTTTCTTCATCCTGTAATAAAAAAACGTTAATCTATGAAACTATTAAAATAATAAAGACCAGTTAAATCTTTTTCACAATCACGTAATGTTAATTTCCGTTCACCCAATTGAGTGTAAAGGATAAAGTTTCGAAAAATTACCTCAATGCAGGGCAATAGATGCAGCATGACAACCACCACACCAGGATGAACAATTATAGGATCAGGCACAGGAGGATTCAAGTTCAAAGAAGATATAATGCTCCTCTTATTGATATTACTGTTATTAACCTGAAAAATATAGTCTTAGAGCATAAGCTTTGATTGTGCGATCAAAAAATCTGACGTATATTGGAACCAATCAAATTCAATTAATTTGACAGTGCGATCAAAGTTTTTTTAAACCGTCCCTAAAACTCTATACTCACTTGTGGTTCGCATGATGATTGCCTCGAGAGCGAAGGAGACTTAATACTTAGAACTCCAGAGTTTGGTTTGTCATATAAATCCAAAGCCAAATCATACAAAAGTCTGTAGATGATCGTTGAATAAAATAAATGTGCCGGAATATCATCCGGAATCCTGGAAGAGAAGAAATAATAGATAAGTGAAACATTACGACAATAAAATAACGGACTCACTCAGTTTGTACGATATCTCCGATGAAAATGTTGTAAAATTTATCCTGCGAAGCCAACGATGTAAGTTGTATGGTTACTTCCCTCACGCTTGCCACATTAGTGGTAGAGAAACAGCCCAGACACCTCAAGAGATCGCACAAGCAAGACCTGCACAATTCGTCATGAAAAAACTTGGCGTTTGCAGGTTCAAACCTCATAGCAATGTTCATCGTTTGAAAAATCAAGTATAAGAGGTGGAGATGTTCTTGTTTGTACTCTTCGTGTTGGGTGAATTTTCCTTTTAAAGTGAGTAAAACTTGGGATACGTATATGAAACCATCGACCTGAAATATCGTATATTATAGGTGAGTTTCGTTTAAATAAACTGTTACCTTTCTGAAGACTGTTCTAGTACGATGGGATTCTTTCAGACATAACTTGAGGGCTTCTAGTATGTCGATCTTTAATTGTATAGCACTTGAAGGAGCCGATTGAAGCGTTTGAAGAATCTGAGTCATATCGTCTTCACCTCCTGTGGTTAACACTAATTCCTTTATAATACCTGTGAAATAAACAAGATTTAGTAACGCAATAAAAAATTTGGGAAAGACAACCTACCCAGTGCTTGGTATTTACATTCAGAATGTTGCACTAAGCTGTGCACTATTTTCGATCCACCGCACTCCCTCAAAACAGTCGCATTTGACGAATTACCGCTCAAAAGTGAGGTTAAGGCTTCCACCACCAAATTTCCCAATTTTTCTTGTTCCCCCGGTATTTCATATTCCGTATCATTGTCTTTCGCTGTCTTTTTTTCCTCCAAGAAGTTAGCATACCTCCTTAAGCACGTTACAAAGACCTCTAACATCCCGACCTCTCTGTAAACGTCTTTGAAGATGGCATTGTATTTTAAAATGTTCAGCAAGGTTTGGAGACATAAAATACTGCATTCTGGATGGTTCAAACTGTGACTCTTCAGAAAAATAGACATCGATATGAGCTCTTTGCAAGGGACGAAGTTTAAGTTAAAAACAAGAAACTCGATCAGTTTGAACATTTTCTCCTGTATTTCGGTTGGTTTGTTGTGGATTTTCTCCGTGAACTGGCTCAGAGTGTTTTGGTTTTCTAGTATGAAGTAATTTGCGTTGTCGGAATGGTAAATACTGGATATGGCATCTAAGATAGTGGAGAGAAGTATTGTAGAACTTGATCTTACGAATGTGCTTTGTAAAACCTGGAAATAATAAAAAAATTTAACAAAACTTTCATCGCAAGGATCTTCACAACATTTTGAAACTTTCAACTTACATGAAAAGCTTGAATATTCCTCACACTAGCACCATGTCCAGACGGTTGAGGTAAGACAAAACCCTGCATTTGAAATAAAGAACCTGTCGAGGCCTGCGATGGTTTCAACTCGATATATCCGCACATACAAAGCGATGTAACCATCAACACTAAATTTCTTATAGACTCCTGAGCTTCTTGCAACTTTTCATTTTCAAACCTGAGAAATTCGCAAAAATATGAAAATATCTTTTGTGGTACAATTTTTTCAATGCACTTACTTCAGGAGAAAATCTGAGAGAAAGGGATAGCCCTGAGCTTGACGAAAATCATCCAACAACACCGATGAAACATCGCAAGAATCCTTCAGGAAGCAGAAGATGGTAACGAACATTTCAACTATTTCTAAAGGGGCTAACTCAGGTACTCGTTTCATATTGTCTATACATAATGCCACACAGCCCTTCGCTGCAACAACAAAACATTAAAATGGGTATTTCTACTGATTTTTCAATAAATGTGGCAACAATGTCAGTGGGTCCTTCTGTAAAAGTAACTAGATTTAAGCAGATTACTCACAGTGAATATATCCAACTACAGGAGGGGTAAGACCATGTCTAGATAAAGTCATAAGGACTTCTGCAGCACTTTTTCTCCACATCATATTATACGATGGACACCATGATGTAATTGCAGAAAATAATAAGGTTAAATCGTCTTTTCTAGCTAATTCTTCTGCCGGTATCCTATGACTACATAATCTAACCAATAGCTGCGAAAAATATTCAATTGGTAGCCTAATCTTATATGTTTTAAATTGATTTGAGGTTCAAATACCTGAACAAATATCTTCTGAAGCAATATCCTCCTTTCCCTAGGAGTAAAATCACTGTTTGTCTCCTTCGTATTGGCTTCTTTCTCGTTCATCTCAGGCAGATCAAAAAATAAATACAAACACTTGACCAAAGTAGATGGTACTGACACCTCAGACATAACCTAGAATTATAACGATCTATCTACCACTTTCTGCTGCTTTAAAAAACACAAACCTGTACGAGTGTGGTATCTCCAGAAGCCAATAGATTCAAAGTCGATAACAACATCCACCCGTTACTCGATTCTTCGCAATTCTCAATTTCTAAGAACTTTGCAATGGCACAACTTGCAGCTTCTGTGCTCTGATTAGAAGCTCTTTTCCTTATTTCGTTCACCATTAGCAAGGAAACCTGGTGACAGAAAGCTAATATGTCCCAGAATTTTTCGTTCATATCTGACGAAGGATTTGATCCAAAAACCTGAAATGGAATCAAGAATAATAAGAGAATCAACTTAATAAGAGTTTACTCACTTTGCAGAATAAAGGTAGCATGTTATACAGTTTGTCATCTTTCTCTTTTTCGGTCAGTGGATGGTTTGGGTGTGTGTATTCGGAAAATAGTTTTTTCAGGTGCATCAGGCCTAACTGGGTGTGTGGAGATGTTGAGGCTGTATCTTCTAGGTTTCCTGTAGGGGTGGGTGTCACATTGGAAACCCCACCCCTCAATTTTCGCATAATATTCATTGTATCAGTTCAAAAATACCTACAACAAAACAATCTTGAATTCATTTAATTTCTTAACTTTCTAAAAATAATTCTACGTTTTGACATGATACCAAAAGGTTATACAATTTCCTGATAATTATTAATCGTAAGGAAATGTTTCTTCTAAACCATGATTCGAAAGGTTCATAAATAAACAATGTCAAAAGTTGGGGGTGTATGCAATGTCAAAACATTGAAACTTACACACTGTCGATTCTAAATAAGGGATAAAACTTAGATAACTACGAAAAAATGTGTAATCAACTTCCTGCTGGCACATTTTCGTGAAATATAAATAAAATTATCCTTATCTTTCGTAATGAAGCAGATCGCATCTATTTAAACTCGAGGTTTTATCTGGAGTCAATATAAAAGTATGAACTTCGGAGCTAAGAAAAACGATTAATTATCTAAAGCAATAAAGCATATTCATATTTTGAGAATTAGAACACATTGATTCTGAATAACATAAGCGAAAAATCCAATCGATTTCGTCTTCTAAGTCGAAACATTGAACGTCAAAATAAAGATTAAAAGAAATTAACAAATTAACGATGCTCACATTGTCCATCAAAAAAGAGCCTCTCCAGCAATTGATTTCGCTTGATTAAAGCGGCACAATGGCTCCGAATAAGTCTCGGATCATTTTCATTTTCGTTTCCACCGAAAATATCGCAAGATTTTCCAACACCGACTAACAGGATAAGCCTGAAGCAGGCAGTTTGAAGGGCGCATGCGCCAATATATCGGTCACTAGAAACAAGTGGCAACAGAGACGTCCTAACACGATTTCTTGTAGAATGGAAATTCAGCACCGACACCAATTTTCCAAGAAATTCGCGATAAGCTTGCTTGATTAGCTAACATGGTGAATAATGAAAGACCGATTTCGCTTACGTCGTATTTGATTAAGATTTTCTTATCGCGTCGTACAGGTATTTTTTCGTGTCATGTTACATCGTGTTCAATTTATGAAGAACTTTGAATGCATTGTTCGATAATAATGATAAAAATTTCAATGGGGAATTATTCTTAAGGCTCTGATTCTTTCCGGTAATGAAACATTCAATTAAGTAAGACGATACTATTCAAGTTCACGATTTCAGGTAGAAAAAATTCGATGGATGCGCTCCCTCTTCATTGAGCTGATTTAAATCAAATTCTGCATTTTGAGCGAAGTTCGCGGTGAAAATTCTTAATTCAATTCGATAGTCGTAAATCTCAAGCAATGATCGTAATACAAAAAAAATTCAATATATTGAATATACATCTAATGACCTCTGATATGACATTAATTCAATAATTTCAACCGGACTAGAAACTTTGTATGAAAAATACAATGCTAGAACGCTCAAAACTGTAGGGATAATTGAAAACGTTGTGGTGAGGAAGAATGGACCACCTTGCAAAAATATGGCGGATGCGCTACTGAAATTTTTTCGAAGCGTGACTTCGTATTTGATCTAATAAAAAATTCATTATTTCTATGCTGCAGATAAAAATCACAACTACTATGATACGATATAGTAGAGAAGAAGGTATTCAATCAGCTCTTACTCGTGTGAAAACTCTCCTCAATGCGCATCCACCATTATTTAAGGTTAAACAAATTATTTTCTTTTTTGTGCCTTTATTGAGCCATGAAGTTGATTTCGCGTCCAAACTGGAACTTTTCATCATGTTCATTTAATTATTTCCAGTAATAACCTAAGATTAATAAAAAGCCAACATATTCCAGTAGTTCAAATTGATGGTAGTTCTAAAGTTCTGACTTACTGAGGTTAACTTCAAATTTGTTGAAAACAAACGAATGAATTTTTAAATAATGTGAATGAAATTCTAGGAAAACTTTGTGAGCAGTAAATCTCCATGAAGAAACACCGCACTCCTCTCTCGAAAAAAGTTTAAACTTCCAGTAGTACCTTTCTCGCAAATAAATCATGTCTAAAACTTACTCAGGATCTAATATTAGGGACTTTTATAAAGGAAGGGATCAGTGGAGCTTCTATGTACCACCTATAGCACCTTCTAAATATCATTCTGTCTTATTTGAGTTACCGATACCCCAAACATCTACACCCCGACCTCACATACAGAAGAACCCTAAACATTGGCACGAAGATTATGTGAGAATGCCTTATTCTCCTGAAAATTTATATCCTGTGGTGAGAAAACAGAATGAATCCTTTGGAATACGAAAATGAAATGAATAATATTTGTAGGAAAACGGAATACTTGTATCGAGATGGGATATGATATGCAAAGAATTGGGAAAACCTTTAAACACATTTGCAGATCTCGAAAAAGCGATAACATCCTACAATCGATCAATGCCAAAACTGACAGCGTTGGAGAATTTTTTCGAACAGGTGAATAAAATTGTGATTAACTTAAATTTCTTGAATTGTAAAATATATTTCGAAGGTTCTTTCAGAGGAGGAATCTGAGCATTTTTTCGAAAATATCCTACCGAAAATCATTAAACTAGCGTTAAGTTTACCAGATATTGTCCCAGGAAGTATTCCGCTACTGAAAAAACATCACAGTAAATCTGTCAGTTTGAGTCAAGTACAAGTATCGTCACTTTTAGCCAATGCCTTTCTTTGCACATTTCCCTGGAGAAAAGATGTGTTCATTGACGTATCCCGGAGTTAATTTTGTTAGGTAATTCGTATATGAACACAGGAAATAAATTCGAAACACATTCTTCTTTTTTTTTTAGATTATTCACTTCTAGCCAAAGACTTAGAAAAAACGATTGTGTCGCTGAAAAACTTAAATGTCTTTTACATTATTTCCAAAGAGTGACAAGAACAGGTAACGCAAATTCATTTAAAGTTGACGAAATCATCATTGTCGAAATTTCCAGAACCAAAAGGTGTTATAACTTACGAGAGGAGATTCTTACATAGGAAAGAAATTCCTAGGTGGGACACCCTACAAAATAACCTCGGAAACACCAGAGTCCACTTTTCTCATACGGGTACTATAGAAGATGATGGTCAAGGTTTTCTCCAAGTGGACTTTGCAAACAAGTACTATTTTAATTTTTTTGATGACAAAAAAAAAGTACCAAGAATTGATCTTTTAGAAAACCTGCTCTAAGGAAATGTATAAATGTTGTTTTTGATGAAATTGTTCATGAAATAATGTATATATGTATTTCTCAACAATACATATTTTCTTTTCATTGTTCTATTCCTGGTTCTGTTTTTACACTAAATTGTTTCACTTATATTTAACTTTTCGAAATTCCCAGGAATGTAGGTGGAGGTGTCTTAGGTTATGGCTGTGTACAAGAAGAAATAAGGTTCGTAATTTGTCCGGAATTGTTGATAAGCAGGTTATTTGTCGAGCAGTTAGACGATACTGAAGCTGTTATTGTCAGAGGTAAATACTCAACCTCACTCCTGATTGTATACAACTCAGTAGAATAAATTTAAGGTGTCGAAAGGTACAGCAAATACACAGGATACGGAGATACTTTCAAATGGGATGGAACTTTCGAAGACAATACCCCGTTTGATAATTACGGTAGAAGACAAACTGCGATCTCTATTATCGACGCAACACTTTTCTTTAAAGCTGAACAACAATATCATCCCAGTGCTGTATTAAGAGAATTAAACAAAGTAAATAATGTAAACTATCCAAAAAAAAGTTGCCGTTTAATCAAAAATTTTCAGGCTTACGTTGGATTCTCTTCCCATCATACAGACAATTTGGCTCCGGTTGCCACAGGCAACTGGGGCTGTGGAGCCTTCAACGGAGATGTTAATCTGAAGATGTTGATCCAGTTGATGGCTTGCAATGCAGCAAATCGCGATCTAGTATACTATACATTCGGCGACAAAGATTTGGAGGACACTCTTTATAACATGTACATTTTTATAGCCAATAACAGGATAACAGTTTGTTAGTATTCTTCTTTATCACAAGTTTTCTCTGAATATTGTCGTACAAAGTTAATTTCCCCTTCGTCATAGAATCGGGAGAAAGTAAAGAAAAATGTTAAATATTTCTACTTTTTACAGGTGGGTTGTGGAGGATTTTCTGCAGATTCGCAGCAGTAAGATTGCCGATTGATCAATTCTATTCTTACATCCAGCAATCTTGGTTTGATTTGAAAGATAAGCCAGAATTAATATCGGTTAAGTCGAAAACGGAAGAAACACACAATTCCCCGCAAAAAATGAAAATGGACTCTACAAATATACCGACAACATCCAAAAGTTTAACAAATACCGAATCAACTTCCGACAGCGAAGATATAATTCCTTCGTCGCAACCAGAAAGAGAGTATAGGATTCCGCTGAAGAATAAAGAAAAAACTCCTCTGAAAAGTTCGCAGATCTCTCTCGATTCAGAGTCGATTTCTGGTGCCGATTCTTCAGCCTCTCTGCAACCGAGAAGTTTCTGCAGGATTCCAACGAACAAGTACAAGGAAAAAACCAAACTCAAAAAGGAGATTTTCGAGAATAACCACGCGGAATTACTGAATATATTCAGCAGTATAGATGGGCCACCTATTGGTGCCAAAACAAGCAGTGAAGGCTCCGATACCCTTTTATCGGCTTCGGAAAAGTGGATTAAAACCGAGAAAACAAAAAAAACGCAGGACGTCGTGATAGATATTGAGGAGAATTCGATGGAAGTCGAAGAACAAAAAGAGGAACCAAAAGTGGAGGTGGTTAAAGTGAAAAATAAAATTACCGATTTTTTCCGAAATTAAGCAAAAGCTAGCTGAAGTAAAGACAATGTGTGTGCTTGTGAAGTTATTTTTTTAGAAACAGCAAGGTTTTGTTGTTGAAAAGAGATTAGAATCCACGTTATTTTTGTTGAATAAAGAGAGAAACTCTTTGGAGCTGTGACTTGAACTTTTGAATAAATGAATTTTATGAGTATTTGTTGTATTTAATCAAATCATCATTCTTAGGTGTTAATAATAATTTCCTTAATAAATGACTTTGTCTATTATCACTCTTACTAGACTTTGAACTTTTGAATTTCTTTAGGAGTGAAGAAAGTAAATGTATTATTCGATTAACTTGGTTTATCCAAGGATGGAAAAAAATTCTACATACCTTCCCTCTTAAAATTATTCAAGTTTCACACCAGCATCTTTTCTCGAATATCGTGTAGTCACAGTATCGCTACCTATGAACTACTCTTGGAACTAAATGGGAAATTTTTCAGCTATTCTTGATAATGTGAAATGTTAGTTCTGGAACCATTCATAGATGTCGTTTCTTGTAATCGATTAGTTGGACGTTCTGATCACAGATGGCGACAGTGCGGTCGCTAAAATATTTTCGAAATTTTTACTATAACACGGATGAAATAAAATTAATATCTAGAGCAAAAAACTTTTCATTAAATTTTTATTGATTTGATAGTTGAAATTCGACATTTTTATGATAGAAATTCTGGAAACTATATTATTTAGGCTTGTTAAAATCGTGCCATTTATTTTGGGGTGATTTCAAATTGCGAGTTATTTTTATTCCATCTTCTTCCGATCATGATAGGTTTAAATATCGACTATCGAGCGGATCTGAATATTCAGAACACTCGTACAAAAATAGATCCTTGTCCCATAAAATCTAAAGCTGTGACATAACAACTACAAGCTACAATGAACTGCGTCATTGTTATTGTTTTAATTTGGTTCGAAAAATGTTTTTGTTCCGAAATCGTAATTGGTGAGTGACTGTCAGTGTATCTGAGTATACTGCCTGAACAAAACTGTTTTCAGGAGCAATTTTCGATAAACACAAGGCTGTGGAAGACATTTACTCCACTTCGGCTCTCAAATACGCCGTTGAAAAGATCAACAATGGAACTATCGATAAGAATACTAAGCTCGCCTACAAAATCGAGTATATTGAGGAGTACAACCCGTTTCAAGCTCTGAAAAAGACGTGTGAGCTGTTGAATCGAGGCGTGGTGGCCATTATTGGTCCAAGAAATAGCAAGAACTTCGAGGCAGTACAATCCGTAAGCTCAGATAGATTATCTTTATCTACAATTCATAATCACATGTTTTTCCTATATTCTACTCCCTTATTTTTCAAACAAGGATTTTCTGTAGGTCTGCGACGCCAAAGAAATTCCTGTCATTCAAACAACTTGGAATGCTAAACCCTTAAGAGATTCAACAGTGATAAACAATTTTCCCCATCCAGCCATCCTATCACAGGCGTATCTGGATTTCATTAGAGTTTGGAACTGGAAAAGGTTCACCATACTGTATGACAATGACGAAAGCTTGATACGACTCGAGGAAGTTTTGAAGTTAACTTTAGATCGATCATACGTTATCATCGTGAGGAAATTGGACCAATACAGCACTGGGATATACAGGTAGAAATTGGTGAAGTTATGATAAAGGATTCATGAAGAATTTCTAGGAATATATTGAGGGAAATGGCTGATAACGATATGACCAATTTCTTCATCGATTGCCGCCTGGATTTTCTGCAAGATCTGCTTCAGCAATCCCAACAAATGGGATTAATGAACAAACGTTATAATTACTTCGTGAACAATTTAGACACCCATATCCTAGACTTATGGTACCTCCAATACAGCCAGACCAACATAACAATGGTAAGTAGACATTGTTTTAACATTCCGCCAATTTTCTCTTGAATTCTTGTAGCTGCGCTTGGTCAACACCGATCCTGTAGCAAAAAAATCTTTGTGCGCCTCATACTACGACGATGAAGTATCTTCAGACTGTTTCCTCAGAACCAGCCATTCCCTAATTGTTGACGCAGTCTCCATGATAAACAACACCCTTTCAGAAATGAAAGACGTGCCCAACTTCTCAACCAAGAATTTATCTTGCGAGGACATGGACAATTGGGAATATGGCCTCAGTTTCATCAATCTCATGAAAACTGTAAGAATACAGCACCAAATCCTTGATATACCACCCTTATCTTGAACAATTTCCTCAGAAATCCTTTAGAGGAATGACCGGTTTGAACGTTTTTGACAACGAAGGTTACAGAAGTGATTTCTTGCTGGAAGTGGTAGAACTTCAGGAGACTGGACTGACACCTGTCGGAGTATGGACAGCCAGTGGAGGCTTCAACTTGGCCAGAATGGGTCCCAACAACACAAACGCCGACGAGCAATCTTTAGCCAACATGAATTTCACTGTACAATTAACTTTGGTACGTATTTAAGGCACTCCATTCGTGGATTTGCAATCGAAATCGATTTTAGACGAAACCTTTCGGGTTCTACACTGAATCTCCCAGCCCTCTATTTGGAAACGATAGATACGAGGGGTTTGCAGTCGACCTCATCAAGGCACTAGCCGAAATGGAGCATTTCAACTACACCTTTGTCCTTAGGGAAGACAAAGACAACGGTTCCAAGGATCCTAAGACAGGACAATGGTCAGGCATGCTTGGTGACCTCATAAATAAAGTGAGTAAACTCACGAAGTTAACTCTAGATTCACCAGAAGAAGATTATCCAATTTTCCCAGAACAGATCCCTGTGGTACACCAGCATTCGCTTCTGGACTAACCTCTTCCTTAACAATCCCTTTCTCTCGATTAATTTTGCAATAGTTTAATGTTTATAGCGTCGAAAGCTTTCACCCAGTCCTCAAAAACATTCAGTTTGATTTAAACCGTTGTACCAAGTAATTTTTACCCTCATATATAATTTCAGACCACCGATCTGGCCGTTACAGATTTAACAATAAACTCTCAGAGAGCCGAGGCGGTAGATTTCACAACCCCTTTCATGAATTTAGGTGAGTTAACCTCCAAAATCCGCACATTTATCTCAATTTCCCTTTCAAACTGTAGGTATAGCCATCTTGTTCCAAAAACCCAAGGAGGCAGAACCTAACTTCTTCTCTTTTGCTGATCCCTTTGCTCCAGACACTTGGGTGGGACTCTTCATATGCTTTTTGGTGGTCTCCTTCTCCATGTTTTTCCTTGGCAGGATTTGTCCCAGCGAATGGAACAATCCGTACCCTTGCATACAAGACCCAGAGTATTTGGTCAACCAATTCACCCTGCCTAATTCTTTCTGGTTTTCCATGGGATGTTTGATGCAGCAAGGAAGCGAAATAGCACCCATGTGAGTTACGATTGTAATAGCAAATAAATAAAAGCCAGAAACCTTTATTAGTTAGCCCTTAACCAAATGATTATCATTGAAGAGCGACAGCCACTAGGATGGTAGGGACAATGTGGATGTTCTTGATTCTTATCCTAATCGCCTCCTACACCGCAAATTTAGCAGCTTGCTTAGCTACGGAAAACCCAGACAAACTGTTCAGCGATGTGAAGACTCTAGTTGAAAACGCCGAAAGTAAAAACATAAGGTATGGAGCAAAGAAAAAGGGAGCAACATACAATTTTTTCAAGGTAGGCACCCTTCCATTTACTCTAGTACTTCTTGCATATGTTCCTGATTGATATTTTCTACTTGTTTAATCACGTAGAACTCCAAGAACCCAATTTATAAGCGAGTCTTCGACCATATGAACACTCACGACGAAGATATGGTCAAAGAGAATGCCGATGGTGTTAAACTAGCCATGAAAACGCAATACGCCCTATTCATGGAAAATATCGCAATCGACTATGAAATTCAAAGACACTGCAATCTGGATATGTATGGGGATCTATTGGACAATAAGGGGTATGGTATTGCTATGAGGAAACGTAAGTAAATATTTCTTTTTAACACTCTTTATTGTCTTCACATGAACAATCATTTTCCTCACCTACCTTTTTTCACTCTGAACAAACTGCTTTGAAAATGTTGAATATGGAAACAAAAGAGAAAAATACTAATCTCAACCATTTGAAAGTTTAAGAGACAATTCCCCAAACTAAAAAAGTATTCAAACCTGAAATAAAGAATGAAAATAACAAAGAAGGCATAAAACACATAAAAACAAATGGTGAAGAACACAGAACATATTAAATTAGTAAACTCAGAATTATCCGACAGATTCACCATATAGAAGTAAGTTGAGCTCCGCCATATTGAAATTGCAATCTACTGGAGTAATGGACAACTTGAGGAGGAAATGGTGGCAAGAAAAAAGGGGGGGAGGTCAATGCGTCGTAAGTGTCGCAAAGAAAATAAAAAAAAGAATTTTCAACGAAACGAATTTATTCTCGTACTAAGGCTGGTTAATGTGTTTTTTTTTCAGTATACGGAGTCATCGGAGGCTACGCCACTGGGCATGAAGAACGTAGAGGGTGTTTTCATCGTTACAATCGAAGGTTTGATGATCGGCCTCTTGATTGTGCTTGTTGAAAAGTTGATCAGCGTGATATCCATAAGCAGAAGAAGTAAAATATCTCTGTGGCGCACGTTCAAACACGAAATGAAGTGCTACACGGATTTCGAGAACAGATCCAAACCTGTCTTGAGAGGGGAAGAAGATGATCCGAATAGAGAGGGCTATGAAGAAATTCCCAAATAAAATCAATCTCCGCTATTCGATAGAAGTAGTTTGAAATTAACATGCTTCACCGAATTTGTTTGAATAAACGAATCTTTTTTGCATTTCAAAACACCATATTTTTGCACCTATGTATTAATTAATGTTGAATAAAAATCAGCTAAGTAATCAGACTGTTATCTCATTTTTTTCAGTCTATTCGATACAAGAAATCATACATTTAGCCCCATGTAATGATTAGACACAAAACCAAAATTCTATACAACCTGATAAACCAAATTTTCCAAGTCAGTTATATTTTGAAAACTAAGGAATTTAAAAATGAGAATACTTTTGAAAATTGGAAAACACGTTTTTATAGCTAGAAGAACAAAAAAATCATTATTACTAATGAACAGCTTAACAATGAACTCATTTATGACATTTTGGGAAACACCTTTGAAAATATATGAGACGAAAACAACTTTCTTTCGATAATTATAAGGAAAATAGGTAATTCACTGCGACAGATGCATTGAGGATCAAGAATTGAGCTTTCTCAATCTAAAAATATATCAACACGAAATATTCTCCAAGTGCCAACTGTCGGAGTTCCAAAAATAAATCAAAACATCACAAAGAATGCCGTGTTTTCGTTGAGAGCAGATGATGAAGAAATTTGCGTTGACGGTAAAATGTCTGGTGTTTTTCATATTCATCGGCAGGGTTTTTGGCGAACACATCATAGGTGAGTTTTGGAAAAAAAAGATACCTTACAACTCAGTTATTTATTACATTATTCCTTCCAACTATGAAAAGAATTGTAAATGTAGGTGAATCAAATTCAAACCAAAAATTTCCGAGTATCTCAAACATCCTGAGCAAATGTAAATTTTGTTTACATTCTTCCTCTTTTTTTAACAGGAGGAATTTTCGATGAAGACCACGAGGAGAACAGAAAGGCATTCGAGCTGGCCATCCAACTGGTCAATCTTCAGAGGAACGAAGACCAACAGCTGAAGCCTGTTGTCGAGGTACTAGAACCGTACAACATGTTCAAGGCCTCTTCTAAGGCTTGCCAACTTTTAGAAATGGGGGCAATAACAATTTTCGGGCCCTACAACACCGATAATTTCGAAGCTATCCAATCTGTCTGCGATGCTAAAGAAGTACCGGTCATTCAGACTAGATGGAACCATAGGTAAGTAAGTAGGAATTAATTTTTAATAAAAAGCCAATCTCTATTGAAACAAACAAGATGAAGAAGAAAAAATGATTATTTTCTTGTATCCAATCACAGGCCTCAAAGAGATTCATCTATAATGAACTTCCATCCTCATTCAGTCCAAGTGTCCATGGCCTACGTGGAAATATTAAAAAAATTGGATTGGAACCAATTCATACTTTTCTACGATGACGATGAAAGCTTCTTGAGGCTGTTGGAGCTTATGAAACTGAGCCAACACAAGCAGTACCTCATAATAACCAGGCAACTAGATCCAGACGATAATGGTATTTACAGGTGAGGTAAATATAATATAATGACGAATGAGGGCTTCAAATAACGATTCAGGACTCTTAAGTCTCGGAAATATAAAACTATTTTGCCCGTTTTGAACGTTTCTAACAAAGTGGTATAATTGGTATGAGTTCCACAGGGATCAGTTCAGGGAGATAGCAGAATCTCCAGTTCGTAACATTGTCATAGACTGCAGATTAGAGATATTACCCGAAGTTTTACGACAGGCGCAACAGCTTGGATTGATGAATAGGAATTATAATTATTTCATCACAAACTTGGATTTTCACACTATCGACCTTGAGCCTTTTCAATACAGCAACACCAACATTACAGGGGTAAGCATATTATCTCCAATACAACAAGGCTAGAATTAAATCAGCCAAACAATTCATTGATTGTATCAAAGAGTGGGGATCTACTGTTGACATAACCATACCTTATACCTGTCAAAAGTCATACATTGTCTTTTCCCAAGGTCAAACTGATAAGATCTGACATGAAGCTCACTTCGGACTTCACCGAACAACTTTGCAGTTCAGATGAATCAGAAGAAGAAAAAGCCAAGGAGTGCTCGCTCAAAACGAGCTCAGCTCTAATAGCAGACGCCATGTTCATGTTGAACGAGGCTCTAAGCACCCTTGAGGAGGATACCAACCTTATCAACGAAGGCCATGCTTGCAACAGCACAAGTTCCTGGGAGTTTGGCTCCAGTTTGGTAAACTTCATGAGGACGGTAAGATGGCACAAACATTTAATACTCAGAAATTAAAAATTTTAAGATTATACCAAGTGTTTCTCTTACAGATAAAGATAGAAGGGAGAACTGGTACCGTAAAGTTTGATAACGAAGGATTCAGGAGCGATTTCACCCTCATCCTTACGGAGGTACAAGAGAGGGGATTAGTTAACATCGGGTACTGGAATATGAGCGAAGGGGTGCAGTTCCAAAGACCTCTACCCTACCCAGAAAGTTGGTTTCATGCCGAAGAGGAAGACCCCACAAGTCTCGTAAACAAGACACTGATCGTCATAACTGCATTGGTAGGATAATTCAACCGTTTAAACAAATATTTGGTGGTCCACAACTTTGATTTTGTTCTGAATAACATTGTTTTAACTCTCGTGTATTATCTCTGTCACTTATATCTTTCTTTGCGCCATTTTACTTGGAATAGTAAAGGCTTTTTGTACTCCAGACCGATCCGTACACATTCTTGAAAGAATCCTCCGAAAAACTACTCGGAAACGACAGATACGAAGGATTCGGAGTGGATCTGATAGAAGAAATGGCCAAATTGGAGAAATTCAACTATGTAATCATCCTGCGTAAAGACAAGAGCAACGGGGCTAAAAGTCCAACTGGACAGTGGTCTGGTATGATAGGAGATCTGATCAACAAAGTGAGTTTATCTTAAAGTAGATAAGTTGATTCTTATTTTTGTTTTTTCGTTTCAGACAGCCGATTTGGCGATAGCAGATTTGACCATCAATTCGGAAAGAGCTGAGGCTGTTGATTTCACCACGCCATTTATGGAGCTTGGTATGAATCTATTCTTCGTATTAAAGTGTTGGGAATCTTATAAAACTGCACTTGCCTTTCCTCTATTTGCTTCCTTATCGAACATTTGTTTCATTTTCAGGGATTAAAATTCTGTTCCAGAAGCCAGCAGAAGCTCCTCCGAATTTCTTTTCGTTCGCAAAACCTTTCGCTATAGACACCTGGTTAAGTATCGCAGTGTCTTATGTATTTGTCTCCCTATCCTTGTTCATAATGGGAAGGTTATCAGCAGCCGAGTGGACCAATCCGTTCCCTTGTATAGAAGAACCAGAATACCTGATCAATCAATTCAGCTTGTCCAACTCCTTCTGGTTCTCTACAGGAACTGGACTCCAACAAGGAACAGAAATAGCTCCTATGTAAGAGATAAAACTTCCTTATAAGCCATTTCGATGTGTCGAAGATACAATAATCCAATGCTTGACCACTTTATCTTAATTTTCGTTTTTTTCCAGAGCTGTTTCAACCAGGATGGTAGCAGGCATGTGGTGGTTCTTCATTCTCCTAATGGTGGCTTCCTACACAGCCAGTCTGGCTGCTTTCCTTGCCACTCAAATTCCCTTAAAACTCTTCACAGACGTTGAATCCCTAGTGAACAACGCAGAAAGTATGCAGATTCGATACGGTGCCAAACGCAATGGAGCCACAGAAAAATTCTTCAAGGTCAGCGATAGTAGATCCAAACCCAACACAACTTATGTCTTATTTTCTTTCAGGACTCCAAAGACCACGAGATTTACGGAAAAATCTACAAACACATGCAAGAACACAAGGAGGACATGCCTTTGGACAACAAGCAAGGAGTTATTCTGGCCGAGAATGAAAAATATGCTTTCTTCATGGAATCTACGTCCATAGAGTACGAGACTGAACGACACTGCGGTTTGGAAATGTACGGGGATTATTTGGATAGAAAAGGATATGGAATAGCTATGAGGAAAAGTAAGAACTAATGCTGATAAACTTCCAATCTTTATTCAATAATGTTCAATAATGTAAACAAGTTGTTCGTGTAGCTCTCCATCTCTTCTAACCTGTAACTGTCAGCTGTCAAATTTAATCAGGGTTGCCAACCTTGAACTGCACCAATAACTAACAGCACTGATGAAAGTGTCTATTGTTTTGTTTTCGCAGATTCAACATACCGAAGTCGATTATCAACGACAATTCTGAGACTTCAATCCGCCGGTGTTATAGATGATTTGAAAAGAAGATGGTGGCAAGAGAGGAGGGGCGGTGGTCAATGTGTGGTACGTTTAACAGTTTCAATAAATGTTACATTAAAGTGTAGATACATTCATCAAAAAGTCAAAGAATGTTTAAAATAAGAAATAATCATTAATTACTTTCCGCAGACAAACGAGGACAGTGGGGATGCAACACCGTTAGGAATGAGCAACCTGGAGGGAGTCTTCTACATGACCATTTACGGCTTGATAGTGGGCTTCAATTTTGCCGTGCTGGAAAGACTGGTTTACGTCATCAGTATAAGTAGGAAGACCAAAACGTCTTTCTACAAAGCTTTGATCTACGAGATGAAGTTCTACGTTAACTTCGAGAGCAACGTTAAACCGGTGCTGGGCAGTAATGCCAACCTAGCAGAGAGCGAGGATAGAGAGGGGGAAGTTGGACCACCGGCAAAACCCTACGGATTTATTACGAATTCCAACGAGAAACTGGATATGTGAACTTGTAAAGTTTGGCAGAATTTTAAATTAAAGCTTGAAATCAATCAGCAAGTTATTTAAATGTCCTTATTTCATAGGGAATTATCAAATTTAATTACGCACATGCTGAAGAGCATAATATAAGACAAACATATATTATATTTTACAAAAAATATACAGGAGATCTCCGTTATCAAACACGTTTGCTACTGCCTATACCTAGGACGAAAAATCCAATAACAAAAGGTTTAGGTTGGTAACTTCACTTATCATTAAGTTTCTCGAATATATTGAAAATAACATATTGCATACCTTCTACTTAAGACTAAGACTAGCATCTGATTTTCTAATGGGCTTTATATCAAATTCTACTTCGGATTCCATCTCATTCTCAGACAAAGACAATGATCCACCCGCTCTCCTCATTAGATTCTCCTTGTTAACCTGAAAAAAATGATTATTAGTCTTTTTGTATTGTCAAATTCAAAATTCCCAATATTTAAGCCCGCAAAAGCACGAAGTATCTTGATTAAGAAAGCAAACCCAAGGCAATCTTATTTATACCAGAACCGGATGAAGTTAATACTTATTACCAATTAGTCAAGGGTTAAACACTTGGAAAACCATGTTCTCTAATGTAGGTTAGTATCTAAATAAAATTAAACTTGCTTTAAAAAATAAGTTTCCTATTGTATAAGACAGAAAGGCTTGAACTTTACTCACATCTATTCGACTCCCACTAGGTTCCGAAGCATAACCACCTCTTCCATCTTCATATTCATCATCTGAAGAACTAGAACTCGAGGATTCGTCTTCATAGGGCCTGAAAATTGAAATTAATCATTTTCGCAACTTTCGTTAATTGTCAAAACTCACTTCGATACTTTGCACACCATCTGGGCAAGATCGGTGAAAGTGTAATTGGATATATCAGGATTCCTCTGGATGTCAGCTGCAGATTTGAAATTCGGAAGATTCCCCACCAGCTTCTGACCCTCGAAGTAGCTCTTTCCGTACTGATACCCAACTTCCCTGATTTCGTCGAAACTGCCAAACTGCAGCGTCCTGTATTGGTCGATCGGGGGCCTTATGTACTCGCAATAGTCGCTGTTTTTCACTTGCTAAAGAGATGGAATTAAAAAAAAATGCAAGAACCATGTTGAAGATATCCACTTACTTCCAATTGCCTGACGCAGCTGACATATGTCAATCTGGACTGAATGTCAGGCAGATTAGGAACTTTGACGTTTTCAGTAAATGGGTTCCATTTTTTCCATAGCAACCACCACCCAGATAGATCGTCTCCGTAGTTGGTTAGATCTTGATCGTCCACTGAACCTACGTCTACAGCCAATATGTGGTTGGCCCCTAAGCTTCTCATGATATCGGCTGTAAAGGTGAATTGAAGGTCACGATAGAACATTGTGAGAATGCGATGAAAATGCTATATTATATCTAAGCTAATAACTCCCTTGAAATAATATATTTGACTTGATCATTTTTCAAAGAATAACACCAGAAACATTATATTAACAACAATAATTCATAAAAAACAAACTTAATTGATTTTATAACAAATATCCAAACTTAAACTCCATGAATTCACTTACCTTACGTTGTATGAATAACTTGAACCAACAAATAATTAAACGAATAATCATACTAGCAAATAATCAAATAAATAAATATTTTTGTTTAATGAACCAAAGATAGAAGTGGAACCTACAAGGCTCATGTGTGGAATAGGCATTAAAAGGAAGCCTAACCTAACCTTGCCATCTTGAAGAGGGGTTCCACTTCTTAAAGGTTCCGAGCTTAAACATTACCTGGTACGTTGTTGGTATAACACCCATCTACCAACATGTGCCCGTCCCTTGGGTCGCATAGGGGAGGAAGAATACCCACAATAGTCATACTGGCACGCACATATCGCCACATAGAACCTGCGGAATCAATCAAAGTTCCTTGTATTCGGCTATGCTACAACTCTAAAACGTGCAGCACTCTCGAGTGAGACGCAATCACACCCACATCGCTAAAATAGGCTATTTGACATTATTTCAAATGTGTCACGCAGCCTATTGCATATTTCATTCTTTAAGTTTCTCTCCAGTATGTTAAATGGAACGATGAAGTTAAGAAAAGAGATCATTATTACCAGTAGTTCTATCAGGAAAAAATTTCAATGCCGACAAAGCATATATTGAATAAGATTTGAACAAGAAGTGAAAAGAATTAACTAAGATAGTACCGTCAAGGAAAAACACCTACTAAAGGTACTCTGAAGAGATCGAGCAACCGCAACTAGTGAATTGACCGACTATGATGTGGATTGTACTTGACATTCTCTCCATCGAACAAAAGTGAACAATGCTTAATTTACAGCCGTGTAACTTCAGATACAAGGAACTGTGGTGGAAAAAAATAACACCAATTGTCCAATTGTGATTGGTTACCTTGTTTTTCTGTAGAGTCCTTAGTAAGAGACTTGTACCTACCTTGTGCACTGGACTTCGAACTGACGAGGAAATCTACAAGATGAGAATTAAGGTAAACGGTGTTTTGTACCTGGAAGGTTATTGGTGTAGCCGCCATCTAACAGCAGATGGCCATCTACTGGATCGCATAGAGGCGGCATATAGCCAGATAGTGACATTGAAGCTCTGATATATCTCCATAGTGAGCCTACGGAAAAGCTCTATAACTACGTTTCCTATTCAAGAACAAAAGTAGCACCCCATGTCACTTAGAATTCGTCAACTGCGATTTGAAAACTGGAAATACATTATGTGTTCCGGTCAAATAAAAAAATATTAGTTACGTTCTGGTGATTTATACCAACTTTTTACATTATTTTAGTTATAAGAAAGTATCCTGACAATACAAGAGATAAAGTAATAATACTTATTTGTTTACACTGATGTAAAACTGTTCAAACGATGTATGTAAATGAGGTTAACATTTTATCTAGATTTCTCGCAGAAGTTTAAACACGGAGTGCTAATTACCATAAGAATTCTAAGTGACAAGCAGTTCTACTTCAGGTTACTGAATTTCGATACAAAAAAATACTGCATACTCATCAAATGATTTGATTATTTCGGTGTTTTTTTGTATCTAACCTATAGTACACTATATTATTAAAGTGAGAAATTTAACATCTGTTACAAGAATTCTAAATTAAATTCCCCAGCATTTCACACTCTGCATTAAACTGTTGTGATTAAAGCATGTTCTTATATTTTTCGTGTACAAGAAATGTGCAATGATGAGATGTTTTGTAAGTAAAATATATAAACGAAGATGGGATGGTATTTGTTTTAACTAACCTGCCTTTTACAATTTATATTAGAGGGACTCGTGTGCTAGATATTTGATTTATACAGCAAACTCAGAATCATTTAATCTAAAAAGTTCATCTGGTAGTATTTCTTTTCTTCTCCAGAAATAAATAAAATAATTTTTGAATAAGTTTCCAACAAGAAACCTCAATAAGCAGAAATTATTGTGCAGAACAAAAGGAGTGCAGCAAAATGTGTTAAAATAGATTTTTCCCAGCGTGATAATTTTGTGTTGTGAAACTTACAGGATAACCAATCACAATAGAGAAACAATTAAGCACAAATGAAGCAAATGTGTTGAAATGAACTACTCGAAATAATGAACAATTTTAAAGAGTGACAAAAGCCAAAGAGAAATTTTTGAATAATCGAAAAAAGATTTATAGATAAACATGAAAAAATTTAAATGTAATACTCAAAATTAAAACTTCCAGTTATCTATATATCTTTCTGCCAAACAACACAAACGAACAGTGAATTATTCTTCAGTAATTTTCAAATAACTTCCACATAAAAGAAAGAAAAACTTACCGTGGTAATGAATTCTCATACCAGAAGAGGTAATATCTGTTGTAACCGTAAAATATGGAAGCCAAAGATCTTCGATGTAAGTTTCACCAAACGCCGATTTTATCGTTTGATTGAAATCTCTACCGCTAAACATCGATGTAACTGGATAGGTTAAGTCTAGGATCTGCCTCCACCACTGCGTCATTTTCTAAAATAAAAACTTTTAAATTAGCTGACAAAAGTACACGACATCAATATTTATGTATATTACCTTCGACCATTCCCTGGCTTTTTGTGTCATGGTCGTGATATTCCTTTCTTGGCACCAGAGGGCCCCCATGAACGCTCCTATACTGACCCCGCCTACCATATCAATCGGAATACCTGCTTCCTAAAACGCCAACAGTCAAACTTATCATAAACCAACGCAAGACCAATCAAAATCTACCTGTATAGCTTTGATCATGCCCACGTGGGCGGCGCCTCTGGCTCCTCCCCCTCCCAAAACCAATCCCACAGATTTACCGGTCAGCCACCTTGCCAACCTCGAAAAATCTGAATGAACGTTAGGTTCGGAAGAACAGACTTTGGAGTACAATTCGTTCTGCAAAAATGAAGAATTTCAGATTATCTACAGCTACGGCTATGACAGTGACTCACGATCCTGTAGAGGGACTTCCTGGAAAACATCCTGTTGGGGCACATTATGTGATGGTGCGAAGACACCCAACTCCTCATGTTTCTCCAAACGACTGTATTAGAAGGTGTGCCTCCTTCCCTGTGCAATAGCACCAGTTCCTTCTGCGTTCTCATGGCCAGTCTTTCCATCTCCTTCTCTACTTTGCCTAGGGTGGGGGCGTGGTCTCCCAGACCCACTATTAGGATGCAGTCCGCCTGTCGGATACACCTCTGGGTCCAGGCACTCACGATATGATCACACATGTACAGGCAGATCTTGTGTTGATCTTCCTGTTGAGCCAACCAAGAGGTGAGCCGGTATTCGTTGTTAGGGTCCATTATGGAGGAGCCCAAGGCCTTTTTGATCACGTCCGAGGTAAGTCTCAAGGTGGGGCCTGGTAGCGTTTAAAAATAAATTTGATTTGATTGTTGACTAGGTTTATCAACATTATTACAAAAGCATTTAATATAATGGTCGAACACTTCTAAGACTAAGAGTCGGTTTTGCAAAACTTTGATTGTGCGATAAAAAAACCTTACGTTAATTTGATTCAATCGAATCCCTCTTTTTAAATTTCAACGAATCGTGGTGGCTCCAATTAATTTGATGGTGCAATCAAAGTTTGATTGTGAGATTAAAAAACCAATCGAATCACTTGTTTTGGAATTTCAACAAATCTTCGTGGCTTCAACCAATTTGATGGTGCTATAAAAATTTTGTGAAACCGACCCTGAGTTTATCAATATTATTACAGAAGCATTTAATATAACGATTGAATACTTTCAAGACTGAGAGTCGGTTTCGCAAAACTTTGATTGTGCGATCAAATTTGAACCAATCAACAATTTGAACGAATCGCGGTGGCTTCAATTAATTTGATGGTGCAATCAAAGTTTGATTGTGCGATTAAAAAACCTTAGGTAAATTCGATCCAATGGAATCACTCGTTTTGGAATTTCAACAAATCTTCGTGACTTCAATCAATTTGACAATGCAATCAAAGTTTTGCGAAAGCGACCTCTAAGTTATTAAATTTGACCTAACCTAGTTGACGTAGTACTCACCTATTACATGCAGACAGTGGTAAAGCTCATATGTGAAAGCCACCAAGGGTACGTGGTCAGAAGCTGCTATAATGGCTACCGTAGAGAAGTTATTTTGCGGGGAACGGGCTTCGATTGTTGGATTCGCAGATATATTGATGCTTGGCGTTTTCCAAGACCCTACACTCAAAAATTTATCGTTAACACCAAGAATGAGTCCACTTCTGTTAACATACCTAAGATCCTATGTCCTAAAAGATTAATCAGTCTAGTTACCACTATCGGGTATCTTAATTTAATCGCGTTAAAGAGCCCCTCTGGCAATTTGGCCAGTTCGGAATCTCTCACAGCCATCACCGTTGTGCTCCTTTTGGTATGAGTGACCATCTCCACCTTTAAAAAAATCAGAGGACTCGCAGATAAATTTGTATAAAATACAGATGTTAATCTTAAAACATGGAGTCATCGTTAAAAACTCACCACCCCTATTAAGTCCCCTTTGCCGTATTCCCCCACCAACTCCTTCTTCCCGTTCTTGTGCGTTATTACAGACCTCAGACGGCCTGACAGAACGATGTAAGTAGAATCACTCTCTTCGTCCTGACGATAGATGGCGCGACCGGATTCTATGAACAGCCAGTCCAGGGCGAAATCTACTTGCCTCACAAACGGTGACAATCTCTTCACGATCATATTGGCTATGTACAGTACCACTTTCGGATCGTCTTTCAACAAGCTGGAAAAAAAAATGAGCGAGAATCTACGTTAAATAAGGAATCAGTAACTTACGTGTAGAACGTGTTTCTGGAAATCATAGCCACCCTGCTGTAATGCTTGGCCTTGACAGTGAAGAAGCTGGGTTCACCTGTCAAAACCGCAAGACCACCGATGATCTCGCTGGCATAAGCGGTGAACAAATGTTCTTCTTCTTCCTCGGTGCTATTCCTCTGTAGTACGTTCAGCGCCCCGGATATGATATAAACCAACGCTACATCCTAAAAACGAAGAAACACTGTTTGTTATCGAGATAAAGCAATAAAATAAACATTACCTTGTTTGAGTCTTCTTTCACCAAAAAAGTACCAGCCGGCATTTCTCTTATCTCTATTTTCCCAACAAGATTTTTGTCGTCTTTCAATCCTAATTCTTTCACGAAGGCCTCTGAAGCAATTTCGATAAGTACATCGTGATCTGTAATCTCGTGCACAGAGATGCGTTTTCTTTGTTGGGTAGAGCCACTGAATTCGCCTAGCTGGAATAAAATCATTATTGCTCCTTTTTTACCCGTATTTATGTTTTTCTTACATTCGATTCGCTTTCGTTGATTCCGTCAGGTGTTGTAGCGTTGGGAGAAAACCTGTAGTCACTTGACCTTCTCGCATGGGGTACAGGTATTGGTTGGGATGCTGTGTTGGTACTAGCAGTTTCAGAGATTATGGAATCTTCCTTTTTTCGTTTGGAGGGAGAAGTTGTTCCGATAAAAGCCTTGCTGTTCTTGAACTTCGCACCCTGAATAACGAAGAATTAAAGGATAAAATCAACATGAGAGAAGGATTTAAACAGCTCGGAAAAATATGAGAAACAACAAAATTAAAATGACTAATTCAACATTCAGTGTTAATACAGGAAATAAGATTAAATGAAAAGTGAATGAGAGTAAGCCAATATTCTTTATTCTATTTTTAAGCATGATTAAAAGTTATTATTGCGAAATCGAAAATTATTATATCGTTGGGAAAGCTGCGATCACTTACTTGCTTGAAGAGCTCCGAACTGAGCCCCAGATACTCATGCAAGGCTGTGAAGGTGACTCTCTGCAACCTGATCATGATGACCTGAACTACCCTTATGAAAATATCAGGGTACTCCTGGAATATGTCTTGGAAAGCCGCCATGGGTAGCTTGACGACTACAGAGTCTTCTACGGCTTTGGCAGATACAGTCTTATAGTGATTTTTGTGACCCTGAAACAGAATAAGGAATGTTTCTCGGAAGGAACTGTAAGTTCGCGACTTACCGTTAGAACATCTGTGAAACTGAGCAGAGAAGTTACAGATTCTCCCGGTTTCACAATTTTAAGCGACAAATTCGCCCCATCGTTGGAGGCAATGTAGACGTTTAATTTTCCGCTTTGTACTATGTACAAATTCTCGTCTTCGTCACCTTGAAATCGATATAATTCTCAATTTGTGTTTTTCCACTACTTTTCCTACGCATTTCTCACCTATTTTGAACAGGAACGAACCAGCGCTGACATTCAAAATTTCCGTATGTTTACAGAGTTTCAAAAACACAGGTTTTTCGAAATGTCCAAAGACCCTTATACTCTGGAGCATGAAGAGGGCGTCTGGGGGCATCCTATCATCACTCAACATGTCTTCTTGAAGATATTCAGGTGGTGGCTCTATAACCTTACAATTAAACAATTAAAATTCTTCGAAAAAAATTCACGAAGCAATGTCTTACTTTCAACTGCTCTGCATCGCTCTCCTTCTTCAAATGAAGTATTTTTCTGGCCAGTTTCATCATCATCTTACGCTTTTTTCCTTGTCCAGAAATGTTTTTCACTTTTCTCAACATTTTTCTACCATAAAACAAAGCTTTATCTCTCTTACGAAATCTTGTAATCGATTCTTCTGAAGCTTCTTCCTTCAAGGAAAAGGCTGAAATATTCAAGGTATTATGTGGTAACTCCAAAAGGAATTATTTTAATAAAGTATACCTTTTTTGTGCAACTTCTTCACACATATTATAACAACAATAGTAGCTGCAACCAATAAAACTACAGCCAAAACAAAATTGAACACCTGGAACATATAGGTAATATATTTCAACATTATTTCTCAATATTCAGGAATTTTTTCAAAAGCTGACAGAAAAATTTCTATGAAGCTTCAAATTGTTCAGAAAAACTCATTTCCTTCAATTTTGATGCATTAATTAATCAAATATTGACAAGAATGTAATTAATTTCAACTGAATAAATTTTTTGACCAATTAAGATGGAAAATAAGACTTTGTGATGCTTTGAAGTGAATTCAGACACATTTATGTGCCAATAAATCTCTTATAGTGGAATCAAAAAGGAATTAACAATTCATGCATGTTATTTCCTGTTTAAATTTTATTTTTATCCTCTGAAAATAATGAAGATAAAGATAAGATAAAAACTAAATGGTTCTTGATATAAACTCCACCTTTAATGGGAAAGGAAAAATGGTTGTGATTTATATATAAATATATGCCTGAATAGTAATAATTAATTCAGTTTCATTCATGCAAAACACTTTTCCTAAAATCATTTTGAATGAAAATGAACAATTTTTCATAGGAAATTTGTGAGAAAAGACTTGTCATAAGAAGATGATTCTTGACTAACGATCATATCGAGGTGACTTATGTAATGGTTTTTAGAACCTTTGAAATAAATAAACATCTTCGACTGATCTGGAGACTTTCCTCACCTTGTGATCTTGTATAAAACATATCGCTGTTGTAACCCATGTCGTTTCGAACAAACTCCCAAAAGGGCTGTGAATAATGTCTATCAAATTCAGGACATCCATTTTTGCATACTCATCACTAAAAATATTAGAAAAATTCGAAATTTAATTCAAAGAATAACAAATCATCCTTCAAAAGAACTGTCATAGGAATGATTGATGTTGTTTTGATAAGGTTGTCAAAAACGACAGTTGTTTTTATGGTTTGTCAAATGTCAGCTGATACAAACACAGAGCTGTTATGTAATCCTATGAGATCATTTTTAGAAAGTCCGGACTTCTGCTCTTGTAATAACAAAAAAGAGTATGAATTCTCCCTACATTCGTATGGAGCCTACTTTCTTTTCTTCAGATTTCTTTAAAAACAAACAGAATCACTTTGACAATCAGCTGATGCTGACAGATTCCCCATACTCTGTGTTTCCAATGTTATGTTTCTGTCAGTGTTTCTTTGTAGGAGGTACAGAAAAAAAATTGATGAAGTGATCTAATTTTCGCTATGCAAAATGCATACTAAAACAAATAATTTCCTTCAGGAATTGATCATTTAAATATATGATCAAATGGAAGTGGAATATATCCAACCTTTCAATATGTTTGGATGAATTGTCAAAAACCATTCGTTAGGAGAGCAAAATGTTAGATTCTTCACCTGAAGATGAGGATTTTCCAGGGCGTTTATTACATCAAGTAACTATCCTCAAAGTTATAAAACTTTCTTATTCAATATTTGCTTCATTAGGCTGCTCTTTGGGATAACACCGAACTTCTCGAAGATCTACTTGAAGGAGGGCAAAAACTCTTCATCAATTCCCAAGACAGTTGGGGAAGAACACCCCTACATGCTGCTGCGATAACCGAAAACTCACTCTGCCTCAAAATACTTCTTATGAACGGTGCTAACCCAAATATTCGATGCGGTTTGAGAGGAGAAAATAAAGTAAACATTCTCAAGTTTTCATCTCGAAAAACATTGTATTTCCATTTTCATATTTCAGACTCCTCTGCATCTTAGTGCAGAACATGGTCACACTACAAACGTTTCTCTACTCTTGGAGCATAATGTAGATTTGCTTTTAAGAGATTCCAATGGCATGACAGCCACTGATTTAGCTGATAAGTTGGGACATACTTCCTGTGTTCTTCTTTTGAAAAACGCTGCTGGTAAGTGGCTTATTCATTATTTACCAATAACTGGTATTTATCATTAATATATCTGAAGTGTTCAATTCTATTATGGTTGTCAAAGCCCAATTATCAGAGCTTAATGGATGTTTATGTATTGATAAAGATATGTTTAAATTGACTTATTGAAAGTGCTGATAACACTATTATTTCTGCTTGAACAGTGGAATTCCAGAATAGATAATCTAGGTTATAAAGTACATGCTCTATACAGGCTGTCTCATATTCCATATTCAAAACATCTTGATCTAAACACGATTTTCAAATCAAAAGTAGATCTGAAAAAATTCATTTGTTTCAAATGAAAACAAAAACTGAATTTTTTCGTTTTCATACCCTGTTTTTGAGAAATACAGTCAGACACCAGTTAGAAGAATGTAACAGATCCAAACCAAAAATATTTTGAGTATTGCGTTGACTGATCCTGATACATTTTTGTTGGAACTGCACTTTACATATTTGATTCAAGTCACATTGGTTTGTTATTTTCTGAATTGAAATGTAAGAAATTCAGATGACTGGAAATTCATAATCAACTCGTACCCTGAAATTCATAAACTTTTCTTTCAAAATTTATCGCAACGTACGAACGAAAGCATAGAATTAAATTAGACCACAAATTCTTCAGTGTGTCCAACCTGAATTATTTTGAAAAAATTGTGATCATAGATATATTGATCATAGATCCTTGTCATGATTCTGATCATAGATAACAAGAACTGTCATGGATCGTGATTTTTGTTCGAAATTCCTCATTTCTGCCCTGTACGCGATCTGAAAACGGCGTTATCGATCGCAGACGAGCCGAGCGCCATCTTCCCCACTTGAGGATCGGGCATCCGATCTCAGAGGCCGTCAAATACGGTCCTGGCGCGATCCGATAACCTTCCACAGACCGTCGCTGCCTCTTCCATCTTCTATCAGTCGCGATGACCGCCCTCAGCTCGCTCGGAAGGTGCCTCTTCACGTCCGCCCTGCTCCTGATCCTGATCTACATGATCGTCATCCTGCTCCACCGCAAATTCAAGTTCGACGGCTGGTTCAACACCGGAGCTGCCCGTTAACCGCGGAAACCAGAGACGCTCGCGGTTTCTGGCCGAGATCACAGATTGCTCGGACTTTTCTGCCGTCTGTGGACGAGGTCGGAGTATCGATCTTTTTCGCGATGTCGCGCGTTAAAGAACGGCGTCGCGTCGCCGATTTCGCGATCGACGCCTGCGAGTATTTCCCGGACGACGTGTGCGACGCTGGAGAGGGACGCGAGGAAGGCAAGTATCCCCCCCCCGTCCGGAGGTTTTATTCAATTTTGAGACCCGGTGACGTCATCGGGCTTCGTCTACCGGGGTCGGTAAAGAAGTTTTCTACGGTTTCGAGGGTACGGGGTGCGACGAAAAAGTTTTTTCTATCAGGGGTGTCGATGGAATTTGAAACGATCTGAGGGGAGGGTTTTTTTTCATACTTTTGAATTGTTGTGATCATTGAATATTTGATTTTTCGAGGTGAATTTATTTGGGAGCTAATAGCACTACTTTGAAAGTATCAAAATGTTTTGAGACGTTGTTAATTTATTGAACATGAATGTTTATTCTCTCAATCGTGGAATAATCGTAGCATAAAGAGTTAAATTAAGCATTTTAGATTGAAAAACAGTCGAGCATATTTCTTTTAATAGTATATTCTAAAACAAATTGCAGAATGAGCTCCTATTCCAACACGAATGCGAAATTCGAAAACGAGCGACGAAGGAGCGAGTTTTCGAAAGCATGAGTGTTGGAATTGCCTTCTGCAACGAGTATTAGACGATATTTTCTCTATTTCAGTCAATTTTTGTGTAATTCAAATAAAAATTCAGATTAGTTACTTCTGTATTGTATCTTGGCAGTTGGTGTGACTTACGAAATTTGACAGATTACGGAATTTGAATTGATTTGATTTGAAAATTGAGAGGATCGGAGGTCAATACTGACAACCATAAAACGAAAAATATAACTGAAAACAATGCTGTAATGAAACTCATTACAGCACTACTTTTAGTACTGTAATGAACTCATTACGATACTGAAATAGAGAAAATCCCTTACAATTCTCTTCATCATAGTGTTTAAATCATCATTATACAATTCTATCTAATAACCTTTGAAAATAAGGTAGCGAACAACAAGTTGAAAATTTTGTCAACAAAAAAAAATAACCCACTGACGATAATTAATTATATAACTTTATTTTTTAAAATATTTGTCGCCATTGAAAATTTAAAGAAACCTTTTTGATTGCTATGGGTCTTTTTCATATTTGTATTGGTCAAAAAAATCATTTTCTACGCCCTGGATGAACTATCTACGAAATTAATTAGGAAGCTATCCTATTTATGATGAAGCCATTCAAGAGAAAATCGATGCTATCTCTTGGAGCTTCATATCCAGGCGTCGTTTAATCATAAAATAAACATTTAACACGTCTAAAGAATGTATTCCAATTCAAATACATTGAATAGGTTGAAGAATATCAACCTTCGACGATAAAACAATATAATCACCAACTTTCTAATGAATTGACGCCATAAGGAATCAAATATCACTAAAAAAAAATACAATAGGGCAATGATAAGACTGAAGAATATAGCATTAATGAGATTCCATTGTACCTCCACTATTTACATATTTTACACTATTGTATGTCTTGTAATATATATTGAATGTTATTTCAAAAACGTTTTATCCAATTATCAGATGACATTCTTCATTTTGCTATCATAAAAATCAACCTGAGCAAGCTCGAAAAGCTCTGGAATTTTCTTCAGTACATTTCTTCTTTCCTGTTTTTAGATGCGAGGGAAAAGAACAGACAGAGTAGCCACTCCGCTCTAAGGGTTGCCTGTACTCAGGGCGATGTCGTTTCCGTGAAAAGGATTATTTCTTCCCTCTCCGATGATGCCGAGCTGATAATAAACATGGCCCCCAGCGGGGCCAACACCCTCCTCTTTCTGTAAGTATCAATCATCAAAACCATCTCCAATGGTCTGTTACTTGAGAAAGTCCTATAATCATATTATACATGATCCTTTGAGATAGTTTATGAATACCAATGGCTCCAGAATCGACCCCTGTGGAACAACAGACGTGTTCATATCAATTTTTTTTAGAGCGTGCCAAATAGGAAGCAAGGAAATAGTTAAAATCCTTCTGGAGCACGGTGCTGACGCTAGGTACCACCCCATAACCAAGTACTCCCCCTTGTACATAGCCTGTTACCATGGACACCAGGAGATAGTGGAAATCTTACTCCTGCGTTTCCCCGAACTAGTACAGGTAGATTTTCTTGACGAAATTTTCAACGTTACAACTTTAACAACTCCTTTTTCAGCAACACACTGTAGAAAGATGGCTGCCGACTCACGCCTGTTGCATCAATGGTCACCCCAACATCTTATCCTTGCTCTTCGATTTTCCTTACCCCAGTCACATCTTACGCAAATACAGGTAAGTTTTAATATAGTTTTATTCACCAAATTCAAATCTGTTTTTTCCTCTTTTAGAGATGCTTCCGAAAAATGGGAATATTACATGCCTTTCGACATCAACGAAAGAGACGCTAGCGGACAGAATATCTTGTACTTGGCTTGCCTCTTGGGAAACAAATCCTTACTCGATGTGATAACATCGTTCAGAGTTAGAGCCACAAGGTTACACAACGTAAGGGGATTTACCTCGACAAATATTCTTTGTACCGATACAAAATCTGTTTTAGAATGAAGAAGATAGTTCCCCTCCCCTCGAAGAAATTACCTCACCTCCCAGTCCAAGCAAGAGGAGGATATCTTTGGGAATACAGTCTATAATGTCTAAACTTAACCTTAGCGGGGGTCAATCTTTAGATAAAACTGAGAGCGGTATCCCCTTTTCCATTTGTCCCTTGAAACTTGACATGTACTGCAACAACAACACGGAAACCGCACTGCATGCTGCAGTCAAAGGGAAACACTACGAGATAGTCGCAGCCCTATTGAAGTTAGGGGCAGATCCTAACGCTAAAATCAAAGTCTATCACGACATCAACGATGTAAGAAAATCCTTTGGTTCAAAAAATATCATTCCCTGAGATATTTCTTTTTTTAGAGCTTCACTTGTTCAATGTTGGAAGAAGATTTGAATTCCGTCCAATCCACAGCTCTCGAAGAAGCTTGCGGAAATAGAGACGTAGCTATAGTCGATTTGCTCTTGAAGCATGGAGCTCGAGATGACGACTGCAAGGCTTTGGTCATAGCCTTTAGGAACAAAGACGAAACGTTGATAGCCAAACTGTTGTCTATCAAGGTATGTTTTGATTAGATTCACCTATTGTGCAAAGTGTTCACCTTGTTTAGTAGTTTATTATAAGCAAGAAAATTGACTTTTGTAGGCCCATCCCGACACAGAGTTCAAGATCAACAAGAAGGCCATGACAGAAAGCGTAAACGGCCCTCAGTACAGGATATTCTCAAACATAACGCAGCTCACTTATAGCACGATGTTCCCAAATGTAGCCACTATGATAAACTGGCACAACCAAAAATGCAACCTAACCCAGGTTAAGAAGCAATGGTTGGTAGATTGCGCTCTCCACTTAAACCCGAAACTGAAGCAGAATCCTAGAAGTCACGACCTATCCCTCTACGCCATAACTCGTTTAGATGTCTCCAACAACAGTTTGACTACAGTACCATTGGTGGTTTTTCAACTCAACAGTTTAAGACACCTCAATCTGTCTCAGAATAAGATAGAGAAGTTACCAATTCCGGAAACACCCAAAAAAGAGAGGAAGAATAGGTCCAGGAAAAATAGTGCTGTGGACTTGAACGGATTTTCTTGTCCTTGTCTTGAAGAATTGTATTTGCAAGACAATAAGCTGGATAATATACCGGATGAGGTTTTTAAGTTACCTGCTCTGACAACTCTAGTCATTTCTAATAATAAACTGCAACAGTTGCCTTACAGCATGTGGCTTTCTCCGAAACTTAAGGAGTTGAACGTTTCCTTCAATTTTCTGAAGGAGCTCCCAACGAATTATGAGGTAAACATTAATTTGAACAAGAACAAGAAAAACAATTTGAATATTAAAAAAAGATGTCGTAAATGGAAAATAATTTATATAGGGTCAATATAAGATAGAATGATTTCAAAAGAGATTTTTTCTGAAATTTATGTAATTTTATAAATAAAAGTTTTTAAACTACCATAGCCATCCAGTTTTTTCTATTGTAAAGTTTTAATATCATCGATCAAATTTCATTCGTCAAAAACAGATGAAATATGGAGAAATTCAAACAAGGTCACATTTAAGTATTTATACGTTTGAACTACTGAAACGTTAGAGCAAAATTCCATAATTTCCATTGTTGCATGAATGAATGCTGATGAATTCTTTCGGCAGGCAAAGGAAGAACTGGACCGAATAAGCATGAGTTCAAGCGACAGCCAACTATCCAACTACCTTGAAGACAACGAAGAAAAGCGACACCTAGATTTCGATTACGAAACGAAATTCTTGTCTGAAGAAAACATCCAAGTACGTTACAGACAAAAAGAGAGAGTAATGAGGTGAGAAGAATCCAAAATAACCATTTATCATTGTTGATTCTCAACTGTCGCAGCCAAATCGAACTGACAAAGCACCATCTATGGAGGAAGAATGTAGACGTGACAGATCAGGTGCACCACAACAACGAAACAACAATTGAGCATTCATCGCAACTATCTGCGCTCAATCTGGCTCACAATTTATTTACAAGCATCCCCGTTTCCCTATCTTGTCTTGCTGTCAATTTAACCAGGTTGAACATGGCTTTTAACAGTCTTCGTTCGATGTCGCACATCACCAGTTACCCCAGCTCTTTGAGGCAGCTAGATCTCAGCCACAATCAGATCAGCTGTTGGCCCAGTTTGCCTCAGGTCGACACCCAAGATGTCATGGAACTGGCCAATATCGCTTGTTATTCCCTCGCTAACAACTTGAAGGACAAAAATCCATCCATAGCAGGTGAGAGGGTATAATAGAATAGAAGAGAATTTTATTAAGTTACATAGTAACAACGTCATGTTAATACAACATATTATAAATTATTAAATTCTGAATTCCATCAAATTAAATGGAGGGTTCTCTATGAGATGATTTTTCAATTCCTTCTTTGAGAGGTGCTTAAGTTTTCTCCATGTTAATGGAAGTTTGTTGTATAGACGAAGGCCTTCATGTTTATGTTCAGTAACTTGTAATCTATAGTATGTCCAACGAGAAGAGATAGCGCGCCAACACAACAAAGCCAAATTCATCAGGACTGCAACTGAGAATTTCGGATGAATCACTTGATTGTCGTAATACATATTTGGAGAAGACTTAGAAAGAACTAAAAGCCAGCCAATGAAAATATTCATAACCCTGTAGGCGTACATTTAGTAGTTTACTGGCGCTATCGCTTCTCGTTGGATATACTATAGTTCCCATTATCCTCCTTACATTAAACTTAAGGTGACTTGTATAAGTATAAACACCAGATTGTTGAGGAATTATTGATTTCTAGTCCAGCGTCAGTCTTCGAGATCTGTCAGGAACACCGTTCTGCACACGGTGTGTTCCCATCGAAGGCATCTACGCTTGGACAACTTGAGGACGCTTCTCCTAGCCAATAACCACCTAAATAGGATACAGCTGACAACAGACGATGATGGAGATTTGTTTAACGAAGATGAAGATGCAGACAGAGTGAGGATCACCTTCAAACCTTGCTTCCTATTTGTACATGTCTGTTTTGTAGGTTGCTTCGAGTAAAATCCGTCTTATGTTTCCTAACCTGTCGATGTTGGATATAAGTAATAACAATCTGAAGGATGTGCCTACTAATATTCACGAACTAAACAATTTGTCTGTCCTCAACATAAGCGGCAACTTAGGTATATTGCATCCTTTCATTTGCCGACTAATCCAGTGTAAAAATAGGCATATTACTTTGCAATTTTTCAATTTTTGACCTCATGTTTGTTCTGCTTTAGAAATCACCGATCTGCCCCCCCAAATGGGCCTGTTGTCGAGGCTCTGGAACCTGAATTCCAGGGGTTGCCCCCTTCAGGAGCCTCTCAGGTCGATGATCGAAAGCAAGAAGTACAAAACAATGGACATCATCGGATACTTGAAGTCTGTGTTGGAGGATGCTAAGCCCTACGCTAGGATGAAGCTGATGATTGTGGGGGTCCAGGGGATTGGAAAGACAAGCCTTTTGGAGCAGCTAAGACAGGAGGGGGTAACCAGAAAACGGTCGGAGGTAAAATTGAATTTTTATAAATTTATTTTATTTAACCTCAGTTTTTCTGTATCGATTATCATTTAGATATTGGGTTGTTGGTAGTTGTATCATCTATTTCATAAAGAACTATTTCATTTCATCAGATTAACTACACACTTATATAATCCGGTATAGTTTTGAAAGAATCTCAACAAGGTTTTTTTTTTTTTTCATTTTGACTGCATCAACTGTTGGGGTCATTAACTATCTTAACAAATGTTAAAACAATCTTTTTATCATTGTGTTTTTTGTCAGCATTGGATGAAGAGAGTGGGTAGCAAGAACATGAACATAAAACCTATTAAAGGTATGAACATATCTACGGTCGGAGTAGACATAGGGGATTGGATATTCGAGAAAAAGATAAGGAACCAATCCACGCATGGTCCAGTCATCTTCCGAACTTGGGACTTCGGTGGCCAAAAAGAGTAAGTTCTTATGTTTAATCATCAAGGGAACGTTCTCACTGCTGTTTCCAATTCTCAGATACTACGCAACGCATCAGTATTTCCTGTCAAAACGTAGTTTGTACCTAGTGGTTTGGAAGATCTCAGATGGTCAACGAGGCATCGGTGAAATCCTCCAATGGCTGGTCAACATCCAAGCTAGAGCCCCCAACGCACCCGTTCTGATTGTGGGGACCCACTACGACGTAATCCAAGAGATCAACCCAGCCATATCCGAGGCCTATCAACAAATCATAAGGGATCGTTTCATCAACATTGTGGATCCAGAAAAATGTGGCTTGCCCAGGGTTTTAGATACGATTGAGGTTAGTTGCAGGACTAGGCATAACATCAAGCTGCTATGTAACCTTATTTATGACACGGTGTTCAGTATACGTTTACCTGGTGAGTTATACCTTGAAGTCTTAAGGAAGTTCTAACTTAATTTTGTTGTTGTAGGAAGTAAGGAGTTACTGTTGGAGCAGAAAGTACCTGCATCTTACTTAGCTTTAGAGGATGTCGTTAACCACATCTCCTTCGAGAGGAAAATGAACGGTTTAGATCCAGTTTTGAACGCAGAACAATATAAAACCATTGTTTCGGTGGAGATGCAACAACGTTTCAATAGAACGTTCAGGGACTATTCAGAACTTCATCAAGCCACCATGTTTCTACACGACAACGGTAATTGACAGTTTAGGTTATGTTTTCAAAAATGACATCCTCCCAAAGGATCCTAATTCATTAAAAAATAATTTTTTTAAGGAGTTCTCCTGCATTATGACGATGCAACATTAAAAGATCTGTACTTCCTGGATCCCCAGTGGCTGTGCGACATGCTAGCCCACGTGGTGACCATCAGGGAGATAAACCCGTTCGCAAGAACCGGCATAATGAAACTGGACGACTTGAGGCACATATTCCGGTCGAACAACATAGGAGGCATGGACACCAAGGGTTACATCGTGAATTTGCTGAACAAGTTCGAAGTGGCCCTCACCTGGGACACAAGGACTCTCTTGATTCCTTCCCTGCTTCCTACCGAAGAGGAAATGATGAACTCGCAGATTTATCCGGAACTGTGCAACCTTCTGGTTAAGGTTAAGGTGCCCATAAGGTCCAGGGGGTGGGCTATACGCAGCAAGAAGATATCATCTAAGGCAGTTCTTTACCAAAACCCGGAGTTTCAGATGAACTTACCTTCCACTTCCAGCAAACATTGTGGTGAGAATCTTTCGTACTTTGTTTTGAATCAAGTTGAATCTTCAATTTAACAGATTCCGCAGAACCTCCCTTGTCTGTTTACAAGTTGAGCAGTTGTTCTTCGGGTCGAACCATCACGAGACTGTTGTTGATGTCCTACTTCCCTTCTGGTTTCTGGTCCAGACTGATATCGAGACTTTTAGCCGATGATACCATCACAGACATCATACGTTCTTTCTTTGTTGTTCCAAAGGACGTGAGTTAATTGAACGTTTATCCAAAATTCTTCTCTCATATCTGAGTTTGTCGTAGATCGTTCAAGACCCCGAACTGTGGAAACTGTTGGATGTTAAGGCAGATTGGGTACTGTGGCAGACTGGTGTTGAACTACGGTACGGAGATTTAACTCTGTTCAGACTGAAGGAGATTCTGCATACCTCTGACGACGTCTACAGACACATGAAGTGAGTAATACAAATCTTGAGGTAGTTCAGTCTCTATATCGACATTATTGGTAACTTTTGAGGTTAGTATCATCATTCTATCAATTGTCTAGGTTCCGAATCAAGCAGGACGGGATATGGATCGATGTCGACATGGAGAACAGTTCCATCTTGGAGATATACTTTCCAATGGACTCTCTCGTCATCAAGGCAGCTAACGAAGAAGAGATTGTCTTGAAGAGCACGGAAGAAGGCATTTCCCAATTGCTGGCTCTGTCGGTGGATCACATCGACATCTTGCTGGAAGATTGGTACCCGACTTTGGGCACCAGGTTTGTTCACACTTCCGAGGGGAAGTTTTTGATCACCCGCTTGGTGCCCTGTCCTAGATGCCTTGCGCATGCTGTTGAGAGTGACCATAGTTACGACCATGGCCCTCGGATCCCAGTAGAAGTGAGTTACTCTCTAGTTATTCAATGGACAGTAGTTGGGAGAGTTAGATACTAGAAGGCGCTTTAATTTGAGATGCTCATTTAATGAATTCAATTCAAATTGGACCTTGAATGCGTCTCTTTAGAATCCAATGGGACGAATGTTGTAGATAAGTGCAGACAAATATGGGATTGTTACTCTAGTTATTCAATGGATAGTAGTTAGGAGAGTTAGATACTAGAGGGCGCTTTAATTTGTGATGCTCATTTAATGAATTCAATTCAAATTGGACCTTGAATGCGTCTCTTTAAAATTAAATGAGATAAATGTTGTAGATAAGTGCAGACAAATATGAGATTGTTACTCTAGTTATTCAATGGATAGTATTTGGGCGTTGATTGAAATATTCTTTGGGAAGATAGCCAACCATACGGCACAAAACGAGTGCAAAATTAAAACGACGGATAGATGGCGTATTGTGTTTAACCTAAAGACACAGAGATGGCGCCGCGCAACTTTTCTAGCAAAATAATTGTGACTAAAGGCACATAGATGGCGCTGATCCAAAACTATCCCAAAAGACAGAACCATAGAGTACGCGAGAAAATGAGAAAATGAAATAAAAAAACCTACTTTTGAAGCTTGAAGACTCCAGCCTCTCAATTCCCTGCTTTACAATTTGCAATTCTCTGATAAATCAGGAAGAAAAAATTTTTGAAATTTTTATATTTGCTCTACGCGCATGGAAAAAATTTTTCGAGCCAGACCGATGCAAAGGTAGCATAGCCTGTTTATTCAGCTCTAATTTGCTTCTTACGACTCTCGAATTGCATCATTTGTCTTCAAGATATCCACCTTGAATGAAAAATATCCTTTTTTCTGTTGGGAACATCAGGCTGTAAAGTTTCCTTATAACCTATGATTTTCCCTCAATATTGACGAAGATACAATCCATTAACCAAAAAATTGCCTTTTTTTTCTCCTTTTTCATGTTAATTAAGCATATCAGATTTTTGTCGGAAATATTCTGCTAACACAGAAACCTCCTGGTGGTTTGCTAGGCGATCAGTCATTTCGAAAATAGCAGTATATTGAGTGAAAAAGGATCTTTTTGCATTCAAAATCAGAGACAAATGGTCATATATCGGATTTGAATAAACAGGCTATGCGTTCTTTGCTTCGGCCTAGCTCTGAAATATTTCTAGATGCGCTCAGAGCAAAAATAAAAATTTTTAAAACTTTCTTCCTGATTCATCCGAGGACTGCATGGCTACCAAGAATCCGCAAAATTGTAAACCAATGAATTTTGAATCTAGAATTTTCAAGCCTCGAAAGTAAGTGTTTTATCGTTGATTGAAGAATACTTCAATCAACGGTATTATTCAAATTGAAGAGTTTATTGTTTTCTCAATTTTTTTTTAATGTTTCACACAACTCGAGAATATTCACGTAAATTCGAACGAATCGAATCCTTTCATCTAAAAATCTCAACGAATCTTTACGGTGCAATCAAAGTTTTATAATACCGCCGTCTTATAAAAATTAAAATTCCAAACTCGACTATTCCTGTTTGAAATTTAAGTATCATGTTGGAAAATTTGAGGGATATCCTTTAATTTCATCAACAAATATTCAAGCAAAATTTTCTCCTAAAAACGAATCTCATATTTCAACAGAATCTTGAGTATAAAGAAAATATATAAAAGACGAAGTGAAGGTACTGAAATCGTTTTTTTTTAAAGTAGGCTCAAATACTAAGGCATCATAAAAATTCCACATCTGGTATTATGACTCATCCAAGTCGGGTTTCTGTTTGAAATCTACCGAGACTTGAGAAATCCAGAAATCTGTGTTTTAAAATACATTCGGATTCGATATTTTGCGAGGGCGCCACATTACGGCAGTGAATTGATAGACGAGGGATGCGAGGGGAAGGAGGACTGAAAACACATTGGTTGGCTATCTTCCAAAGAATACTTCAATCAACGATTTGGGGGAGTTAGATACTAGAGGGCGCTTTAGTTTGAGATACTCATTTAATGAATTCAATTCAAATTGGACCTTGAATGAGTCTCTTTAGAATAAAATGAGACAAATGTTGTAGATTAGTGCAGACAAATATGAGATTGTAAGTCTGGTTATTCAATGGGCAGTAGTTTGGGGAGTTAGATGATAGAGGGCGCTTTAGTTTTAGATGCTTATTTGATGAATTCAATTTAAATTGGACATTGAATGCGTTTCTTTAGAATCCAATAAGACAAATATGAGATTGTATCACAACAAATAAGATAATAATGGAGTTAACTGAAACGCCCTCTGTCAGCTAACTTCCCCACCTAAACTAGAGATTTATAAACTAAAGTTAAAGTTCACAAACTTTGACTTGAATAGGAATTCGGAGATTTACGAATTGATTGTTTCAGTTATCGAAAACTCCGGATTTCTACCTCGAGCACAACCCCCCTCCTCAGTTACCGAGAAAATCCCAAGAGTCCATAATCTCAGAGAGCGACAGTGGCGTAGGACACGATTCGGAATGTTCCAGCAGAATGGCATCGGTTGAAGGACATCCAGGTATGGTCGGTGAACGTTCTCTCACCACCGAAGCCATGAACTACTCATGGATGGTCGAGGAGTGCATCCTTGCAGCCTACAGCACCAAAATCGTCAAGTGTCCTTCGCACGGAGACATCTCTCTTGCTGAGATTGCCCCAGATACGGTTGGTTTCTTTATTTTCAACACTTGATTCTTCTTGACAGTTTAAACTGATTCTCCTGCAGATTTTCATGGATCTCGGAGACCGTCATGTGATTAAATCGGAGAATGTGAAGCGTGGAAGACTTCTGGGTAGAGGAGCCTTCGGGTTTGTCTTCGTGGGTAGCTGTAAGCTACGAGGAGGTGGAGACGTGGTGGACGTAGCTATGAAGATGTTGCAACCAGTTCAACCAGATGGTAACGCTAGCCAATCTGCAGTGATTGCGTACAAAGCGGCTCAAGCTAAGTGGGAAAGGGACCCTTTGCAATACGCTTGTAAAGCTTACTGCACCGCCAGGCAGGAGCTGAATATCCTTATGAGCCTGAAGCACCCACATATTGTCCCTCTGGTGGGGTTGTGCACCAACCCTTTAGCCCTAGTCCTCGACTTGGCCCCCCAAGGGGCCTTGGACTTGACCCTGAGGCACTACAGGAGATCAGGTGCAAGCCTCCTACCCTCTACAGTGCAGGTATTGTTGTCACTAACCTCAACATCATGAATATCAAATTCATCCATCTTCCAGGCTGTCGTACTTCAGGTAGCCAAGGCCATCGAGTACCTCCACCGCCAGCGAATCATCTACAGGGATCTCAAGTCAGAGAACGTCCTAGTGTGGCAAATGCCGGCCCCATTCTTAGACGACAAACCAGCCCACATCAAACTGGCGGACTACGGCATAAGCAGACTCAGCTTACCCTCAGGCACCAAGGGTTTCGGAGGCACTGAAGGCTTCATGGCCCCCGAGATCATGATGTACAACGGGGAAGAGGAGTATACCGAGAAAGTTGACTGTTTCTCTTTCGGCATGCTACTTTACGAGCTGCTCACTCTAAGACAACCTTTCGAGGGTCATGAGTCGATCAAGGAGTGTATCTTGGAAGGGGGCAGACCCCCGTTGACGTACAGGGTGAGTGACTTTCGGAATGAAATGATCGGACAGGGTTTCAAGGGTTTATGTTGCAGGAAACGTTGTACCCAAGTTACTTCCTCGATCTGATGGTGTTGTGCTGGTCTCAACAACACAAGAACAGACCATCAGCAAGTCAGATAGTGTCCATCGCTAGTGCTCCGGAATTCACCCATCTAAGCGACGTAGTATCTTTGAAACACCAGTCTGATGTTGTGGCAGCTGCTAGCATCGGACTGACACATATTACAGGTCAGTCAAACAATGAAAAAATTGGTTTGTTCGATAAGTCTTCATCGTTTTCTCGATGTTTCTTGCAGAGGATGGATTGGCAGGATCGGAGATGTGGTTAATGTGTGCCAACTCCCGAATAGACCTCCTCCTATCGGCCAACCAGTGCTGGATGCAGTATCACACCATGATGCTGCCGATAAGAGCAACAGCAACCTGCACGGTTGGTCACATGATCTGGATCGGAGACTACTCGGGAAAAATCCATGGGTACCAGTAAGTCTCTTCCAAATAATATACAACCACTTTACCATTTTATTTACCAAATGACAAGCAAGATAACAGAATATAAATGGATTGAATAAAACAGTAAAATTCAATTCATTTTATCATGAAAACCGATATATTTATGAAATAAAATGAAAATAAACAACCAAACTGAAACAAAAGTCAAAATAACTTAAAAAAGTAAAACAAATCTATATAATTAGAACAAATTAACAGTTCAATACACTCAATCAACTTTATTATACCAAGAGACATTACATGTTGATGCTAGGCATTTATAAATTCATCAAAAAAAGGTGGTGGTTGTACTCAATCCATCAATTTTTTGTTTTAGGGCTTCCGATGCTCATAATCTCTTCACATATTCCCTGGAGAATGACGCCAGTGTACAAGTAGAGGCGCTGCTTTACCTGGAACCTTTGAAAAGGGTAGCTTGCGCCTTGTCCAATGGCCGTCTGTTTTTGGTCAACTCTGAGACCATACCCTCCACTCCCACTGCTGCTGAGGGCACCTTTGTCATGACTGAGCTAGGCTCATCATCTATCATCTACTGCATGTGCGCTGTTTTCTTACAGGACAACCAGTGAGTTCACTAGCTTCATTCATTTTGTTTGCTGTTAGGTTGGTTACAACTGTCATCTGTCAGTACCCTGTTGAAGTTTGACTGTCATGTGTCATTTGTCAAACCATAGATACACCTGTGACATAACCTGAACCATGTTGAACGAATTTTTGAATTTTTGCTATTCATGACGAATCTTTTGCGTTTAGGACTTGCGAAATATGGTGCGGTGGCAACGATGGCTTCATATCGATCTACACGATCAAGGAACAGGTGGTGGCAGGCCACGAGACCATAAACCACTTCAATCCTCTGATCGAAGAGGTGAACGTGATGAATCTCATAGCAGCAGGTAAGACTGTCTGGTCTTACGTTCAACCAGGTTGCGTTGTCTACAGATGGGACGCTGAAACCAAGTCGATAGTGGACAAATTGGACTGTTCCAAACTTGTTCCTTGCTCGGAAAGCCTCAAGTCGATAGCCATCGAAGAACACTTGAGTCCAACGAAATGCCAGGTAATGTTTTCGATAAATAAGAAAGAACTTATTAAAGTTGTATTCTCGTAAAAGGTCTCGAGCATGGCTGTCTTAGACGAGGAAATCTACATAGGGACCACCTGGGGCTGCATTATCGTAGCTGAAAGTTACACCTTGAGACCCATTACGATATTCAGACCGTACGAAGAGGAAGTGAGAGCGATTGTTCCGTTGCATTTCCACAAACATGCGGGGACTGAGCAGCAGAAGAACTCCCTGATAGCTACGATCGGCAGAGGTTACAGGAACTTGCTGACCAGATATACGGATGTTCAAGTGTGTAGTTTGAATCTTACCAGTCCGACAATAGGAAAGAACTCTGCCGTTTCAAATTTAAACCAGAATATGTTCGTCTTGCTGTGGAGGGCCACAGATTGGAACGCAGTTTGAGTACCAACAGGTTTATACGGGGTGGCAAGTTGAAAACTAAACAGGACTTTTTCTAGGAAAGCTTCCGAATGTGCCGAACATAAAATCTTCATTAACTTTGTTAACTCAATAATAAGTAACATGAACTAAAGATTATATTTTAAAATGCATTTATCTTGTCACCTCTTCGGACTTCTGATATTATCGCTTCAAAGGAAAATTGAAGGGTTTCAAACGTATTTTACAAAACCAAATATTTAATTCGTATTTATATTATACTTTATTTACATTTGATTATTGATTCGTTAATAACGGCTCTACCTTTTAATTGTGATATTTGGATCGGCTGAAGTGAACTGATTGATATTGATCTGAAATTTTGATTTTGAAGAGAGTTGTAAATTATTCGATGAAGATAATTCATTCCAGACTTGCTGACTGGTTGTGAGAATATATAACCTGAGATAGGTATCGAACAAATCTGTGACTGCTGGATTGTAAGAGGGAATGTAAATAATAAATTATATTTCTACTACTTAACATTTACCAAAAATAATTGTGTTCAAAACTGCATTGAGATAAATATTATTAATTATTTGAAATTCTACACGGTAAAATTGTCATTTTTTGAATTTCTACATGATCTGTGATTAGTCCTTGTCATTTATTGCTTTTCGTTTAAGAAAATAAAGATTACTCAACATACCAGAGCCTTCTATTTGTTTCCTGTTCATTTTCATCTCCATAATTGCATTAATCACTGTATGAAATAATGAAAATTAACGAAGTGCACTTATAAAATTACATCTCGATCACCCGGGAAATATAAATCGAAAAACTATCGGAACATAGAGTTGATCTCAAAGAAGAAAAACTATAGAAATAGGAAAAATTTTGTTCTATGCATTAGTTTTGATGGCGGAATTGTCCTTAGATGTCCCTAATAAAGCAATAGTATATTCTAAAACAAGTTGCAGAATGAGCTCCTATTCCAACACGAATGCGAAGTTCGAAAACGAGCGACGAAGGAGCGAGTTTTCGATAGCATGAGTGTTGGAATTGCCTTCTGCAACGAGTATTAGACGATATTTTCTCTGTTTCAGTCAAGTTTTGTGAAATACTCTCGAAATTCAAATAAAAATTCAGGTTAGTGACTTTTATATTTCATCTTGGCAGTTGGTGTGACGTACGAAATTTGACAGATTACGAAATTTGAATTGATTTGATTCGAAACTTGATTCGATCGGGGGTCAGTACTGACAACTACAAAACGAAAAATATAACTGAAAACAATGCTGTAATGAGTTTCATTACAGCACTACTTTTAGTACTGTAATGAACTCATTACGATACTGAAATAGAGAAAATAATATTATTTTTTTAATTTTTTACTATTGAGTAGTGATATAAATATCAATAAATTACTTTTTCATTTGAAAACAAAAATTTGTGGCCCATGAGGGGATCGAACCCGCGACCTTCGCGTTATTAGCACGACGCTCTAACCAACTGAGCTAATGGGCCAGATGGTGGATGTGAGAATATATCGGTACATAAAACAATTCTCATCAAATTATTATTATTATTCATTTGTATTTTAAATTAGGGACACGAATAGAGGATATATCTATCTGTTCTCATATCTTCTTTCTAATAAATTCCATCTATCCTACCGGCGCATTCACCATATTGCGTCCCTGATATATCGGTCAGGGGCGGAACAACCAAGGGGCAATCGGGAAAAAGAAAAAATCGAAAAATTATTATCTAAAAATATATTTTGTACAAATAATATACAATCTCGTTCATTATTTATATGGCACCTTTTTAAAAATTATTATACTCTAGGAACTAAGTACAATGTATTATTCAATAATTTTTTTCAGTAGAAACAAGCAGCGCCTATCTCAACCTTAAACCATTGATCTGGCTTTCCAAGATCCCTCATCCCGATATCAAGAAGAGGCAACCTGTTTGTTCTGTCTGAAGTATACTGTAGCACAGTTTTTTCCCAACTGTTCCTTCGGAACTGAAACAGAAAAATGTCAACTTTCGCCCTACATTATTACCAATGATGTACAATACCTTGCAGTCATCAACCAGGGCCTCGTATCTCAACCTGTTGTTTCCTTTAGGTAAAAGTTCAGCATCGTTCCAAGCCATCAATTTGAGTCCCCTCCTAAAAGTACGCTTGGTTTGATCGAAGTACGCCACCGTGTTCTTGCAATGGAAGGTGACGTTTTGCTGGGCATGAGTTGTAAGCAACTGGAGATAACCTATCTGGTTGCTGTGCGCTTTATACGTCATCTTTATCCCCTTCTCCAGTTCTCCAAGCCAAACTTCAGGATCATGACCTTCATAAGTGAGAACTTCGGATTCTGCTGGAGACGGCAAGATGCAAGAAGCTTTCTTCTCCATGTCGCAATGGACCAAAATGGCGTCTTTAGCGTCCCCGTCGTTTGGATCGATCCAATATTGCCCTTAAAAGAAAAAGAAACTACAGTTGTACAAAAGTGATTTGATTCTGGAACTTACCACTTGGTGAGTCAGGATAAGCTGCCCAAATATCCCTACAAGTTTTACCCGGGGACTTCTTCTGACCATCTGGCCTCCTGATCTTATCAAAAGACGTTTTCAGTTGTTCGTAAGCCATCATAACCAATTCTTTCCTATCTTCAAGGCTCATCTCCTTGCCGAATATCCTTACGGGTTCGTCGCTCATTGAATCTGGGCCTTTCTGGTTGTTCATCTGTCCCATGGCCAGCAGCGCAGCCAAGTTGTTGGCGTCGTAGCCAAGACCATCACCAGGTGGACCCGGGGGACCGGCAGGTCCTAATCAAAGAATTATAGAAACAAACCAACCACAAGAAGACTAACTCATGCTTATTTCAACCTCTGAATCTTGGTAAAAATGTCGTTCTCACCTGGTGGACCTGCTGGTCCGGGTTTTCCATCGTTTCCATTGTTTCCTCTTGGTCCTGGAGGTCCTTGAATGCCTTGTGGTCCTGGACTGCCATCTCTGCCTGGTGGTCCTCTAGATCCTGGTTCTCCGTCTTTACCTGGTAAACCTGGGTTGCCGTTCATACCTTTCTCTCCAGGGAAGCCAGGAGAACCTAAAATAAACTTCTTCATAGTATATTCCAATCAAAATGCGGTAGTTTCATACCTGGTAGACCCTGCAACCCAATCAACCCTCTGTGTCCTTTAGGCCCCTCAGGCCCAACTTGTCCACGTTCTCCCTTCTCACCAATTGGTCCAGGTGCCCCAGGTTTACCTCTTTCACCTCTAGGACCCTCGATACCTTGAGGACCAGTCTCTCCTCTTGGTCCCCTTTCTCCAGTTGCTCCTATGGGACCTAATGGACCTGGTGGTCCCTAAAAATCAAACATTTCAACAAACTTATCCATAAGAAAAACATCTTCTTCAAATTCTGGTAAAAATGAAGCTTTACCGGTAGTCCTGATGGTCCTGAAGGTCCTGGTTGACCTGGAGGTCCGATAGGTCCTTTATCCCCAGGTCTGCCGGCTAATCCAGGAGGTCCAATTTTTCCAGGAGCTCCTTCAGGTCCTTGGTCACCAGCTGGACCAGGAAGTCCTGGGGGACCAGAAACACCAGGTGGTCCAATAGGACCTTCGTTGCCTGGTTTTCCTGGAGGTCCGGCTTCACCCTGCGAACCGCGATGACCTTGAGGACCTGTGGGTCCTTGTGGTCCAGGAAGACCCATCAAACCTCGTTCTCCAGGTGATCCTTGTGGTCCAGGTTGACCTGCAGGTCCTGGAGATCCATCAGAACCTGTCTCTCCTTTGGGTCCTTCAGGACCAACAGGTCCTGGGAGTCCTTGGGGGCCAGGTTGACCAGGTCTGCCAACATCTCCTGTTGCTCCTTTGATTCCAGGGAGACCTTGGGCGCCTTGGGCTCCTTGATTTCCTGGGTGACCCTACATAACGACAAAATGAAGATTTCGTAAGTTTGAAATTGATCTACAAACTTACCGGTGGTCCGGCTTCTCCAGCTCTTCCTGGTGGCCCCATGAGTCCCACATCTCCCCTAGGTCCTGCTTCACCACGTGCACCCTTCGCTCCAGTCAGACCAATAGGTCCTTTCAGCCCTGGTTCACCTGGGGGACCTGCTGGTCCTGAGTTACCTTGTTCTCCTTTCAACCCTGGCAAACCTCTGTCTCCTGTAAGATCGATAATGATCATTATTATAATTATTCTGAACAGGGGTCGTTGTGGCTACGTTCAGCCTTCCGGGAACTTCGACCGCAAGGATCTTTTGTCCTTTACCCAACTCGTTCATTTAAATCCCAAGGAGGCCGTCAATGGCATTCATGAATCCAACGACATCCTTAGGAGCCTTAGCTGTTACTTCATGTGAATCCAGAACCGACTTCCTCATGTGAATAGCGATAGCTGGTGCTACCAACGAAGATGTCCTCAGAATGATTGATACAGAACGTCAACTGCTGAATATCATGAAGAAGAGAAAAACGGGGTCCTTTGGACACATAATAAGAGGATCTAAATACCAGCTGTTGCGCCTCATAATACAAGGAAAAGTTGAAGGTAAAAGGTGGATAGGACGAAAAAAGCTATCGTGGCTTCGCAATGTCAGGTAATGGTGTGGTCTTTCGGCCGAGGAACTATTTCGCGCAGCAGCCGACAGAGAAGGATTCCAAAATATCGTATCTATGATGATAGCCAACGTCTGAGGACAGACAAGGCACCAGATGAAGAAGAAGAAGGCTACATTTCCTTACATAATCGATAATGATTAATATGTGTCCATTGGAAGGACAGTGATGGAAAAACACCTGGAAAATTAAAAAAGATCCAACATTCCCAAAAGCTAAAACTTGCCTTTCAATCCTGGCAATCCTATCAACCCCTGCGGTCCAGGAAAACCTTGAACACCCGGTTGTCCTTGAGGTCCAACTGGACCACGTTCACCAATAGCTCCAGGTTCTCCAGTGGCACCAGGATGTCCAGGTTCACCACGTTCTCCTGGCTCCCCAGGTTGACCATGAGGACCAACAGCACCAGGAAGTCCACGTTCACCTGAAACCGAAGAAAGCGTTCATAAATCTGAATTTTGATGATCTCGGGAACCTCTTGTACCTTGTCTTCCTGGAGGACCTTCAGGACCAACTGGTCCCAGCGATCCTCTTTCTCCTTTCTCCCCTTGAACACCCGGTGGTCCTCTTAGACCTGGAAGACCTACCATGCCTGGAAGTCCTGGATGACCTTTTGCTCCTCTAGGTCCTTGAATTCCCTGGAAATGGAGATTGAACATAAAATATAGTCTTTTGGAATTCATGAAGAGTACTCACAGGTGGTCCCTCAACACCTTGAGACCCTGTGGCTCCCTTAGGTCCATCAGCACCAGGTAGACCATTCGGTCCTCTTTCACCTGGGAATCCTCTTTCTCCTCTTGGACCTGGAGCTCCAACTGCTCCGGGAAGTCCTTGGATGCCTTGTTCCCCATCTTTCCCAGGAGTACCTGGATTGCCTGGACTACCTGGAAGACCCTATGAATTGAAGAGGAATAAATATTACGAGGTATCTTTCTGGGGTCTCGAATCTTACTTGGAATCCTCTTGGACCGACTGAACCTGGGGGTCCCCTTTCTCCATCTGCTCCAGGAGGCCCAGGAAGACCTTGTGGTCCAGTTTTACCGTCTTGTCCAGGTACACCTCTCGCTCCTGGTTGACCTGGAGCTCCTTGTTCACCATCTTTTCCAGGGGGTCCCTGTAAAGAATCAGAGAAAGAATTAAGAAGATCAATGACGGTGAAACACGCAATTTGACCCAAGAGAAATGTGCCCATGTGCGAGAAGAAGGGTGGACATACACAAGAATTGCAGAAAGGTTTGGAGTTTCCCATACAAGTGTGTCCAGAATGTTGCAGCGATTCAGGGAGACAGGTATGAATGTCCGAAGACCAGGACAGGGTAGACCACGGGTAACAACTGCCATTCAAGAACGTTACTTGAGAGTTTCTTCGTTGGGACAACGGTTTGCAACCGCTCGCCTCCTCCAAAATCAGCTTGAGCAAACTCATGGGGTGCAAATTAACACTCAGACAATAAGAAATCGACTCAGAGAATATGATTTAAGACCTCGTGTCGCGGCAAGAGGCCCAGCTCTTACCCCAGCCCATCCAAGGGCGCGTTTGGATTTTGCAAGAGAGCATATCCATTGGGAAGAGGCCGATTGGGAAAGAGTTCTCTTCACAGATGAGTCTAGATTCTGCCTCTACCATTGTGATCGACGTTCCCTTGTATACAGACCTCTTCATGAAAGATATGCTCAGTGCAATTTCCTGAATACTACTGGTTTCGAGGGAGGATCGATTATGGTATGGGGTGGAATATATTTGACTGCTCGCACAGACCTAGTGGTCGTTGATAATGGAGCTGTGAATGTTGATAAGTATATAAGGAACATTTTTGAAGATCATGTAGTGCCATTTGCTCCATACATTGGTAAAAATTTCATTTTTATGGACGATAATGCCAGACCCCATCGTGCGCGCATCGTTCAGGAGTACCTTGAAGAGGTTAAATCTCTCGATAGGAATGGCCAGCAAGAAGTCCAGATCTCAATCCGATTGAGCAGGTTTGGGACAACCTCAATAGAAGGCTGAGAAGTTCAGAAAATCATCCAGCTACTCTTAATGACTTAGGAATCCAACTCGGAGAAATCTGGGAAGGATTAGATCAGAACATTTCAAGATCACTCATGTTGAGTATGAACCGTCGTTGCCGAGCTGTAATTAACGCAAGGGGTGGAAATACCAAGTATTAAATCACCTATCAGCATTTCAGTATTTTGAAAATTGTTCATTTCTCTTCTTTCACATAAGATTCGGTGAAATCCTGAATTTGTCTTCCATTTAATGTGTCTTGTTTCGTTCAAAACCTTCCCGAGAGAACATAAAAAATAAGTTATAAAGTTGTGCAGTGTAGGTTAATAGTAAGTTTTCTTTAATTTAACACATTGACTGACTAGCTTACCGTCAAGCCTTTATCTCCAGGTGGTCCAAGAGGTCCAGGAAGTCCTTGCAAACCTTGCGGACCCGACTCTCCAGGTTTACCATCAGCACCAGGAAGTCCTCTTTCTCCAGGAATACCCGGGCGACCTTGAGGTCCAACTCTGCCGGTTAACCCCCTCATTCCTGGAATTCCTGGAGAACCCGGTCTTCCAGCTTCTCCTTGGTTACCCTTGGATCCAGGAGCTCCTATACTTCCTCTGTCTCCAGTTTGACCTACAAAGGACAAATTGAAGCTTCTCTTTATTGGAGATTTAAGATTCTCACCTTTAGGTCCGATTGCACCGTCAGGACCTGGTAATCCTCTGATTCCCATTGGTCCTCTTTCACCAATAGGACCTGGGGGTCCGGTAGGACCTCTCATTCCCCTTTTACCCCTTTTGCCTTCTTGTCCGGCGAGTCCAGGCAATCCTCTAGGACCTGGACTTCCACTTTCTCCTTTGGCGCCGACGTCTCCTTTATACCCTCTTTCACCTGGAGATCCCTAAATAAAAATGATTATATTATAGAGGCGAAAATCGTTAGAGCCTCTACAACTTACTGGTATTCCTTTAGCACCGGGTTGTCCTGGACTTCCTGAGAGACCAGGAGGTCCTCTTGGACCAGGGAATCCAGGGGGGCCAGAAATTCCAGGCGCCCCTGAGCTACCCTTCTCTCCAGGGGAACCATCTTTACCGGAAATACCTGGAGGGCCAGATTCACCTGGTTGACCTGGTCGACCAGATTCACCTTGAAAAAGAGAAATTTATACATTTTCGAAAATTGAAGAATTCTTCATTGTATACCTCTTGGACCTTGAAGACCTTGGCTACCTTTTGGACCTACACTTCCTTGATCACCTTTAGCTCCTGGGTTTCCAGGAAATCCAGGTGCTCCTGGCTTTCCAATTGATCCCTACAACGCAAAAAAATTAAAACTTGATTCTTCTCCAACAATCTAAACAGCAGACTTACTGGAGGACCTGGTGGTCCAGCTATCCCGTCGAATCCCCTTAATCCTGGTGGACCAGGAGGACCTTCTCTTCCTCTTTCACCCCTTGGACCAGCAGGACCTATGGGTCCGGTTAAACCGATTGGTCCTTGAATACCTTGAGATCCTTTAGACCCTGCTGGACCTTGCTCTCCTTTTGCACCATCCAGACCGTTGTAACCTCTATGTCCTTTTGGACCTGGAAGACCTGGCATACCAGGAAGTCCCCTAGGACCTGGAGGTCCAGCAGCACCAGGTTGTCCTGCTTCCCCGTCTTCTCCTGGTTCACCCTGGAATAAATGATCACTTAGTTCTTAGTTCCTTAACTTCAAATGTGAACCTTCTGTTTCACAGGTTGAGACACTAGCTATCTAAACCTGTGCTCAAGAGTGCCTTCAAAGGAATCTCAAAGGAGCGCATATATAGATTACGACGGACAGTCAGGTCACTTTGAGATCTCTGGAATCATACAGCTGGGAAACTCGGCTGACATGGGAATGCCGTAATACCTTAAAGCAACTGGCCAGAGGCAACAAGGTGACTCTACTATGGATACCAGGATATTGTGGTATTGAAGGAAACGAAACAGCCGACGAACTTGGGAAGAAAGCTTCAAGGCTGAAGCCTGTTTGACCTGTGGGCTGGGAAAAGACCAATACAAGAAATCGGTCCAACAATGGGAAGCAGCAAACAAAATAACGCTCTGGAGAAATACTCCTAAACTTGCGAAAGCAAAGAGATTTGTGGAATTCTCGCCGATCTACACTAGGAAGCTCATAAAGCTATCACGAGCTGAGCTTCGAGTATTGGTGGGTCTGCTGACGGGACACTGTCGATACAAATATCTTTTGTATCGCATGGGAAAATCAGCAGATGAAACCTGCAGGCTATGTGGATCAGATAAAAAAACGGCTGAACACATGGTATGCAAGTGTCCAGAGCTGTCCCCATTCACATGGGGAAGTAGGTTCTGGATCCACATGAAGTAAAAGCTAAGGCTCCTAAGGATGTCGTTGGATTCATCAAAGCCATTGACAGCCTCCTTGGGATTTAAATGAACGAGTTGGGGTAAAGGACAAAAGACTCTTGCGGTCGAAGTTCCCGGAAGGCTGAACGTAGCCTCAACGACACCTGTTCAGAATAATAATACATAATAATAATAACTTCTTATGAACAACTCACGTCTTTTCCAGGAGCTCCTGGAAGCCCACGAGGTCCTATCGGTCCCATAGGACCTGGGGCACCGGGTTCACCAGTTTCGCCTCTTAATCCTTGAAACCCTTGGGATCCCTGAAGACCTGCAGGTCCAGGAGGTCCCCTAGGTCCAACAGGTCCTACTTGGGCTTGCAGAAATTGAAAAGGTTCTGGAAATGCTGGACCCTTATCGTGACTAGATTGGGAAGCTACAAGCTGTTGGTAGTAAGAACTGAGATCAGGTGCAGGCCCAGGAGGACCTGGTGGTCCAGGTATTCCAGGAGTACCTGGAACTCCTGGTTGTCCTGGATCACCCGTTCTTCCTGAGTCCCCAGGATAACCTGGTTCTCCTCTAGGTCCTGGAACTGCTGGTGGTTCTTCTGGTTTAGACTCTCTTGTTGGTCTTGGACCTAGGAGACAGTCCTTGTCTGTTTTGCACTGGATCGTCCCTCTGATGCAGCTGCACTCTGTGCAATTTCCAACTCTCCAATCTTCTCCATCTAGATGCTGGACTCCGTCTTGGTGACAGCTGAAAGGTACCCTAGAAGTGGTAGGGCGAGGTGCTGAAGAAGGTGTTGGTCTTTCGTTATCAGGTTGGACGAAAGCTGTGGTCTGAGGTTCTTCTGGTGTTGTGTTTTCTGTCCTATTTTGAGGCCTGTTTGTGGTAGATCCTGAAAACGTTTCTCAATGATATTTTTTGATGATATTTCAAGTGTAACCCCAAGAGGGATCATTTTCAACTTCGAAATCTAATAGGTAACGACAATGCTAGACTGAATGTTGGTTGAACATCATCTTCTACCTTCTGCTAAACTCAAACTAACATAAATTCTGACTTGACAGAACACCTAATGGTTGCTATATAAACGTAAACATCTCAAATATTCTGTTTGTAAACGACCTGAAGGGAATGTTCTCAACCAAACAAGTGTTCTTAGTTCTAAAATGACCAGAATGAAGACCAAAATAGACCACTATGACATATGTTTCAACAGACATTCGAATTTCAAGAAACGCCAAGCTGTACGTACGTCTCTTGTCATCTTCTTCGTAGTATTCTTCATACTCTGGACCGTATTCTTCATAGTCTGTGGTGGGTTGCTGATCTTGTAACGTCACATCACTAGATTTGGCATCATCTCCCTGGACCTGATCTTCAGTCAAGTCGCTCTTCAATCTTCTTTTCACTCTGGCATCTGCTAATCCAGAAATGAGGACAACAAACACAAGTATGGCTAATGCACTTCCATATGAAGCCATATTGAGCTGGAAGATTATTTACATGTATGGAATGTAGGTATACTAGCTTATATCATAAGAGTTATATCAATGTTGTATTCAACTTATCTAGGAAAAAATTAATAGAGAGTACGAAACATTTTGCCAAAGAATATATCAATTAAAAATGTAGAATTAAAACTATTTAAAGAAATATCAGGTATCAGTACTGAAGAAATGATCAGCGATGGTAATTGATAATGCCATCTAAAGTTGTCCAATAACACTTGATTTGATGTTCGCACAATCAGAAACAATCCAATAAAATTGAGGAGCGTGAAGATTGATACTTGATAGGTCAATGGGGGAATCTAATAGGTTGATTCAAATTTTAAATCGATTTTTTTCATTTATCAACGACCCATATAGCAGCTTTAAATTGGGTCAATGATCATTGAGCCGATTTCCATAAATGTTTCAGCATTGAGTTATTAGCGGCGTGCTGCCACCATATTTAGCATCATTGAGATTTATGTGTTTCATTCATCTTGAAATATTACGAGTTATTAGAGAAAGAATGGGGATACGTCATGAAGATATCAAATGCATTTGCAAATAAGCTCGTAAAGCAGCAAACTACTCTTCGGGAGATGACTTAATATCATTAGTGATATGCAGCTGATTATTCAGAAATAGAGGAATGAGATTATTAAGGATTCATCCTAGACAAATTGCTGCCTTCTCTTGAAAATAGCAATTTTTTTCTCTCAGAACCAACATTATAATAGTTGAGGTCGATAATTATTTTGTTCACACAAAAAGAAGCTACGTTTGATGTAAAAGAAGATTAAACACGATTCTAAATGCCAATGTCGATAATGCTGTTTACGGGATAAAAAACAAAAGAAAAAAAAAAGATTTATATTTTAAGAGACTATTAAAATAAAAAAAAGATGTAATCTTCTAAGTGCAAATTTGTATTTCTTCGATAGTGAAAACATGGACAAAAAATCCTTCATGTAGGTTTCATAGAACCATACTTCAGATATCACCTGCATTTTGGGATGATGACCAGATTATTTTATACAAAAACTGCATACTTCCCTAATAAAGCAATAAAATCAATTAGGTACTTAATACACAATTCATGAGGTAACAAAATCTCAAAAATCTGATGTTGAAATCCATTTTTTCAAGCTCAATTCGATTCGAGCATGAAGATTTCCAGCACCGCTCTCTGCAGATTGCAGCAGTAATTTGCTATAATTTTTTTTTCACCTACATTGCTGGATCACCATAATTTCGAAAATTTGGTGGAATCTTTCTTGCCTTTCATTCTTATAATAAGACTGTAGTAAGTTTGTGAGTATGCAGTATTGAGTTACCTCAATAATTTTCGAGCTGGTGATTGTTTTACCAAACACCAATACTTTCAAGAAGTTATATTTAAAGGGGTTTGTGAAAATGAAATAAATTTTGAAGTAATCAACAATACCAGCTTTGAGCTAGTCAAGTCTTTCCAAATAGGATTCATTATAAGTTTCATTCAACCAAACTTGATGTGTAATGCATGCAATACAAGGTGTTATTTATATACAAGGAGGCAATACCAGATGAAATAATAGAGTGTAGAAACATGCTGCTCAGCAAATTCTCAACTTTCAAAGATTCTGATCAAATGATTGAAGACTAGAGATGGACAAAAACTTTGTTTTTTATTCAATAATTTGATCAGTTGATCCAAAGAAACCTAATGTTAACCATTTTGTCCAGTATATTCAGTTCAGGTCCCAGTGTGAATAGGATAAAAGAATGGAGTTACAAGGTGACCAACAAAAACCAAATAGAAAAATAAAATCTGTTGGATTGTGCAATGAATATAGAGCAAATGAAAATCTTCGAATCAACAAACCGCACATTCTTTTTTGAACCTTTGATCGACAGCTTTTGGCTGTCACAAAAAAATGTTAATTATTATAAGGAACGAAACAAATCCAGAAACTCACCGAGCGTTATTGGGGTGCGTACCCCAACCCTTCGCCAAAAAAATCAACACATCTAATCTTCCATCTTGACCAGGACAGGCTCGCGTCAAACTATTGCTTCTGGATTAAGTTATCTTCAGTTTTGATTCGACTGAAATAGTCTTCCCCACTATTTATCAAATGGAAGATCTGCGAAACAGATCAAACGACAATGATCCATTTTCTAATCGGGCCGAAAATATTTATGCAAATTGGCGTCTTTTAAATCTATTACATGCTTCCCGGTTTTGTATTCAATTGAGGTCCCGGTATTGATATTTGGTTAGTGTGGCGATCTCGGATGTTTCAGAGGTCGAAGCCACCGAAAAAATTCGGATCTAATGAAGCTGTACTATCAATTTGGAAGAGTTATTGAACTATTTACGTACCAAGAATTGATTTGAAGGTATTTCGAGATGAATGTGGACGAAATTGGTTGAGATTCAACTGTGCGTAGCCTTGAAATTTTTCTAAAATAACTTCATTTGTGTTCAATGTGTTTTTTTTACTTTTTTCTCGAAATAAAACATTTTCTGTAAGAGTTTTTATTTTACTGTTTTATTCAGTCCAGTGTTGTTAGTTTTTTATTCTTGCGTCTTCTTTGATCATGTACTCGACTCACTCATGTTGAAATTAAAACAAAATTATATCTCTTTTTCGGTTTTTAATGAATTAGGCTTGGTAGATTCGAAATAGTTGAATTGAATTGTTTAACTCATAAATTACTCGTAAACGTTAAAAGATATTTTATTCATTTTCAAAATAAGGAACAAAAAAAAAATTTTTAATATACAGGATATCCTATTCAAACAGAAGCACCTTTCACATTATAACAATCTAAAGAGGTGTCAAAAGCATTGTTCGTTTCAGTTCTTAATATTAACATCACAATTTCCCTCATCAATATTTCTGATGACAGTCAAAAGTTTATCGAAAAAAACAGTTCCAACGTTCTTATCGTTAATAAAATCCCTATGTCCATATTCTCCCAAAAGTTGATATGAACACCTAGATTCTTCAGGCAGATGATCATAAAGATACCGCGTATCCTAAAAAAAAAATACGAAAAAATTCGAATCCTATATTTGTTTATAATTTGAGAACAAAGAACCAACCTTTTGGGTTGCTAAAACATCTCTTCCTCCCACTAGTAGAGCTTGGGGCAGTGTAACCTTGCTCAGATCGTAAAATGGCGGTTCCGCCATATTGTATTCCTCCATATTGCCTTTTCTGCCATAATGGAATTCTTTGAGATTTCCTGTTTTTATGATCTGGTGGTAATGTTCAACTGTAGCTATTGATATAGAATCACGATTTTGTATCGACGTAATCGGATACGTCAGCTGGATAAGTTAAAAAAAATTAACAATTGGTTTTAAGAAAAACGGATCCGAAACTTACAGGGTCTAAGAACTTGAAACTATTTCCAAATATGGGTAAGATGAGCAGTTCACAAAGAACTATTTGAAAAGGATGTGAACCACATAATACTCTTTTTCTCTTGTATGGAAGGATTTCACCGTTTGTGAATTTACTCAGTAGAGGCTGTGGAATACAATGAAATTAAATCAGATAAAACACTAAGGAGCAATTAGAGCCAAATTTGAATGAACTGAACCGAACTACTCCGAACTGAACAGATCCAAGCGAACATAGAATATTCCAACTTACTCTTACAAGTGGCCAGAATGGATTCAAAAATTTCAAAATGGACTTGGAATTGTCAAGTTTTGCAACCGGAGCCAAATGCACCATACCCTTAAGCTTATTTTCGGCCATCTCTGGTTCTTTTATGTTGAAAATAAGGCCAATCGTGGTTCCCATTGAAAATCCAACGTAAATCCCTTTACTTTTGGTTTCTTCGTGAACTTTTTCAAGCACTGCCTTGAGATCTGAGATGGCCATTTGGTGGAAACTGAAGTGAAATGTTCAGAATTGTTTTTTTTTTGTTATTATGAATTCTTACCTCGTGTTCCAGTAGACCTTGTCGCTTGCTGAAAAGTTTTTGTGTTTTCTGCTGAATCTTGTTCCTCGCCAATTTATAATCCATACTTGGTATCCATTTTTCGCAAGGAAAAAAGCTGAAAAATGGTTCATATTATAGAAGCACTATTGAAGTACAGAGATTTTTGCTTAATACCGATTGATTTGTTGCCCCTGTTGATAAAAGCTAAACTGTTCATGTAAATCCCTGGTCCAATAATGATTGGAGTTTTTCTAAAAGATTCTTGATTTATTCGTTCTACACTCAGAATATATCCATCTCTAGTCGTAACATTGTATGTTTTGCTGTTGAAACCATGTCTCTGAATGATGACGCTCTATGAATACGTAGAAAAAACTTGTCAATTCAATTGGAAGAACAACTATTGAGGATTTTTCGTATAAATACCGTGATACTCAATAATATCGGAAGATAGCGGAACTTTCATTTCTTTCCAAACAAGGTGATTTTATGCGATACAGGATCCGACTATGTATATCATTTCGAATTTTTTCAACAAGATACCACATACAGAACTCGTTTCAATCTGATCGACGTTAATCGAGTTATTCAATATCCGATAATTATATAAAATTTCTTCCTTTCCTTCAGGCAATGAAATTAACGCATGGTTCGATAGATTTCTATTGAAATGAAACTGTTCTCGTTTGAAATTTTTCTCAGATATTCTTAAATAACTTAATCTTAACTGCTAGATTTTTAAGATTTTACGTTTCTTATGACTCCTAAAGACGAAATGTATTCAGATGTTTCTGCATTTGGATGGATGACACCGCTCTATCTATGAATAATTCAAAAAAAAAAAAATAACTTACTGGCTCTTCAGAATCACCATCAGGATTATCGAAACATTTTTCGTTCGTCTTAGCTGAGAAATAGTCCCCAAAAGTTGGACAAACAATGACACCTACAGATTTTTGTGTGAAGTATAGAAATAAACAAAAATTAATAACGTTGTAGGACATTTTTGACCAGAAAAATATTCAACGAAAATTATTGGTACTTTTTATGTTTTAGTATAATGCTCTGATTACCGGTAGCACACTAGAATCGGACTATAATCTGATAGAGCGAATTCGGAATCGAAGAGAGATTGTTGAATTTAAGTGGTGGTGCTAGTACAATTTTCACCGCAGGTTGATTGCATTCAACGCATCATATGGTAGGTTTTAACTCCAATAAAAGAATTGGTAGTACGCATTCCATCGTATTCGTCGATTGAGAAAGAAAAAAAATATTCCAGTAGCAATATTTTGCCCCAATATCTTGTTGAATTATCATAATATCATCTGATAACTACTCCTCTAATATATTGTGAAGTAAACTACTCTGAACTGAACAAAAGTACTCTATCTGAACAGTTCTACTCTGATGTAGTCCCTGATTTGGCCATAGACGTTCCAATATCTAAAATTCTATGGACTCTATGACTCTTCATTTGTACAACTTCAGTGTTCCATCGTTCTGTGGTTGTTGATAGCATAGAAGTCTATAATTCACAGTCAATTTCACCGCTAGCAAAATACTCATTTCAATTATTACAGCTACACAGTGTTTATTGTGCGTATTTTTCGATTATAATAATGAAAAGTTCATCAATTCCAGAAATTTAATTTTGAAAAAGTAGATAAGTGTCTTCTGTGGTCGGCCTGTGGCCACACTGTTTTGAGTAAACAATCCATAAACCTAATCATGCGCTTTTTACAATTTATATTCTAAAAGCTGTTGTCAAACAGCCACCATCTTTTTTCTTTTTTTAAAAGTGCTTAGTGTCGAGAATAAGTTAATAAATCATAAAAGTGACGGTCAGTGATGGATGATCCTGCAAGAATGATGGGTCACGGTGGTGGAGGACTCATGCCACCCCAGCCTTACGGAATGAATCCCCAAGGAGAGAACCCCACTGGGGGTGAGAACGAGCCAAGGAAACAGGACATTGCGGAAATTTTACAGCAAATTATGAACATAACCGATCAAAGTTTGGACGAAGCTCAAGCGAGAAAACATACCCTTAATTGTCATCGAATGAAACCAGCTTTATTTTCAGTATTGTGTGAAATAAAAGAGAAGACAGTGCTTTCTTTGAGAAATACCCAGGAAGAAGAGCCCCCAGACCCCCAGCTCATGAGGCTGGACAATATGTTGATAGCAGAAGGTGTTGCAGGGCCTGAAAAAGGTGGTGGAGCCGGAGCAGCTGCCTCAGGGTCTGCCGCAGCTCAAGCCGGGCAACCAGATAACGCAATTGAACACTCAGATTACAGAGCTAAATTAGCTCAAATTCGCCAAATATACCACCAAGAATTAGAAAAATACGAACAGGCTTGTAATGAATTCACCACACACGTAATGAACTTACTTAGAGAACAGTCCCGAACCAGGCCGATTACACCTAAAGAAATTGAGAGAATGGTGCAAATTATTCATAAAAAATTCAGTTCCATCCAAATGCAGCTAAAACAGTCAACGTGTGAAGCAGTTATGATTCTCAGATCGAGATTTTTAGATGCAAGGAGGAAACGAAGAAATTTTAGTAAACAAGCTTCAGAGATCCTCAACGAATATTTTTATTCGCATTTATCGAACCCTTATCCCAGCGAAGAGGCTAAAGAAGAGCTTGCTAGGAAATGTGGAATCACAGTTAGTCAAGTATCCAATTGGTTTGGTAATAAACGTATTAGATACAAGAAAAATATCGGCAAAGCGCAAGAGGAAGCAAACCTTTATGCCGCCAAGAAAGCAGCCGGTGCCTCACCTTATAGCGGAACCCCCACGCCAATGATGTCCCCTGCGCCCCCACAAGACTCCATGGGGTATTCAATGGGCTCTGCTTATGATCAAAGTTCGGCCTATGATGCGAGTAGTTGCGGTTACGATCCTATGCACGGACAACAATTGTCACCGTAAAAAGAACTTTTAAATGAAAATGACTCAGATAGGAAGCATGCTATCTACCTTACCAATGTATCGAAGGTCAGTTTATAGATTAATTGTGTATTTTTATCTTAACTCTATTGTTTATCAATTTGTTATTGTTTTATGTTCTAATTGTTAAAGAGAGTATATAAGTTCACTAATGAGCTGAAGGGAATATTTTTCAGTCCTTTACTTGTATAAAACTGGAATTCACTAAACCGCAAGCATCTTCTTTTGCATTTCTGAGCATTCAAATGCTTTATTATGGGGTGAAAGGATGAGTATTTTACAGAGAAATGTTTTAGCTCGATAGTGAGCTTAATGCCATATTTTAGTCTTCCAAATATCTCTACCTTTCATTAACCTATAGTTTGTAAAATTGCTTCATCTATTGTATGAAGAGAGCTGAAATAAAGCGATGGTTTTAACCATCTCGAGGATTTTTCGCAGCTAAGATCGCATACTTCCTATCTTGTGGAAAGCTATAGATAATGTAACATACGACTGTATACGGAACACACGAAAATTGATGCATTTTTAGTGTTGATTCATTGCTACGATGCTTCATTTGTAAATAAATGGTTATGAATCTCGAAATTTTCGGTTACTTAAAATCCTCGTCATTATAAATATATCCCTTGAGATCTGTTGATTTCAGGAAGTTTTTTAAATCTTTATATTTCTGAAATTGATCTGAGATTATTTGTTTATATATTTCTGCGAATTTTAGTGAGATTATTTTGTGACAAACGTTCAAATTGAAATATTATGTATTTAGGCAGTATTTTCATCGACTAAACCTAATTTATTGCTGAAATTATAATTGTACCACATGTCTAACTAGGTATAACAATAGATATATGTCAAATTGAGATTAGAAAATTATGGTTATTTTGATGTTATCTTGAATATCATTGTATTATTTGAACGCTTTAATTGAAATATATATTATTTTTAAATTATTTCTGCTTTTATTTTCTGATTTCTTCTGCATTTTAGGGATATGGGTCAATCTAATAAGAGCCTTGTATTGATAAATTTTATTGTACGTTTGATAGATAGTCTAGTTGAATAAAATCACAGATATATTATTAATATACAAAGAAACGATCATTTCATTTTGGATTACTCTTATTCCAATAACAACAAACATTTTTTCTGCTTCGGTAAACACCACTATAAGTAGCGACAAGTTTTTACAAAGAAATAGACCGCGTCCCAAAATCGGAACAGCATTTCAAGTACTTTTACGAAAATATGGACGAGGAATTTATTCTTCCTCCCTTGATTTTAACCGAACCTGAGGGTTGAAAAAAAGTTCATTATACGCACACATTTCGTGAACACAGATCTGAAATATTTCCAAGTTTCCAGTAGGTGAAATGTCACGTTCAGTAAGTAACACGCTAAATTTACATCAAGTGGAAGATTGAGGTTATGGGTGGAGAAAACAGTTTTTTACTCAACATATAAATGTATTTTCTCTTTGGAACACAGTTCAATTTAAGAAAAACCCTTAACCTCAAAATTTCCAACCTCCAACACATTTGTTTAAAATGGCAAAAAAAAACTATACAGAGAAAGAAATTATCACAAATTCTCGCAAGACAATCGTTCCCGCGCACAAATAAAAAACTATTCTTACAGTAAAACAACACAGTCTGAAAGTACGAAACCATGTCGATAGAAACGAACACTCATCGGACAAAGAGCTTAGCTATCAACACGAAGATGACCCCACCGCCTCTAGGATGCAACATTTATCTCCCTGGGTGACGCTAGAGCCGGCTGTACCACCTGAGGTATGATATTATGCGAAGGGGAGTTCCCCAAAGGTTGCCTAGCCTTTGATTCTGCATTCTCCCGAGCTTCATTGGTCGCTTGCTTGATCGCCTCTTTATAGGGGCCCCTTTTCTTCTTGTTGTATCGAATCTGCGAGAATTCAGAGAGAAATCACGAAAGGTTTCAAATGGGCGGAGCTAATTGACATCTGTCAACAGTGTTTTTAGGTTAGGTTACCTTGAAATGTTCTAAGTACGGGCTGAGCTGGTCGCATTGCATGAGGGAGGAAGTAGAACTGCCGTACCATGAAACGTGGGCCTGAAAATCTCTGTTGTTACAATTGGTTATGGTGAGTATCTTTCCAGGCCACCATGGAAAGCCGTGGATTTTGCCCCATACAACGTCTCCTACCAGCAGGCGAGCTCCTGAGATTGAAAAAACACATTTTCTCAAAATATGGAAATTATTCAGGAAACGATATCAATTTTTGGAATTAATAAATGAAAATTAAATAAAAATAGATGATCTGCTGAGTTTGTCGCTACATAAAGTTTAATCACAACTTGATTGATTAATCAGCTTCACTTTGTCTGATTTGAACTCAAAACATGTAGAATCGATTAGAACCATACGAAACTGAAATAACCTTTCATTAGAACCAAAAAAAATTAAATTTAAACAGTTGTTGCAGTTTCTTTTTTCTTCAGTATCATTTTAAGTGGAACGTTGTTCTCCGCAAGATCTCGAGTCAAATAAACTATATCAAGGGCTACTACAATTATAAACCAAACAAATTGAGGCAAATCCTCAAACACACAAAATTAAGAACTTAACGAAAAAACACATTTGATCAAAATATAGAAATTATTTAGGAACTGATATCAATATTTGGGATTAATGAATGAAAATGAAATAAAAATAGATGATCTGCTGATATTGTACGATACATAAAGTTTAACCACAATTTGATTGATTACAGCTTCACTTTGTTTGATTTGAACTCCTGCAGACGATTTAATAAAGCTCAAAACAAATAGAATCGATTAAAATTACACTAAATAACGTTTCATTAGAAAAAATCTGTTTAACCAAAAAAATTGAAAATCCGTCAGTATCATTTCATGTTGAGTACTGTTCTCGGCAAAATCTCGAATCAAATTATCAATACCAAGGGCGACTATGATTATAAACCAAACAAATTGTGGCAAATCCTCAAACACACAAAACGAATCGAAAACTTAAAGAAACTCGGATCAAAAAACCTACCTACATAATCGATATTAATGACCTACCATCTGCCCCGGAGGCACTGGGGACAGCTTGGGCGTTTATCCTGAGCATCAGCGGTTGCGCAGGTGGGGGAAAATCCGGTACTTGCTCGTTCTGATCGTCCGAACTAGAGGAGTTGTCTTCTTTGTTGTCGCTCGAGGTGTACCTGCTCTGCAACCTTTTCAAATTGATCGACAGCTTTTGGGTCGCCATTTGTTCTTTGTTCTCCTCTTGCGTGGAACTGCTCACCTAAAAACAACGATAAAATAAGAAATAAGTCAGAAGAAAAAAAAAAATTTATCAAAATTTTGAACACCCTGTATCGATTTTATTCGTTCAAACTGTGTTTTTTCCAACTCACTTCCTCGTCCTTATGCTTCCGATCCTTATTCTCCCTGTGCTTCTTCTTGTGTTTCATTTTATGCTTCCTCTTTCGGGGCATATTGATTTCTAGCGACGTACAGATGTATCTAGGAGAATTCCCCCCTAGGGCTTGTCTGGGGGACGCTCCCCCCACTGCGTACCTTGGGGATGAGGCCCCCAGGGCGTAACGGGGAGAAGCTCCCGCAATATACAATGGGGAATTACTGGGGACGAGTACTTTTCTTCGTGCTTCTTTTTTCGCTTTTTTCAACGCCCTCCTGGCTTCCTTCGTTTGAATTTCTGTAGTTTTCTGCTTTTCGATGTTTGCGATCTTTTCTGCTTCTCCCTTGGTCTCCAGGGGGTCTAGTTTTGCTGGTATTTTTAGGACTGTTCCTTCTCCTGAAAAAAAAACTCAAACTGAAATTATGTCCATTTATTTTCAGCTTTTTTTAATCTTGTTAAAACCTTGGGGTCGAACTCACCCTGAGGTCCATATGATATTTTAATGGTTCTAGTATTACTCGCTACGTTTTGTACATTTGAGGAATCATCAGCTGCGACAACATCTGTTTCGTTATCAACATTATTCTTTGCTTTTTCCTCTGACGTAGCCTCATTCCATAATTCTTCCACTGAACCCACACTTCTCTTTTTTCTTAACTGCCTTTTGGCTGTCCTCAAAGTTGCTTTAACAGGCTTAGCTTCCAAAAGAACTAAAATGCAATGATAAATCGAAAAATAAACAAAATGATACTTCAATGAATATTTTCAAGAAAAAATTCACACCTAAATGGAAAGTTCAAGAATTATTGAAAAGAGTCCTACCTTTCTGACTGCTCTGATCATTTTCAGTGTTTGTAGAAGCAGAAGCTGTGATATGTTTGGAATGTTCAGTATCGGAATGTGACTTGGTCTCAGATTCAAGACAATTTTCGTTACTACTTGTATTGGACATAAAGGTTACGGTTTTTTTGGTTAATTTGTTATTAAAATTCCCACTGAGGGCCCTCTGTTCTTCTTCAGCAGTTAATCTCGTCAGCTTTGGAACTAAAGACGCTCCTTTACTCTGAGAAAATAACAAAATAGATTGTACAAATTGTCATCTTTTTTAAGGCATTAATTTGAACCAACAAATCTGCTACAACCATCTCTCAGAATGCATGACTTAACATTGAAAATGAATGATTTAATGACATGTGTCTACTTACAGCGTTCCTCCTATTAGTACTAAGTTGTTCGGAATAAACAGATCTAGTCATTGGGGCATTTATACTTCTTTTGATCGGTATTGGAGTCGGAGCAGGAGCAGTTTCAGAAGACTTCCTCTTCCTGGATACATTTTCCGAGTTTTCATTACAAATTCCTTTACACTTGGAGCACAACACTTGTCTAGGTCTCAACCTCACTGTCATACGATTATTCTTATATTTGTTGGGGAACTGGACGTTTTTCTTTTTAGCATTATTGGGATCAGTGTAGGCGAACCTCTGACTGACTGAATACAAAGGATCATCTTCTGGTTTTTTTGGAGGTACTAGTGAGGGGTTCAAGGTTTGAACACCGAAAGGAAGATTTCTGAAAGAATATAGACTATCATATTGAAAGCTGTAAGAGCTTCATATTTCAAAGAAAGGAATGCACCAGGGTGTCCTTCAAATCTATCACTACCTTTGCTTTTAGAGTGTCCTTACCTCTTAGTAGAATCCAGGAGAACTCCTTTAAATATTTTTACTCCATACTCAAACGTAACAACAAGAAGGTCAGGCAATGCTTCATCGACTAAAACTGTTATTTTGGTGTGTTTCAAGCAATTTAAATCAGTATTTGCAGTGTCCGCCATGTTATGAAGTCATTTAAATACTTTCATGAGTAAAAGTAATAATCTATCCTTGATTGGTAATCATTGGAACAGCTCGAGACCATAGGAGAGCTATTGAACGTGTTGGATATTCAAGGGTTTCAATCCAATATACTTCGGAATTCCTATTATTTACAAAATCCAAAATTACATTCATAAATGGAAAATTTTTGGAATTTAGGGAATTTCGTGTTATTTGACATTTGAAAGTCAGAAATGTCAGGCTCTCAGTGGTGCCAACAAAACAAGTATATTTCAATATATTTCTGAAAATATATAATTTTTTCTTGGTAAAATAAAATATATGATCTCTTTAACAATTTTCTTCTAATTTTTAAATTCTAACTTTCAATAAAATTATTATTTCTCGTGATTTCTATTGGACCTTTCATTTAAAAAAAGAAGTTAAAATTCGTTTATGTCATTAATGTCAGTGGTCACTGACAGTCTATGGACTATTCTGTTGGACATTCAATTTAAAAACGAACAAAAACAAATCTAATGAAATATATTTTTAATATATATATCTGTATTTCTATAAAAATTTTACACGAAAAATAGAAGAATGGATTCATTTTGTTTTTCTGCTGCACCATGTCCAACAAGAAGGGTATGTAAATTTTTAAAAACTTAAACAGTCGTTATATTTCTCACTTTCACTGAATGAATATCATCATTTTCAGCCCTTCCTGGAACCCTCTGTACCTGACGCATCTTTATTGATGAATGTACCTCAGCCCAATACGTATCATGCTTGGAGAAATAATGATCAGTCCAAGAAAGTAACTACATCAATTCTGAAAAAACAAGTAAGATTCAACCCTACATTTCCTCCATTCCAACAAGTGGAAATGAACTGCAGCACCGATAAACAGTATGGGAGTAATCAAAGTCCAAAAGTAACAGCACCACAACTTGATACACCACCTCTGAATAAAGTTTTGAAGAATAAACCTTTTCAAGAAATATACATGGCAAACATCCCAAACAGACATTTAGATCTCAGTTTGATTGATTTGACTAGGTCTGAATGCAATTCTAACAGTAACGTTGGACATAATAAAGTGGAAATAGGTGAAAAGTGCAATGAAAATTTGGTTCAAGAAGTCGCACCACCTCCGCCAGTTCCTACTACATATAAAGAATTTCTGGAGATGCAGAAAAACGTGAAGGAATCCAAGAAATCACATGAAACCTATGAAGAGAATGATATAATCACAGATATTTTCAATTATACTTCCCCTAAACTTGAACCAAACAGAAGAAAAGTTACTAAAGGTAATAAACTTAGTAAGTTTGCAGTTGACAAGCCTGATCCAGTGTGTATCTCTGAGAATAATACGCATAAAACATTAACCAGTGCAAATTTGGATATTTCAAAGAGAAACTTTGGAAGAGATAAAGAAAATATATGCCATGACAGTGGAATAAGTACAAAGCAGCAGTTAGTACAGTCTGAAAGACCGTTGTATGACTATGAATCATTTGATTTCAGAAAAGTAAGTTTTATTTTCAACGTAGACCAATTTAATTAAAAATTCTCAACTTTCTAGGATTTACAGAACTTTAGGGCACAACAAATGAGTGAAAAATGTGATAGCGCAGTTCAAACGAGCATGATGAATACATCCAAAAACTCGGATGAAAATAAACAAGTTGAGATAAGCAAAAGTAGTGAGGAACCAACAGTAAAGGATTTATTGAAAATAATTCAGCAACAGAATGAACAGCTCCTGGTTCTTCAAAAACAGGTTGCTTGTCTGTTAGATTTCAAAGACAGCCAAAAGAGGATTGAGGGAAACACTCAAAGAATGAATGAAGAAAATAAATTCTTACATGCTGGGAGGGAACAGAAAGAGCTACCTCCTAGTACTGGGAGCACACCTAGGAAGGGCCCCTTGCCAAAGTTCTCGATCGATTTGATGACCAGTTTTGAGGTTTCGTTCAGGTAAAAATTTATATTTTTTTATATAGTTTTTTTTTTTCTAATATGGCTGAGGTCCGGAAAGATTTTGAATTTTTACATTGCAGGCCACAGCAAAATATGTATCAGAGGAAACAAAGAGATTTTATCTCGCAAGAACCAAAAATTCGGGAAATTACAGAAAATGATACAAATGGCATCGATTTCAACAATGATGCTAAACGTTTAACAGATCCTTCTTTATACCTTCAAAATCCTATCAAGGTACAAGAAAATTGTCCCAGTCCCGAACCAAGCATAAATATAGACATGAAAGATTATGAAAGTTCAGAGTAAGTTTCATAATTTAAAAAAAATAAAAATTAATTCTGAAATTTTTAGAGATGATGATGAAGATGCCTCTTCCGATATTGGTGTGTCTTTCTACAAGAAAATGATGGTGAGTGTCTTCAAGATCCAATTTTAATGATATTAAAATAAGAGTGGTAAATTTTTCAGGATCAAGTGAATAAAATTATTCAAAACGCACAGAAGCAAACAACTTACGATGGCAAAATCTCCAGAAATGAGGAATTGAAGGAGAGGACTCTGACAAAAGTGAGGGATGCTACTATCAAGCATTTAAAGAAGATAGGGATGAATTTTTCACCTATAGAAGAGGTGTCCAATACAGATCAGTAAGTTCTCCGAAAAACTTCGAAAATTAAGTTAATTCGATTTGTTTGGTAGATTTTATTATATTTCTTCTCTGATAAATCAAGAATATGTTAATTTTCAGGTCTAATGCAAGTGACGATGATTCTTCCGAACAGATTAACAAAGCTGTTAAGCAATTGCTGATGAAGTATTTACCTGACGATCAGCTGTCCAAACTTTCAAAGGAAGGCGATGAAGCTGCTAATAAGAAACGAAACACAGATAAAATTGTGTTGAATTCGAGAGGACCACAGTTTTCTTTTGCAACAGTCCAATTTATGAAAAAATATGATCTGATTGCTAGTGATGGTAAGTAAAATTTGCTGAAGGATTAATGCATTTCACCGTTGCTCACACATTTTTTACAATTCCAGAATAGTAAAAGTTAAAGCAAAGTCATAATACAGAAAAAATCTATTTTTGAAAGTATCTTTTATTAAAAAAAAATATTCCTAGATTCGCATGTTATGATATTTTATTATTGATTGCAGGAAATGATGAACCTAGAAGGCCGAATATTCAAGAAAGACCTAAACCTTCTAGGATGTATAAGGGGGTACATCAGAATAATCCTAAAATACTGGATATTTCAACTTTAAAGCAACAACCGAAACTATTATAACAGGTGAGTTGGAATTTAAGATTCTTTTTCAATAATAACTTCTTTAATTTTCACAGGTAATGAACAACAGATCGCAAATGGCACAGGATGTATTGTTTTCATTATATATATTAAGACTTGCAATTTTAAAACTGTTTTAGATTTTATACTACATAATTTATTTAACTACAGTTTAATAAATAAACTCAGATTATTTACACTCTTTCATTTCATATACTAAAAGACTCTCCACAGCCACAAGTTCCTTTAATATTAGGATTATTAAAAACGAACTCTGAGGTCAATTTGTTCTCTACAAAATCCATTTCGGTGCCCAACAACGTTAACTGCGCTTTTTTATCAATGAATACCGTAACTCCATCCTGTTTGACTTCCTCATCCATGTTCTCTAATAAAAAACCCATGAATAACGGAATACTGCAATTTGATTTCATTCCTACCTTTTTGCTTTGCATATGAGAGAGTGTAAGATAAACCGTTGCAGCCTCTTTGTCGAACACCAACCTTCAGACCTACCTGAAAGGGGAATAGTTATTTCCAAGTAATTGCACAGAAAATTACTTACGTATTCGTCCTTTCCTTGTAGAAGTTGCTTGACTCGATTAACTGCAGCAGGTGTCTGAAAATTGAATATCACTTACAAATTTTTCTGAACAAATTTTCGAAGATTTCATCTAGGATATGAGTAAAAATTGGGGAAATTTGTTTAATCATACCAAGACAAGAGCAGCCCTTGTTGGTAGTAATTTTCTCTTCACAGCTCTTACTGTGGCACTGGCAACTGTTGCTGCCATTGTATCCAATATTATAAGCTCATTAATAGAGAAATTTAAATAAATCTGGTTTGATTAGGATCCGAAGAATTTGGACATTTCAACTTGAATATTTCATAACAAATATTTAACCTATTTTTAAATTTAAATGTCATTCGAAATCAAAATCCATAGAGAAATAAACATTTTTTTTGTCTATGTCAAAACGTATCAGAAACCACAGACATTTTTGAATTCACTGCTCTTCTTTTTCTCACCAGAAGAATAATTGTTTTTCTTTTTGCTTAACTAGAACTTTTTCAAGAAAAATAGCGAATTTCAGTGGATTTTTTGTCTTCTTTTGACTCCTTCTCTCAGAGAAATGATGAAGTGTGCTCTTCACATACAATTCAATTATCACAGCATCATAAATTGGTGCTAATGAAAAATAAACACGAGTAAATCAACAACACAGCTCAGTTCAAGAATATACCAAGTAACAGTACATCCAATCTGTTGCAATGAAGCGCCTGAGAGAAATTTGTTTCAAATTGGTTTTCTGCAATTTTATTTTAGTCTCCTACTCTTGGAGACCTCCAATTATATGGAAGGAGGGCATTAACTGGGTGCAGGTCAGTAAAAAAGTTGGATTTAAATCAATTTTTCAAGTAGTGTGGATGTTTCACAGATGGTGGTTGGAATTGGAATACCTGTGGACTTGAAAGATTCAACTATTACTATTGGAAGTGCAGCAAAGGCTTACTATTTACTTCCTACCAACACCTCATATCCTGCTTACACCACTTATGAAGCAACAGAAGGCCGTTCATTCCTACGTCAGAAAATTTACGCTACAGTTGAAGATATTTTGCAAAGGTAAATCATATTATCACTAACAATCATACAAGGGAAAATTAATTCAAGGGGTGGAACCATAGAATAAAATAATGTTGGCCAAACTGTTGTTTATTCAGACCATAGATTAACTGGAAGGAGAAACTAGTCTATGCTCAAAAAAAGTTGGAAAATTCTAATTTCAAGATATTCAAGTTGTATTTTTAACGGTATTTTTCAAGGTATGGTTTTGGAGACGGCAAATCATGCTTGCTGAAACTTATTTGCGAATATTCCACACAAGAAATCGGAAAAACTTCGCTGATATCAAAAGTTGCTGACATAATATTGAGGTAAGAATACAGAGAAGCGAAATATTTTGTAATTAGCATTGCAATTTTCCAGACCATCATCAACAGTGGGGGAAAATGAAGGAAGTATTTATTTCTCAGCTGAGAAAATGGGGCGAACAAACATAGATTGCAATTATTTATTTCCTGAGTGTAAACATGACATAATGAACATTTTTCTAAAAGAAGAAATGTAAAAAGAATAAAAGAGTTCAAATTTTTTTTCTTGTGTTGGTACCTCCCCTTCAATGAAAATGAAGACATCCAAAACCAGCGTAATAAAAGATTCAAACCTCACCAAGAAGTTGAAACCACAATCTTGTAAATATTGAAAAACCAATAAATACGAAATTAGAAGAGCGCATTTAAATTTAATGCATGACATTTGAACATGAAATCAGGACTAGAGAATTCTTCGATTTATTTGGACACTGATGTTGCGCTAGGATATATTTCGTTTCAGATGGTTTTTACGCTTTTCTACTTGATCTTTTTCGTATTGCTTGTTATGATTGTACGATGTGATCATTTTGCTTTTTCTGTTTCGGAAAATTCTGTGTTAGGTAAGAAAGAATTCAAATATTCAAGAATCTTGAGAAAAACTAATTTTTCCAGCTGTGATTGTAGACAAGGACTTCGTTTCTATTACATATAAAAATGCCAAAGCAACAATAGACGATTTCATACAAATAGTCAGGGACTTACAAGCCAAAGGAATTAGCATGAAAATACAGTACCACACATCGTTGGATGTTAACTTGAAAAGAGGTAATCTGAATGATGATTTTACATTTAATATCTGTGATGAACTCAGGTTAGTTCTTATGTTTTTCTCCAGACATATCAGGAGTTCTGACAATAACTTCGTGCAAAAATACTTGGAGGTTGTTTGAAAGAGCTGACAGGGAATTTGTTCCCTTTATTGCAATATCAGGTAATTAGTCATAAATAGAAACACCCAAGCCAAGTTTGGCAACAACGCCCGAGAGTCAATCCATACTTCTTGCTGCGTTGCCTTTCCATGGCTTGTGTTTAAAGAGGCTGTGTCTTCACCAAACGAAAGTAATGCCGATAATTTTCTAGAAACAGACTGCCCAAGATTACCTATAGGAAAAGCCATCAACATACCATTAATCAAATTAGGAGAAGAAATGCCTCAATTGCTGTTAGATTTAAGAACTTCCGCCATTTTCAAATGGAATTCTGTGGTCCTCATTTACGACGACAGCATGGGTGAGTACGATATTAAAATTAATCGAATTATCTGATAATTTCCATTGTCAGACAGAGACATGGTTGCCAGAGTCACTGCATCTTTGACTGAAGACCTTCCAATATCAACGCAATCTTCAGCCCTCTCCTTGATCAAATTGAACGAAAGCTACCATGACGACAAAGAAAACAGTTTGGTGAAACAACTGTTATCGTTGTCACCAAGAAAAACCGAATCTAACTTCTTAGTGATTTCTTACAGTAGAACTGTCGAAAAAGTTATGGCCGCTGTAAACATGATTAATCTCGTTAACACAGAAACCCAATGGTTGTATGCTATATCAGATACGAGCAGGAAAACCAAGAAAAACATGGGGAAATTGAGGAAATCATTGAGAAGTGGCAGCAATGTTGCTGTTATGTACAACAACACAGAGACTAATGCAGGTTGTCTAGTGAGTATTTCGACAATATGGCAACTATGTTATCCTCGCCGATGTCTTTTGTATCTTCAGATTTTTTTTCTTCTTCTTTCAATATTAACAGATCAAATATTTCTAGGGTGGTTTGTTGTGTCACTTTGAAACTCTTGTATCTGCATTCTCCACAGCTTTATACGAAACAGAAAAAAACGAGTTCGACATAGCCGATCAAGTTTCCGGTGAAGAATGGGAAGCTATTAAACCATCGAAATCGGAAAGAAGGAGTTTCTTACTGGAAAAAATTCTGGTATAAATAAACTCGCATATCTCATTCTGTTAGTAAGGGAGGAATATTTTGATGGATAGGGTTGAATGACTTTGACAAGTGGGATATCTGTGGTCCAATAAGTCCGCCATCTTGTTCTCCACCATTTTGAAATTGCACGATATCATATCTTGAATAAATAGTGTCCATATATTTGGGTTATTACGTGGTTTTAGCTATGAGAAAAGGTGAAAAGACTATGCATGTTTGTTTGTTCTTTTTTGTTTCTAAATTAGGATAGGTGAAGTTAGGTAAGATAAACTCACACATTTGGGAATTAACGTATTGCTTGCTGCCCCAAGCTGTACCTGAGAAAAAACGGAAAATGCGACAACTGCACTAACTGGGTCCTCAGATCTGCAGACAGCTGGGGGAATGAATTTAGAAGCGATGGCAATGATACTTCGATACAGCTGGGTAAAGTTGGCAATTGGACTCCCGTATTAGGGCCACAAATGTCTGACGAACTCTTTCTTCACGTGGCCCACGGCTTCAGAGGAAAAAACTTAAAACTTGTCACAGTTCATGTAAGACGGATACATCTTATTGCTTGGGGCATCAATATTTACTGTTCCTTGTAGAATCCTCCATGGCAAATAATATCGACAGACGAATCAAAAGGGGAGACAGAATACAAAGGACTAACATTCGAAATAATAAACCAACTATCCAGGAAACTTAACTTCACATATACAGTACAAGTTCTACAAATAGAGGACAATAAGCAAACACCTACGGACTTCAAGACCTTCTCGAATCTCTCAGAAACTGACGAAAGAACTGTCGATGACCTTACGAATCTTGTGACAAACTGGATACCTCCAGTTATGATCGATCTTGTCGTGAATGGTAACGTAGCCTTGGCTGCTTATGGTGCAACGATCACAGAAAAATATCAGGATAAGATCGATTTCACCATTCCTATATCGACACAGTCTTATACATTTCTAGTAGCAAGACCTAAAGTATTGAGCAGAGCTCTACTCTTCATGGCCCCATTTAGTGGTGACGTAAGTATAAGAACCATAGAACAATTTGATATCGTCTCTTGAACTGATCAAGTGGAAATATAGACGTTTTTCTAGACTTGGTTATGTCTGATGGTGGCAATACTGTCAGTTGGGCCAATTCTGTACTACATACATAAAATAAGCCCAATGCCAGAGCAAAGGGAGAGAGCTGGAGGCCTATTCAGCATCCAGAACTGCATATGGTACATGTATGGAGCTCTTCTTCAGCAAGGTGAAGAATTTCTCCTAGTGACAAATCTTTTTTTAACCTTCAATATCATTTAGGTGGTATGCATCTACCACAAGCTGACAGTGCGAGGATATTGGTAGGGGCATGGTGGTTGGTAGTATTGGTGATAGCCACCACGTATTGTGGAAATCTAGTGGCTTTCCTAACGTTCCCGGAAATGGAAAAACCTCTAACCACCATAGACGAACTGCTGAATCAAAAGGGCAAAATTTCTTGGAGCATGGTCGAAGGAAGTTACATAGAAGAAGAGTTGCAGGTTGTTCATCCTCAATTTTTTAATATTATATTGACAACAATCATTTTTCAGAACATGGGCGATTCCAAATACAAGCCTTTGTACGATTTGAGAATAAAAAATCAGTCCAAAGAACAAATTTTATCAGAGGTCATCCTAGGACATCGAGTTTTTATCGATTGGAAAATTCGTTTGCAGTATTTGATGAGGAAAGAGTACATCAAGAATAATAGATGTGAATTTTCTTTAGGTACAAATGAACTACGATAAATGTTTGACGAGTCAGATGCAAATCTTTTATTTTGTAGCAACTGATGAGGTTTTTCATGAACGCATTGGATTGATTCTATCCAAAGGAAACCCCTATCTTTTTAGGATAAACAAGGGGTGAGTTCAAATTTCTACAACAAGTTTGAATACAAAATTGCGATTGGTTTCAGGATTAAGGAACTTCATCAGTTTGGACTTATTCATAAATGGTTGACTGGTTACCTCCCAAGAAAAGAAAAGTGTTGGAGGATTGGACAAGTGCTGCAAGCCAACAACCACATAGTAAATATGGATGATATGCAAGGAAGTTTTTTCGTTTTGTTTCTCGGTAATTTTTTTAAATCAAACGAAGAAAACAATACATCTCTTGAAATTTCAGGTTTTCTAATAGCCTTAGTTTTCATCATTGCCGAAAAGATTTGGTTTTATCAAAAGGCGAAGAGGAAAATCATAAGTATAGCTCCATATACAAAATAAATTTGAATTGAATAAACCAGACATTGGTTTAACATTCTAGAAATTGTCTGTAACCTCAAAATAACAATTGTTCCGACATGTGGATATAATAAATTATGGAATTTATTTGAATATTTTTACTTCCTTCATGAGATTTATTCATAAATAATCATACAGAAAAAATTTGAATTTTTTTAATTCTATGGTTATCACATGTCATTGAGTCTATGCTCTCTATGTTGGCAAAACTGATTCACACAGAAGACCAATTCTAACCTCTAATCTCTATCTGTCAAAATATTGTAAATATTTACAATTTCCTTCAGGTGCCGCGTAGGTATTGTGTTATCTCTGATGACCTGGTGAATTGCGAAAGAAAATCACCAGCGTAATTACAAATGAAGGAAACATCTCCTCCCGTCTCAGCCATGGCTACCCCAACGAATGGAAGCGTGAATTTAGTGGACGAATTTGAGGAAACCTTTCAAGTAATCAGAAAGATTATTTTCTGTAATGCTTTTTCTTGATCGTTTTTGAACTTTATTTTATGGTAATCACATTCTTTCTTCCTTATTTTCAGTTTATGTGAATTTTGTAGATCTCATTTGAACCCATTCTTTTACTGTACACCTTTTATTTACTCCCATATGTAATTTTTATGTATTATTTCCTTGAATGCCTAAGTAAACATTATATTTTCATGCTCAAATTGTTGTTTCACTTCGAATTATTGTTTTAAAATAATTCCTCTAAGCTTATTGTGCTAACAAAATTGAATTTATTGAGTTTTTCCTTGGTACCTTCAGTTGTTAAATTCATGGTAAGAGAGGTTTTCTGTTCCAACTGATTTTGGGAAGACTTTTGTCATATTAATGATTCTTTTTCAGTATTGCCTCAATATTCTCACGAAGGAAGAAGCAGTGTCCCAAGCAGAAAAAGAGGAGATAAAGGTTGAAGTGGAACATAACACGTTTCGTTTCATAGACCTGGCTCGTCAGATGGAAGCATTTTTTCTTCAGAAAAGATTTCTCCTATCTTCACTGAAACCCGAAACGATAATAAAGGAAGATATAAGCGAATTGAGGCTAGAGCTGGCTAGGAAAGAGGAGATACTCAAGAAGCATGCTGAGAAGATAGCCGTATGGCAGAACTTGTTGAGCGATTTGAAGAATTACAACAAGAACACGACGCAAGGAGGAAATGCTGTTCCTAGTGGAAACTCTGGCAATATTTCTCCGATCAGTAATGAAATCTTCCAAAAGAATTTATTAGGTGAAGAATCTAAAATGAATTCGACAATAATTTAATTGACCTCTGTTTTTCCTCGTAGAAATGTCTGGAAACCCAAATGCGAAAGCTATGTCGGGAATGGTGATGCCTTCAGCGGTTCAGATGCTTCAACAACAAGAACAATTCCAACACCAGATGCATCAGCAGCAACTTCAGCAGATGCAGCAGTTGCAGATGCAACAACACATGCCGGTAACATTTTAACAAAATTATCCTTTCAATATTCCAACGTTCTTCGTTCTAAGGTTCCTATGGGAATGCAAGGTCCGGTTAATCCAGGAATGGTGTCTCCGGAGGTCCTCCTCATGCAGCAATCAGGGATGCAGTCCCCGAGGCTCCCTTTTCCCCAAGCGGGCCCCGGGAGGGTTATGCAGGGCCCTCTGGCCTATTTAGAAAAAACGACGAGTAACATAGGTAAACAACTCTACATTTTCATGAAGTATAGATACAGTTGGCATCACTGATTTGTGACACATGCTATATCTATGGTTGACATTCAATGTTACCAACTTAATGGCAACAAAATAGAAATTATTAGATATTTGATGAGATCTGCTTTGATTTTTTTTTTTTTTTGAATTTAAGGTTTGACAGATGGTCGAAGGTGACGAGGGCGTGGAAGAGGTCGTGGTAGGGGTAGAGGAAGAGGTAGAGGACGCAGTCGTACCACCTTGCCGGATTATGTACCTCCCTGATCTCTTCCGCTGAGTAGAATCCAATGTTACCGGATGTATATTTTGGTTTATTTTCGAGTGTTCAACTATCAGGAAGAATGGAGGGTTTATCATTATGGGAGGAAGGAGCAATATAAATTTAGGGTTGACGTATTCTTTCTAGATAGTTTCGAACTGTTTATTTCGTTGTATACATCAATTGAAGCATCGTTGTGTGTTGTAGTCTCTTGAATAAAGTGTTTGGTGATAAAGTGAATTTTTTAATTAACCTAAAAATTGTACAGTGTTACCAACAAGAATAAAACAAAAATTTGCCACAGTTCGTTTTTGAGAAACAAAGCTCCAGAGATATCTGGAAATTTTCACAGAATCTTTTGATTTTTCCTGGCTTTATTCGAGAATCGCTTAGAAGTTTTTCAACCATTTGAAATTTTTTTAATACGGCCCTGGGCACTTCCGAGATATTCATTGAAAAACTATAAAATCATATCTATTTTATTGCTAAGGACATTGAGTATTATGCCTTAAAAAATTGTACGAACTCGTTTCCTTTGATAAAAATTGTTTCACGGGTTGATTTAATGAAATTATTTGATATTTTGTGCTGAATCTACTTTTATTCTGTGTAACTTCACCAATGCGTAGATATTCACAAAGATCTCATTCAAATCGAAGTGAAAAACCTTTTGAAGCGATTTCGAAACTATTATCATCTTGGTCATCAAAATAACAGGACCGTATTAAAAAAGAATTTAGGGAAGGACTTAAAAAATGTTGAAGCGGCGCCTTTTTGACAAGAGTGATATTATGAATGCTTCTAGATTTGGAAACTAAATTATATTATCCTTTCCGAGTTTCAAATGCGTTCATATCTTGGACACGCTGTATATAGTATTATCTCGACTGTTCATTGAAGTAAGTCATAAAGCTGAAATGGTTATGGATTCAGGCAAGGTAATCGCAGACATTTATTGTCGAACTATGGATTTTTAAAGCCTAAACAGTCATTATATGGCTCAGGGACAAACGTAGACATGCAATATATTCTACAAGAGCCAGTGGGAAAATCAACAGATGGCAAAGCGATTCAATCAATAATTTGAAAAAAAAATTAGTGTCCTTCTATATGATTTGTTGGTGAATGTGGTTTATATTTATATTTTAAAAAAAAATACATTATAGTAATGCATATCTTTCCTAAATCTAGGAAAGTTCGAATATTTTCACCTTCTTTTGAAAGCAGAGAAAAAATCAAACAAATAATGTCCTTCACCAGATGGCATCAAATAATCAATTATATCATTATTAAGCACTTATTAATTCAATTCCAAATGAGTTTCTGTTTCAAATCGATAGAAGGATAAAGGAATAATATATATTAGCAGGTAAACTTGTGAAAGATGTTGTACCTAGTTCTATTGATTCATTATCCTTAATTACATAATAAAAAAAATTTAACGGTAGGTTAATATTAAATTCTTCATGAGCCCAAACATGATTACATTTGAAAAATTAAAGTTTTTGTTGAAGAAACGTTAATTTCATTTCAAAACTAAAGGTATTTCCCCACGTTTCACCTTGGAAGGTCGAGCCTTGCCCTCAAATCTCGAAAACCCATCGCAACAAAAGAAAATAACCCCATTGATCGTCTAACCTTGCGATTTGCATCCGACAGAATGGCAATGTGGCGTTTTTATTACACCCCCTTTGTAAAAAACCAATTTCAACCCTTGTTCCCCCGCTCGATATATTATAATTAGAATGTGCGGAGGTAAAAGCGTTATTTCAAGTCACGAAATTAGACGGGAAGGATCAATGGTCAGTCCTCGGCCAGTTTGAGTCGAGCAGCGGGCCCAAAAAGAGCCTCCAACGCAACGCTGCTCCATCATGGGTTGCGCCAGTAGTGGCCCCATAGGAAAAGCAGCCGAGTCCGTCAAAGATTTGGCTAGCAAGGAGGGAAAAGCTGTGCAGGGTGAGTGGCCAATCAATATTTCGTCGCGATATTCACCCCAAAAAGCCTACGGCGCAAATCCTAGATAATTTTCACCCTCCAAGCCTGGAATGTTGTTCGTGACATTTACTCGAGAATGTATATTACGTATTTCATGCAGATTTCCATTCGTTAAGACAACCATTGGCTTTTTACCCCTTTAATGAACATTTGTCTAACAATAATTCGTAATTTGCTTTCTCTGAATCTCAAATTGAGTTTGAAATGATATTTCTTTCTTCGAGTTCAATTTTACTTTTCTTAGCCCTTGAAGATTCTTCAGAAGCAAAAACAAGCTACCTTTCTCCTGTTTTGTCTGTTGGTTTTACCTTAGAACATTATTTTGACGTGATCAACATCTGTAATGGTATTTTGGATCATATAAAGGTTTATCATCTTTAAAAAATCCTGATGATATTCTCCCTGCAGATTTCGGATATCAATTTCTAATAGGGATAAACTTTCATTTACGGAATTTGAAGACTTTATACAGTATCTTCTCAGCTCTGATTCCAGAGAAATCTATCTCTTCTATCTCCAAAAGGCAGAAGAGTTAAATAGAGACATAAAAAGAATCAAAGAAGCTTCAGCATCTTCTAATTGTTGAATTTCCCCTTCAGATTTCGGATCAGCGACCAAAGACACCTTCATATCTGGCGTAAACCACGTGAACGAAGTGGTGGGATCCGCCTTCAAATCTGCAGAGAACGAGGTGGTGAGCCTCACCTCCAAAGCCACAAACATCTTCGGCCATGCTGAAGAAGAGGTCAAAGAAGCGAAGAAAGAAGTTGAGCAGCTGGAGTCCAACGTCTCAGAGAATGTGAACGAAGCCATCTCAGACACCGAGACCGTGGTCATGTCGGAGGTTGGTAACATGCAGAATGACGCAGAGCACATGGTAGATGACGTCAAAGAGTCCTTCGAGAAAGATCTGCATGAGAAAAGCGAGAAATTGGTGATCATGGATGGCGACAATTTGATACTGGAGGATATAGAGCATTTTGATCATCTTGGGGAGGCTGTAGATAAGGGAGAGAAGAAGGTTGAGAAATTGATGGATGTGGAGGTTGCAGATTCGAAGAATGTTGAAGCGAGTGAAGCGAAGAAGGCAGAAGAATGAAAAGAAGTCTCTTCGGTATGCCACACCACAGTTTTCTCAATGTTATGGTCATTAATGACATTCCTTTCACCTCTAAGAGAAAAAATTTAACTGAACACGACCCTGTGCTCAATTCGAAGAACAATTCAGTTCTCTGCTATTACGTGTATTGATCTAACTCTTCCCAGAAGCCAATTCTAGAATTTATAAGCTGAAATTACAGCATAAAATCGAGAAACAACTAAAATACTGCAGTTGAATACTTAATGGTCAGATATTCTGGAATACTTTACTACATTTTGTCTTTTTCAGTGCCCTGTTGGAATGTTTTCTGCCAAGAAATGTGACCTGAGCCAGATTAACTTCGAATTGACCTCAAAAAAATCCGTCCTTAAGAACACTTGCGTGATACGTTATATCTTTGACTTCCATGATATTGGTTGTAATTCATTGTAATTAAAAATAAGACACTACTTAAAATTTTATTGGAAAGAAAATATTTGTTAGTTAACGTGATTTATGATGCAATTTATCTAGTTGAAAATGTGTTATATTTGTAATAAAGTCAGTTCTATCGAGTCCCTACACTTTTTTTAATATAAATACCAAACCACGAGTTTTAGGAGCTAATTTCAATTTAATGGTTCATTAAATTTTGATCCTCCTTTTAATAGTACTGAAACTGAAGTTAAATATCATAATATATTTAATATTTAAGCACAAGAGATTCTAGAGCTCCCAATTTTTGATTAATTTATCATAGCTAATCGAATTTATCAGAAGAAATGCTGCTTTGTAAGAGCACTCTGTAAAACAACGAATTAATCCTTCTTATCACGGTTAATTAATATGAAGAATTGTCTTGACATTCAAACAAACTTTGAACTTTATATCAGAATTGCCGCAAAAGACTCAAACAACATTTAGTCACGGAAAATGGTAATTAATTACGTCTGTATAAATGAGGAGGTGAATGTACTTAAAATGAGTTCACATGTTTTTTTAGTGGGAGAATGGAAATCCTTGAAGGTTTTTTCAACTTTAATTGATCATTCGAAGATTGGGAGGGCCTTGGAGGAGTTTAAAAAATCTGTGTAATAAAACATTTTGAAAGCAGATATTTTTGCTAGGAATTAAATTTTAAATTTTACAGAACAGACTTGAGGTGCAACTGAAAGGGAAGGAATCCAAGTAATAATTATTAAAAAAAAAAATTTGTTTTTATTATGTAGTGGCTGCCCTGATCCACTCATGGAATCTATGATCCAATTTATTTCATAGAAGTTAAGAGTAGTCTATGATCTGAGCATAGACAACAGGAAAAAACTCTATGATATTAGGAGTTGAGGTTAATTGCAATATTTCTGCAAAAACACAAAATGACAATTAATAGTGTTATTTATAAGGATAAATGAGCAAAATATGTGAATTTCAACATGTGTTTCGGACCGTTTAGTAGGTTATGCCATTGGGGTCCTCTATCCGCCCTATGTTCGTATTTTCGCCCATCCTTATTCCTCCATTTCAACTAAAATATCATTTTTCAGGCATAATAAAATGTGTAACCGGTATGACTATGCATTGCAGCAATATGCTGTGGCCTGGACCATCGTACACCGGAATGTTGAACACATTGTGTTTCATGAGTCTTGCAGGTTTAACGTTGTACAATTTCCTGTCTGCCATCGCCCACGGACCAGGCTTCTTACCCAATAATTGGGTCCCCGTAGGTGCCCTCAATTCATAATACTTACTCCTTTGTTTCCAGTCGTTAAATTGCCTGACATGGATATCTTTTAGGATAATATGAATGATGCGAAGCATATGCAATTCTGCAAAGTTTGCAATTCTTATAAGGCCCCTAGATCTCACCATTGTCGTAAATGTAAGTTAGGAATGCATCAAATTGACAAGGTGAAGCATTTAATGATTTAAGGTGATCGTTGTGTGCTGAAAATGGACCATCACTGCCCTTGGATCAATACCTGTGTAGGTTGGGGTAATCACGCACATTTTGTAGCGTTTCTCACCTTCGCTACTATAGGTTGCGTGCATGCCGCTTTCATATTGGGAATGACTCTCTACAGGTCGGTTTACAGGGTGTACACTGTTGATGTTTACCAAAGGAATCAAGTAGTTTATTTGGGACTCTACGGGACTGTAATTTGTGTTCTTTCCTTGGGATTTGCCATTGGAGTTGTTATAGCTGTAGGCATGCTTCTTTACTTTCAAGTGAGTGAAATGAAATGAGAATATTTTAATGAGAAATGGTTAAAACATTTTTTTCCTTAGATAAGGGCTATAGTAAGGAATAGAACTGGTATAGAAGATTGGATAATTGAGAAGGCTGCGTACAGACGGAGACATTCAAATAAACCTTTTGTTTATCCTTACGATCTCGGTTTATTTAGAAATATTAGGCAAGTGGTTACCTTTAGTTGCCAACCTGTTGGTGATGGGATTTATTGGGACGTAGCCGAAGGATGCAATCAGTATACTTTAACCGTAAGTATCATACATGTTTATAGGTTATGTTATGTTAGGTTAGGGTAGTCAATGATTCTGAATGATTAATTCGAGATTTAAATATTTCATTTGACAATATCGAGTCCAATGTTTGCAGGTGGAACAATTGAAGCAGAAAAAAGAAAAAAGATCTCGAGCAAGACTGTACATCGTTGTAAAAGCGGCTTCTGGATACTGGTTTCCAGTGTCTCACGGCATAGGAGTATTTTGCCATCCACCATGTACCGATGAAGAAAGGATAGCGTTAAAGCCAGGAGATCAAATTATAGTAACCAGATGGCGCAAGTAAGTCGATTTGTTTTCAGAAAATTGCGACAGGATATTTTGGAAGTTTGCATTATTTTTTATTGAATCGTTGTGTATCTAGGTACTGGCTGTTTGGTGAAAAGGTACAAGAGGAGAATGGGGAACCTAAGAAACGGGTCAGAGGGTGGTTTCCTAGATGTTGCGTTGTTGAATCTTCCGAAGACATTCCGTCAACTTCTGCCCAAGACTGCAGTAGCAAATATAAAGCCAATTGAACGTTTTTTCTGTGATTTATATCTTTTTTAGTCTAAAATTGGGATCGATAATAGATGTCCTACGAATCTTCTTCTTTTATTCTACCCTCTCTTGTCTGAAAATGCTTTATTTTGCAGATCCTCATTCCCTCAATTTTTCCATCACATCTTATGTCTTTTTCTATATGTTTTCCTTTTATGTTATTCGTTCTTCAAATCCCCCCCTTTCTAACAAACTTCCTTACTTCTATCTTACCAAAAAATTCCTTTTCTCCTCAGCCAAAAGAAATTACAATAGAATTGAAAATGGGGGGAAAAAATAAATAAAAATCTGGGATAAAGGTTCATCCCCCTGTTGCCAAGTATGCCCATTTTCCTACAATCTACTGATCTCTAAAATTAAGTGGGATAATGTTAAGAGAGGAAAATAGCGAGTTGGAGAGACAAGAAAAAGAGACACAAGAAAGATGAAATCTTTGTTGTTGTTCTGATTTTTCTCATTTGCTCCATATTAAGCAAAACCTCATATTAAATGGGATGATCTTTAGAGATTAGGTGGGATAATGTTAAGAAAGGAAAATGGGAGTTGAATGTAAAAGAAAAAGAGACACAAGAAACATGAAAATGTGAACATTTTGTGAAATTTCTTGAGAACCGTATGGAAAATATTTGTTATTGAATTGTTGCTTTTTCAAGAGATGCTTTATTTTGCAGATCCTCATTCACTCGATTTTTTCCATCACTTCTTATATCTCTTTCTAGATGTTTTATTTTTATGTTATTCGTTCTTTAAATCCCCCCCGTCTAACAAACTTCCTTACTTCTATCTTACCAAAAAATTCCTTTTCTCCTCAGCCAAAAGAAATTACGATAGAATTGAAAACGGGAAAAAAAAATAAATATCTGGAATTTAGGTTCATGATTCAACCATAAAAATTTATTCAACTTATCTAATAACAAAATATAAAGAAACTTCAAGCCTAGCCCATAATAAATAAATACATATAATTTTAACGGACAATAAAAATAATTTACAATTTAGGGTATGCGTATACTGATGGGAAAGTTTGCTCGTATTCTGGTTTGTACATCTGCTCTCTGATGAAACATTCTTTGTCCTTCGGTTCCGGATGCACGCTTGCCAACCCTACAAAACATAAAATGAAGGAGATTCGATGGAAAACACTCTCCCGGTACTTACCACGTTTATAAGCGTAATTCACAACATCAACGGCTATTTTGAGTGAAACATCCACGATTGTACTCAACGGAGGGTACAGAGAACCTTTTTCCAATTCCTCCTCTTTGACAATGTTAGCCAGTGCCTGCAACATGAAACTTTAAATACTTGCATTTCGTCAACTAGAAGAATCTTACCCTTGCAGCTATTAGGAAAGTTTGGTTATCAATCGTTAGCATTCCAGAACAAAGAACAGCTAACGCAACTCCTGGGAAAATGTACGAGTTATTGCCTTGTCCGGTATGGAAGGTTTTACCCATGTAGTCCACCGGAGGGAACGGGCTTCCGCTGGCAAATATACACCTTCCCTAAAAAAAAAAAATTACACTGAACGAAGGAAATATGGATTTTTAGAAAAACTTACTTCGGTATACTTGTAAGCATCTTCCGCTGTACATTCTGCTTTGTTCGTGGGGTTGCTCAACGCGAAAATTACGGGCCTATCGTTGTTCCTGGCCATCTCCTTTAATATTTCGGGGGAGAAGGCCCCAGGTATTGCGGCAGCACCGATCAAAATTGTCGGTTTGATGTCTTTTACGACTTCCTCCAAAGATTTTACCGGTGCGTGAGGGTGGGCGTACACAGCCTTGTGGTGGTTGATTCCACCTTCTGGCCTATCTTTAACTATTAATCCTTTGGAGTCCACCATCCAAATCTTACTCCTCGCCTCCTGTTCGCTGATTCCTGAAAAAATGAGGATAATGTGAGAAATTTCCAGTTTCAGGTTAAATTTTCAGAAAAACCTAAAGGATTTTCCCTCATACAGATCAAATGAGAAAAATCAGTAGATTGCGGGAAAATCTGCAGATTTGGCAACAGTGTGTGTGGGTAAAGTTAGCCCGGCACTTCTGGATTTTCGAAATTTTTGTTGTTCTGATTTGTGCTGCTTTGTACCGTTGGAATTTTTCTTTCATTACTTAAGTTTCTCAAGATATTCAACAAAATGTGAACGTTTTGTAAAATTTCTTGAGAACTGCATGGAAAATAAAGAAATGACAAGAGCACAAAGCAGCAGAAACCTAGCACAATTCTCCAGCAATTCTAGATTTTCTCCAAAATCAAGAATTGCTTGGGTGAACTTACGCACCCTGTTGCCAAGTTTGCCTATTTTCCTACAATCTACTGATTTTTTTCATTTGCTGCATGCGAGACAAAACCTCATGGGATGATTTCTAGAATTTAGTGGGATAACTTTAAAAAAGAAAAATGGGAGTTGAAGAGACAAGAAAAAGAGACACGAGAAAGATGAAATGTTTTGTTATTGTTCTGATTCGTGCTGCTTTGTACCGTTGGAATTTTTCTTTCAATACTTAAGTTTCTCAAGATATTCCACAAATTGTGAACGTTTTGTGAAATTTCTTGAGAACCTTATGGAAAATTAAGAAATTTCGAAAGCACAAAGCATCAGAAACCAGCACAATTCTCCAGCAATACTGGATTTTCTCCAAAATCCAGAAGTGCTGGGGTCAACTTACGCACCCTGTTGCCAAGTATGCCCATTTTCCTACAATCTACTGATTTTCTCATTTGCTTCATATCAAATGGAATAATGTTTTGAGAGAGGAAAGTGAGAGTTGAAGAGACAAGAAAAAGATGAATTCTTCGTACCTTCCTCCTTCATAGCCATAACGCAAAGCTCCGCTATCCCCAAATTGGCCTCTCCAGCCCCCTGGAACACTATAACGTTATCCACAAGCTTCTTCTTCGTGATCCTGAGCGACGCCAAGACCCCAGCCACCGCGACGCCTGCAGTGCCCTGTATATCGTCGTTGAAGGTGCAATAGCTATCCTTGTACTTCTCCAACAGCCTGAAAGCGTTGCTGTTGCCGAAATCCTCGAATTGGATCAGGCAGTTCCTGCCGAATCTCCTCACCACCGCCTTCATGAACTCGTCCAAGAACTCGTCGTAATCTGGGCCCGTAACCCGTTTCTGCTTGAGGCCCAAGTACAGATCGTTCTCTAGTTTCGCCTGAGAGTTGGTGCCAACGTCTAGGGTTATGGGGAGGCAGTAGTGGGGCTTGATGCCTCCTAAGGCGGTGTAGAGGCATAGTTTGCCGATGGGTATGCCCATGCCGTCCATTCCTTGATCGCCGATACCTAGGATCCTTTCGCCGTCTGTCACCACGATGGCTCTCACGTCTCTCTCGGGCCTAAAACAACAATTAGTCAAAAATGTTTAACATATACTCCTCCACAAGAGTAAGGGATATCGTATTCAACCGTTTTGAAACGTATGTAATCGCTGTAAAATCATTTAAACTCAAGAACAACTTGAATCGATCCAATGAGAATCAGTATGAGACATTTCGTCAATCTGGTCGCCTTTTTTCTGAAGTTTGGTTCCTTCATATGCTTCAGAATGTTCTTATTTCGATATGGAGTCAGTTTATCAACGACTTTGATTCGAAACGAGGTTTCTGAAAATGCCAAGACGTAAATTAACAAACGCTGAGGCTAATAGGGCAATCGGAATGCTACATGATGGCCTAAACTCAGGTCATTGTAGCGGAAAGGCTCCAGGTCAGGAAAAGTGTGATATCTCGACTCTGGAATAGGTTCAGTGTTGGAAAGACCAAGACTTGGTTTGCGACGAAAAACAACACCTGCTCAGGATCGTTTCATCACCGTTTCGGCGAAAAAAAGTCTACATCTACGTGTAGAATGCTACGGAATACTCTTCAAAATGCAGATGGGGTCCAAGTTTCCATCGAAACCATCAGACGACGTTTGAGAGAGGTGAATCTAGGTTCTAGACGTCCATTAAGATGAGTTCCATTAACACGTGACCATAAGTGTCACAGACTGGAATCGGCAAGGCAACATATCAATTGGAACGATCAATGGCGTAGAGTCCTTTTCACTGATGAATCCAGATATGGACGATTCTCAGATTCTCGAAGAATAGAGGTATGGAAAATCCCACGCATACCCCGTAATCGTCGCTATGTCCAAGAAGTCCATCCATTTCGAGGGGGTAGTGTTATGGTATGAGCCGGGATATGTTTCAACGGACGCACAGATCTACACATTTGTCCTGGGAATATGACCGCCTTACACTATAGAGAGCATGTCATCGACAATGTTTTGCCAAATTTTCACGGTGAAACTTTTCAGTTTGTAGACGATAACGCTAGAGGGCACCGTGCAGCCACAGTTGAGAATGGAGCTTGGTATTCCACATTTACTAATACCTCCGCACTCACCAGATTTGAATTGCATAGAACATGCATGGGATATGCTCCAAAGAAGATTAGATAATCATCAACCTACCCCAGAATCCTTAAATGATCTGAGAGAGCTTCTGCCCCGTTTATGGAACCAAATTCCTCAAGAAATGTTCAACAACCTCGTGTATAGTATGCAAAAAAGATGTTAAGCTGATATTGCTTGAATTCTCTCGAAATAAAATGTAGTTATTTCACTACAGGCTAAAATTATTTTTATTTCCTGCAACTTGAAATCATATTTATATGAATTTTCATTGCAAAATCCCATTTAAACTATATTTTTTTGCAATTTAAGTCAATATCCCTAACTCATGTAAAGCAGTTTAATTATAATTTTCAACACGAATGCTATCACTATTCGGAAAAATGAATTTCCGAAGATCCAGACTGAGAGTAAACCCTGAGATAGTGCCGTCATCGAGAAGAGAATATACGCTGACATAACCTAACTAATAAAATCACCAAGTACATCTGGCAGGTGCAGAACACCTGAATCTTACTCACCAATTCTTCAACATTTCGTAGATGTGTCCTTTGTCGTAGATTGTTATGTACATTCCTCTGTTGTGAGTGTACAAGGTGCTGAACATCTGGCAAGCTGTGCCGACCGTTGGAGTGTACACCAATGGCAACATTTCCGTTGTGTATTTGGCCATCAGTTGGAAGAACAACTTTTCGTTGCGTTCCTATGAGAAAAATACGATTCATATTTGGTTAAACTGTATTCTTTTAAATACTTACCAAAAGGCCCATGAGGTAGATGTATTTGTCGATGTCCTTTTCATATCGGTCCAGCAGAATTTTGGCGTGTTCGACCTGTTGCTCCAAAGTCTTGATCCTAGGCGGTAGGAGGCCATGGAGGCCCAATCTCTGCCTGTCCTCCCTCGAGAAGGCAAGCCCCTGAAGAAAAAAAAAGTTTCTTCAATTGAAAACACGAAGATGGTACAACAGATACCTTAGTAACTATATGTCGTTTCGAATTTAACTTTCCGTGAAAGACAAAAGTCATCATCGTAGCGGCCAGTGTAATATTCACGAAAAATAACCCATGCTGCTCTATATGCGATAACTTTTGACGATAAGACTCGTTTTGTTTATCTAATTTCTTCCGAATATCTCGGTAACCTAAGATAGTCGCGACAATATGGGAATATTTTTAAAAAAGATTCTCATAAAGATCTTATAGGGGGACGAAACATCATCATTATACAAAAGAAATCACACAAGACCTTGTTTTTAACGAGTATATTCAATTTTTTCATTTTCCCAATGATTACCCCTCTAATAATACTTCTTATTGTGACGAAAGTTCCGTTTAGTATCTCTTCTCTAGAATTAACTTATTATGTTAGGGAATATTTAAATACTGATCTCATTCACTATTAATTCAATCATCGACCACATCCATTTGCTCGATTAAACAGCAACAAAGCTGACTTGAATGACTATAAGTGATACACCAAAACTTCATTTCACTTTTGCAAGTGAAAATTTTTAAAATCCGGAAAACTGCGACTTTTTCCTTCTTATCCAAGCAAGCGACTTCGAAAACCTTCATTTTCATATAAAACTCGAAAATATCTTCCCTAGTTTTCGAGAGAAACGATGATGAATTTTTTGCATTTTTCATTTTCGAGTTTACTTTGAAACGCTCTGGTGACAAGGAAATGACTATAAGTGATACACTCAGTGTTTTTTCTGATAGTTCCAGACCGGTTTAAAAACTTCCATATCCGAAAAGGCCCATAGAGTCAGGCGATTTCCTTAGAGAATGCAAAATATAACGTTTTTGGGGGGGTCTACCCCTTTGGATTTTTTCGGCCAAAATTTCGGAATTTTCGATTGCGTTTTTTTGTGCTAGGGGGGAAGTAGCCTCATCGCTGATCACCAATCTGCAAACCCCACCTCGATCCGCAGCCAATTGGTCGAGATATGCAGCTTTGAAATTTCCAAAATTTCAAAAATTCTCATTTTGCAGGTGAAAAATTTTAAAATCGCGAAAACTGCAACTTTTTTTTGCTTATCGAATCAAGCGACTTCGAAAACCTACATTTTCATATCAAACTTGAGTATATTTGCCGTAGTTTTCGAGAGAAAAGATGATGAAATTTTTGCATCTTTCATTTTCGAGTTTACTTTGAAACGTTCTAGTGACAACATTATGACTAAGAGTCATCAACTGAGGGGTTTTTCTGAAAGATCCCGACCGGTTTAAAAACTTCCATATCCGAAAAGGCCCATAGATTCAGGTGATTTCCTTAGAGAATGCAAAATATAGCGTTTTTGGGGGGGTCTACCCCTTTGGATTTTTTCGGCCAAAATTTCGAAATTTTCGATTGCGATTTTTTGTGCTAAGGGGAAAGTGTCCTCATCGCTGATCACCAATCTGCAAACCCCACCTCGATCCGCAGCCAATTGTTCGAGATATGCAGCTTTGAAATTTCCAATATTTCAAAAATTCTCATTTTGCAGGTGAAAAATTTTAAAATCGCGAAAACTGCAACTTTTTTTTGCTTATCGAATCAAGCGACTTCGAAAACCTACATTTTCATATCAAACTTGAGTATATTTGCCGTAGTTTTCGAGAGAAACGATGATGAAATTTCTGCATCTTTCATTTTCGAGTTTACTTTGAAAGGCTCTGGTGACAAGGAAATGACTATAAGTGATACACTCAGTGTTTTTTCTGATAGTTCCCGACCGGTTTAAAAACTTCCATATCCGAAAAGGCCCATAGAGTCAGGCGATTTCCTTAGAGAATGCAAAATATAGCGTTTTTGGGGGGGTCTACCCCTTTGGATTTTTTCGGCCAAAATTTCGAAATTTTCGATTGCGATTTTTTGTGCTAAGGGGAAAGTGTCCTCATCGCTGATCACCAGTCTGCAAACCCCACCTCGATCCGCAGCCAATTGTTCGAGATATGCAGCTTTGAAATTTCCAAAATTTCAAAAATTCTCATTTTGCAGGTGAAAAATTTTAAAATCGCGAAAACTGCAACTTTTTTTTGCTTATCGAATCAAGCGACCTCGAAAACCTACATTTTCATATCAAACTTGAGTATATTTGCCGTAGTTTTCGAGAGAAACGATGATGAAATTTTTGCATCTTTCATTTTCGAGTTTACTTTGAAAGGCTCTGGTGACAAGGAAATGACTATAAGTGATACACTCAGGGTTTTTTCTGATAGTTCCCGACCGGTTTAAAAACTTCCACATCCAAAAAGGCCCATAGAGTCAGGCGATTTCCTTAGAGAATGCAAAATATAGCGTTTTTGGGGGGTCTACCCCTTTGGATTTTTTCGGCCAAAATTTCGGAATTTTCGATTGCGTTTTTTTGTGCTAGGGGGGAAGAAGCCTCATCGCTGATCACCAATCTGCAAACCCCACCTCGATCCGCAGCCAATTGGTCGAGATATGCAGCTTTGAAATTTCCAAAATTTCAAAAATTCTCATTTTGCAGGTGAAAAATTTTAAAATCGCGAAAACTGCAACTTTTTTTGCTTATCGAATCAAGCGACCTCGAAAACCTACATTTTCATATCAAACTTGAGTATATTTGCCGTAGTTTTCGAGAGAAACGATGATGAAATTTTTGCATCTTTCATTTTCGAGTTTACTTTGAAACGTTCTAGTGACAACATTATGACTAAGAGTCATCAAAAGAGGGGTTTTTCTGAAAGATCCCGACCGGTTTAAAAACTTCCATATCCGAAAAGGCCCATAGGGTCAGGTGATTTCCTTAGAGAATGCAAAATATAGCGTTTTTGGGGGGGTCTACCCCTTTGGATTTTTTCGGCCAAAATTTCGAAATTTTCGATTGCGATTTTTTGTGCTAAGGGGAAAGTGTCCTCATCGCTGATCACCAATCTGCAAACCCCACCTCGATCCGCAGCCAATTGGTCGAGATATGCAGCTTTGAAATTTCCAAAATTTCAAAAATTCTCATTTTGCAGGTGAAAAATTTTAAAATCGCGAAAACTGCAACTTTTTTTTGCTTATCGAATCAAGCGACTTCGAAAACCTACATTTTCATATCAAACTTGAGTATATTTGCCGTAGTTTTCGAGAGAAACGATGATGAAATTTTTGCATCTTTCATTTTCGAGTTTACTTTGAAACGTTCTAGTGACAACATTATGACTAAGAGTCATCAACTGAGGGGTTTTTCTGAAAGATCCCGACCGGTTTAAAAACTTCCATATCCGAAAAGGCCCATAGGGTCAGGTGATTTCCTTAGAGAATGCAAAATATAGCGTTTTTGGGGGGGTCTACCCCTTTGGATTTTTTCGGCCAAAATTTCGAAATTTTCGATTGCGATTTTTTGTGCTGAGGGGAAAGTGTCCTCATCGCTGATCACCAATCTGCAAACCCCACCTCGATCCGCAGCCAATTGTTCGAGATATGCAGCTTTGAAATTTCCAATATTTCAAAAATTCTCATTTTGCAGGTGAAAAATTTTAAAATCGCGAAAACTGCAACATTTTTTTGCTTATCGAATCAAGCGACTTCGAAAACCTACATTTTCATATCAAACTTGAGTATATTTGCCGTAGTTTTCGAGAGAAACGATGATGAAATTTTTGCATCTTTCATTTTCGAGTTTACTTTGGAACGTTCCAGTGACAACATTATGACTAAGAGTCATCAACTGAGGGGTTTTTCTGAAAGATCCCGACCGGTTTAAAAACTTTCATATCCGAAAAGGCCCATAGAGTCAGGCGATTTCCTTAGAGAATGCAAAATATAGCGTTTTTGGGGGGGTCTACCCCTTTGGATTTTTTCGGCCAAAATTTCGAAATTTTCGATTGCGATTTTTTGTGCTGAGGGGAAAGTGTCCTCATCGCTGATCACCAATCTGCAAACCCCACCTCGATCCGCAGCCAATTGTTCGAGATATGCAGCTTTGAAATTTCCAATATTTCAAAAATTCTCATTTTGCAGGTGAAAAATTTTAAAATCGCGAAAACTGCAACTTTTTTTTGCTTATCGAATCAAGCGACTTCGAAAACCTACATTTTCATATCAAACTTGAGTATATTTGCCGTAGTTTTCGAGAGAAACGATGATGAAATTTTTGCATCTTTCATTTTCGAGTTTACTTTGGAACGTTCCAGTGACAACATTATGACTAAGAGTCATCAACTGAGGGGTTTTTCTGAAAGATCCCGACCGGTTTAAAAACTTTCATATCCGAAAAGGCCCATAGAGTCAGGCGATTTCCTTAGAGAATGCAAAATATAGCGTTTTTGGGGGGGTCTACCCCTTTGGATTTTTTCGGCCAAAATTTCGAAATTTTCGATTGCGATTTTTTGTGCTAGGTGGAAAGTGTCCTCATCGCTGATCACCAATCTGCAAACCCCACCTCGATCCGCAGACAATTGGTCGAGATATGCAGCTTTGAAATTTCCTAAATTTCAAAAATTCTCATTTTGCAGGTGAAAAATTTTAAAATCGCGAAAACTGCAACTTTTTTTTGCTTATCGAATCAAGCGACTTCGAAAACCTACATTTTCATATCAAACTTGAGTATATTTGCCGTAGTTTTCGAGAGAAACGATGATGAAATTTTTGCATCTTTCATTTTCGAGTTTACTTTGAAAGGCTCTGGTGACAAGGAAATGACTATAAGTGATACACTCAGTGTTTTTTCTGATAGTTCCCGACCGGTTTAAAAACTTCCACATCCAAAAAGGCCCATAGAGTCAGGCGATTTCCTTAGAGAATGCAAAATATAGCGTTTTTGGGGGGGTCTACCCCTTTGGATTTTTTCGGCCAAAATTTCGGAATTTTCGATTGCGTTTTTTTGTGCTAGGGGGGAAGTAGCCTCATCGCTGATCACCAATCTGCAAACCCCACCTCGATCCGCAGCCAATTGGTCGAGATATGCAGCTTTGAAATTTCCAAAATTTCAAAAATTCTCATTTTGCAGGTGAAAAATTTTAAAATCGCGAAAAGTGCAACTTTTTTTTGCTTATCGAATCAAGCGACCTCGAAAACCTACATTTTCATATCAAACTTGAGTATATTTGCCGTAGTTTTCGAGAGAAACGATGATGAAATTTTTGCATCTTTCATTTTCGAGTTTACTTTGAAAGGCTCTGGTGACAAGGAAATGACTATAAGTGATACACTCAGTGTTTTTTCTGATAGTTCCCGACCGGTTTAAAAACTTCCATATCCGAAAAGGCCCATAGAGTCAGGCGATTTCCTTAGAGAAATCAAAATATAGCGTTTTTGGGGGGGTCTACCCCTTTGGATTTTTTCGGCCAAAATTTCGAAATTTTCGATTGCGATTTTTTGTGCTAAGGGGAAAGTGTCCTCATCGCTGATCACCAGTCTGCAAACCCCACCTCGATCCGCAGCCAATTGTTCGAGATATGCAGCTTTGAAATTTCCAAAATTTCAAAAATTCTCATTTTGCAGGTGAAAAATTTTAAAATCGCGAAAACTGCAACTTTTTTTTGCTTATCGAATCAAGCGACTTCGAAAACCTACATTTTCATATCAAACTTGAGTATATTTGCCGTAGTTTTCGAGAGAAACGATGATGAAATTTTTGCATCTTTCATTTTCGAGTTTACTTTGAAACGTTCTAGTGACAACATTATGACTAAGAGTCATCAACTGAGGGGTTTTTCTGAAAGATCCCGACCGGTTTGAAAACTTTCATATCCGAAAAGGCCCATAGAGTCAGGCGATTTCCTTAGAGAATGCAAAATATAGCGTTTTTGGGGGGGTCTACCCCTTTGGATTTTTTCGGCCAAAATTTCGAAATTTTCGATTGCGATTTTTTGTGCTAGGTGGAAAGTGTCCTCATCGCTGATCACCAATCTGCAAACCCCACCTCGATCCGCAGACAATTGGTCGAGATATGCAGCTTTGAAATTTCCTAAATTTCAAAAATTCTCATTTTGCAGGTGAAAAATTTCAAAATCGCGAAAACTGCAACTTTTTTTTGCTTATCGAATCAAGCGACTTCGAAAACCTACATTTTCATATCAAACTTGAGTATATTTGCCGTAGTTTTCGAGAGAAACGATGATGAAATTTTTGCATCTTTCATTTTCGAGTTTACTTTGAAAGGCTCTGGTGACAAGGAAATGACTATAAGTGATACACTCAGTGTTTTTTCTGATAGTTCCCGACCGGTTTAAAAACTTCCATATCCGAAAAGGCCCATAGAGTCAGGCGATTTCCTTAGAGAATGCAAAATATAGCGTTTTTGGGGGGGTCTACCCCTTTGGATTTTTTCGGCCAAAATTTCGAAATTTTCGATTGCGATTTTTTGTGCTGAGGGGAAAGTGTCCTCATCGCTGATCACCAATCTGCAAACCCCACCTCGATCCGCAGCCAATTGTTCGAGATATGCAGCTTTGAAATTTCCAATATTTCAAAAATTCTCATTTTGCAGGTGAAAAATTTTAAAATCGCGAAAACTGCAACTTTTTTTTGCTTATCGAATCAAGCGACTTCGAAAACCTACATTTTCATATCAAACTTGAGTATATTTGCCGTAGTTTTCGAGAGAAACGATGATGAAATTTTTGCATCTTTCATTTTCGAGTTTACTTTGAAACGTTCTAGTGACAACATTATGACTAAGAGTCATCAACTGAGGGGTTTTTCTGAAAGATCCCGACCGGTTTGAAAACTTTCATATCCGAAAAGGCCCATAGAGTCAGGCGATTTCCTTAGAGAATGCAAAATATAGCGTTTTTGGGGGGGTCTACCCCTTTGGATTTTTTCGGCCAAAATTTCGAAATTTTCGATTGCGATTTTTTGTGCTAGGTGGAAAGTGTCCTCATCGCTGATCACCAATCTGCAAACCCCACCTCGATCCGCAGACAATTGGTCGAGATATGCAGCTTTGAAATTTCCTAAATTTCAAAAATTCTCATTTTGCAGGTGAAAAATTTCAAAATCGCGAAAACTGCAACTTTTTTTTGCTTATCGAATCAAGCGACTTCGAAAACCTACATTTTCATATCAAACTTGAGTATATTTGCCGTAGTTTTCGAGAGAAACGATGATGAAATTTTTGCATCTTTCATTTTCGAGTTTACTTTGAAAGGCTCTGGTGACAAGGAAATGACTATAAGTGATACACTCAGTGTTTTTTCTGATAGTTCCCGACCGGTTTAAAAACTTCCATATCCGAAAAGGCCCATAGAGTCAGGCGATTTCCTTAGAGAATGCAAAATATAGCGTTTTTGGGGGGGTCTACCCCTTTGGATTTTTTCGGCCAAAATTTCGAAATTTTCGATTGCGATTTTTTGTGCTAAGGGGAAAGTGTCCTCATCGCTGATCACCAGTCTGCAAACCCCACCTCGATCCGCAGCCAATTGTTCGAGATATGCAGCTTTGAAATTTCCAAAATTTCAAAAATTCTCATTTTGCAGGTGAAAAATTTTAAAATCGCGAAAACTGCAACTTTTTTTTGCTTATCGAATCAAGCGACCTCGAAAACCTACATTTTCATATCAAACTTGAGTATATTTGCCGTAGTTTTCGAGAGAAACGATGATGAAATTTTTGCATCTTTCATTTTCGAGTTTACTTTGAAAGGCTCTGGTGACAAGGAAATGACTATAAGTGATACACTCAGTGTTTTTTCTGATAGTTCCCGACCGGTTTAAAAACTTCCACATCCAAAAAGGCCCATAGAGTCAGGCGATTTCCTTAGAGAATGCAAAATATAGCGTTTTTGGGGGGGTCTACCCCTTTGGATTTTTTCGGCCAAAATTTCGGAATTTTCGATTGCGTTTTTTTGTGCTAGGGGGGAAGTAGCCTCATCGCTGATCACCAATCTGCAAACCCCACCTCGATCCGCAGCCAATTGGTCGAGATATGCAGCTTTGAAATTTCCAAAATTTCAAAAATTCTCATTTTGCAGGTGAAAAATTTTAAAATCGCGAAAACTGCAACTTTTTTTTGCTTATCGAATCAAGCGACCTCGAAAACCTACATTTTCATATCAAACTTGAGTATATTTGCCGTAGTTTTCGAGAGAAACGATGATGAAATTTTTGCATCTTTCATTTTCGAGTTTACTTTGAAAGGCTCTGGTGACAAGGAAATGACTATAAGTGATACACTCAGTGTTTTTTCTGATAGTTCCCGACCGGTTTAAAAACTTCCATATCCGAAAAGGCCCATAGAGTCAGGCGATTTCCTTAGAGAATGCAAAATATAGCGTTTTTGGGGGGGTCTACCCCTTTGGATTTTTTCGGCCAAAATTTCGAAATTTTCGATTGCGATTTTTTGTGCTAAGGGGAAAGTGTCCTCATCGCTGATCACCAGTCTGCAAACCCCACCTCGATCCGCAGCCAATTGTTCGAGATATGCAGCTTTGAAATTTCCAAAATTTCAAAAATTCTCATTTTGCAGGTGAAAAATTTTAAAATCGCGAAAACTGCAACTTTTTTTTTGCTTATCGAATCAAGCGACTTCGAAAACCTACATTTTCATATCAAACTTGAGTATATTTGCCGTAGTTTTCGAGAGAAAAGATGATGAAATTTTTGCATCTTTCATTTTCGAGTTTACTTTGAAACGTTCTAGTGACAACATTATGACTAAGAGTCATCAACTGAGGGGTTTTTCTGAAAGATCCCGACCGGTTTAAAAACTTCCATATCCGAAAAGGCCCATAGGGTCAGGTGATTTCCTTAGAGAATGCAAAATATAGCGTTTTTGGGGGGGTCTACCCCTTTGGATTTTTTCGGCCAAAATTTCGAAATTTTCGATTGCGATTTTTTGTGCTAAGGGGAAAGTGTCCTCATCGCTGATCACCAATCTGCAAACCCCACCTCGATCCGCAGCCAATTGTTCGAGATATGCAGCTTTGAAATTTCCAATATTTCAAAAATTCTCATTTTGCAGGTGAAAAATTTTAAAATCGCGAAAACTGCAACTTTTTTTTGCTTATCGAATCAAGCGACTTCGAAAACCTACATTTTCATATCAAACTTGAGTATATTTGCCGTAGTTTTCGAGAGAAACGATGATGAAATTTTTGCATCTTTCATTTTCGAGTTTACTTTGAAACGTTCTAGTAACAACATTATGACTAAGAGTCATCAACTGAGGGGTTTTTCTGAAAGATCCCGACCGGTTTAAAAACTTTCATATCCGAAAAGGCCCATAGAGTCAGGCGATTTCCTTAGAGAATGCAAAATATAGCGTTTTTGGGGGGGTCTACCCCTTTGGATTTTTTCGGCCAAAATTTCGAAATTTTCGATTGCGATTTTTTGTGCTAGGTGGAAAGTGTCCTCATCGCTGATCACCAATCTGCAAACCCCACCTCGATCCGCAGCCAATTGTTCGAGATATGCAGCTTTGAAATTTCCAATATTTCAAAAATTCTCATTTTGCAGGTGAAAAATTTTAAAATCGCGAAAACTGCAACTTTTTTTTGCTTATCGAATCAAGCGACTTCGAAAACCTACATTTTCATATCAAACTTGAGTATATTTGCCGTAGTTTTCGAGAGAAACGATGATGAAATTTTTGCATCTTTCATTTTCGAGTTTACTTTGAAAGGCTCTGGTGACAAGGAAATGACTATAAGTGATACACTCAGTGTTTTTTCTGATAGTTCCCGACCGGTTTAAAAACTTCCATATCCGAAAAGGCCCATAGAGTCAGGCGATTTCCTTAGAGAAATCAAAATATAGCGTTTTTGGGGGGGTCTACCCCTTTGGATTTTTTCGGCCAAAATTTCGAAATTTTCGATTGCGATTTTTTGTGCTAAGGGGAAAGTGTCCTCATCGCTGATCACCAGTCTGCAAACCCCACCTCGATCCGCAGCCAATTGTTCGAGATATGCAGCTTTGAAATTTCCAATATTTCAAAAATTCTCATTTTGCAGGTGAAAAATTTTAAAATCGCGAAAACTGCAACTTTTTTTTGCTTATCGAATCAAGCGACTTCGAAAACCTACATTTTCATATCAAACTTGAGTATATTTGCCGTAGTTTTCGAGAGAAACGATGATGAAATTTTTGCATCTTTCATTTTCGAGTTTACTTTGAAAGGCTCTGGTGACAAGGAAATGACTATAAGTGATACACTCAGTGTTTTTTCTGATAGTTCCCGACCGGTTTAAAAACTTCCATATCCGAAAAGGCCCATAGAGTCAGGTGATTTCCTTAGAGAAATCAAAATATAGCGTTTTTGGGGGGGTCTACCCCTTTGGATTTTTTCGGCCAAAATTTCGAAATTTTCGATTGCGATTTTTTGTGCTAAGGGGAAAGTGTCCTCATCGCTGATCACCAGTCTGCAAACCCCACCTCGATCCGCAGCCAATTGTTCGAGATATGCAGCTTTGAAATTTCCAAAATTTCAAAAATTCTCATTTTGCAGGTGAAAAATTTTAAAATCGCGAAAACTGCAACTTTTTTTTGCTTATCGAATCAAGCGACTTCGAAAACCTACATTTTCATATCAAACTTGAGTATATTTGCCGTAGTTTTCGAGAGAAACGATGATGAAATTTTTGCATCTTTCATTTTCGAGTTTACTTTGAAAGGCTCTGGTGACAAGGAAATGACTATAAGTGATAAACTCAGTGTTTTTTCTGATAGTTCCCGACCGGTTTAAAAACTTCCTTATCCGAAAAGGCCCATAGAGTCAGGCGATTTCCTTAGAGAATGCAAAATATAGCGTTTTTGGTGGGGTCTACCCCTTTGGATTTTTTCGGCCAAAATTTCGAAATTTTCGATTGCGATTTTTTGTGCTAAGGGGAAAGTGTCCTCATCGCTGATCACCAGTCTGCAAACCCCACCTCGATCCGCAGCCAATTGTTCGAGATATGCAGCTTTGAAATTTCCTAAATTTCAAAAATTCTCATTTTGCAGGTGAAAAATTTTAAAATCGCGAAAACTGCAACTTTTTTTTGCTTATCGAATCAAGCGACTTCGAAAACCTACATTTTCATATCAAACCTGAGTATATTTGCCGTAGTTTTCGAGAGAAACGATGATGAAATTTTTGCATCTTTCATTTTCGAGTTTACTTTGAAAGGCTCTGGTGACAAGGAAATGACTATAAGTGATAAACTCAGTGTTTTTTCTGATAGTTCCCGGCCGGTTTAAAAACTTCCATATCCGAAAAGGCCCATAGAGTCAGGCGATTTCCTTAGAGAATGCAAAATATAGCGTTTTTGGGGGGGTCTACCCCTTTGGATTTTTTCGGCCAAAATTTCGAAATTTTCGATTGCGATTTTTTGTGCTAAGGGGAAAGTGTCCTCATCGCTGATCACCAATCTGCAAACCCCACCTCGATCCGCAGCCAATTGTTCGAGATATGCAGCTTTGAAATTTCCAAAATTTCAAAAATTCTCATTTTGCAGATGAAAAATTTTAAAATCGCGAAAACTGCAACTTTTTTTTGCTTATCGAATCAAGCGACCTCGAAAACCTACATTTTCATATAAAACTCGAAAATATCTACCCTAGTTTTCGAGAGAAACGATGATGAATTTTTTGCATTTTTCATTTTCGAGTTTACTTTGAAACGCTTTGGTGACAAGGAAATGACTATAAATGATACACTCAGTGTTTTTTCTGATAGTTCCCGACCGGTTTCAAAACCTCCATATCCGAAAAGGCCCATAGAGTCAGGCGATTTCCTTAGAGAATACAAAATATAGCGTTTCTGGGGGGTCTACCCCTTTGGATTTTTTCGGCCAAAATTTCGAAATTTTCGATTGCGATTTTTTGTGCTAGCGAGAAAGTGTTCTCATCGCTGATCACCAGTCTGCAAACCCCATCTCAATCCGGAGCCGATTAGTCGAGATATGCAGAATCGAAATTTCCAAAATTTCAAAAATTAACGAGTACCTATATTCAATTTTTTCATTTTCCCAATGATTACCCCTCTAATAATACTTCTTATTCTGTCGAAAGTTCCGTTTAGTATTTCTTCTCTAGAATTAACTTATTATGTCAGGGAATATTGAAATATTAATCTCATTCACTATTAATTCAATCATGGACCCAATCCATTTGGTCGATTGAACAGCAACAAAGGCAGAAAATTGGTCGATAAATATTTCAGAAGACTTTCTAGGTCAATCACTGAAAGTTCGAAGATGGAATAAAGTCAAATCGAATGGAGATTAACAATCTTAAACGATGGGTTTTTTTATTTTAGAAAAAGAATATAATATATTTTGTATTCCATGAGTTCCTTCGAGTAAATCCATAAAAAGTATAGAATACATTGACAATTATCACAAAGTTTAATGGTCTCACAATGGTAAGTTGCTACGTAACGGAAACAATTCAGAACCCACAACAAATCGACAATTAAATCGAACCCACATATTTCGAACAAGCTTTTTATCGAACCCACATCATTCTTATCCGGAGTTTATTATTTATTAAAATTAGAAAACGAAGCACAATCGACTAAAAAGAATGGTGGTCCCTTTTCAAAGATCTGTGTCTCTTATTATATCATATGATAGATAGTACCGTCTATGGTCCCCACCCTACACGAACATCTGTGACTTTTCCTGTCAAAATTTGAGTGTTCTGTGCTCTCAAACATCTGTTGTCAATTGTAAAGCGAATAATTACGTAGTGAACCTTTTCCTGTACACGAAACATGAACCGAAGCATATCTTCCAAATCGAAGAAAGCGGAGGAAGATAGTCGATCATCCAAAACAGCCAAAAACGTCGTCAAGTCCCCCCTTTTCCCTTGCTACCTGTGCGGCAAGCAGTTTTACGTACCGGCCATCTACGAACACGAAATAGAATGCCTCAAAGTCTGGCAGGAGGAAAACGCCAAGCTGCCCCCTCACAAGCGCAAGAAGCTGCCTCAAAAGGAGGACATCAAGTTTACGCCTAGCGGGGAAGTAGATTTCTTGGGTACCTTCGATAGAATCTGGGAGAACCACCTGGCAGAGCTGGTACCATGCCGTCTTTGCGGCAGGACCTTCGCTCCGAACAGGATAGAGGTACACGAGACTGTGTGCAAGGGCGAGAAAGTGAAGAAGAAGAAGGAACCAGGAAACTCAAGAAAGTCATAGAGGTTATGTGAATCTTTGTCAGAAATTATGGTTCTTCTATGATCATAGACTGAGAGTCTCGGTTCGAGTGTTCTGTGGTTCTAGCTGTGCAGAAGAAATGCGAGTGTTCAAAAGCTGTATTTTATTCCTATCCTTCCCTATGAGATAAAGTAATCTAAATTAACACGGAAACAACAAACACATGTTTAATTGTACCTGCAATTATTGAAGACAAATCAACAAGAATTTTTCAATGTCAACCGACAACCTTTGGACCCAATCCTTTTCAAGCGGAATTTTTATCACAGGTCAAAATCCTCGTGCAACAGAAAAATAAGCAACAATGCCTCATAAAATTTCGAAAAGCGAACTTTGCACTGGGGAATTCAATAACGGCAAAAGGTTAAAGGTTCGATTGTGTTGAGTCCGTTTACGTTTGCGTCTACGGAATTTTCAACCCTTGCTTGATGGAAGTGATTTCAAAACAGGTAACTATTCTTATTTTAATTAATCAACACGGAATTATGTTGTCAATTGAGGAATTTAACTATGTATCGATTACTGCTCTTGAATTGACTTTCGAAAAATCCTTTTCGGTACAGAGGAAAGTGAAAGGTGAAATAAGATCGTTTTTATTGATCAAGGATATAAAAATACCTGTTTAAGAACAAGACCAGTCATAAGTTATAAACGACATGCTGCCATGAAAGCGAAAGGATGTCAATATTTCGTTTCTATGGACAGAAGGATTTTCATTATGTCAAAGAGTCTTTGATTCTGTGATTTCATCTATGATTTCGTTGAAATGACATTAATCCTTTTTGACTTTTATAATACGTGAAAAAAAGCAGAATGTTCTCTCTTAACTTTTCCGGTTCCGTTTTGTACGAGAATGATTATGCATATTTTCTTGGGAAACCATTGTCAAGGTGATGTTAGGATGAATCATCAGAAACTTCAACCTCATCTAGGATCGTTTTTTCATCGCGGAAGATTAAAATCTAACAGCACCAGCTTGATACCTCAAGATCATTAGAGAGAACCTTGGCAGCGATTTCGAGAAGTCGTGTAATGATTAATGATTTTTGACTAGTATGCAGTTATTTTTTTCTTCATAATTCCAACGACCGAAACCTAATGATTTTGTAATTGTAGTTCTTGAAAATCGTCACGTACACTACTGACTGACTGGAAATGGATTATTTCCAGAGATAGATATACGTAGAAGATGGATAATGAAAGCAAAGAATAGAAATTGTCGAATCTCGAACAAAAATAGATGAAATCTCATGGACCACAGGAAATATGATTTTAAATGACTACATGTTTGAAGAGTGTTCACAATGAGACTGTAAGTAATAGTTTTATCCAGGGATTCACTCCGATAAATACCCCAGACACAATAAAAATTTCGTAATTTCCAAAATATTAGGATTTTAAATCAAAACTCCAAAGCTATTGTGCTTGCTATCGCAAAATGTCGAGTATTTAAGCTTATCTAATCAAAATTAATTATTCGCTTTTATAATTCAATTGATTCTTTATTGAACTTTCGTCACCTAATGGAAAACATTCAATAGTGGAAAAATTGCGTGGTATAAAACGGAATAAAAACACCATATTAACGAAAAATGAGGTACTTTTACGTTTTTTCGGTTAGAAAATGGTGAAAAAATTGAACAGGTTGAAAATTTTCTATGTTCGTATCTGGTATATTACTCAGGTGATTGTGTAACTTGTAGATTTCGTTTATGCAGAAACTAACCACAATGATTATCAGAAAGCGAGGATGCGGTTTATGTGAAAAAAACATGAAAAATGGTCTTCTGAAGGCCAAAAAATTAATTACTTGCCCAATGTTTCTATGGGCAATACCATAGAATCATCTAACCCCGAAAACCTAGAAGTCGCAATCGAATTCTCATAGAAATAATAATGAAAGGGGTGGATAATGTTAATGTTAATTTCTATGGTCTTTCATTTTGAATTTCAAACGTCACCCGTACTTTTCCACGTAAGTTAATTGCGGAAATTGGATCGCATCGACGTCGTACGAAATTAAAATAGTCGTATTTTTGTATGTTCACTCACTTTGTTCAGGGCAGGATCCTTGAGCCGATCGATTCCGCTCGTTGAGGCAGGGCAGTGAGGCTCCCCTGTGGGCTTCTGTCCCAGCTGATCCATCGCTAATTCTTGACAATCGGGCATAGTTGATCTCCGGGTACTCGAACCTAACACAGCTGCGACGCTCTTATTGCATCTGACAGTCGACGAATGATCGCTAGAAATTTCCAACACACTGATTTTACCTTGCGAAGCACTCGTAAAGGTGAGTGACAATCATGAATTACTCGACTTATTCACGCGGAGAAAATCGATGCGCGCGCATAGAAGGGGAATCTCGTGACGGAGAATTCGGTGGGTCAATTTTAATTCGCGGAAGACGATATGTTCCGTTTATTTTGATTTTATCAATATTATGGCTGGTCTAACGTGAATAACATGAAAGTACCTAATGATCTTTGATTTGCAACGATCAAGAGATCTGAAGGTCAATTGATGGTGAGCTCGGCTTTCTCTTCTCAACTCTCCATTTCCTACACGATTCAGCGAGCAAAAACACTGCATACATCGTAGAACACAGAGTTTCGACTCGAACGCTGCAACGAAAAACGAATTTATTGAATTTTCCCAAGTATCAGACGGAAAACTACTTACTCAATTTGCGATGAAGGTTGAACCTCATTGCAGAAGTCCAAAAATGCATTCTAACATTGAATAACCTTCAAAGTCAACTTAAAAATCGATCATACAAGTCGTGTCCTTTTCACATTGAATTTGTTTATCGGGTTGAAGAACAAATTGCTGTACGCGGTGTGTTAAATGAATGCTCATGAGCTGTTATGATTCGATAGGGCGATGATGCGAGTCGGACTTTTTATAGTTCTTGAATTGATTGTCCACGGCTTTATCCACGAGCTGTGATTGAATCGCATGAAAGGATTCTTTTGATTTTCACGCGGAATTAAAACGCGATTTCTTGCAGCTTGTCAAAACAGTTTTCTGACGTTTCAGATTAATTGTTTACAGGGTCTCTTTTTTCGAATGCGCAACGTCGTAGGAGATTTTCAGCTCATCGTAAATGAATAAAATTCAAATCAAATGAAAACGTTTTTAAAAAGATTTAGAAATAAATTACACCTTTTATTTCGATTTCTTTCTATCGATCTCTTGAAGAAGATTATGTACAATTTTCACTGTTGAACGTCTAATATGGTGGATGCGATTAATTCTGCAGTTTAAAATAACGTTTAGTTTGAATTTAATGCGTTAGTATGTGAAATAAACCTATGCATTTCCATCCAAGATGTTTGATTATTCATTTTGGGTGGTTTGATTGTAGAATCAAACCTACATCTTAGTAATTTTCACTTTTATAATGACTTATTTTGCAAGTCTACAGGCTTTTTGAAAAACTCTAACTGAACTTTCTCTCATTTTCTTTTCTTATCACTTTTCATCACAAAATGTTGACGATAGTAATCATTATCAATTACTTTTTATGACAAAATAGTCGTCGAATTTTGTACTTTTTTTCCATTAACTCTACAGCTTCTTTTATATCTGCATATTTGTTTTAATAATAAAAATCCATGTTTGTAAAAACTTCTGAGTATTTCACCTCACATTTATTTCAATTTTACAAACATTTTCTCGCATTATTGCGACAAAACGAAAACTTTCATTATACCCTTAGATCACTGAGTCATCTCTATATCTGACGACAAATATTTAAGTTTAAAAACAAGACTAGTAGGAGCTGTAACATCTGCAACCAATATGTCGCTCCCATCTTCCAATCCTAGCTCCTCCAAGCTTTTATTCAAGTTTTCTCGCGTCCTTTCTTCGATACTTTTTATGGTGGACATGTACAAAGTTTTATTTTTGCCGTTGATGATAGTGGTCAATCCAGGGCTCTTCATTTGGTACTGAGGACTTTCGGTTAAGATTCCGATGATATCCTTCAGTTTCATTTTGGTCGGATCGTTTACGTTAATGATTTGGGGCACTTGGGAACATACGAGACAGTTTTCTTTTTTCTCGGCTTCGTAAGTGTAGGTGTAAATGCCATCTACGTCGTTGAAAACCAGGTAGTTTTTCATGGTTAGGCAACAACTAGTAGCGATTTTAAAAACCTGGAATTATCGAATATTTTATATTTATCGATGAAGTATCCTTTGTACTTACCTCAGTAGCGCATACTGCAGCTATAACAGCATTTGTTGATGCAACCGCAGGTATAATGTTTTTGACGACACCTTGTACTAACCGGTAAGTTACTCCAGTTATATTGAATTGTAGGGCTCTTTCCAAAGACTTTTCGTAGATCCATCCGACATGTTGAGGGTCATCACCGTCTAAAGGTACATTAAATGGATTTTCCTTAGGCCAAAGTACCACCTTGGCATATTCTATGCAATGTTCGGGAAGACGTGGAGTGTTTGCGATAGTGCACAGAGGATATGTGACCTGAGGCGGGTATAAATCAAGGGTACATTCAACGCAAGCACTAACGCCAGGAAAAATATTACGAGCATTTCCTTTGAAACCTTCGGTACCTTAAATCAAAATTTTGGATTAAACAAAATCTTACTATTCATCAAGAATTCGAATTTACCTCCATCAACTAGAGGAATAATACTGCTCTGATCTAATACTCCATCCTCGTAGTTCAACATTGAAGTCAACATTCCGTTTATCCATCTTCTAGCAACAATCGAATCTAATCCGCAAACGATGATGTGAAATTGCCTGTAAAATTCTTCGTCATAGTCCTGAATTTTGCAATAATGAGGAACTATCTGACATCCAGTTATTCTTTTATTTACGAAAGCAGCTGCAACTTCAGCTTTCGAACTACCTATATCTTTGCGTCTGAACAGGAACTGCCTATTTAGATTGGACAAATCTATGGTGTCCATATCTATTATGTGAATGTTTTTGAAACCCATCATCGCCAGATCCTTCAACAGTTCACAACCAAGACCGCCGGCTCCAATTATCAATATTTTACAGGAGTTTCTAATGAAATCTAACAAGTCTGGACTGGGCTCGAAATCAGGATGGCTAAATGGTCCAGGTCTTTCCAGCACTTTTCTCAGGTGGTCCCACCTCTTCTCACTTGAATCCTGGTAATCCCCCATTATTTATTATGTTTTCGATTGAAAGCAATAATATTTTCATTCCATCATTCAGGATTGGGACATAGATAGATAACTAGGTTAGGATATCTATGCTTTGAGGTTATAATCATAGAAGTTAATTTTGAATATACGATTCTATGTTCTGATATACCCCTGAAACCACAGAAATATAAAGTTATTAAATCTATGAACGTGCATAGAATTATGAACCTCAGTTATGTTCTGTGATATGTGAAATATTCTGTGTTCTGTGAAAAAAGTTAGAAGAAGGTTCTGTGTTCCTTGCTGTCAAATTATAAGATTATTGACAACCTGACAGACAACAAATAGAAAATAGATTTTTTACCCTTTGTTATTCATTTTCTAGTATCTCGAAAGATTAAACAAGTTTCCTTTGTTAACAACATGCGTCTGAACATATCGGTCATAGCTAAGTATCATCATAAATTGAGCATCAATTCTTGAGATTTTCAAAAAATAATCTAAAAATGGTTGAACCGATCTTTGATTTCCAATTCAGATTGATATTGATAGGAGACAGCACAGTGGGAAAAAGTTGTTTACTGAAGTGTTTTACGGATGGAAAATTTGCAGAGGTATGAATAATTTTGATTAAATTGAGCGTGAAGTGATGTATTCTTTTTTAGCTTTCCGATCCAACTGTTGGTGTAGACTTCTTTGCTAGATTAATCGAAGTGGAGGATGGAACGCGTATAAAACTACAACTATGGGATACTGCAGGACAAGAAAGGTTTCGCTCAATCACCAAATCATATTACAGAAATTCGGTTGGTGCTCTATTAGTGTACGATATTTGTAACAAAGCTAGCTTTGAACATATCCCAGTTTGGATGTCCGAAGCTAGGCGACAAATCGAACCTCATCGCCCTGTATTTGCCTTAGTTGGGTGCAAAGTTGATTTAGTCGAGGAGGGTGGATCAAGAGAAGTCACTAAAGAAGAAGCTAAAACGTTCGCAGATCAACATGGCATGTTCCATGTCGAAACTTCCTCAAAATATGGATGGAACGTAGAAGACGCCTTTAAAAAAGTGACTCAAGAGATATACAATAGAGTGCAGAGTGGTGAATATAAGATTGAAGATGGTTGGGATGGTATTAAAACAGGTTTTGTTAGACCGAAAGGTCTGGATTGTAATTTGGTGGAAGCAGAACCTGCAAAATCTTCTTGTTGTTAATTTGCTCCAGGCTCTCTACAGTATGCCAACGCAAGGTAGCAACAATAATTTCGAAGCTTGCAATAGTACTAGTCATGTTATTTTGGAGTTTTATTGAGACTTTTGTTGTACCTCTAGCTTATCATGAAATTTGTTTAATGGAATAATATTAATGATATAAAATACTAAAATGGACTTGGAATGTTAGACGGCACTCTAATAATAACAATTGCCGATATCTTTCCCCATTTTTTCTCAATTTCCCACTGAATTATGAATTGTTTGGTTATCGGTATTTTATAGAATTTTTTGAATTCCTAAATCATGACAATATTTAAAGTTTTGACAAAATGCAGAAAGAATTGTGTATATTTGTAAATATTCTTATCAAAATTTGACACCATTTCAGTCCGAAGTGTAAATTTAGCTTGTTTAAAAAGTTTTCTTATTTCTGCGTTATGTACTTTCGAAAGTGTTTATTTTGATGTTATTTTTCTGTTTCTTACGAATCACATGTACAAATCTTGATGCTTTTATTTATACGATATGAATAAATAAAACACAAACATTCTATTAAACTGTGGAACTTCTTTGCTATGCTTGTTTTATTTGCCTATTGAAAATAAGATAAAACACATTGATGTAAGTAGAAATCATTCAGAAAGTGATCTTTAATCTACTTCAGTTCTACAGATTAATTTAAATATTGTGATTGGTAGCACTGCTGGGGAATTATCGATTTTCTATGAATGAATATAGACAACTAGGTTAGATATTAAAAGAACAAGTCTCAAATTTTATCTATATCCAGTTTTTCTTATATTGATTCAATTACATAAACAATACTGATGAAATTTCACTCGTTCATTTGATATTCATCAAGCTTTAGTGGTTTTAAGTGAAGTGCATCAATGGATTACGACTATCTCATAAAATTTTTAACTTTAGGAGACTCCGGTGTTGGAAAAACGAGCTTCTTGTATCAATACACCGATGGGTGCTTCAATTCTAGATTCATTTCTACCGTTGGCATCGATTTTAGAGAAAAAACGACTGGTGAGTCGAAAGCGTTAAGAAAAGTTTCGAGATAAGCAACAAGTGTTTCATATTTCAGTTACACATGTCAAAAGGGAAAAACTACAGGGTACATTTGCAGCTGTGGGATACAGCAGGCCAAGAAAGGTACTTTACTGTGAATTAAATGCGTAATTTTTATCTTATATCCTCACAGAACATACAGAGTGAAATCTTTTTTATTGATCCGAGATGTTACCTTACCGAAGGACTACAAACTTTCATTCCTTTGTAATTGATGGAAGTTTTGCCATAATTTTACTGACGATCGATTTAATGTTTATCTCATCTTTAGATTCCGAAGTTTGACAACGGCATTCTATAGAGATGCCATGGGATTTTTGCTCCTATTCGATTTAACTAGTGAGCAGTCCTTTATAGAAATTCGGAGTTGGGTTGAACAACTTAGGGTATGAAACAAGAACTATGTGTATGTTCTGATTGCTTAGAGTCATTTTTTGAAACGGTGCAGTGGCAAGGAAATATTCGAATTGAGTCAAAATTGTTTCAAATCTGAATTTTCTGTCTTTTAAAGAGAGTATTGACCAACAACTTTATTAGTCACTGCACTATTTTAGAGTGTACTATCTGTCCTCTACGTACTTTGTTGTACAGAATTGATGGAACACTTTCAAAGGAAAAATCCATTCATGGACAATTTTAAATTTGAATGCATCAAAGGATTTTCCTTGGAAAGTATCCAAATTGGATCACCCTGTAAATGTTTTTAGTTGGTACTCCTTCTTTTTCTTCCGCAAATGTTGTCTTTGTACCTGAAATGATACTTTAACGCCTAAATTATGTATTCCTTTACTGTGTTTGACCCCGTGAATATGAATTCAGAATTGATGTTTTAATTTTTTTGTAAATATGCTTCCACCTTCTGGTTAGAAGTTTTTATGAGTGTATTAGGTCGAGGCATGCTTTCTCTTCATTATCCTTGTGTCAATGAATGTTTTCAGTTACATGCCTACTGCGATGCGCCTGATGTTGTTTTGTGTGGCAACAAATGTGACCTAGAAGATAAAAGAGTTGTAGCTGAGTGGAGAGCTAGGGATATGGCAGAGAAAAATGGGTAAGTTCAAGCAATAATTTTGTTTAATCAAAGACAACTACAGTAAGTAGGTTTTTTATGTTTGTTTTTGTGGATATTTCGATTTTAAAGCGTTCATTGCAGATTACTTTTAGCTTTAATTCATTTTGGAGTCTCTCAGGAAATTTTTAAACAAATCTAGACTTTTTGGAGTCGAAATTCTCATTTTGTTGTAGTGATCCTTTTGAAGATATTGTAGCCTTTGCAGGATTTCTGTTGAAATGAATATTATGAAATCATTTCAGTCTTCCCTATTTGGAAACAAGTGCTGCAACGGGCCAGAATGTTTCGCAAGCTGTTGAAACTCTCTTAGACCTTGTAATGGTGCGAATGGAAAATGCCGTCGACTTGGGGGCCCTTCCGGAAAGAAGGAGTAGAGGTTTCGGCATAGACGGTGTGGATGTATCTGCCCCACCTTTAAAAAAATGTGGTTGTCAAAAATGAATCCGAACTACCTCAATTCGATACCTGTGTATCATGTGTTATCCATACTGTGTTACCTGTCTTACTGCTGCATTTATATGACTTGTTATACCATATATGAAGGAGAAATGTTAACCGATATATTACGAATTCAATAAAAGGTTGTACCAAATTTTCAACCCACCCATTTTTTTTTTATTGGGGACGAAATCAAACTTCAGCTTTGAGGAGATATATTCTTCAGTTATAAAATGCTATAACAAAAATTGAGGTAACAATCACAAGTACAGTAGTGTGTCCAACGTACCAAACACATTAATAAATAACTTATTCATATAAAAAGGTTGTTCTTAAATTTAGATAATAAGCAAAATTTACACATAAACAATATAGTCAAAAATCTCAACGATTTAATAAAATATATATTAAAATGAAATAAGTCATTTAGGTACCATATTTCAAGCAAAAGGTCAATGATTGATTGCTAAGGAATTGTTGCAACACATAGGATATCGAATATACTAATAATATTTATGAGAATTAAATTCATTCCATGTGAGGAAAAAATTTTGTTTGCTTATGGAAATTGCATTTCTTGTGTAATAAGGAAATCAATTTGATTCAGAAGGCTTAAACATATTCAATGAATATTTGGGATTCTGTTCTTTGATGGATTAACTCCTATACAAGACTTGGGATGTGAGTTGACTCTAAACCAACAGATATTTCTTTGGTAATATTATATCAAATTGAAAATTCACGACCTAATATAGAAGTGCATAGACTATAAGAAAATATCCCATGAATTGTTGAATCATGAAAATCTTCCACTCTCATAAATTTGTTTCAATCAAGTTGATTTCTTACAGCCATCAAAATTGTTGATGTTCAAAACTCAACCCTTCAGGGATCTATATACATTTACATAAAGATAAGTAAAGGTGCCGTGGTATCTATCAATATAGTATCAACAATGCATAATTATTACTAGTTATTTATATTTATACATAGTCGTAGATGAAGCTCAGTCTGCATAAAAGCATGCGCTGAATTCAATGTACAGAGAAGTAAGTTATTAGGCTTCAACAATAATCACAAATATTATGGACCCAAAATTCGGACAGCGAATAATAATAAATATTGCTCATATACACAGCCTTCTCGAATACGAGCCGAGGACATGAAGTGGCAACGCCGCATACGGGGCGTCAGCGAATAGAACGCTCCGACATTGTTGCCGAATTTCCAGTACACCGCTTGTGTTGGAGAAGGCTTGATAAAGTGAATAATTATCGCATTAGATTATTGACCAAATATCTCATAGGATCCTGTCATCCCTAAGTATCAAAATTTCGATGCTACTAATCGCTCACAGCGAAAAAAGTTCTCACAAAGAAGAGAAACAATAAAGAGGAAAATTATCGTTGATGCGCGTGAATAAAGGAATAACTATAAACGACGAACAAAGTACTCCCTTTCCATTGTTCTGGACCCTTCCAAGTAGTATCACAATCAGATAACATTCATTTAGAATATGGATAATAATAAAGCACTCTGGTTGGTCCCCAAGAAGAAATTTAAGTGGATTCAGAGAGGTCAATATTATCAGTAGTCAGTAGATTTGTATTGCAAATACGGAAATAGTTGACAGGTGGATAGCTTCCATTGAAATGCTCTGTATATAAACCGTTTGAATCGATTTCCTCCGAAAATTTCTCCTTGAAGACAGTCTTTCAAATAGGTAGAAATACTATATGATTCAACCTTACAATATGATAGTCTAGGAAAAAAGCTGTCGATTATACCAAATCGAATATTTACAAATATCTCATCAATAAATTACACGTTTAACGAACTCTGATCGAAATAACAGAAAAATTAACTACAAATATGAAGAACAATATCGAGATAACAACAAAGACTCGAATAGCAAATGTTTCACAAATATTACAAACAGCAAAACGCTTTGAGCAGCTATTAAAGTATACCCTACGTTATAAAACTGGAATGAAAAGACCTGGATTCAAAATCGTCTACACATGATATTTTTTTCGATTATTGAAGGCTTTATCGATGTAGCATTTGATCGAAATATACAGGCTGCGCTCATTCTTCTACACAGGTTGTATATATCGAGACGTGATTTCAGATGTGGAAATATCAAAAAATCTTCAATTCAACCGAGGGAACTTCTTTATGTTTCTTGCCATTATTTTCTCAACATTAAAAAAATGTTTTCTTTAAATTTGCTGCAATGCTGAATGGTATATTTCAATGAAAAAATGGTCTTTTAATGCTACATCGCCATAAAACAGGCAGAGTATTGAAAGTATGCATATACTGTACATTAATATTGAATGATGAAAAAACCCCGAGGGATAATTCAAGTTTGCCGAAACTACAAAAACGATGAGAATGCTGCAAATCAAATATGTAAAATCTATCTGCCGTTTTTAAATCGAACTGTGCAATTCGAAATCCCTCCAAAAATTAGCACCTTTTCCTTGGAAACTCTTTTTGAAGAACACTTGTACAGGGTGATTCATTTATCTTGGTAACCCCAATTTTCTCGAAAACGTCCGAATATTTTTTCATTCTGTGAATGACGTTTTGAACAAGTCAATGTCGACTTGAGATGCGCATAAAAATCTGCGGAATAAATAAAGACGCCAGGCGTCGCGGCGCTATCAAAAATTTTTTCTCCAGGGACATACCTTTTTAATCATGTCATTCGAAAGATGATTTCATTCTGAATTTTTTTTTCGAATACAATTTTTGTCCATTTCTTACCGTCAGCGATCTGCAGCGTGTTTTATGTTGATTCTATTCCATTTATTTTTTTCTGTATTGTGGTAGTATGCCTTTTTTTAGAGACATAGATGTGATTTTGTGATTTGAATTCAAGTAGGGTAGTTTTTTAGTAAATGTGCTCCTTCAAATAAGATGAAATATGTGGCTACAGCAAGATGGGGCTTCATGCCACCACGCTGCCTTTGTCAAGAGATATTTAGATCAAGAATTCGAAAAAAATGGATTGAAACCAATGGACCCATCAGATATCGCCAGACCTGACGCTCATGGATTACTTTCTGAGGGGTCCCCTTGAATATATGGTATCCCAAACTGATTCTAATATCTTGGACTATTTGAAAATGAAGATAAGAAACGCATGTGCCCAAGTAGACCCTTATATTTTGACCGAAGTAACTTATAATGAAATAGGGGAATGATATAACTTATGTATGGATCATAATGTGCGGTATATAGAACATATGATTCGAAATGTTTCGTTTGTTATTAAATAAAATATTTATTGCTATAAGATATAAATATTTAAAGAATAAAATAATAGAAAAATAGTTACAGAGCCTCCGTCATTTTACGGAACATAATCAAATTTAGGTCATCTAGCCATTATGACCCATACACAAGATATATCATCTCCGTATTTCATCATAAGTCACTTTGGTCAAAATATATGGGTCCATTCATTTTCGAATTCTTAATCTCAATATCTCTTCACAATGGCAGCGTTGTGACATGGAGCCCCATCTTGCTGTATCCACATATTTGATCTTATTTAAAGAGGCAGATTGTTTAGCAAACTAGCCTTCTTGAATTCAAGGCACAAAATCATATATATGTCTCCAAATCAAGGCATACCACCACAATACAGAAAAAAAATAAATGGAATAGAATCAACATAAAACACGCTGCAGATCGCTGACGGTAAGAAATGGACAAAAATTGTATTCGAAAAAAAAGTTCAAAATAAAATTATCTTTTGAATGACATGATAAAAATGGTATGTCCCTGGAGAAAAAATTTTTGATAGCGCCGCGACGCCTGGCGTCTTTATTTATTCCGCAGATTTTTATGCGCATCTCAAGTCGACATTGACTTGTTCAAAACGCCATTCACAGAATGAAAAAATATTCGGGCGTTTTTGAGAAAATTGGGGTTACCAAGATAAATGAATCACCCTGTACATTGATTTGTTGAATTGCAATTATGATTGCTATTAATTGTACGCTTTTACCCTTCCCTATATTGGCTGTGCGTAACGTTCTTGCACTTAAGAGGAACATCTCGACCATCTTCTCGATAATGCTTCAATCGTCCTGCTGTCTGCTGTAGCTCTTGTAGTGGTAGAAGAAGAACACCAAGAAAACCGCGAAAGCAGTGGGAAAAGTTACACGAGCGATGACGTCTATGGTCTTCGCCACTCGAATGGGATGGGGTGGTTCCTTCTTCCTCACCTGTAATAAGCAAGACTACTCTGGGTCAGAATCTATTTGGGGTTAGTAGGCGTATTCTAGAAGAATCATAGAGGTATTTCATGCAAGATGAAGGCCATATCAATAAAAAAGAGTGACATTTGAGTTAGGATTATCTATGGTCTAACCCGTACTATTGATCTACTTCGTACAGAGGTCTTTTTGATCTACCGGTTCTTTTATCTACACTCAAGCTAATGGTTGTTTATTTTCTTTTTAATTCGGATATGAGGGTTGGAATATTAGGGGAACTTTAATGATTGCAGTGAACGAAATGTTGGAAAATACTGCTTACCTCTGAAGGACAGCTGTTGCTGGCTGTGTGAGTGCAGGGACTAGGTCCGCAGTTTGTGCAAGATACCATTTCGTTTGGAATCCTCGAGCTTCTCTTCCTATCACCCTGTACACAGAGGAAAACATGAGAGGAAATGATAATTCATAGATTCGAACATAATCATCCTTCATTTACATGCAGCATCGGCAAAACATCACTATTCTTTCTATACCAGTTCGAGTTTGATTGAAATTTAGCTTTTCTTCTTTTCTTGAGGCCAGAAATTTCATTTTTAAGGGGGATAGAAGTAAGGAGCAGTGTCTCCAAATAGGCTCAAATAAAAATGGCGCCACCAGACGCCATATTAGATCTTTTTATTTAATACTGTTTTTGGACAATTTTTGAGGCAAATAAACCTATGAGAGCGTGATTCTTACCTCTATCTCTATACTTCAATATACAGGCTCACTCAATGTCAATGGTATGTTAGACGTTAAAGGACAATATTACTTGGGATAGTTTGAGTTCTTGGATGATAATTTCTGCTCTGTCGATCGTCTAACTTAACACTGACCAGTAGCAGCCCTGTAAGATTTTACGGTTATGGGTTTTATAAGATTTGTTCCTCTTCATGATTCAGCTCTAATTGTTTTATTATTCTATTTCATCTAAATGCCGAACTAAATTCGTAGTACTAGATAATCTTTCTATTAATTATGTTTCAACACCTAAGCCTGTTGAACAAAATATATTTCTATCAAGGAAAACACTTCAAATATTATTCTAAAATGATTTATGTAGTTGTGGGATAAAAATTAAGCAGTGAAAATCAGATTAGAGGTAATATGTCGTTGTTCGAAAGCAGCTGCTAAGCGAAAGCTTCTTGTGGTGAAATGCAATGAACTTTCTGAATGCTTCTAGCATTCGGTTAAAAGTTGGGTCAGTATTTATTGGTAAATTGTTCCTATTTCAATCCATCTAGATCCCCGTTATAAGAGAGGTTTTTTGATCGATTCCAAACATTCAATACATATAATCAGACATGCTTCTGTTCTATAACGTGGTTTTATGCTTGCTTTCTGCCAAATAACCTGCAACAATCATCATTTGTACTTTCACAACGAAAAACGAATTCTTTCTCAACGTTTATTTCATTTATTTTAGTTTGAACCTTTTATAAAATTCTTTTTCATGTCGCAGTATCTCATTCTAGCTTTCAACTAAACGTTAATCCATCTAAACATAATGAACAGTCACTGCCCCTTGTGTTTTAGAGAGGCATAAACATCTTTAACATTATCTTCCAACATTCAGCTACTAACATTAATTTTTTTACTCACAAGTTGGCATTTATCAACCTGAATCCTGAAAGTGTAAATTGGTGGTTATACAATGTTATTTCAAGGTTGAAATATTGTTCAGAATAGGAGAACAAGGAAACAATAATAATTTGCAGTAATTATTATTGTCTTCATCACTTGTAGTTTGTTCTGAGCGATGTAAGGTTGTTCTTTGTCTTTTTCCTTATGCTATATATATATAAATTGGAGGGCATGATAGTTTTCATAGGGTACACAACATGATCATGTTCAAACTTGAGCATTGAAGGGATAGCTCTCAAAACGACGAAAAATACTTTTTCTATATAGACTCATTTAGACCAAAAACATTGTTTTGACACATCTAGGTACTTGAACACATAGGTCACGGTATTTGTGATGTCAGCAGTCATATCTGTTGAAAACAATGTTAACAACAGTTAATTTCAAACGAAAAAAGATCCACACAACTTTTTGTGTAAGACTAAAACGATATGTTTTAATAGCCTTTTGTACTTTATAGCTTTGGATATCAAGATTGAAGGATTAAATCTGAGAGTTATTCTGCAATAAAATTGTTAGTATCAAGATGAAAATGGAAAGAAACATCCATGCAAAGCAAATCCAACACATGCCGCATGCGAGAAAATGGTTAAAGTTGGTGTAGAAAGCAGTTTCGAGTGATAAAGCAAGTTTTCTGAAGAATTCAAGAAAGCACAACGTAAATCTCAACTTCTACAGTACCAGAAAGGAGTAAACAGCTAGCAGAGGTAACAACTAAATCCTTTTCGATTTTATTAAAAATTCTACCAACGATAAACGTCATAGACAAAAAAGTTCCTTCGAGACTGACATCTAGGGTGACGCAAGTTACCAACCGTCAATGGCTGCCAACGGGGCAAAGCGACCTATCACTAGGATTCAGCCGACTGAATTCACGCAAATCTCCATTTTATTGACGTCGTTTGCGGTGAGTTCAATCTTATGGTTAGTAGGGAGTTAGCAGTGCTGGGTGCTGGAACAAGGCTCAAGGGGGATAAAAGCTGAAACTTCCTAAGCTTACCAAGGGGCTGGCGAGTATAATGCCTATCCTGCTTAGAACAGCGGGCAGTCGCTGTAACATTACATGGTACAAATCTCAATATTCGAACAAACTTATGGTGGGTAGATAATACAAGGGTCTGTGATTTTTTATATGAACTATACGTGAGCAAGGACGAGTTTGTATTTGAGCTTTTCGATATTACATTATGCTCGCCTAGTTACACGAGATTATGTAGATGGTTTTAATATACAAAAAGTATCGTTTTAATAAATAGAGAATTATACTCGGTGACATAGAATTTGATTATAGCAGCACAACGTCTATATTGAAAACATGCTGTGGCAACACTGTTGACACTTGATGATCATCCCTTAGTTCATTGCGAAGAAATTGTTCTATCTATATTTTCAATATAACTTTGAGTTTGAGAAAAGAAACAGCGTGGAGGTACAACATATAAATCTACGAAAGAATCCAACATATAACACCGTTTCCACTCTTTGGATGACATGCACTCGATGCCGCACCATGTTCCTAAACGTTTCTACCTTCTGATTATCTTCAGGACGACATGATGAGGCATCACACTAAAGTTTCACACGTGCATAACAATAAACAATTTGTGACTTATGTGTCCTACTGAATCACGTAAGAACAAGACAGAGACAGTGAGGGGTGAGACAACTACTTCTCGGCGATATTTTCATCCCAATACAACAATTTTATTGGACTTTCAATCGCTCCATTCCAACCTGAACTTTCTGTGACTTATCGTGTTTACCGATTCTTGAGTTGAATTTTTCATGGGGGTCTGCAGTTTGGAGTGCGATCCATACTTTGTATAAGATTGTGGGGTAGTAGAAGTATAATACTCCCTTTAAAATGGGTTTTCAACCGATTGGATTAGTTCAGAAACTAGAAAACATTCTATGAGTTCCCCAACAACAAAAAATACGAAACAATCTGATCATCGTAGTATATTCCTTTTTTTTGTACCATGTGGATAACTTTCATTGCATCGCTTTATACAGGGTGGTTTATTTTCATGTAGCTCCAAAACGGACTCAGTCGAGTTCTAATCAATAAGGAATTCATTTATCTTGTGCATTTTCCAGAGAAGTTTTGGATTTTTCGAATTCGTCAAAATTCCATTAAAGCTACTTTCTTTGGGTTTAGATTAAGGGGGTACTTACAATTTGAACTTACGACTATTGCTGATACTTTACTTACATTGTGAACATCTGAATCAATTTTTGAAACATAGATGAATTCAAAATAGTAATCATCGAAATGAATACCATTTTCAATTCCCAGGCTCAGAGATCTTTTATCATGAGGTTGGAGAAATGATATTAGATATATATATCTCTCATCTCAGTGACAAAATCTAATATCATTTCTCCAACCTCATGATAAAAGATCTCTGAGCCTGGGAATTGAAAATGGTATTCATTTCGATGATTACTATTTTGAATTCATCTATGTTTCAAAAATGTTCTCGATGTGCCTTCGTAAAGGCAAAGAATTTTCTTTTTCTTAAAATCTGAATCAATGTTGTATCTTTTGAGATTAGATTTTCTTAAGAAAAGTTTCTGCTTTCTTCACTGGGTTGTAAATCCAATGAAGTAGCAGTGCAGAATTTAGTCGGTTGTAAAGCTACTAAATTCAGGGTTGGTTTTTTTAATTGTAGAGGGTCGTAAATCCTCTACAATGGGAGTTTAACACACGCTGGTGTTTATTTCGTAGTACAAAGAGAAGTTGAACTTATAGTTGAGATTACAATTGTCAGTAGGGTTTATATATTAAAAATATTTGCAGATTAAGGGTTTCATCGTAGTCGTATGATCGTTGGGTATTGCTGCAATTCGCTACTACGAGGTAACTCGGCCGTGCATCGCCCTAGTTGTGTGGAAATTCCCTTTAACCAGGTCGAGACTTCTGATATGTTTAATGTGAATTAAACAAATGTATTTTTCGCAGTGGGATCAACGCTTGTTTTTAACTTCTTCGATTAGAATACAATATTTTTCCTCAATTGTTGTCGTGAGTCGATGCCTATCAGGGACTTTATTTTCAGCGTTTGAAACGTTTCGCACCACCAGAAAAGGGGTAGGAAAAGAATAAGTGGTGAAACTTACCTGAGTGACGGGATTTTCGCCTGGTATGTAGACCACGTTGTGCAAAGGCCTCTTTCTCCCTACGTAGTTAACACAGACAAACTCAAGAAGCGACGCGTATATGAAGCACATGCACACTCCGTCCCATACATTCATCGCTGTCAAATTTGAAACTACTGGTAGGGTAGATCGAAACCCGTTCGATGTTGTGAAAAAATTGAGCATTGTAGTAACACCTGAAACGAAATTACCAGTGGGAAATGAAGAGAAACTGAAGTCAACACTGAAAATGGGATCTTTAAGAGCAACTCACCTATCATAACTCTTGCAGGCACTGCGTTCCATTCTAACCAGAATGTTATAAAAGAAGATGTAACTAATATTATCCCAGGTATGAACACTGTTGTGAAGTAGAAAGATCTATCTCTAGTAAACGTAAGGTCGACTTCAAGGCAGCTGTAGTTACCTGCGGATTCAAACTCCGAATGAAATCATTTCAAACTCAACTTTCTAACCTAAAGTTATAGTCCAAGAGTAAGTGGAGGGTTCACTAGCTCTCTTACTATTAGCATTGTTCAAAGGACATTCCTTTGGAGCCCATCTATTGGTGGAATCCAAACGGTCAAATGATAAACCCGTAAGGTTGGATTACTATCTTTCTTCATACAATGCGTTTAGAACCTTTCGCTTCAATTCAGCACTAAAATGTCTGAATATTCGCTGGGTCTGCATATTAACTAGATTGTTCGGTGCATGAATGATTGGGATAATTCGGATAAAGTGGGACATCGGAGGGGAATGTTTTTCTGCAGAAAGTTGTGGCGCCATATGGAAATTGGATTAGTCTTGGCTTGTTTTGGAGCGGAGCGCATGATAAATGCGAAAATGTCACAAACTGGTTTCCTTATACGAACATGGACCATTCGTCTAACTTGAAGCAGTATAATATGCAATTTCGTTCATCTGGTCGAAGTTTTTAGACATTAGCAGAGAGTGAGTCGAGAGTTTATCATTTTTGAATCAGGCAAACGCAGAGATTTGGATCTTACAACGACCAGACGCCATCTTAGGTGGCAAAACTTAGTGGATGACCACCATAGCTTGTTATTAATGGAAAAGTAGTGACATACGAATACAGACTTGAATGTCTATCAATATGGATGATTCATGAAATCTTACCTCTCCAGCTAGACTTGACAGGGCACTCTATAGTCTTGTTGGCTATCAGGTAAGCGTTCAACGTTTTGAGACTCGTAGATTTTCTCAGGACGTCTTCATCGTTCTTCCAGACGTATTCGATTGTGTTGATCTCATAGGAAACTGAAAAAAAAATTAGGCATGCTCATATATTGTTTTATTCCAACAGTAAACCGTTCTGCTCCTTCTAAACGAGCATCTAACTCCTATTCAATTCACCCCACCCGATAGATGTCGCTCCAAACTCCCAATTGCACTTTTAACGAGTTTCCCGAATTTACAAAGGCACCGTTTCGATCGCAAGCAGCCTCCCTCATATTCTTGTTTGGGATTTCGCGCACCAGATGAAGCAGAATGCGTTAGAGGCGGAGGCGAATTTAATGAGCTCCGTACAAACTTCCATCTCGCCCATAAAAGATGAATAAATAATGCAGTGGATGTAGGGGAGGTTGAGAAAATTATCCAGCTCATAGAACGCCCAGCCTGTTTCAGAGATTTATGAAGACGCTGTTTGAATAAGGCCTGGGAGTAGATGATGGAGTTACTATTCTTGAGGCTGTAGGAGTTTTTCAGGAAAGAAACATTCTGATAGAAAATAGACCATGTAGTAGCATCAGAACTATCCTTTATTAGACCTGAGTTGCTACTTACTCCATCTCTGAGTCACCAATTGATTTCTTGAGGTACATAACCAATGCGAGCTTGAGATTAACACAAGGTTTGTCACATAACAAGATCATAAATTCAACATTCTGCATAGCATCATAAAGACTACACCTCCTTTAACGTATATGACCACAATCTGGGTTTCACTCTTTACTAGGAGTTTGGAACCATGGCTCTTCCATGGTACCAGGCTATAGGTTGAATTTGTTGTAGACATTGAACTAAGTTTCCAGAACTCCCTGATTAGAGGCCCAATAGATCTGCAATGGTTTGCAAGCCCAACCTATCTATCTATCTATGGCATGATTTGTTTTTTTTTAATACTCACTACTTTCCATGGAGAAAGAACATACAGGGTCATCGAAAGGGAATATGTTCAAGCTGCCTTGACATGAAAGAATGAGGTGCCTCCTGAAAAAAACTGTTGTATAAGAAGTTACCCTTCACAGGTGAAACCATACTGACCTCATGAGATAGTTGACACTCCCATTGCGATAAATCCTAAGGGCGAAATGCATGGGTATGAGGGGGTGCTTGAAGTCCCCATGCATGATGAAGTATGTATCTGGCAGCCAGATGTCGTTGTGATGATGTATAGCATTGAGGAACTCGTACCTGCTCTGGTTCGAGTACCTCAACCTTGGATCGTACCACTGCTGCTGCAGCAGAAACTCTACCTCGTATTTCTGGAAAGAATCAGGTTACCAAGGAATCTTTTCCAAATTGAGCACAAGAGTAGTTTAAAATCATCATCGTATAACAGGTTGCTAGGGTTTTGTGACTTGTTTTCCCTTGGGAGAATCTTTGAATTCTGCCAATGAATGGAGCGGGTTTATTAACCCAAGTTTGAAGGAGTATCGTGCCTTGCTAGTTAAAGAACAGTATATCATTTGTCTTTATAAAAGCTATGATGACTAAGGTAATTTTAAATTGAATTCAATTGTAGGATTTATGTTTAATTTACTGATGAAATTGTTGATGCTCTAGGTGGCTAGACTTTATCGCTCACACAGAAATCTAAACCTCATTTGACGAGTAAAAAAATTGAAAAATAGGGTCTAGAGGATCGATAACTGACGCACTGATAAATTATTAAACATACGATATAGCCAACGATTGAAATGTGTTCTTTTCATCCAAATATGCATCCCTTATTTTTATTTTCACGTCGATTCTTCACAGATGCCATCTAACTATCGATTTGCATAATGAATATTTGATAATGTCGTGCAATGAAATATGTACGCTCCGGTTGTTCCTATTAATTCCGTTCTATGGAACTTACCAAGCTTGACTCGTCAGGGGATGCCAAACTTAGGAGTAAGACACTGACGTTGACCGTTAGAGTTGCTGAAAAAAAATGATTGAGTCTCCAACACTAATTTATTTAGCATTTAACTCACCTTGTACTGGTGGAAGGAGTCTTTTATCATAACGTGTAGCCTTGAGTAAATGGTCGAGTATCTCTTTGTCTGATTTTCCCTCTTCGAAGCTGAAATAGAGGACCCATTACAGCCTTCAAATTTTTTTTCTGACAATATGAGAGATATTAAGATCTCAGGAAAGATTCTGATGAGGACTGAACCTCTGCAACCATTTTATTTGATTGAGAAGATGAACTTTGGGAAGGCAAAGAGACTGGTAGTTCAAATGTTATCTTTGAAGGATTGTTTGCATGATTATTTGGACTTACATATCAGAAAGGGCTTCTGTCTGCCTTGTAACAAGTAGAATAGCGGCTGCTGGAATAAGCATCCAAGGCTGACCCATATTAAGACATCTGCAAGAGAAAATTGAAGATGATCAGGATATCAGAGGGGATAATGGGGTGATCTATCTACCTTTCAAAGGGGGCTTTTAGGTCCTGACAGCGGTGAGCTGAAGCTCACCTATACTGGTCGTATCATTCTCCTTCTGACACAGATACTATTCCTTCAGTGGCTTGCTGAAATCAAGATAACTATTTTATTATACCGATGAGGAGTTACACGACCGAATGCCATGACAATAGAAAATAATTCCAGGACATAAACAATCTTATTAACATAAGAGGTGAAGAATAGATTAGAAAGAGGTCTCTTTCTAAGGTTTAATTGATTCTGGGGTCCATTTAGGCCTTCCTGGGACTAAATTCTTGGTCGATAATACGAAAACCCACCCTTACGAACCAATTCCTCTGTTCTCGAACGTTTCAAAGTCGAATCGAACCCCACCCCGGCAAAATTATGCAAAACATTAGGTACATTGCGTGCCATAATAGCAGAGGGCTGTTTCGCTCGAACGCAAAGTGAGCTACGCCAGAAGGAAACTGCAATCCTGCGGGGAAACGTTAGGAATTCTAAGCCTGCGAGGTTACGTCAATCCCTTCAACTTGTCCAAACGTGCCAGCGATCGAACAGACGCCAGTGCTTAAGGCCTACCCGAGTTGTGTAGAATTGAGAGGATACGGTAACAATAATCGGGTGATTAATGTACGATTGTGCTTGAATTGTCTACGAACATTTATTGATTACAAGTTTGAACTGGTAGATTCTCTTTCGTAGTTAAATTGTGCAGTAAGATGAAAATAAGAGAGAATTCAAGCATTTTTAGACTATCAATACAATGTATGGCCTCCACGGGCATCAATATCAGCTTGACATCTTCTTTGCATACTACACACGAGGTTGTTGAACATTTCTTGAGGAATTTGGTTCCATAAACGGGGCAGAAGCTCTCTCAGATCATTTAAGGATTCTGGGGTAGGGTGATGATTATCTAATCTTCTTTGGAGCATATCCCATACATGTTCTATGCAATTCAAATCTGGTGAGTGCGGAGGTATTGGTAAATGTGGAATACCAAGCTCCTCGCTCGCTTTCTCAACTATGGCTGCACGTTGCGTTCTAGCGTTATCGTCTAGAAATTGAAAAGTTTCACTAATAGCAGCGTGAAAATTTGGCAAAACATTGTCAATGACATGCTCCCTATAGTGTAAGTTGGTCATATTCCCAGGACAAATGAGGAGATCTGTGCGCCCGTTGAAACATATCCCGGCCCATACCATAACACTGCCCCCTCGGAATGGATGGACTTCTTGGACATAACGACGATTACGGGGTATGCGTGGGATTGTCCATACCCTTATTCTTCGAGAATCTGAAAATCGTCCAAATCTGGATTCATCAGTGAAATTGACACTACGCCATTGATCGTTCCAATTGATATGTTGCCTTGCCCATTCCAGTCTTCGAGGCTTATGGTCACGTGTTAATGGAACTCCTTTTAATGGACGTCTAGAACCTAGATTCACCTCTCTCAAACGTCATCTGAGGGTTTTGATGGCAAATTAGACCCCATCTGCATTTTGAAGAGTATTCCGTAGCATTCTACACGTAGATGTAGGATTTTTTCTCGCCGAAACGGTGATGAAACAATCCTGAGAAGGTGTTTTTTTCATCGCCCACCAGGCCTTGGTCTTTCTTAGACGGAACCTGTTTCCCTGAACCTATTCCAAAGTCGAAATATCACACATTGGTTGACTTGGAGCTTTTCCGCTACAACAACTTGAGTTAGGCCACCCTGTAGCTTTCCGATAGCCCTATTAGCCTCAGCGTTTGTTGATTTACGTCTGGTCATTTTCAGAAAACTCGTTTCGAATCGAAGCCGTTGATAAACTGATTCCATTCCAAAATAAGAACATTCATGAAGCATATGCAAAGAACCAAACTTCAGAAAAAAGGTGACCAGATTGACTAAATGTCCCATACTGATTTTTATTGGATCGATTCAAATTGTTATTGAGTTTTAAATGATTTTACAGCGATTTTCTCGAAGATTACATACTTTTCAAAACGATTGAATACGATATCCCCAACTCTTGTGGAGCAGTATATTTTAGAGCGTGTGTTTCTCCAATCAAGAGGTTTCAGCATTAGTATTGGTTGAAAATTCGGTAACTTTACTCTACTATTAGCCTCAGCGTTTGTTAGTAAGTCTCGGCATTTTCAGACAACTCGTTTCAAATCGAATTTCGTAGTTAAATTGTGCAGTAAGGGAAATATAAGATATTGAAAATGTTCTCAAGTTTAGTTAGTGGTTACAACCCACTGCGACCTTAGGATCTATTGTAGCCCCTGACATCATCCTTTCCAGTTCCAGAGATCTAATGAAATTCAATATCTGGAAAGTCTTCAGCGAGGCTGATTCCTCACTGCTATAAGTTTCTTGACCAAGGAATTGTTTCCTTTGACTTAGAATGGCCAAACATTTCGTGACTAGATGAATAGGAGTTTCTCCTTTCTCCCCACAAAATCTACACTAGTCAGTGTCCGATAAGTCCATTCTGGACAGATGGAGGTGTATTTGCTTCTTACTAAGGTCCAGAAACCTTTTGGACCTTTTACTCTGGAATTTTTTTGAGTTATGCATCCAAGTTTAGGACGATATTAAACTTTCTACATCGGGCAGAAGGACTCAAGGAAACGTCATACGATTTTAAAGATTATTGTAGCCTTAAATGTGAGCTATAAAATGAGCAAATACCTAGGTATTCAAAACAACAACCTTCCAAACAAAGATGGGTTCATCTCTCTGCAATGGAATGTCGATTGCTTCATTTAACATGACACTATCTGCGTTGCTCTTCGTGATAAAACAGACCTAAGACACCCCTTGGAACTTGAATCTATTCAATAACCCCTGACGTATGCCACAAAAACGAACCCCCATCGAATTTGATCAGCAGTTTGACACGCACCTTCACGTTTGACCTTAGGCAGACAAGAAACTATTTTTACGCGACCTCGCAATGACCCAAATAAGCTCTGCACCAGTCTAGCTAAGGCACAAAGTCGGTAAATATCGCTTGTTTCATTATTAATGCGGAACCCCGCAAATGATATAAAATGTAATGTCAACAGTAATGATCGATCGATGGAGCCGCAATTTTTCAGCTTTAGCCCTTACGTTTTTATCAGGAGTGACAGTGAAATTGGTGCCAGTGTGTTTGTATGGAACTTTTTGGGGCGTCTGTATTGGATAATCGACGTGTACACATAATTTAAGGTGATAATGAGTGTAGGGTAAAATACAGAGGGTAATTCGTTTTATTTGGGACTCGATTAATGCCGTTAAACCCGAAACAACATTCTACAAATCACCGAAAACCTCCCCTATAACGAGTGAACAAACAGGCGTTTTAGCTTCCCACCAAAGCCGACTTAATCCTTCTTTAACGCGGAGAAAATTGAGCATCTCCAACCGCCATGAGATGATCGTTACCCCACCCTTTCCTGGCGCCTCTAGTTAATTTCTGCGCTGATTTTAAAGCTTTGAATCATTCATCACCTCATTTTGTTCGGGAGATGCTGAGCGAATGAAAACTTAATTTGCTGGTGATTTTTTTTAAGCTCTTGAAAGCGTCGACTACGTTGGTTGTTAGCCTTACTTTTGAGTAGTTGATACGCTAGCGCAACCTGAATCTAAACTTCAAAACTGACACTTTCATTGAGAAAGTGCTGAACCTCACCTAACCTAAATCAGCATAGCCCACACAATCGGAGCCAAGCTGCCTGAGCTTAAGATCGCAATGGGCTATAACTCCTTTTAAACTGAACTAAACTAAAAACTTCCCAATCTAAACCTAATTCTTGAAACTGGGACTTTCTAATGAGATAAATACATTTGGGGATATTCTAGAGTAAAGTTACCAATTTTTCCACCAATACCTAAGATACTAATGCTGAAACCTCTTGATTGGAGAAATTCACTCTCCAAAATATACTGCTCCACAAGTGTTAGGGATATCGTATTCTATCGTTTTGAAAAGTATGTAATCTTCGAGAAAATCGCTGTAAAATCATTTGAAACTCAATAACAACTTGAATCGATCCAATAAAAATCAGTATGAGACATTTCGTCAATGTGGTCGTCTTTTTTCTGAAGTTTGGTTCTTTGCATATGCTTCATGAATGTTCTTATTTTGGAATGGAGTCATTTTATCAACGGCTTCGATTTGAAACGCTGAGGGTAATAAGGCTATCAGAACGCTACAAGGTGGCCTAACTCAGGTTGTTGTAGCAGAAAGGCCCAAAGTCAGCCAAAGTGTGATATCTCGACTTTAAAATAGGTTCAGGGAGACAGGTTTTGTGTTGGAAAGACCAAGCCTTGGTGGGCGACGAAAAACAACACCTTCTCAGGATAGTTTCCTCACCGTTTCGGCAAGAAGAAAGCTTACATTTACGTGTAGAATGCTACGGAATACTCTTCAAAATGCAGATGGGGTCCAAGTTTCCATCGAAACCATCAGACGACGTTTGAGAGAGGCGAATCTAGGTTCAAGACGTCCATTAAGAGGAGTTCCATTAACACGTGACCATAAGCGTCAAAGACTGGGATGGGCAAGGCAACATATCAATTGGAACGATCAATGGCGTAGTGTCCTTTTCACTGATGAATCCAGATATGGACGATTTTCAGATTCTCGAAGAATAAGGGTATGGACAATCCCAAGCAGACCTCGTAATCGTCATTATGTCCAAGAAGTCCATCCATTCCGAAGGGGTAGTGTTATGGTATGGGCCGGGATATGTTTCAATGGGCGCACAGATCTACACATTTGTCCTAGGAATATGACCGCCTTACACTATAGAGAGCATGTCATCGACAATGTTTTGCCAAATTTTCACGCTGCTATTGGTGAAACTTTTCAATTTCTAAACGATAACGCTAGACCGCACCGTGCAGCCATAGTTGAGAATGCGCGTGAGGACATTTACCAATACCTCCGTACTCACCAGATTTGAATTGCATAGAACATGCATGGGATATGCTCCAAAGAAGATTAGATAATCATCAACCTACCCCAGAATTCTTAAATGATCTGAGAGAGCTTCTGCCCCGTTTAAGGAATCAAAGTCATCAAGAAATGTTCAACAACCTCGTGTGTAGTATGCAAAGAAGATGTCAAGCTGTTATTGACGCCCGTGGGGGCCATACATTGTATTGATAGTCTTAAAGTGCTTGAATTCTCTGGGAACAAAATTTCGTTATTTTACTAGATTTTTCTCAACCACCTGTATGCGCTGCAGACCTACAGGCTAAATTTAATTTCATTTCCTGCAACTCGAAATCATATTCATATGAATTTTCATCACAAAATCTCATTTAAACTGTATTTTTTGCAATTTAAGTCAATATCCCTAACTCATGTGGATCAGTTTAAGTATAGCTTTGAAAAAACCGATAATGCCGATATTGGGCACTATATTTGGGACTGTACCATATCAGGCAGCTGTATCTTATTGGGCATAAGTACATTTGCCTATTTCTCAGCATGAGATCAATCGAAAAGATTAAACCCGACATCGCGACGTAACCTCCCCTACAACTCGTTAATTCTCGCTCCGATTTTAACGCCTTAAATTATGCAGCATCTCCTCGTTTTGCAGATAAGAAGGGGCAGAAGAGCCCTCAAAAAAGCTCGTCGCAGCCCATCGTACTTCCCTATTTGTTCCGAATGCGCCTCATGAGGCGAAGACGCATTTAAAACATCCGATGAAAGCTCGGGAAAAGGGCGTGTAATTAATGGAAGGCAAAGAAAGAATCCTGAACCCGCTGAGTGTTTGAGTGTTGCGGATTTCGGCCAAGGTCATGCCTTCTGGTATCGATTGCGGAAATGTAGTCGACGATAAAGCCTCCATTTCGACTCCATGTTACCCAGAATATGCTTTCATCGCTCATAACATTCGTAGTCTGTGGTTATATGTACTTTTCAGTTGCCCACTAATGCAGCTGTGTTGAGTTCTGTGATGTATATGAGGAGAACGCGGCTATGTACCATTCTATGATCGAGAACCTAACCTACTCACAATGACAGTACTATACAATCTTTGTCTGAGACCATAGATGTTGGATTATAGCATAGATAATCGAGAATCTAACCTGAACGAAATGTAAAGTGAATAATCAACTCTGACAACCATTTACCCTCTTAATTATTACCAGTATGAATGTTCTAATCGGATCTTTCCATCCGTACCCATTATAATTGCCTCGTTATACCAGAACCGGCGTTCTAAGACGAGAAAGCCGGATCTAACAAGCCGCAGAATAAAAAAACCGACAAGGGGATGATTTATGGGGGACATCTAGTGCGACAAGAACTTCGACAGAGGGGAAAAAAGCGAACGATCGGAGGAGACCTAGGGGAGACAACGAGGCAGGTCTACGTGATAAGTTGAGGATTCCGAACGAATTTAGGAGCGTTCCCAGACGGGGTAGAGTAATTGGAGTGAGGTCGGGCACGGAAGGAGATTGGATAATGAAGTTGGTATGGATTGTTCGAACTCTTCCGTCGGAATATTTACATACCGTTGGAAATTTTCGAGAGGCGCTCGGGAAACTCAATTTTACGTTTCTGCGTCTGGTAGGTCGTATAATCAGTAGATCTGGTAGATCATATTTTATGATGGATCATAGAACTGGAAAATTTCTCTAGTAGTAGTTGATATATAGACCTTATATATGCAAAACGTCGGAATGCCTTAGGCCATAGACATTGATGTTTGTCTATACCATAGAAATGTTGACAGGAGGTCATTCTTTTTTCGAATAATGATAATTTTGAACGTCGAAATAATAATTTCGAATAAAATTAAGAAAATTAGTATAGAAATGCTAGTTTTTCTCAACGAATCAGAGATTATAAATTTTTTTTATGTTATGTTGAAAAATTAGTTGAATTCTGGGCTTCCCCTGTATGAAAAACATCCGTCATCATTCTTTTCCCCCAATTAATATGCTGTCGACCCTAGGTTTGTTCGGGTCATCCAATCAGTGTAGGCGGAAAAAAAATTGTTCGACCGTACCCGCTACACGTTGGCGCATTATAAACTTTTATCGCCCCCCCTGGGGAACAGAAACATGTTCCTCATTTATACCGAAGGCGCCAGAACAGCAATAACAGAGGGAAAGCCGGAAAATGTAGGTCACATGTTCACTAACGTGCGGCAGATGAAAACGACCAGAACCGGATAGTTTGGGATTTTCCGAAAGGCCGCTGGATTTCCCGATATTTTCCGGGGAAATGGGCGGGACGTGGTGAGGTGGCTTTAGGCCTTAGGGGAGATAACCGCTTGCGGCTTAACGGTTTGACTCTTTGTCGGGAAATGTTTTAGTTTGTGGATTTTCCTTCGAAAAGGAATCTGACCGGGTAATTGAGTGGAAAATGGAAGGAATTTGAATTGCCTGAGAAACGAAAGTCTCAATCAGGACCTTTGAATGAAACAGGCAATCAGTGCAACGTTTTTTGTGGAATGCAACTATCGCACTTTAAATATTCTCCCATAGGAGGCGCTGGAAGTAACTTCAACTACAGTGACTTGATTCAAAACAGTGGCGACACGTTGATGTCTCATCGTTTATTCCTTGACACGTGGTAAATTCCGCCATTAGGAGGCAATTGTCAAAATTTATTACTTTCTGTGTTGAAATTTACTCATTTCGACTAGGCAAGTTTGTCAATGTGACAGTATATAATTCAGCCCATCAGGAAAATTCAGGTTATAAATCGTTGTCAATGAGCATATTGACAGATATTGATTTCAATCACAGGGATAGATCTCTATGAATTCATTTCACCAAACTGACAAAACAAAAACTTGATAGATTTGCAGTATTAAGACCAAACTTTCAACATTTCAACAATCTCTTGTAACCTTAATAAAGGTATTTCTTCATTTATACATTTGTTTTAGTTTTCTATAATCTTAAAAAAATAATCACTGGAATACTTTTCCTCAAAAGAAATTCATAGCAGGTGCAGTAGTTACGTTCGGTAATCATGTCAGATCCGTCGTAATTGCCGAACGCAACCATCATCAAATTTGACATTTGCCTCTTAATGGCGGATTTTTCGCCTCGTGTCGCCACTGTTTTGAATAAAGTCACTGTATTTCAACTAGGAAACCTTTTTACTCATTCGAATGCTCAGTGTAATCGAAGTTCAATTATTGAATTATCGTCAATAAAAACCCCTCTAAAACGTTTGTATAAACTTCCTACTCTACTCATTCATTAATGAGTAGTTTTTTACTCCGTGTTTCCAAAAGAATCGATAGCCTTTGATAGTCTACAATGTCTAGATTCCTCGTGGACTCGATCTTAATCAGTAACGCATAGCCTTGGGTCTTTCATATTCCGCGTAATCTTTGAATATTAAGTGAAGCTGATTTCAGGATCGATACTCGTAATGTTTAGTTCGCATGCATTTTCAGAATATCTGCAACTTTTTATCGATTCGGCGATCTTGCCTTTGATATATTGCCGCATTTCTGACTTGAATTTCAAACTCTATGCTCAAGAGAACACAGAAAACCGTTGAAGCATAAAATGTTGGCTATGTTCTAAGTTGTTGAATTGAGGCCCTGCTAAGGGCAATCTTTTAGCTGGCGCAGCTCTGCGATCGATGTCGTAGATTTCAAACAATCAGAACTGCATCAATTGTGGTGAAATCGTATTGAAACACGAGCAGTTCCAACCTCCGTCACTGTCTCGTACGATAGGAAACGTCATTTGTCATCCTAATTGATTATACTGTCAATGATGCGACAGTGCGTATTGTGGCGTTCCGTTTAATTCACGAAATTGGGTTAAATTTGGATCGTACGCTGTTTGTTGAACTGTCCGAGGCTTTCACAAAATATGTAAGCATGCCAACTGCAACGTTACAGAAATAATCAATACTTACCTGCCGTGAACATTGTAGTGGATCGTTATTGACGGTGTTTGCTGTTTTTAGAAAGCTTTAGCTCCACCAACAATTCAATTTTTTCTTGTAATTTGAATTATTTTACCTGACAGATATAAGAGCATTGTTTCCTATTCATTTTGCATTGGGAACCCCATAAATTTATAACACGCGCCGCCACTGCTCAGCTCTATGATTACTGAAAGCCAATCTTCTATGTCTATAGACGTTTCTAATCATAGAACAAAGAATTTATTCTATATTCTATGTTACTAATATTTCTGTACATAGAACTTCTACTATTCATTATGATGAAAGTTCTATGACATCTCCGCGTTGACATCTGACATCTCCCGTCTCGTATTCATCTTCACCTTTTTCGTATCAATTTCCCATGTTCTCGAATGTTGGATATAAAACTCCGAGGGAAACAATTCCAGTCGTCGGCGCTATTCAATCAATCACGTTTTTATCGTAGAAGGGAATAGAAACGAGAGCAAGGAGGAACTCCCTCGCCAGCACACGTCAAAAATGGATATAGTGAGTGGCACATGTGTGGAATCGATAACGTATTGTTGTCACAAGGGGAAGGACCAAAATGCACGAAACGCGGAGGTAAACTTGGGACTTTGGAGGTCAACATTATCGTGTCAGTTTCGAAACGTGGCAATTTGTAGCGCGAGTCACAGAAAATTGTATTGTTCTATTATCTGTGTCAATGAACATAGAATAGATGAGAGGCAGATATAGGTTAGCTAATCTTAACAAAGGCTAGAAGAAGAGTACCACGACGATATTAATATACCCATGAAGAGTTTTGGTCGCATTTACATGCTAAATTTCAACCTATTCATCCGGGAATCTCTTACTATTATTAGGACAATACAAAAGTAGATTACCAAACGACTCGTGCTTGTTAAAAAACATGGACAACTTCCCAATTCAGTGTCGAAATTGTGTAGGAGTCGACTTATTGTCCAGACCGATAAACAGCCATAAAGCCGATAGAACAGTTGGGATGTACACATTTTTGAACACTTGCCAAGCTCATATTATTCATAAAAGGGTCAAGTTTGTGCTCGGAAAATATTGTAATATGCTATATACATCCGTTTCCTCAATGCATCACAAACTTGATGAAAACAACGAAAGGAGAGTTAGTTTACATTTCTCTTGGAAGATGAAAGGCAATGTTATGAGTTTATTATGATACGAGGCAGGATTCACACGTACTAGTCCTTTGTCTACTTTCTAGATTCTGCATGCTTTTATTAATAATAAACAATAAGAATTGAGCAGTTTAATTAATCAATTTTTTGACAATCTGTTACCAGGGTGACTGTTTTTCGAATCAAAAACGTTGAAAATGAATAACACAGAACATAGAATCGGATTCGATTTCATTTCTACGCTTTGACAAGAGGACCACAGAGCGAACTTTTAGCAGCCTTCGGGCATACAACCGGGTATAATCCAGTAACATCATGAAGTTCACAGATGTGTTACATCATCTTTCACATCCTATTCCACCAGCCCTATTCTACAACCTCGTGGTTGCACGAGTGAAGGCCCTTCTATCGTCAAAATTAAAAATCAATACGGCCCAGAACGACCTCATGGGGATGGAGCAATATATCTGCAGTAATTTTCGCCCAAATCTAGGCGTTTGGGACAAAGGTTCTACGTACAAGTCGTGACATGCAACTCGATGTTTTCTGCGTTGATATCTGATGGAATCTAGTGTGGCTTCGGGTCGTATTGTTGACGAGCGCATAGAGCGCGATTAATGGAAGTGTACAATTCCTGCACTTTGTGTTTTGAGGGACAATGGGTAATCAGTCGATGCAGGACAGGTCCTCTACTTAGTTTTTAATGAAGAGTTTGTTTTCCCGTCAGATTCGATTCAAGTTTTTTTTTTAATTGAATGCAGAAGTTTTCAAGAAAATGACAGGTGAGAACTGGAAGAATTCTATGATTAGTAAGTCAATATGTTGAACTACAGAATTGGGCAATCCAACGACCTGTCAAATCAAACTCAATATGGCGGTTGTGGGCAAATCATAGACATTTAAATATAGATACGTCTATGGGAATCATAAAATTTACCAACATCCAGAGAAACACAAAGTAGCGTTATATCTTTTTTTTCCAAACTTTCGTGGCATAATTCCGATGGATAGAGATCTCGAAATATGGATGCTAATTATGGTTGATTAAGAGTCTTTGTCCTTCGACGTAGAGTTTTGATAGGTTGCTGACCTTTTTCGCATAAATGCCCTGGAATTATGAAAGCAGCGTTAACCTCTTCGATCTGATTTCGAGCAACCAGAGCTTAACGTTCTCAACGATCGATACAGGACGCTGATGTTCATTTTGCAGACCTGAGTCATTGCCATGCTTCGCATTAGTCGTACAACAATTCGAATTCCTTGTAAGGACTTGCAGCCAAGTATTTCTCATCTGCAGTCTTCGAATTCCCCTACGCAAAGGATTGAATCAAACGAAAAAATTTGTTCAGATGAAGGAAATGACCTTGCTAGTATGAAAATTTCCATTCTACACGGGATTGAGCCTTCGCAAATGTAAACTTAATCCAGGAAAAGTGAACCAGAACATGGGAAGCGTTTTAGACCCCCGCAAATTTCAGGCCACTCTTCTAATCCATGGCTTTGGCTCGGTTTTCCATTCAAATTGGAACTTATTGGATGTTCTATCTTGTTTGCGCTATCCACAACGCTGTTTTCAATTTAGTTTGAAGTCCCGAGAACTTTTCCAAGAAGAATAAATTGATTCTGTGTCGCTCTTCATTATTTCGATGGTCCACGAGTTGCTTTTCAGGAAATTGGAGACTTGAAAGGAAAATTTTTTCTTTAAATTCGAAAGATCAACACACGGTGCGATGAATTGCAGGAATTCTGAAGGACAATGGAAAATTATTCGGGAAACCCGCAAAAGATTTATGTTATCCCACGTGGAAATGCTTCGGCATGACAGAGTGTTTACAATCTATTTCCTTCGTTTTCTCTGAGTTCGTTTGAAACGCGAATCGAGCATGTGTTTATCGAAACGACGGAATCAGAGTATTATTTCATAAAAATAGTAAGGATAGGTCCAGAAAAGATGACATTGGATCGAACGTCATCAACATGTTGCGACACGTTTTCTCTGTCACAACCTTCGGACGCCACATTGACTACGAAAATATATCAATATTTTCGCACGAGGACTTCCTGAAACGTCTCTAGCTATTCTGTCTTAAAAAAAATTTGGTGAATCCATAAACGTTTTTTTCTTATTCTCCTAGCAGTGAAAGCAATACGAATCTCAGGAGTTGAGGTAGATGTTCTTAAACTTTTGTTTACAACCTTCCTTCGGCCTATTTAGTCTTGTATATACTGTGTTAGACTGTCAAACGTTCAATATCGAAAAAAATCCGATTCTTCGATTCGTTTTCGTGTCAAAAATTCAGAATGAAGTTTAGCAAGGCCAGCTTATTTGTGGAAATAAAAGGGCTTTTTTCAACATCGGGGTAAACCATTGCATTCGTTCCTTTTTTTCTCATATTCATTTCTTCAAATGGAGCAATAACAATCCCAAATTTTCGGACAATTGGAGGGGTGTAATAAAAAACCAGGGTTAATTTTTCTTCAAGAATGAAATTAATCAGGGAAATTGATGGGAAAAATCTTTAACGTTCGACAGTCAAACTTTCGTATTATTGTTAGAGAGATGTGACATATTAAATGATTATGATTATATTGTATGTACAGGGTGAGCATATTTCGATGTTTCAGCACTACAACTTTTGAACCAGAGGAAATAGACAAAATCTGATACCCCATTCTCGATCTCTTTTTCGGAGAAACTAACAAGAGTTGTATTCATTTTTGGCTACCTTCTCTTGTTTTCGAATTATAAGCGAAAATTGGAAAGATGGCGATATCGGAAAAAATTTATATCTCCGCTATTACTGATGATAGAGCTCTGAAATTGAAACATTATACAGGCTCTTTTTTTACGTAGAATCCAGTGGCATGCTTGTCTTTTTCGCACCATTTTTAATTACGAAGATATGACCCAAAGTTATGTTTTTTTAAAAGGAAACACTATATTTCTGTGCCATTTTCTGAAAGCTTAATTTTTTCTGATTTAAAAAAAAAAATATAACATTGTAAGGTTTGTATCAAAATGAGTATAGAAATTGGTCAAAAACCTATTTTTATGGGAGTCTCAATACTTTCCCTGTTTTCAACTGTTGATGAGCACAGAAAAATGGAGCTTCCTATAACAAGAGTAGTCTCCTTCCGCCAATCTCATTATTTTCTATGCTTTCAACGTACCAAATGATGTTATATATTTTTGAAATCAGAAAAAATTGAGCTTTCAGAAAATGGCACAGAAATCTATTGTTCCTATTCATAAAAACATACCTTTGGGTCATAGCTTCGTAATTAAAAATGGTGCAAAAAAGACAATCATGCCACTGGATTCTATGTGAAAAAGTGCCTGTATATTGTTTTAATTTCAGAGCTCTATCATCAGTATTAACGGAGATATAAATTTCCATCATTTTTCCAATTTTCGCTTATAACTTAAAAACAAAAGAAGGTAGCGAAAAATTCATACTACTCTTGTTAGGTTCTCCGAAAAAGAGATCGAGAATGGGGTATCAGATTTTGTCCATCTCCTCTGGTTCAAAAGTTGTAGTGCTAAAACATCGAAATATGCCCACTCTGTACTTTGTAGTTTTATCAAGCTGCCTTCTGAAATGCACTTCTGTGTAGAAAAAGCTCTTTCATTTCCTCAATTACCTTAATTCATGCTATTAGATACAATCTTTGAGCATTGAACGGCACAAAAATATAATATATTATTGCTCACTTTAATTACTTTGTTAAAATGTGGTAGATACAAGTGGAATTCAAGCAATTTTCGATATGAATTTCAATACAGCTGATTGATTCCAAATTTTATGTCTCATTAATCCACTTGTAGTTGAAGTTGTAATTCACAAGATTCATAATGCCACTTGTGGATGAAAATTCAGTCAAAGGTGATGTGTTTCTGAGAATTATCTTCACCTGTGGTAAATCTAGGCATTCGAGCTGATACAAATAAACATAGCATACTGAATATCACCGAAAAAATCTAGTTTTTCATGGGGATAGCTTCAACTTGCCAGCGCAGCATTTCAGGAATGATGGAATGCCGACCCCAAGACCCTTTTCCCGGGATATAAAAACGCTGGCGTCCACCCCACACCGAAAGATCGCAAATCAAGCCGTCGCCAAAAACTCGGCCGCACCAAATCCGCGTCCTTGAAGTCGAAAAACCCGATTCTCGACGAAAAAATCAATGTTATTCCACACTCCCCCGCGGCATCATGCAACCCACCATCCAGAGACAAACCCCCAAAGGGTATCGAACGAACCTTCTTGATCTAGTGGTGCATCTCAACTCTACGGGTTTACCTGTCACGTCTTCATCGCCCTGAGGAGCACTCAAAACGCTCGAAACGCGACGTAACCGTTCTTCCTGTAAAACGCACCCTCCAAGGACCGGCCTAACGGGCGGAAAAGCACTGAGGAAAGCTGGGAAACGCGTCGGGAAGCGTAGCAACACTGCCAAGCGTCGCGCACGGGCAGCGCGCGCTTTAGACTTCGCGACCGAAGTCGCGATTTTAATATTGTCGCTATTTTCGTCATATCTATTGCTTAGAGTGGTCGGGCTATTTATTGTCGTGCATTACCCGATTCAACAATCGCCGTGAACCCTTTATTTTTGGATGGTAGCTGCTAGAATCGAACCTGGGACCGTTTTTCTGATTACTCACTGATAACGGGTTCAAGGCCGTTGATAAAGGACACCCTCTGCACCCCCCAAAGTTGCCTAAATCCCCAACAACAGAAATGAAAAAGGAATGTTTCTTTAAGTACATTTTTCGAACAGTAAAATCAAAATATAAATAGGATATATCATCTCTAGAATGTGTGTCTCTGTTCGCATTTTCATGTTACCATCATTTTATAAAGAACTAGCAGAAAACCGTTTAATTTTAGAGCTTGAAAAACCAACATTAAACATCCTTAAAATCGTTCATACGATGATAGAATGCTCTTTCTGAAATATTCCAATTCCCTGACCACAACGACCATCATAGATTGAAGGGATACCATCAATAAGGTCAATGAAAAACATTATTTGTAGAAAAGTTATTGAATTCATCAAATAAACTCTTATAACCATTCAAATTCCGCGCCATTTTCTGCGCTGAGCATAGAATACTTGAATACATCTTAACCAGATTTGGGATGAAAGATCTATGCTCCTGTCAGAATAAATGTAGGTTGTGTCATAGAAAAATTCAATTTTAATCAACCATAGACGTAGGAACCTTAAAGTTTTTATGACAATAAAAGTGAAATTAAACGAAGGAATCATCACATGTTCTGACAAAAAAAGAATCTATGGCTGACCAAAGAAAAGTGACAGGTTTAAGGCCGTTGATAAAGGAAACCCTCTCCACCCTCCAAAGTTGCCAAAATCCACAACAACAGAAATACAAATGAAATGTTTCTTCTAGTTCATTTTTCCATTAGAAAAATCAAAATATGAATAGGATGTATCATCTCTAGAATATGTCTCTGTTCGCATTTTCATATTACCATCATTTTGTAAAGAACTAGCAGAAGACCGTTTAATTTTAGAGCTTGAAAAAGCAACAGTAAACACCCTTAGAATCGCTCATACGATAATTGAATGCTCTTTCTGAAATATTTCAATTCTCCGACCACAACCACCATCATAGATTGAAGGGATACCATCAATACGATCAATGAAAAACATTATTTATAGAAAAGTTATTGAATTCATTAAATAAACTCTTATAACCATTCAAATTCCGCGCCATTTTCTGCGCTGAACATAGAATATTTGAATACATCTTAACCAGATTTGGGATGAAAGGTCTATGCTCCTGTCAGAATAAATTTAGGTTGTGTCATAGAAAAGTTCAATTTTAAGCAACCGTAGACGTAGGAATCTTGAAGTTTTCATGACAATAACAGAGGAATTAAACGAAGGAATCATCACATTCAAAGGCATGTATCAAAACGCGAAATGTTCTGACAAAAAAAGGATCTATGGCTGACCCAAAGAAAAGTGACAGGTTCAAGGCCGTTGATAAAGGAAACCCTCTCCACCTTCAAAGTTGCCAAAATCTCCAACAACAGAAATAAAAATGAAATGTTTCTTCAAGTACATTTTTCCATTAGAGACATCGAAAAATAAATAGGATGTATCATTTCTAGAATATGTCTCTGTTCGCATTTTCATGTTACCATCATTTTGTGAAGAACTAGCAGAAGAACGTTTAATTTTAGAGCTTGAAAAAGCAACAGTAAACATCCTCAAAATCGCTCATACAATAATTAGATGCTCTTTCTGTAATATTTCAATTCCCCGACCACAACCACCATCATAGATTGAAGGAATACCATCAATACGATCAATGAAAAACATTATTTATAGAAAAGTTATTGAATTAATCAAATAAACTCGTATATCCATTCAAATTCCGCGCCATTTTCTGCGTTGAGCATAGAATACTTGAATACATCTTAACCAGATTTGGGATGAAAGGTCTATGCTCCTGTCAGAATAAATTTAGGTTGTATCATATAAAACTTCAATTTTAATCAACCATAGACGTAGGAATCTTGAAGTTTTTATGACAATAAAAGGGGAATTAAACGAAGGAATCATCACATTTAAAGCCATGCATCAAAACGCCTAACGTTCTGACAAAAAAAAGATCTTTGGCTGACCCAAAGAACGGTGACAGATCTACAAAATCTACTTCTTCTCTTCACAACTGCCTAATGGCTCAATGGTTTTCTAAACCTTTTTTCTGCTGTTCAACAAAATTCTCTTGCATGTCCCTGCAGACAACTGGAGCAACACAGATAATTCTCTCCCTATTCTATGTTTGTTATTCTGTGTTCTTATCTTTGGTTAGGTCACAGAAAATCATTCTTATGTTTGGTTTTGAATTTGAAAACCTAGGAATTTATTTGAAGAGCCCCCCAGAGATTTCTATTAATAAACTGAAATGAGTTTATAAACTAAAGAGGTATAGTCCGTCTGTATCAAAGACATGAAAACATGTTCAATTGGGCTAGTGGCTATGAGAACCTGTACAAAGTATGCAATTTGTTCAACCTCAAAGAAATCGAGAACCCAAAAAGATTCTACTACAAATCTCTCGAAGGATATATCCAAAATGGCCCCCAATGTGGTCTCGTTGCTCTAGCTATAGCATGTGAGGAACCGAATAAGGACTTCATCGATAATATTTATGAGTTTGCAAGGAAGCACAATTTCACGTATAACGGAGAGATCTTCAGCAGTAAATACATGGAGAACTTGGCAAGATCTTTCTTGAAAGACAAGTTTAACGTTAGTATTTTCAATGGGGAATTGGACAATCTTGAAACCAAGGAACATCTAATGAGTGGTGGTCTTGTTCTTGTAGCGTATCCTTTTGAAATTCACTTCCAGGATATGTCTCTGTTGAAGTAACTCATCCTTAACTCATCTCAGTTATGATACAGATCGAAATAATTGTCCCGGTTTATTCAATGGGCATACAGCTCATTGGGCCCTTTTGTGCGGAGCAGTTGAAACTGAGGATAATTTTTACGTGATAGCCCGACATGGAAAATCTATGAATGTGGCAGTTTGGACTCTTAAAGATCTTTCTGTGAGCAATATGCAGTTGAATGAGTTTTCTCCAGATAGAAGAAATTCTTACGTCAAGTATATGATACCAGAAGGTGGTTTGAATGGAAATTGTGGGTTGAAGGGGACTGCAGTCTTCTTAAAAAGAGTGTAATCTTGTTAAAATCTGCGAAGCAATGTTCCAACAGCTTCAAGGAAATGTTTTATAAGTTAACGTTTGAAATAAATTGAGAAAATGTTGAAGTTGGTATTGGAAATGAAAGAATGGTTAATTAAAATTGCATCTTAAATGAAAATATCCTGAGCAAAACAAAAATTGTATAAGATTTGTATGAATATAAGACATTATTCAATTGATTATCAGAGTATTTGAAATTTGCGGTAATTGAATATCATAGACATAGATTTCTAGAGAGAATAGTGTCAATGTCACCATCTGTTGAATAATTTGAAGCGTTCAACATTCAGTAGGAATAGATCGAAACTTCTTTTGGAATTGCTCGGGAATTTGCGTGAATTTTCAATTATTTTGCAATTCAAATATGATTACATCCGTGGTTTCAAAAATTTTTGACGTTTGTTAAAGTTCTATGGTGAGAGGTTCATGTTCTGTGTTCTCCATTTTCTGGCATTTCGATGTGCTCTGTGGTTTCGATGCTTTCGTCGAAATTCTACAAAGCATAAAGTTTTTTATTGATTATTTACTGATCAATCGTTTGTAATAATAATATCCCTTCATCTTGTTCCAAACAGATCTATAAATCATTTCAATGCACTAGTTTCCCCTAGACTAGACTAGCTGTTTTTGTATTTCCTACAAGTTGCAATGGATGAACAAACTAGAATGTTGACACATGGAGGTTTGATAGGATCACATCCTTACGGCTTGAACAATCATAATGATGCACCCAACGAGAATGATGGCGTGAAACAGCACGATATCCTTGATATCTTACAGCAAATAATGAGTATCACTGACCAAAATTTAGATGAAGCTCAAGCCAGGAAACATACTTTGAACAGTCACCGGATGAAACCGGCTCTTTTCTCAGTTCTCTGCGAAATAAAGGAAAAGACCGTGTTGTCCTTGAGGAACGTTCAGGATGATGATCCTCCAGATCCCCAGTTGATGAGATTAGACAACATGTTGATTGCGGAAGGAGTCTCAGGACCAGAGAAGAACTCGAGCCAAGCAATAACAGGTGCGCAAAGTATTCAGTCTGACAGTGCGATAGAGCATTCAGATTACAGAGCGAAATTGGCTCAAATTCGACAGATATATCAGCAGGAACTGGAAAAATATAATCAGGCTTGTACCGAGTTTACAAACCACGTAATGAACCTTCTCAGAGAACAGTCTCGCACAAGACCAGTTACCCCCAAGGAAATCGAGAGGATGGTCCAGATCATTCATAAGAAATTCAGTTCGATTCAGGTTCAGTTGAAACAATCTACATGCGAAGCTGTTATGATTTTGAGGTCTAGATTTTTGGACGCAAGAAGGAAACGCAGGAATTTCAGTAAACAAGCTTCTGAAATCTTGAACGAATACTTTTATTCTCATCTTTCAAATCCATATCCCAGCGAAGAAGCGAAGGAAGAATTGGCACGAAGGTGTAACATCACTATAAGCCAAGTTTCCAATTGGTTCGGTAATAAGAGAATTAGATACAAGAAAAACATAAGTAAGGCGCAGGAAGAAGCCAACTTATATGCAGCTAAAAAAGCAGCTGGTGTGTCGCCTTTCGGCGATGGTACCCCCACATCCATGATGTCACCAGGCCCTGATGGTGTTGGGTATTCTATGGGAAGTTCTTACGATCAAAGTCCAGCTTACGATTCCAGATATGACCCTATGAATTCACCTTAAGATTGATCAGTATTGGTTAAGGGAATCTCTTTCCTAGGAATATTAGTGTGTTAAGGTAGCTATAATACGTTAGATTTAATTACTTTGATTGGATCTTGAGGAAAAATAAGTGTGGAATTCACTGATCTTCGGTAATGTTAAGTTAAACAAATTTTCAAAAGCATCCTCTTAATGGACTAATTGTATTTCGTTGAAAAATGGACAGTATTAATAAAAAAGACTCTTGTTAAATCAAGACTTTTGTGGTAATTGAGCTTATTTAGGTAGTTTGTTTTCAATTTGGAATCTTGTAGGAAAATATTTTGAATTGCAATATTCAACAATTATTCAAAACCACTTCGGAAAATCTTATTGTCTTTATTAATAATTTAACAATTTTATCTAAACCCAATCTCAGTGATCAATTTGTGCAATAAATAAACCCTAATTATAGGGTTGAGGGAAAGTACTACAAGAGGAACTACTGAAAACTTAAATAATTTATTTATTTTATAAAATATTTGGATAACAGTATTTAGCATAAGAAACAATTTTGTTTATTGACAATCTTTTTGAATGGATTTCTGATCACTATGTATACGAACACAATAAAACTAAATGGTTTAAAACAATTTATTCGTTATCTCATTCATTTGTGTCCCATTTATTCCCCATATTTTGATTTGTTGTAGGAGTTCTATTTTTATAACAAATATTTTACTTTGGTTTTGTCTTTCCTTGTTTTATCTTTCGAGATTTCGTTCAGAAATTACTTCATCAAATTTATCTTGAAAAAACTCATCTAGTATTAATGAAAATTTATGCAATATATGAATCCTATTCATAGATAAAAGTAAAAACATGACTGGAATAATTCAATAAACAATTTTATTCTTATTGATAATCATCCAAAATGCATTTTTATCACATTATGCATATGTATACAAAGCTAATAAAACAGTGAAGTGTCTAGAACACCGTCAATTTTTTCTTATCTCTTCTGTTATCTTGTTCGTTCTTGATATTTTGGGCCTGATTTTGCAGATCTGACAACTGATTCAAAGTCGAATTGAGCTTTTGTTTAAGATTTTTATGCATCAAAGAATTGGAATCTTTATGTCTCGATAAAGATTCTTTGATAACACTAATGTCTCTTTCAGTTCTTTTAATGTTCTCTTCTGTTTTGAAACTTTCTACGTTCAAATTTCTGCAAGTCTCGTTTTTAATTTCTTGCCTATGTCGCGATTTATTATAGACAACTTTCGAGGTACCAGGATTGTTCGTCAGGGTTTTATTTAAGAAATTGAATACGTCTTCTTTGTTCTGTTCCTTTTGGTAAGCTCTCTGGCTTCGTTTCTCCTCTTTCCTCTGCTGGATTTTCATCTTTCTCTCAACGCTGAAAAAGTTTTTGTCACTCCCGTGTTTTTCCCTGAGATTCATACAGTGATCTGCAAAATTCGGTATGTGCAATATCGAAAAAAATTTGTTTGTTAGGTTCAGTGAAAAGATCTTCTATTGAGGTGAATTTTGGAGTACCTAGTGATTTTCCTGGGGGTAAAACAACTGCAGTTACAGGATCTATCCTGCCGTCTGATCTTTTGCCAAGTCCTGTTCCAACAACATATCCCATCTTCTGCATAAGTTTCGATCCTATTCCCTGTAAAAAAAAGTCATTTTTATAGATTTTTTTTCTCGAAAATTCATAAAACACTCTGCAAGTAAGTTAGTAGGTATTAAAAAAGGAAATTCATGCATTTTACCTACTTTTGTAAATTTTTCCCAACCCGCTAAGGGACCATCTGACGGAGTATTCATTAAACTCATATTTACAACGTCTGGATCTATCTCTACTTCTTCACCTTGAGAATCCTCACTGCTTTCTTCGACAGAATCACCTTCGTAGTTTTCCATTGGCGATATCTCCTTAAACGGCAATATCATTTCTTTTTTCACAGTTTCGAATTTCACCATGCAAGAATCTTCGAGAATTCTTGTTATTTTCGCTCGTCCCCATAATTTATTCTTTTGTTGTGCTAACACTGGGCTGCCTTCTTGTAACGATTCGAAGTTAGGCTCGATATAATCTTGTAAGTCAGTCAGGGGTACTATTTCGCCATGAGAAAATTTACATTTGTCTTCTGAAAATTTACAGTCGGTCTCGAAGTAATACGGACATGGTAACATTTCTTCATGTGTAGGGTTTACAAACAGTACTTTGACCTGAAAACCAATTATTTTAGTAAGAGAAGAAGAAAATTTTAATTTATTACTTGAATATTATCGTTCTCAATACTTGGAGGAATCACTGAACATATCATTGCATTATGATATCCTCTGCTACCCCATTTATTAGTATGTGGAGCTTTACACATCTTTCCTTCCATATCTTTTAAACCTGTCAAGTCTACTTCTTCTTCCTTCTTCGAAACATTGGAGTCGGGTTGAGACACATCGTTGATTTCTGCCTAAAAACATCTGATTTCAATATGGAAAAAAGTATACGCAGAGTATATCATATAAAAAGTTAATCTACCATGAAGAGAGCATACTCATCGTCGATTTCATTTTGTTCTTTCTTCGATTCTGTGAAGTCATTTTCACTAGTTAACAAGAGTAATTCTTCTAGGGAACTCTTGAGAGACAGAAGTTCTTCCCTATCATTATTCGTGCAAGATTGAAGGGCTAAATTCACTTGTTCTAACTGAAAAAGTTTTGTTTTGAATATAATTTTTATCAGATATAAATGTCAATACCTGTTTAACATATTCATCACAACTCATGACAGCAAATTTTTCAATTATTTCTCAACGGAAATATGAGTCAAGATCAAAGGATCAAAGCCAAATAAATATTAAAAAAAATAATATTTGTTTTACTTTTCCATTTGTTCGGAATATTTGTTAATTGCCGACTGTCATTAGTGTCATCTGTCAGTTAGTAGTTCAATCGGTAGTTGGTAGTTCAGTTAGCTAGTAGTTCAATTAGTAGTTGGTAGTTCAATTAGTTAATAGTTCAATTAGGTAGTAGTTCAGTTATTTTCTGAAAGCCAAACATGAAATTTTTTTCTATGATTGAAATTTCAATAATTGAACTTAATCAATAAATAATGAACAAAACATTGTTTGGAAATCATTCGACTGTATAATATTTCTAAGTCGACATTTGCAGCTTTGTATTGTATGAAAAATTCAAATGCAGTGACTGTTTATTATTAGGTATGTTGAGGTTAGGTGTCCTGTCAATAATTAAACAAGTTTGAAAAATGGCGTTGTGACGCCGATAACTGTAGGGATTTTTCAGGTTTTTATGTGTAGAATAACTTTGGAAAAATGAGTAAAAGAAGAAGGACTAGCTCAATAGCTAGTAGAGGACACGAGGAGGATTCCCTTGATAGTCTAGAAGCTTCAACAAGTAGTGGACCCACTATGAGGAAGAGGAGTAAAAAGCAAGATCCAGTAAGTTTATCCCTAATATTTTCAGTTGAAAAATTAATTTTATATTTTTATTGTAGATGGAACTATGCCAACAATTATATGACACAATTAGAACCCACAAAAAGGAAGATGGAACTCTTTTATGCGATTCTTTCATACGTGTACCAAAAAGGCGACAAGAGCCCGGCTATTACGAAGTAGTCACAAATCCCATAGATTTGTTGAAAGTTCAACAAAAATTGAAGACAGACGAGTATGAGGACATTGATGACTTACAGAACGACATTGAATTAATAGTGAGCAATACAAAAGCCTTCTACAAGAAGAATTCACAAGAACACAGGGATGCTCTGGACTTGTGGGCCCTATTTCTCTCAAACAAAAACAGGTAAATCACTTTCAATGTAATATTTCAGATTGGTGGTTCATTTTCGTTTTAGGCTGTTGAATTCGAAGGAAGATGAAGTTGAAGTCAAAACAAGAAATGCACGGTCTAAAAAGCGGTCTCTACCTGAAAAAATCGACATCGATCATTCGGAAGATACATCAGAAAGTTCCGCTAATCTAGATGACGAGGTTAGCGTTTATGAGGAACTTTTCACAGCAGTTATGACGGCAACAGATGGAGATAATAAACCGCTACATACAGTGTTTCAACTTCTCCCATCGAAAAAAAAATATCCAGAGTATTATGAACATATCGATAATCCGATAGACCTGCGAATGATCGCCCAGAAAATACAGAACAACGAGTATTTGAGTTTGTTCGATTTAGAGAAGGATCTTTTGTTGATGACGAACAACGCTTGTCTTTTTAACGAGCCTGGGTCTCAAATTTATAAAAATGCCAAGGCGTTGAAGAAGGTGCGTAATATAAAAATTATAGTGGATATATTAAAAGTTTTGATGTTTTGCAGATTATTCAAAGTAAGAAAATCGAAGTGGAACATGCCAAATCTACCACGGGAAAGAGCAGTGAAAGAATTAGGAATAAACGTCTAAGGGGTAGCACCTGCCTTTCCGCAGTTACAGCTGCTTTACGAGACGAAGAATCCGATACAGAAATGGAAGCTGAAGAATCAATTGATGATGAGGTGAGTGAATATTCAAATTTTAAATTTCCGTTCTTACTTTCCAACTGTTTCCAACATAGCCAGCTAGGGATCCTGCGGATGCAGAAAATCCGCAATGGATTCTTTTTGATACCATCAAGAACGCAACCAACAACACAGGCCAAAACATGAGCGAACCATTTTGGAAGTTGCCCAGTCGAAGATTCTATGCCGATTATTATAAAGAGATAAAAAACCCGCTGTCTCTGACGCAGATCCGAAGAAAACTGCAAAATAAACAGTATGGAACTCTCAGCGAAGTGGCCGGCGACATGACTATTATGTTCGAGAACGCCAAAAAGTACAACTTGCCCAGTTCCAAACTGTACAAGGTACTGTTGAAGTCCCCTCTCGCAAGAACACCACCGATTTGTTTTAGCGGAGAAAAATTTCAGGTTTTTCAGCCGTGGTTCTTCAGTTACTCCATCTAACATCTTCGGAGGAAGTTTGGCTTAAGATTATACCCTACCGATCCTCCTCAGATCTATCCGAAACTTTAGGTGAAATACCTGAAGGATCACAGCTGAAACTCTTAAATTTTCCTCTTCTAAAACATCATCCGGCCGTTAAAACTTCATCAATCTGAATCTCAGGTTTGATCGAGAAAATGTTTAAATTGTAACCGTTTTTTTTTCTCAACAGGATGCAGTGAAACTTCAAAAAATCATGCAGAGTAAAGTTCAAGAACTACTTGATATATATCAGGTAAAAACCCGAGTCACTAACAAAATCGGCAAGGTATGCTTCTGCACTGCTTTTAACATTTCCCATTCCCATTTAACACTCATTAACTCTGAATGTTATCATCTGTTTAATGTTCATTATAATACATAACTCATTTTTTCTCTTTAACTCTTCTTTACTGTTTTTAAAAACATTCTTAAATATCTCCGATGTGTATTTAGCTTCTATTCATTACAAAATCACCTTTAACTAAATCTTCCATCGCTACTAAATCATAAATAACCTGAAGAAAACATAAGTTAGAAATCGCGATCAAGAAAGACGAAATTATTTTAGGACACAGACAGCGAAGTTGAAACAGATGAGAAAAGCAGAAGAAAGCCAGGTCCTAAGGCTAAGAACACGACGCCAGTCATCACTCCAACCAGGGGGAGACTTACTAGGGACACTCTTCCCCTCAAAAAGAGACTTCACGCCATCGCTAAACATCTATTGGACTTCACTGTGAGTCTGTTGAATTTCTCCCGATAAGTGTTAATATCTTTCATGGTTTATCAACTTACAGTGTGAGGACGGCAGACAACCCATGTTGGGCTTCATGGAGAAGCCATCGAAGAAACTGTACCCCGATTATTACGAAATTATTCAAGAACCGATAGATTACATGGAAATTGAATCGAAGATCAAGTCGGATCAGTACAGTTCCGAAGCCGAGCTGGCGAAAGACTTCAAGCTGATGTTCGCCAACTGCCGTCAGTACAACGAAGAAAATTCCCCGATATACGAAGACTCCAACATCTTGGAGAAACACCTGATGGAAAAAGTGGCCCAGACTGTGATCGTTACCCCGGAGAAAAAAGAGAAGACTGTGATAAAAACGTAAGCGATTGTTTGGAAACCGTGCAGGAGTTGTATTTTAATTGTCGTTTATTTTAGGATTCGACCGAAGAAGCCCAATCCTCCAATCGACAAGAATTTGAGGATGCTGTACGATACCATACGAGATTACAGAGAACCTAAAGCTAACAGACAGCTGGCGTTAATTTTCATGAAACTACCGTCGAAAAATGTGAGTTTAAACTTAACCTAACCGTTAAGTCAATGTCAATTTGAAATGTCACTTGTCAACCTTGAAATTCTTCTTCAGGATTACCCAGACTACTACGAGGTGATAAAGAACCCAATGGACATGGAGAGGATAGCCCACAAGCTGAAGACCAGCTGTTACGACTCTGTAGACGACTTAGCCTCCGATTTCATACTCATGTTCGACAACGCATGCAAGTACAACGAGCCGGATTCCCAAATTTACAAGGACGCTCTTATACTGCAACAGGTTTGTCTCCAGACCAAACTGCAGCTTAAGGAGAGCGATGAGAATGTCCCCGATGTTCCAGCAGCTGTCAACGACATCCTGCTGAATCTCTTCACGAACGTGTACAATCATCAAGATGCTGACGAGAGGTGCTATTCGGATTCTTTGGCCGAACTGCCTGAGCACGATGAAATAGATGGGAAGAAGTGAGTAAGAAATAGTCTTATGTTCGGAAAGAACCCAAAACTTGTTTTTTTTAGAGTTCGTGCTCTTTCGATGGACCTGATTAAGCGACGCTTAGACAAAGGGCTTTATAAGAGACTGGACGTGTTTCAAGACGATTTCTTCGCTTGCCTAGACAGAGCAAGGCGTCTTTCTCGAACTGATTCACAAGTTTTCGAGGACTCCGTCGAAATGCAGAGCTTCTTCATCAAACAAAGGGACGAACTGTGTAAACACGGTGAACTCCTCCAATCCACAGCTCTAAACTACACCCTTTCGGACTTAACCTCCACCGTCGAAGCCCTGAAACAGAGCAAGCTGCTTCAGGAGTCTCTAGAGGAAGAAACGGAGACCAGGAGCTCAGACGACTCGATTATCAAGGAAACGACAAACATGAACGTCGGAGAATCCATGACGTGCAACCAGCAGACCTACAAGGTTGGAGAATTCGTTTACATGGATTCCAAGGAAAAAGGTAAACGGTTGACTTTAAAAATTTTAGTTTTAACCTTTTATTTTCAGGTTGCGAACCTCACATCCTACTCATTGAGAGACTCTGGAGCAACAATGGTCAGCAGATGTTGTACGGAAACTTCTACTTACGACCAGCTGAAACTTACCATCTCACCACCAGAAAGTTCTTGGAGAAGGAGGTGTTTAAATCTGACTGTCACGTGGCAACGCCTCTGGAGGAAGTTAAAGATCGATGTTGCGTCATGAATGTCAAGCATTACTTCACCATGAAGCCTGAAGGTAAGCATCTGTCAAATGTCATTGCTGCTTAGGTTAGGAACATTCTGTCAAATGTCATTCATTTGCAGGTTACGACGAGAAGGACATTTACGTGTGCGAATCCAGGTATTCGTCGAAAGCCAGATGCTTCAAGAAGATCAAGATATACCCCGAAAACCCCAACTTTAAGTTGGTCCCCAGGGAGGTGCCTTTGGAACCTAAGAGGGTCGTGTCGGTGTTCAGGGAGAGGGTGGAGAAACACAAGGACGAGTTGGCCGAATTGCAGGAGCAAGAGAGGCTGATCGAGAAGGAGAAACCGGTAAGTTTGATAGCAAGAGATTTTTTTTTTTTTTTTCAATTCAAAACATTTATTGTTGACCCGAAAACAGTTTACAAAAAACTGGCACCAGGGCCTACAAAATACTATAATTTAGCTTGTTCAACTAAAAATAAATTTTTTAACATTAATAAACTATATATTTCAAACAAAAAGCCAAATCTCACTGAGAAAATGACAGAGGTTACGGCACATTTTTTTGGTAGTATCAACTTTTACAACTTCAACAGGGACTTTGTTATACGAATAAATGCTGCCGGATATAGGTGAATGTAAACATTTTGAGTTTCTTCTTAGGTACTGATTTTTTCTTGTTTCATATTGGTGGAAATTTCTATTTTTTGTTAATTTTGTATTTGATATTAGTTTTTTACTTTCTATATTGTATATAAGTTTGACTTGTTCAAAAAATATAATGTTCTTAATTTTCATAACTTTGGTTTCTTTATATAATTGTTCTGTTGGTGTGAGATAGGGGTACTCATATATTATCTTGACAATTTTATTCTACATCCTTTGAAGTTTTTGTAAAAGATCCTGTAGCTGCAGCCCAGCAGGGAACTAGGTATGATAGATGTGGTTTTATAAAGCTGTGATAGAGTAGCTTTCTAGTGCTGTCATTGAGTTCTCGGGAACATCTTCTTATTGCACCTGCCATTGGAGTAATTTTATTCATTATATTTTCATTATGATTATTCCAGGTAAGATTATTTGTGATAACAAGTCCCAAATACTTATACTCAGTAACCTCTTTCAGTCTTATACCATTTAGGCTTATTCTAATATCACTTACATTTTTGGTATTTTGTTTAATTGTCATATATACAGTCTTATCAATATTTATGCTCAATTTGTTAGTGCACAGCCACTTGAAATCGGGAATGTATGAAAGTGATTCTGTTTGTTTTTAGAACGTCGTGACCTTTGCTGATGTTGAGATGGACAACGGAAACACTTATTACGAACAGTATAACACCATCTGTAGCGGAGTTGTGAAAACTGGGGACTTTGTTTATGTTGCAGCCGATGGGGGGAAACAAATGATTGCTCAGATTTGCAGTATTTGGGATACTCCAGAGTAAGTTTAATCGGTTGTAGATAAAGTGTTGAAACGTTTAACGATTGACTGTTGCAGCGGCAAGTGCTACTTTAGAGGTCCGTGGTTTGTAACACCCTCCGAGATACCTCACTCCCCGACCAAGGTGTTCTACAAGCAAGAAGTGTTCCTTTCCTCGATGGAAGACACCCATCCCATCGTCGGAATAGTAGGAAAATGCGCAGTGCTAGAATACAACGACTACATATCATGCCGACCAACCGAAATCCCTGAAAACGACGTTTTCATCTGCACCTCAATGTACGATGAGATGAACAGACAGATGCGTAAACTCCCGGTGGAAGGCCTAAAGAAATTCGTGCACAGCGTAACCGTTACGGAGGATGAGATCTATTATTTCACTCGGATCATAAACCCGCCCAGAGCGGTGATTAGCTCCGCCCCCGCGGCTGTAGACACGCCCAAACCTCAGGCGAACATAGTTCCGATGGAGGTGGACCCTTCGCCTCAAGTGACCAAGCTTACTGACATGGATATACTGATTGAGGATTCTATGGACGGGGGGCCCCCTTCTGTGGGGTCGGGGGAGATGGCTCCGGCTACTCCGGTGTCCAGCAATGCTGCTGCCACGCCTTTAACCTCGAAGAAGGTAAGAAATCCAACGTTATATATCTTGAACTAGTCGTTTACTTCTCAGAGACTTCTTCATGGCAATTTCTTGTGATTTCTTTATGTTGTCACACTTGTATATGAGTATCAGTTCCTAATCATGATCGTTACTCATTTATTTGTTTTCTTTTTTGTTATTTTAAAAATATTACTAGGTTTGCAAGCAACGTTTCATTTGTGAATGATTCAACCAAAATCTCATGGTAAGGTTTATTGATTTTATGTTGGCCTCCTACCACAGATTTATTTATTATCTGTCAAATTTATGAGGGAGAAAACAGTTCTGCCAATCAATTTTTTCCAATGCAAAAATCACTTAACGATAATGCATTAATTTCAAATAAAATTCAGTGAATTAGAGAAACTAATGTATAATAAGTGTTCTAATCACTTTCTGCAACGAGTATTAGACGAGATTTTCTCTATTTCAGGCAAGTTTTGTAAATACTATCAACATTCAATGAAAATTTCAGATTATACATCATAGTGACTTTTGTATTGTATCTTGACAGTTTGTGTGACTGTTACGAAAATTGACAGAAAATTTAAGTGACGTTTCGATGCTTAACCTTACCTCAAATTTAAGCCTTCCTTAGGATGGGATTATAATCTAAAATAATTTGTGAAACTCAAACTGACTGCAGAATATTTGTTGTTTTCCATGAAATTATAGCAAAAAATTTGAAATTTCTACAAGCATGAAATCGTCAAAATGACAGTAAAGTAAGGTTAAGGAAATGAAAACTATCGTCTGTAGCCTACCAGCCAATGAAATCTAACCGAACCTTCGTACAGGCTGGTGCAGTACAATTGGATGCAATAACCGAGATTTATGTTCTATTTACACCCGTTTGCTCCAACATTCCTTAAATATTTAAGTGACGCTTCGATCCTTAAACCTAACCTCAAATTTAAAAATGGGATTATAACCTGAAATAATTTGTCAAATTGATTGAACATTTGTTGTTTTCTATGAAATTATAGCAAAAAATTTTAAATTTCAACTAGCATGAAATCGTCAAAATGACAGTAAAGCTAGGTTAAGGAAATGACAACTAACATCTTTAGCCTACCAGCCAATGAAATGCCTTTATTGAACTAGGATGAAGTTCAACAACATGAAAAACTGAAATATCACTAGATAGAATTTAACGGTCCCTTACGTAATAAATCTGTTTGAGTGACAGTCGTGCAACTGTCAATCAATTTAAGGGATCCTTAACTTTAAGGAATGTTGGTGCAACGGCCTAAGGAATTCGAAGTCAGAGTTGACAACCAAAAAACGAAAAATACAACGATGTAATGAGTTCAGGGCCGTTTGCACCAACATTCGTTAAAATTAAGCCTCCCTTAAAGTTAAGAATCCCTCAAATTCATTGCACAACTATACTCAAACAAAATTCTTATGCAAGGGACCCTTGAATATTTCTATCTAGTGATATTTCAGTTTTTCATGTTGTTGAATTTCACCCTAGTAAAATAAGGCCATTTTTTTGGATGATAGGCTACAATTTATAGTTGTCATTTCTTTAACCTAACTTCACTGGCATTTTGACAATTTCATAGAAAACAACAAATATTCTACAGTCAGTTTATGAGTTTGACTAATTATTTTAGATTACAATCCCATCCTAAGGAGGTCCTAAATTTGAGGTTAGTTTTAACCATCGAAATGTCACTTTAGTTTCAAGGGAGGCTGGTGCAAACAACCCTTATTCCAGCACTACTTTCAGTACTGCAATCGGCTAAGGTTTATCCTCCTCGTTATCTTTCTAGAAACCGCAGAAGAATAAGGTGGTGACCGGCTACATCCTCTACTCGAGAGAATACAGGAAGACGATAGTGCAGAACAACCCAGAGTCAAAATTCGGCGAGATAAGCCGTATAGTAGGCGTGGAATGGCGGTCTTTGCCCGCCCACGAGAAGCAGATGTGGGAGGAGAAAGCCTCCAAGATGAACGAGGAGACCAAGGCCAACTTGCTCTTGGAGGAACAGTGCGCTAGTCCTGCAGCTTCCCCTGCTCCAGCGCCCCCCAACCCAGACATGGTAAATCACAGAGATAAAGCTCTTCTTCTTCTTCTTCTTCTCTCTTGTAATGTCCCTTAGTCCACTTAAAATACCCCTTAAGCCAACCAGGGTACATTTGGGTACAACTGTATAAGTAATGAACTCAATAACGCTCTTAAAACGTCAAATTCCTTTTTGTTGGCAATCATTTTCCCTTACTCTATGATCCTTTTCCTAACCTTCGTGTCACCGAACCACAGAACACTACGGATCTTGACAGAAGACCTCTGGTGTCACAATTCAAACTCACTACAAATATACTAAACTTCAAACACACTTAATGCATACCTTGTGTGTTTTTTGTTTAGGTCTATGAATGCCAGTGGGACAAGTGCGATTTCCAGTTCGAGGAGCTGTCGGACTGTCTGGAGCACTGCGTGAAGGACAGGGAGAGCCAAGGCCACGTCCAGGCCTATTTCCAGGCCAATCCGGACGCAGAGCTGCAGTGCCAGTGGAAGACCTGCCTTCGTCACAACAAGAAGAACCTTCAGCCGTTCCCAAATCTGGCACGTCTCGTGAGGCACGTCAGAGACATGCACATCAACAAGGGTAACGGGAGGGTGGTGCCACCCTCCGAGCGAAGCAAGTAAGTGAAACTACTGAATACATTAATCGATATAACCTTTAAACCCAGGATTATTTCTTGAAAACCACTCAACAACATTGATCGACAAAATATGTCGATTCGAATTATTCGAAAACCTGGAAGTGAGTGTCGCATTAAATTTTGATTTGTTCCGAAACAGAAACTTCGTAGGAAATCATCGAGTAATGCCAGTATTACAGCCAGCGGTGCCGTCGACTCCGGAAGTCGTTACTGGTTTGTTTCTGTCAACGTTCAATGCATGTGCTTGACCTTTACTTTTTTAGGTTGGGATAAACGTTTGTTCTGCACACAGAGTGGACACTTCAAGGGCAACCAATCGAGAGCGAATAATGAAGATTGTCTTTTTAAAAGGTGTCTCGATTGGTTGGCCTTTCTTTGGAACGCTTCCAACTGTCCGGATATCGATTATTTCCATCTTTTTTTTTTTTTTTCGACTGTGACCTTGGAAGCGCGCCCAACGAATTTGTTCATCTATTACCCGTAGTTTTAATGCATTTTTGATGTTTGGTGTTGTGGTAGGAACTTCAAGCCTTCGAGTAAGCCTACGTCTGCTTCACGATCAGCTGCTTCGGCTGCCCAAAATTCTTGTGAGTTCCTTTTTTCCTTTCATTTTTCTTGGTTAGTTCTTGACATGCAAAGCGGCACATTTTGTGCGGGATAGATCTAACCGAACCTTCGTACAGGCTGGTGCAGTACAATAACCGAGATTGATGTTAGATTACATTGTACTACATCAGTTTGTGTGGAATTATTTGAGAATAAGTAGTTTTAACACAAATAGAGTATTAAGATGAACACTTGAAAATTGAGCAATCATTAGAATATTTCATTTCGAGAAGGTTTTTGGTAGTTCTTTGATCTAACCTTCAGATCTTGGTGTTCAATGATTTAAACTTTTGCAGATCTGTGTTTCCACAAATAGTCATCATTGGTTCTTATGTTTTTATCATTTGAAATAAACGGTAGATCTTTGCATGCAAGGTGTTTTTGAAAGTAGATATACTCTTGATGTTAGGATTTGAATAGATAGATGTTTCCTATTGATTTTAAAGAATCAGAACAGCAATTTTATTTGTCTTTACGGCCATATCAATTTTTTTTGTTTAATTTCAAGAATTGCTGTTTGATCCATTAAAGTTATATAAGGAATTTGATCATAAAAGGGTGTATGGATTTTGGAATACCCTTGTCAGAAGAAAAATAGGTCATTTTGATGATGAGAAAATTTGTGAAGTCTTTTTTCTTCGGATGAGGGGCATTCACATGTCACAAATGGAATTTAAAACATTGTTTGTTACCTCCAGCAACATCTACACCACCAGCAGCCTCTCCACCTGCTCCACAAAAGCAGCAAGAACCAATCTTCATCTCGGTGCCTCCAAGGCCTCAACGAGTCCTACATTCAGAGGCCTATATCAAGTGAGTAATATTATATGTTCACTATAACAGATGTTCAATTTATGTTTGCTCGAAAACACTAAGTTACGACTTAACATCTTCTAGTTTATCACTATCGTTTACTCATGTGTTATCTATGTATTTTCCGCAGGTATATAGAAGGCCTCCAAGTTGACAACAAGTTCATCTCCCCCTGGGAGAAAATGTTGCATGCTAACCAGGAAAACACACCTGCTCCAGATCCGGAAAAATTGCAGAACGTCAGTACGTGGTTGGGCAAAAAAGCAGATCAGCAAGAAAATGTGCTCTCTGCTCTTTGGGCCCTGAGGAATCAACTCATGAAAGACACTTTGGGACTCTATAAGAGGTACACCTGAGTCTCGAAGTTATTTTAGCAGATAACTTATTGTACCAGATTTATTTTATTCGAAAGATTGATGTGATTTTTTTATTTGTTGCTCGGATTATACAATGCTTTCTCCTAAATTTAGGTTTCATCAGAATATTTAGTATATAATAAAGTACTTACATTGACACAACACGAGTTCTTTTTCTTCGATCTAGTCTAACCTGAAAAAGGTGAGGCTATATCGATGTCCATTCTATGTTTATGGACATAGCCAATCAAGAGTCAAGATGACAGGAGATGTCTATGTCATATTACTGCAGGTAACCTCACATCTTCTAGAAATCGCTGTCAAGGTCAAGATAAAGAAAGAAGGTAAGGGTTGGAAGTATTCTGATTCAGTCGCATTAGCAAAACTGGAACTTTGAAACTTTTACAGCTTATGGACTTTTCGCCTATTGTATGTCTTTCTGACAGATTTTCTCTTGAGAATCTTGACAGATGTCAGAAAATCGAAAGATGAGTAAATTTCAGTAGTGCCACCAAATGAGGTCTCCTTTGAAGACCTCGCCCAAGAAATGATAATAATAAGCACCATATTTTTCATGGCAGTGTTTGGATATATGTGGAAGAGGAAGGAAAAAGTTAAAGCATGGTTTTCAACTTGGATTTACAAGAAAGGAAATGGTTGAACTCGACGGAATCTGAATAAATTTTATATATTCATTAATGAAATTATTTTCAGCTGAAAATTGAAGAAATATATCTGCCAGACATTTCAGAACAGCTCTAGTTATTTTAATATAATTATGTATTGTTCCTTTTACAAAGGATTTACTGATTTCTTACTGAATTTTGTGCGTAATGAATTTGATTCAAGGAAAGCGTAGAATCACAGTACCTATTCTTGGTTAAGAAAAAAATACCGATTCAGTACAATAGAATTCAAGTCTTTCATCATGTCTGATCATCAATTTCATCATAATTGCTGGAAAATTCATGCTTGTTTGCGACATTCCCAAACAATGAATAAAATAAATAAAAAATAGACCGGAGAAAAAAATAGAACCTTGCGGTACACTTCTCTTGTTTTCTTAACAGGTAAACATATAGTTTTGTCTCATATGAATAATGTATCGAACATCAGCGGCCCACGGACTGATCCTTGCGGCTATCCGTCTAACAATGGATCAAATTATCGGCGCAAGAGGCAAAATATTCACCTGATGTTATCTCCGTGATTTATGGCGGCACTTAGAGCGAAAGTGGGTAATTCGGATGGTCTGAGGTTAAAAGGGGAAGGTTCTTGTGTGTACCCAGTGTCTCTAGGCGACGGCTACTGACCACCGCCTGACCAGATGACCAACTTATCTGGAAATAGTCGCTTTCAGCACGCGGCGGCAACCACTGCCCACAAAATCGAGTGACATGAAACCGCTGGATTTTTTTTCATGGGAAAAACTCTAGTGGGAGTCAAGGGAGAAAATGTTAATTTTTCTAGGTAAGTTGTAGCTATGTTTTAATTTCTTTTCGGTAAATTCCATTCTCTCCGAGATCACACTTTTTTAACTTTATCCCGAGTAGTTTTTTCGATAATCAATCATTGGAATTTTCGAAAAAAAGATATTACTAAAGTCTTATTGAATAAAGGGGGATAATAAACAAGATAAAAGAGCTTTATGCAGTCTTGTTCAAATGAACCCAAGTTTTCGATAGTTTAATCTTTGTCAAACATAAAAATCGTTACGAAAATGAAAAAAAAAGATAATACAACCAACAGAAGAATCAGGGGCTTGAAGTACAATAAGATTTTTTTTTCTCATTTAGTTTACATCTCTCCAGAAGATAAGATTCAATTTAGGTTTGATTCAGAGGAAATTCTCATCATTAAGATCTTTGAATAGTTTCAAAAGTTATACCTAAATCATATACCAATATAAAATGCCAAATTTGATTCCTGTTCCATGCACAGCATCAAAAAATTCATAAATGATAAATGCTATGTTCTTTTGCGTGGTCTTCGCTTCAATATAATCGAGCTCGTCTTCATGGTTTATTCAAGAGATCAAGTATGAAGGGAGTAGAAGTATTTTGAGGGCAGTTGGAGGTTTGAACTCTTGGAGAAGGTTCGTGTTAGCCTTATTCACCTTTCGATTTCGTTCGCGTGAGAGTGAATTGGGGGCAGTTTGGGGTGAGAGTGGAATGTTTTTTTAAGGTCCATTTGCCAGATTTTATAGGAGGAAACTTTGATTAATTTTGAATATTTCTGGGTGGAAAATATGCGATCATATTGAAGGATTCGTGTTTTAATTGATAATAATAGCAGTAATATCTGAGGGTCTTCTACATGGATCAGTTTTGGGCCTTATTCACAATGATAGTCGATGGTCACTCTTCTTTTTCCAGTTTTTATTGTACACGTAATTTTTTTTTTATTTGAACTGTGAAAATAATAGATTAAACTTAAATATTTCTCGGAGAAAGTGTTGAAAATTAATATGGGGTGTTCATAAGAGCCTCCCTCACTCCATTCGGCTACAATTAACCGCCCCTCCCGTTTGTTTTCGGCAGAATGGTTGCATGTCAAAGGCTTCTTCTGCCGCCTCTCAGAATGTGCGATGCGCTCTCTACTGTTAGTTTGCTGCAGTCCACTCTCCCTTCTGATCGCTGCCGCCCCCAGATTCGACCCCACTGCGCTCCTCAGCAACGTTCTCGTGCCCGCAGACGCCTCCGTGGGTTCCGTAATTTACAGGTGAGTCCAACTTTTTTTTTTTTTTTTGAAAAAGTATCAAATGTAATTTTTTACTTGAAAAAGATTTATCACGCCTTTGGAAAACTACCCACAAAAGTTTTTTGTACAACTGCCATTAAAACTGACACTTTTAATGACATCAAACAATGTTAAAATTGATTATTTACGTGAAGGCGTGTTAAAAATATTTTTAACATTAGTGTAAAAAATATTTTCAGCACTCCATTTTCTTATGATAAAATCAGATGAGAAAAATTCAGCAATTGCAAATTTTTATAATCAATATTCAACAATCATTTCTTATGAACATTAATATTAATCGTAAAACTAGAACAATTACTAACACTAATGCCATGTGACGTTAGGGAGCTTCGCAACACATTATTAGAATCCTCAGCACCATCAGTACTTGTAGAAACCGGAAGTACAATATTGGATGATGATGATCCAGAATCCGTTGAGGTTGGGAGATTTTTTTCAGCAATGACATTTCTATATGCAATGGAATGATCAACATAGCCCTCGGCTACCGTCGTAGATTTCCATCCACCATGTTTTTTTATATCCGTAATATTTGCTCCTGATTCTGCTAGCAATGAAGCGGAGGATCTTCGAAAACTGTGTGCTATATATTGCTTTGGTTCTGGCAGTTTGAGGAATTCGGCAACAATAGATGGAATTTTCCCAAATGGATTGGCAGTGCATTTTTATTCATGTATTTCAAGAAAAAACGACGGTGTTTGATGACAGAAGGGCGCAGTGAAAAGTATTTATGAAAATAGCCTACATACTTCCCAATAATACTGAAAGAACGACTCACTTTCGTTTTTGTATTTGTATAACCAATGATTTATTTGTTATTTCGATGTCTTGCACTGATAAATTACACAATTCTTCACGCCGACAGGCTCCAAATAATCCGAAAATAGTTGCAACCTTAACCATCCAGTATTTCTCATCTGGTGCCTCCTCTATAAACTTTTCAACTTGTTCACGAGTGAGAATTTTCGTTTTTTGGGAAGATATCCTTCACTTTTCGGTTTTAAAATGCTATTACCTTAAAATATTTACTAACATCCACACCATTTTTAACAAGGGCGCTTGACTTTATCATTGAAAATTTGCTCCACAAAGTTGATGAACTTCATATTTTTTATTTTTCTTCTAAGTATGCCAGGAAAACAGTTTCACTGAAGTTCTCTTCTACTCTTTTCAATTTACACCAGGCCAGGAAATTGTTATATGCAATATCGTACTGTTGAACAGATTTTTTAGGTAGGAGTTCCAGATTTGCTCTTCTTGCAGACTCTTCAATATACAGAGGAACAACCAAATCGTCACTTTTATTAATAATTGGACTCTCGACATATTAAGCAGTTAAATACCCAAGATGAAAATTGTACAGGAACGAAATTCAAATGACAGCGTCTTTTCTATTTTGTAATCATAACGTTGGCAACGTTTGCCATTCACAACAACCTTTTGATTATTTGAATATTAAAATGCATTTTGAAGTTTATTGTCATTGCAAAATCGCCTATTTCATTATCAAAAGAGGGCAGTTGTACAAAAAACATTGTATGGTATTTGTGTTAAAAGTGATTTTAATTTGTTCTTGAAATTCTTTTCACTCACAAAATAAAACGTCACTTTTCACACTCATAAATAACTATTCCACATTATCAAAACCTAAATTGCAGCCAAAATAAACTTTTGGACCAAAAAAAACGGGTTTGTTCCCAAATTATCAAATTTTTTTTAGGCTGAGGGCTTCAGATCCAACCTACGACTACCCCCTGACCTTCTCCATAAGGGGTGACTCCACAGCCGTCTCTGTAGAGTCCCTAAACTGCACTCGTTTCAACTCGGTGTGTCAAGCAAACGTGATAGTACGAAAAAAACTGGAACCATCTAGGTACTATGACTTTACCGTGAACGTAGAAAGTTTAGGTGGATCCAGTGCTAGTATAAACTGCTCCTTTCGAGCTACCAATGCTACCACTCCTTGGGGGGAGATCTTTCCTGGGGCTCCAACCCTCTTCATGGTGTCAGAGAAGGCCAGGTAAGAACTATACTCCCCGTCAATAAATTCCGGACAGGCTAAATTTTTGTCAAATTCAACACCCTGTATCTTTTTTCGCGGTTCTCCGATTTTGTTGAAATTTTCACCACATATAGTATTGGGTCTTGTTATATTAACCTGAAATTTACTTTGCGAAAATACCTGTAGTTCATCCGTTATACAGGGTGAAACAAAACCTTGTTTTATACCCTTCATTTCTAAACACCCGGTGGTGAATTTGAGGCGGAAAATTTGAAATCATTAAGTTTTAATTTGAAGTGTGATCCTTTCTTAACAAAATGTTTTTTGATTTACGTCAGTATCTGCTTTAAAAAAAAGATACACATTTTCAAAGAAAGTGTTGCATTTTTTCAATTTTTATAACAATTTAAAACATTACAATACCTTATCGACTAGTGAACATAAACAAACAGCTGAAAATTAATAGCGTGTATTTCCACCTCGCTTTCTCACCACTTTTACCATACGACCGGGCATACTTTCAATGCATTTACGAATTGCTTCTGGGGGAAGCAACAATTTCTGTTAATGCAGAACAATGCTAGGCCTCACGTTGCACGGGTTGTAACAGAATACTTCGAAGAGGCGAATATTCAACGATTCGTGTGGCCAGCCAGAAGGCCGGATTTAAATCCAATTGAACATGTATGGGATATGCTACGTAGACATGTTCGAAATCGGCAGTCCAACACCTTGCCCGATTTACGAACAGCCCTTCTTGAAGAACAGGAAAATATTCCCCCAGAAGCAATTCGGAACTGCATTGAAAGTATGCCACGTCGTATGGTAGATGTGATGAGAAAGCGAGGTGGAAATACACGCTATTAATTTTCAGATATTTGCTTATGTTTACCAGTCGATAAAGTATTGTAATGTTTTAAATTGTTATAAAAATTGAAAAAATGCAACACTTTCTTTGGAAATGCGTATCTTTTTTTTAAAGCAGATACTGACGTAAATCAAAAAACATTTTGTTAAGAAAGGGTCACACTTCAAATTAAAACTGAATGATATCAAATTTTCCTCCTCAAATTCACCACAGGGTGTTTAGAAATTAAGGGTACAAAACAAGGTTTTGTTTCACCCTGAATAACGGATGAATTACAGGTATTTTCGCAAAGTAAATTTTAGGTTAATATAGCAAGACCCAATACTATACCTGGTGAAAATTTCAACGAAATCGGAGAACCACGGAAAAAGATACAGGGTGTTGAATTTGACAAAAATTTTGCCTGTCCGGAATTTATTGACGGGGAGTGTATACTTTTTATTTTGCATCCTTTAATCTACATTTCCTTTATTTCTTTCAGGAGAAATACCGATTTGGGTTCAGTGATAGCTAGAGGTAATCCAGCTCTTCCAGACCCTGTATATTTAGAGCTATGGGGTTCCCCCCAATTTGCTTTACACCAGCGTTTGATAAACTTGAGGGATGCAGAAGGCACCATAGTTCTCTTAAGCCAACTGGATTACGAAGTTAAAACAGTGCATCACCTGACTGTACTCTCCAACGTAAGCCCACAGTTAACCGTATCTTCTCCTAAACTAACCCAACTTTTCGTGTTCTAGAATCCGTATACAGACGTGAAAACAGACACAAGGAATATAGCAGGATGGCCTTTGTTGGTTGTGGTCTTGGACGAGCAAGATACTCCACCAATCTTCACGTTGGCGCCTCCTACGACTGTTTTAAACCCATCCTTAGTCCAAGGGGATCTTGTTCTTCAGGTGAAGGCAGAAGATGGTGACAGAGGAAAACCAAGGGAGATAAGATACGGCTTGGTGACCGACGGAAGTCCTTTCTACAATTTTTTCGAGATAGACGAACAATCCGGTGAGTGAACAGATTTTGGTCACCTCGAGTCGGATCAAATGAAGGAGGGGGGGAAATATCGAGTTACGGCGATGAGGAAGGGTTGGATTTGAATAAAAGTCTCAGTTTTATTGTGAAGGGGCGTGAACTGTAACGATAGCATGAAAATAGGCTTTAGTCTCGCTTCGGAAACGGTAAATGAATATGGAAAGAGGTCAATTGCGAGCGAAAGGGATTTCCGCAATGTTTTTTATGCAACTGGGGTAATTGGTGGTAAATATTGTAATGGTATGTAACGGTGTCAACGCGATCCTTAGGATTGGATATGAATTTTTTTAAATGTCATGGTGGGTGGTTGGAACTTCCACATTTACTTAGGGTTATTTGTTTTGCCAAGAATCGAACATTTTGGAAATTGAACGAGAGAATTATCAACTTGTTAAGCTTATCTGAAGCATCTTCTGTTATGCAGATTGCTGTGAAGTGGGAATCTTCTTAAGAAGAAGCTCTTAGAATCATGCGTTTTTGTGTTTTTCAATTACAAATCAGATTATGCTTCTCGACTCTCGGAATTTCGATTAAATAGGCAGTTTTCCATCTTAATATATAAAACTAAGTCGGCCATATTGTTGGTTACACCATTTATAACTCAAGATTGGATGAACTGTTTGTTATGAAAGATTTTCTGTTGGATTCTTCTACGGTGTGGTTAACATAAAATACCATGAAACCCTGAAAAATTTAATGAAATGAAAAAAAAATTGGAAATTATTTTCTTTCTTGCGAATAAGTCCAGAAGATGTCGCTACGGTCAATAGCGTTTTCATGAAAGGATTATATTTGAAATTAATATTATTATAATATTAGCTCATCTGAGTTATTTGATTTTTCTAATCGGTAGGGCTCTTTCTTCTGATTTCAAATATTCATACTTTATTGAGGTTATTTTCAGCAGTGTTTGAAGAATATTGTTTTTTTTTGTCTTAAAATAAGGCAGCTGTGTAAGGTCACTCTAGAATGCTGAGATTTTTTATATTGATTGAGGCAGTACGAAGTCTGCCGGGTCAGCTAGTATGAAATATAAACTAATTCGAATTTTGTTCTGTAAATGACTGAGGCATTTATAAAATCAATAAAAAGAAAAACGAAAAATGAAGAGCAAGGAAAAGTCTTCAGCAATATAGCGAATAACTTGGATCCCTTATAGAAGCAGACTTGTGGGGGCCCCATTGATTGCCTGTAGACCTTATCGGGCATATCTAAGGTGAAATACAATATAGAATCTATAAGCAATCGAGCCTTTACGACTACATAAACACCTTATCTTCCATTCAATCATAAATAAACCAATAACCGCCAGCTATAAACGATTGAAATACGGCGAATCCATCGAATTATATAATAAATAATTCGTGAGTGTACAGGGGGAGTTCGAAAATGTTGCTCCTCATTTCTTGACATCTGAAGCTTCTTTCATTTTTCTTCGAATTGAAGTTGAAAGATATCATCATGTGCCCACTATGGTTTTTGGGTAAAATCTCAGAAACATGCAATCGAAAGATCGGAAATAAACATTTAATTTTTTTTATCTATTTTTTCTCCCGAAGAATCTTCAATTTCTGCTCTTGCGTGCTCTTTCCTCACATGTAAATTCTCTCAACCAAGGTCGAGGGTTTGAAATGTTCACGGAGCAGATATGCGTGATAACAGAGCAAACAAGACGTGTACAATTATAGCTTATTGAATATTATTACAAGATACGCATAAACGAATAATTCGACAAGGCTCTGTTAGGAGAGATGGTCAGTGATGACCTACATTCAGGAACAATTCGATAATGACCAATGTTTACTTCAAATCGATGTCGATTCGGGGTATAATAAACATAGATCGAAAAACTAAGTTTCCCAGAAACTATTGGCTTCAGGCATCATTCTAAATTCTTCCTTCACTTAAGATTTTCAAGCTTTTCCCCAATTCTCAAAGTTCGCAATGAAGCAATTATTAAAAACAAATCGTCCCTTTTCCTTCATCTGAAAGTGATGGATGTAAAACACTCAGATGGCGTAATGCCACCTCTACACGCAAAGGAAACCACCGTGATTCATTCCATTCTCACCCCCTCGGTCTACCTTATTTTACAGCGATGTTAATTTGTCGTCGTCATAATTCTACTGGTTCATTGAAATCAGCAGCATGAAACACGAAAACTTCGTTGTTTTGTTTTATTGATATCGATCGCGATGCAACAGAAAACTTTCTCCGCTAATAATTTGGATTTAACTTAATTGCTTCAGCCAATCTAAACTAAAACAGGCCTTCATGATATTTTTCATAAGAACACAGTAAAATTGATTGTGTATTTGTTGGTTAGGTCAGTTTAAATGTGAAGCCATTGAAGAAGTAGCTATGCTCATTAATGAATTTAATTGGGCCAATAAAAACCCCAAAAATGTCCAAATAATCATCATCACCAAAAGGTCACAAAATTATAAGATTGATATTAAAAAAACTTAACAAGAAATTTTCTAACTTTTTTATATTTTTTATGAGATTCTCTCCACCTACTGCATATGCATGACGATTGATTTTCAATGTTATGTTTATGTCCTGCTCTTGACCGTTGATTCCAAGAACGATCGATTTTCTGTTCACAATCCAAACATTCCCCTTACATCAATCATCAATTACTGAAGACAGTCTGTTACAAATGATATTAATGATGAGGGAAGTTTTCACCCCCTCAAAACAAACGCTTTTTACATGAACATTGACATCCTAATTACAGTAATTGGTATTTCAGGTGAACTGCATTTGGCTAGACCACTAGAAGAAATTATAGCAGCAAGCCATATGAATCAACCTATTCTTTTAACAGTTGTTGCTGAAGAGGTCAGAGAAAACTCCGAGGTTGGTATATCAAGAGTAGAACTTCCATGAAAAGGGAAAATTATCACTTCTTCTTGCTTTCAGGAACCTCCAGCCCAATCTACAACAGTGCGTTTGGCTCTTATACCTCCTGGAGTCACAGCAGGTTCCCCAACTTTCGGTTCCATGGAATATAACGCTTTTCTCGACGAAAATGCACCCACTGGAACTATTCTCAAGCTCCCACAAGCCAACATACGCACCCAACCAGGAGATGTCGTAACTTTGGAACTGTCCAACAACAACGGCACTTTTGACATCAATCCCAGTGTTGTTGAAGGCCAGGCAGAGTTTCAGAATTCGAGAAATTAAAGAAGTTCTGCATTTTCTAGATAAGGGTGCACGATCCTAGACTCTTAGACTTCGAGATGAGAAAGTCCGTGGTTTGCGAAATAGTCGCTAGAGAAATCGGGGCAGGAAACTTCACAGCCAGAGCCAAACTTACAGTTTTGTTGAATGATGTGAACGACAACTCTCCTGAGTTTATCCAGGAAGAATTCGTAGGTTCTGTGCCAGAGAACGCTGAAGCTGGTAAGGAAACATCTTATCTCGCTATTGGTTTCAGTCTCCTTCACAAAATATTGCAGGTACCACCGTGCTGAGGGTTGAAGCATCAGATATCGACTCCGAACCAGGCAACAAAATCCGTTACACTTCTTTGACAGGTCCAGGGTCCAACCTTTTCAAGTTAGAACCCGAAACAGGCGTCATAATCCTTCTTGAATCCAACACTTTGGACGCTGAAGCAACCTCGACCTTCGAACTAACAGTTGAAGCCACTGATGAAGATGGAAAAGGCAAGAAATCCTATGCCAAAGTCACCATACACCTCCTCGATATAAACGACGAAAGTCCAATATTCGAAAGAGACGTTTACGAGTTTATTGTAAACGTGGATAGGACTGGTTTTACCTCAGACTCTTTTATCAAGGCTGTGGACAAAGATATAACCTCCCCTAACAATGAAATTAGGTACGAGATTGTCAACCCTTTCCCAGGTTTGGTGTTGAACGAAGTAACAGGAGAATTCGGGGTAAATAAAGCCACTGGAGAATGAACTCCCATTTCATATTTTTCCATCTTTAGCTAACCAAGACTTGGAAGCCTGAGGAAATGGTCACACTGACTGCCAGAGCATGGGACGGTGGTATTCCAAGGTTATCTGGAATTTGCGAAATCAGGATATACCCACCTGACACTCACTCTAGAACCATGACATTCATAGTACCTGGAAAAGACCCAGATGCTGAAGTTATAGCCGACATATTGAGAACCATAACAGGAGCGAAGGTCACCATAAACGAGGTCAGGCCTTACAAAGGCTACGAACCTGATGCTACTGACATAAGTAAAGATACTGATACAGAAAGGTAAACAACAATCAATTTTGCTATATAAATTTACTTCGTTCTTGCCTACAGGAGTGTAGTAGTGACGACAGTAAACTACTCAAAAGGTGGAGTCATCGACGTTAAAAAAATCCAGGAAGTCCTGGATCAAGAGTACAGAGAAAGAAGAGGTACAATAAAGGTGAAACAGGCTGAAAGTGGAGACATGTTATGGCTACTTCTACTCCTTCTCTTTCTTCTACTCTTACTAGCCCTCATTCTACTTTGTTGCTGCCTTTGGGATAAATGTCCATGGTGGGTGCATCTAATTCTCTTTCACCTTCCGTTTATTCATTCCTTAAACTTTCAGCTACGCCTCTTTAAATAGACGTCGAAAGGTAAGATCTGCCGAAGCCATAAAGATAATAACATCCAGTCCAGGAGAAGGACACCAGAGCAAATCCGTTCAAGTAGCTGAATGGTTTGGAAGGAGAGAAGCATGGACACCTGAACATGCTACTCTAGAAGCTGAATCCCTCAAGAGGCATGAGATGGAGAGAGGCTCTGATAGGGGTAGAGTACAATTCCAAAAACCCCAACAGGTATTCCTTAACCTTCACCAGTATTTTGCAAACTTTCCTTGTTTAACTTGCAGACAAATGAGTACTACGTACGCGAGGGAAATGCTGATATTCTTCGATTGTATACTACAAATGAAAATGCAACTCAACAGAGATCTGGAGTGGTGGTGCAAGAGAATACTTACCTCCCTGATAGCGGAAAGGATATACTTATGAGAAGGTTCATGGATCAACAACATGGAGCCCTTAAACAAGAGGTGTTATTACCTAATGCTGCTGTTAGTAAACTTCAATCAGAGCACGAAGCTTTAGAAGCTTCTTTACGTCAACAAAACGCATTGCTCAAACAAATCCTTCAAGAAAGGGAGAGGGATCTCAAGCTTGAAACGCAATCTTTACCGGCTGGTGAGTCCAAACCTTTGTTTTTCAGAGATGAGTCAATTAAACTTGTTTTGTTTAGGAACTCAAACCGACCAAGACGCTGGTACTCAAACTGACCCACATCTATTCCTTCCACCAAGAAGAGAAGTGCAATCCAATGACGAGCAAAGCGATGGTACCGATGAAGATATAGCAATAATTAAGGAAAAGGCCAGGAGAAGAAACGGATACAGAAGCAACAAAATCAGGACGAAACGTAGAATAAGAACACCGATACTGGAGGAGTCTGAGGTTGAGATTTTGGACGATCCAGAGGATTATGAAGACAACTACTCGTCTAGAAAAGGTGCTAGAATGAGGCAGAGACGTCCAAGTGATAGTAGGACCCAATCAGGAATAAGGAGAGATGTTTTGAAGGAAATATCAGACTCCTTACGTCACGAGAGGGAGATGTTTGAAAAAGATTTCCGGGATAGGATACTCTTGGACATCACGAGCACTCTGGATCTTCGAAACAGTGAAACTCGGAGATCAACGTCTGATTATCGCAGAGAAATACTTCAAGACATATCCAACGCTATTGGCAAACGTGGAAGAGCAACTAGCGAAAGCCAACTGAACAAGAAAGATCCCCAAGAATACCTCATCAGAGAAATCGCAGACTCCATCTTGGACCAAAAGCGTTTGAACCTTGAAAGACAGGAGACTCTCTCGAGTGGATCCCCAGGAAGGTCTACCACCAAACAAGACATCCTGGAGGAAATTGTAGCCTCCTTAAATGCTCCCGGAAGAGTTGTGACGTCCTCCAAGAGGCCTAGCCGTGCAACTAGCGAATCCAGGGTGTCTAAGTCTGGATTACGTCGGGAAATATTGGAGGAAATAGCTGCTTCAATGGCTCAAGAAAAGAGCGTTCCAAGTGCTTCGAGCGTCTCAAGAAAGAGAGTGAGAACCAGGAGTGAATCTCGATCGACGGTACTCCAGGACATAGTGTCATCTTTGAACGACCCGATTGTTTCCAAGGCTGATGATGGGAGTGGGAAGGTCAATAAGGAACTTATGCAACGGATAGCCAGTGGATTGAAGGTGAGGTCTGCCAAAAAGGATGCAGTTTCTAAGGAGGAGTTGAAGAAAGAGATACTTCGGGACTTATCTGCAGCTGTGATTAGGACACCAAGCGATGAGGAGTACTCTGATGATAGTCTTGGAGAAGTGAGCCCAAACTCTGGGTCCCTCACGAAAGAAAAATACCATTCCGAGCTTGATTTAAGGATGCCAACAGAGCAAGTTACAAAAAAACCAACTAAAGCTAGAAGTTTAACCCGAATTGATAACACTAAAGAAATTCCTGGGAACCCAGACTCTAAAGATGTGAAAGACGGAGGCAAAAATGCCAAGAAAGTCAAGAGACAATCGAGGTACATGGAATGGTACAACAAAAACAGCAAGAAGAAATCTACAGAAGAGCCTCCAACGGTAGAGAAGACTTCCAAGGACTTGGAGAAGCAGAAAATCGAAGCCAAAGTTTCGCAGAGACTTCTGAAAGAAACAGAATCGAGCGCGAGGAAAAAACAGGCGAAGAAAAAGGCTCCAATAGGGCCTGAACATCCGCTGCTTCAACATTCTGAGCATCGATTTGAGATCCAGTATCCTAGGAGAGGTGAAGATGATGCTGATTCTGGTATTGCCATGACCAGACCGGCTATAGCTCAGAAAAAAAGTGTCTTTACGATAGCTTATAACGACATGCATACCAGTCAGATCCATGACAATCCTACCACAACACCACCATGAGAATTCTAGAAAAATTGTTAAAAATTAGTTTAAGGACTCAACCTGTCTTATAGGAAAATGTACCTATAAGAAGTTTTTGGAGAAGGAGAAAGCTGAAAAGGAAACACTCAAAAAAGTTCCTTCGGATGAAACAACAAGATCCAAAAGGTATATCTGGATCTTAGTACAGAATTCTTTGCATTGTAAGCCAAAGGAAACAATGCATTGGTCAAGAAACTTGAAGATGTGAGGAGTTAGCCTTCCCAGATATTGGATTTCATTAGATCTCAGGAACTGGAAGGCTAGCTGTGAAGGGTGTGGTGTGAACAGCTCTTTCAGGGGGCACAATAGACCATATTAAGGTCGCAGTGAACTGTAAGGTCTTTTTAAACTGAACTAAACTAGTACTGAACTTTGTATTTTACTGTACATACGTTGTTTTTACCCACCAAGAATTTGATTCCAAGAATGTAGATTCTCTGGTTTTTAATAGAAAATTCAACAGTGATTCAGTCTTGAATTGTACCACAGTGGAATGAGGAAGCAGGTAAATAAGAGATATACCTAATATCTAAAATAAAAAATTCCTCAACTTTTCTTAAATTACTGTCGTTTGCATTTTATGTATTCTTCAGGAATTATATTTTCCTTATACCTTTCTGAAAACCCTATAATTACATTTCTATTTAGACAATCGAAATGTAACCTTTTTCCCCGTGGGAAGTTTTACGGTGCGCTGATTTGTATCTTTTCTATTGCTGAGATGAATTGATATTTATTTCTTTTAGAAACAAAGAGCAACGATTATAGCTTACTTTCTGGACTCGTAATGAAATATACTATTGATTTCAGGCTGGTGAAAGCACAACTTAACAAGAGTTTGATCCCACAAATTAATTTGGCATCGGAGTTTCCTAAAATTATTTGCCATGTGTACAGGGTGGTCAGATTTCGATATTTTAATACTACATCTCCTAAATTAAGCTAGATAGAAAAAAGTAATATGCAAGTCGTGTTGTCTTTTTTTGAGAAACATAAATTGCTGAAAACCGCAAGTCGCTGAGGTGTCTAGTTTCCATTCTACAGGGTGATTTTGAAATTTGGCCAATTGTTATAATCAGTTATAACTTCCGCAGTATTGCCGCTACGCTCTCGAAATAAAAACATCTTTGGGGAAGTTTTTTCAGTACTTTTTACAAGTGCCATCGACATTTCAGTGCCTCTTCAAATTTTAGAAAAATTGAAAAAATTTATTTTTTTCAAATGGAAACCGTAGTGTGTTATGATGATTTTCAATAGACTTTTCTTGAACAATTTCGAAAATATATCATGATATACTTCCGAACTTGAATATGAAATTTCTGGAAAAAACACTTTTCGGTCAACACAATTTAAGTAGGCTCAGGTGAAAATTAATGAATCAAAATCAAAATCCTCTTTGATTTTGTTAATCGAAAACTGTTTTTTCGGAATTTTCGATATTTAAGCTCGGAAGTACATCATGATATATATTTAAAATTGTCTAAGAAAAGTCTATTGAAAATCATCATAGCACACTATGGTTTTCATTTGAAAAAAAAATAATTTTTTTTATTTCTCTAAAATTTGAAAGAGCACTAAAATTTTGATAGCACTGGTGAAGAGCACTGAAAAAACTCCACTAAAGATGTTTTTATTTCGAAAGCGTAGCAGCAACACTGGTGAAGTTATAGCCAATTATATAAATTGGCCAAATTTCAAAATCACCCTGTAGCATAGAAACTAGACACCTTAGCGACTTGCAGTTTTCAGCAATTTGAGTTTCTCAAAAAAGAGAACATGACATGTATATTTCTTTTTTCTATCTCGCTTAATTCAGGAGATGTAGTACTAAAAACCTGTACATTATTTATTTTTTTCTGTGAGACAAACAGCGAATATTTCTTCACATTACACCTTTTTTTTCTGAACAGCCCTCGTACTCAAATTCTTAAAGTTCAAGGTGATCAATTTTCGAGTAATCATAACGCATATTTTCAATGATAATAACTTTGAGCTCTGCGAATTCAATATTCTTTGTTCATTCCTTTTTTTCTTGAGCTAGCTTTTTAAATCATGAAAGAAACTGGGCCTACGATCTTTGTATATAATTTTAGATTTCATTTGATTATTTTATAGTTTTTATCAATATGATTTTTGTCTTTCTTATGGGGATTTCTGAAATACTGGATGGACACATCATAATTTTATCAGGAACTATTGGCACCATACAGGGTCGTCCACTTCATTGCAGAATAACTCGAACAACCGTCGATAAAATAGTCAATTTAGGATTAACAATTTGTTGGGTGAAATTTCTTGCGTCTATCCTAGTCGCTGTCAACGAATGAGCGTATCCAGGCCATCACCAGCGAAATAAGCGTCGTCTTCCTCAAGAAATAAAGAAGTTAACACCAAGAATGAAGATAGCCGTTTTACCATTCATTATGTTCACACTGCGGATGTTAAAGTTCATGCTTATCGGCCTGGAGACGGTCTTCGTAGATTTTACAAGAAGTGTAGCACATTCCGAGCGAATTGGCAGATCGTAGAGTGCAGTTACTTGTGGCGCAAAAAAAATTGTGCCGTATTTGGTTGGACAAGTCCTGGGGCAAGGTCAGTGTACTTCCTATTTTCTTAATCGCCTGTTGCGTTCAGCGGGTTATTTTTAAACCGGACTTTATGTTTTTCGAGAGGGCATGACCCCAGAGATTCGCGAAAAGGATGCTGGATGATGGAGCAATTTTTTTCTCGGCATTTCTTCAGATATTTTGGGGAAAATCGAGATTTACAATTTTTGGTTCTTAGTTCCTAATAATCTCTGTTGGAATCTTCCGGAAAAATTCGTATCAGGGGCTTATACAGGGTGTTAGCGAATATGTGCCGAAGTTCTTATAGGGTGATTTTTTCCAGAAAATCTTTCGGATGCTTCTCTAGGATTCTAATAGGTAAATGAACTCTCTACCTTAACCAATAGTTTTGAAGCTTACAAAATCATTTAGTTTGAAAGATTTTTTTTATACAATTTAAAAGGTTTGAAAAATTTGTATCAAATCAATACATACATCAAAACTGTGGCTTTTTTTGGGAATCTAAAAATGCAGATATTTGGCAAAGTTATTGTGTTCTCTTTCATAAAAACAAGCGAAGAATTAAATGATGATTTTTCGTTTAATTATTCACAATATGACATATTTTTCTAACAGTTCTGAAAATACCATCCTCATCTGTTACCTTATTCTATATTTTCCCCGCATGGGTCTAAATCGAATAGCTCGAATAAAAAAGGAAGTATCACAATATCACCCCTATGGGTCTAAACAGTGACTTCTTTGTCGAGCCAAAATCTCCGTTGAATACAAATTAAACTATAAATCGTCTAGTCAAACTAGTATCAAGACCCACCCTCGTTTTTGTAGAGAGAGAACACGCTATAAACAGGATGAATAGACCCTTCAGGGGGTACAAAAACTGAGATAGGTGAGGTAAACGCTAGGGTATGTGACTATTTTGGAGATTTTATCTCCACACACGGTCACAGTTCTTCATTGGCGTTCTAGGGGGAAGAACAGCTGGTGTGAACATTTGGCTGTGTAGCGTTGTGACTTAATTTTTTTCTTTGTTTTTTGTTTTTGGTAAAAGTGAGTATTTTGATTTTGAATATTTGTTCATTTATTATATATCGTTATTTATTGATACGCAGGCAGACTACCTAAAACGAAATGGGGTGATGGGTTTTTAAGAATAAAAGGAAATAAAAAATTAAACTTTGAAACAATTAAAATTTTACCAAAAAGAATTTGTAGGATAATATTCATGATACTTAAGAAATCACCCCTCTTCGTTTGTACCTCCAATTTATGAACACCCTCTATAAATAGACGACTCGTGGGATCGATATTCAAGAAGATCAATCTATCCATGATTTGAAAAAAAATTATATAGTTATAGGTTGATTTTTCTGTTTTCATAAGAATTCCCGATAAACGTGCTTTGTAAAATCAAAAATGCGAGTATAGATTTACCTTTATAGTCAAGGAAATTAATTTTCAGTATAAGGCCAGTGGCGTATCAGTAATAAAACGAAGAATTTTAGATTGAAAAAATGATACCTTGCTGATTTATTCTCATGATTCTTCATTCATTGATAAAGTGAAGTTACTTTGTGTAGAAAAATGAGTTGGCATAAAGTTTTCAATATCTCCACTTGAAAAAACGAATGGAACTTTTCCAATTATTGAAAAAAAAAATCAACAAGTAATAAAAAGCTTCAGAATCATGATATTCTCTACTTATTCCCATAATAACAATGTTTAATTTCTGAGTAGCATTAACCTGAATATTTTCATACAGGAGACTTTGTTTTTAGACCAGACACGTTCGTTTCATTCATGAAACTGCGATACTACGAAATTTCTTTACGTATCAAATGGAGTTTGTACACATATTAGGTTCATGTTTGTATTATTCAAGAAATCGGCATGTCTAAGTAGTTTTGGAAGTGTTACAACGTAACTTGACACCTTCGGTATAGCATGGTGTCCAATAATAATAGGATGGGAAGTACAGATCAATTTTCAACCGGCAATTTAAATCAACCACATTCTTATCTGTTGAGGTTCATTGTTTCGATAGAAACACCCAAAATCGATGAGATAACGAATAATTTGAAGTGAAGTAGAAGAAGGTGGTCTGAGAGAGAATTACAACTTTTGCTGAAGCGGTAAAACTCGAAAAAGAAAAAAAATTGACATTCCAACCTTATATGATAAAAATAGATGAAGAATTTTAAATTTTGTGACTTATTGGTGACCCAACATTTTTCAGATGATTTCCCAAAAAGCCTATTCAACCCTGAACAAATTAGAGTTCATGATGGCCATCATACTCATCTACTTCTTGGAGTACATATCGCAATGGTGGACTCGCAGGCAGAAGAAACCACAGGCGGTTCCAGGACCAAAAGCAATACCAATCTTTGGCACCAATTGGCTCTTCTACTTAGGCTATTACAATCTCTACAAGATCAAGGAGTTCTACTACGACATGTACCATAAATACGGACCAATCTTCAAGCAAGAATCCTTCTTCAACTATCCTGTATACAGCATTTTTGAGAAAAAGGACATCGAGAAGGTTTTGAAGGCTCCTAGCAAGTATCCCATAAGGCCAGTTTCGGAGGTTGAGGTCGTGTATAGAGCCTCAAGGCCTGATAGATACGCTAGTGCTGGTATTACGAATACACAAGGTAAATATACCATGCTATAGCAACGTTTCATGAAGAAACCAAAATTTTTCTTGTTTTTTCCAGGTGAAACTTGGCATACCTTGAGAACAACTCTGACTCCTCCCTTAATTAGTCCCAAAACGATGTCAAACTTTTTGAAAGAAGTCCACAGTTTGGCCGAGGACTGGGTCAACTTTTTGCAAAGAACCAAAGGTGCTGACGGTGAAATAAAAGATTTGAGTGAAGCAGTGGTCCCCCTTTGCATAGAAACAACCCTAGATTTGGTCCTGGGCAGAAGATTGGGCTTTCTAAACCCAACACCAATCTCCGAGAAAAGCAGGAAGCTGGTTGAAGCCTTAGAAGGCCACTTCATCGGCCTTAGGGACACCCAGTTCAACTTCCCTTGGTGGAAGTTTTTCTCAACTGAAGCGTATCGTAAACTGGCCAATTGCGAGAATTACATCTACGAAACGGTTCTGGAAATGGTTGCTGATTATGGCGATGAAAATAGGGAAGACACTCTGTATAATTCCATCCTTAGGGCTAACATAGACGAGAGAGAAAAGACTGCAGCCATCATCGATTTTATATCTGCTGGGATACACACTTTAAAAAACAGCTTGGTGTTTCTCTTTCACATGGTAGCGGAGCATCCTGAACTCCAAGAGAAGATTGTGGATGATTTGAACTACGCTAAAGGTTGCATGAATGAGGCTTTCAGGCTCCTCCCAACAGCATCTCCCTTGAGTAGGATCATAGAGCAAGATATGGAATTGGGGGGCTATCGAGTGAAAGCAGGCAGTATAATTCTCTGTCATGGAGATATCGCTAATAGGAGTGCTGATAATTTCGAGAGACCAAACGAGTTCCTCCCAGAAAGATGGCTAGGTGAAGAGGGACTCAAATCCATCAGAGCTGGGACGTTCATCATGATACCATTTGGAGCTGGTAGAAGGATATGTCCAGGAAAAAGGTTCATCGAGTTGGTTCTTCCGGTTTTCCTTCAGGAAACTGTTAAAAATTGGAAATTAACAACTGAGCACAAGATGGAAATCGAGTTTCAGTTCTTGACAGCCCCCAAAGGTCCTGTTTCTATACGTTTGATGGACAGGGATGGATGAATAGTGCAAAATCGAGTTAATCGGATGAAGATAAGAATTTTTCTATTAAAGGTTTTTTCACATTTATTTTGAGTTTATATTGAGTCAATGGTGAAAGAAATTGGTTAAAGGAATGGTTTATGGTAAGTTTTTGGAGCTGTTGTTTCTGAGGTGAAAGGAGAATTATGAATTTGACCAAATCTTGATGAATAATTCGAGGTACAGGGTGATTGTTTATATTTTACTCAATAGCTATCTCAGTTGATATTCGTCGTACAAAAACGTTTGAATGGGCAGATTTGAAGTATTTTTCATTGGCATTAAGAATTCAGTACTAAGAAATTCATTAAGGCATCGAAAACCTGAAAATTTGTTGTGAACTATTGTTATTTAAATGGTACACCCTGTATTTTATTTTTCTAATCGTAGAGCTCTTTCTTCTGATTTCGAATATATATACTTTATTAAGGTTTATTTCGGCAATTTTTGAAATATATAGATAGTTTTTTCATTGGCATTAAGAATTCAGTACTAAGAAATTCATTAAGGCATCGAAAACCTGAAAATTTGTTGTGAACTATTGTTTTTTTAATGGTACACCTGTATTTTATTTTTCTAATCGGTAGATCTCCTTATTCTGTTTTCAAATATATATATACTTTATTGAGGTTAATTTCGGCAGTGTTTGGAAAATATAGGATTTTTCGTCTTAATCTAAGGAAGCTGTGTAAGGCCACTCGAGAATATATGATTTCTTTATATCGAAGTTCTATTTTATGGCCTCCTGATAGTCCCTACTCAAGACACTTTTTTATGGGGATATTTGAAACATAAAGTGTATATGGCCCCTCCGCAAAATATTAAAGAGATTAATTTCAGAATAGAGGAAGAAATAATTGAAAACCTCAATATATTCCAAAAATGGTAAGGAAAACCTTAAAAAAATAAATTACAATATATCGACTGCGTGTAGACGTATATGAAAGTCATTTAAACACTTAATTCAACTTTTAGTTAATATATAAATGAAATAAATAGCAGTTTTTTTTATCGATGTTTCCTTTGATATAAAAAAATCGCATCGTTATCGTGTGGCTTTCCACAGCTGAATTAGATTTAGAAGAAACTATCTATATATTTCAAAAATTGCCGAAATAAACCTTAATAAAGTATATATATTCGAAATCAGAAGAAAGAGCTCTACGATTAGAAAAATAAAATACAGGGTGTACCATTTAAATAACAATAGTTCACAACAAATTTTCAGGTTTTCGATGCCTTTATGAATTTCTTAGTACTGAATTCTGAATGCCCATACTTCAAATTTGCCTATTCAAACGTTTTTGTACGACCAATATCAACTGAGATAGCTATTGAGTAAAATATATACAATGTACATTTTCTTTTTTTTGGTTAATTTCGAGGATCTAACTATATTTACTGGGAGTCTTTTTTCAACATTATTCACGTTTCGATGAAAAAAGAAGGAATTAAACACAACACTCCCTCGAATATTTTATTGAAGCTACAAAATCTTGAAGTATAAAAGATGTAAATACAAAAAAGTCTGAAAAAATCAAACTGAAATCAATACCAAGTTACTCAAACTCTTCATAATATACAAGGCCTTGTTGGCTATCGTGTATATCACTTGAAAAAAAACATCCTGCCCTTTACTCTGAGAATACTGTCATTAAAAAATCTCCAGTGACTAGAAAATTATAAAAGTGAAAAATAGTTCCGTTCGCGAACCAGCGAATAGACTACAACTCTAAATATACCTTCTCATGGTGCTTTTCGTGTCCAATTACAAAGAACCATTTTATGAAAAGTAGGCTTCCTACCAACTGAAATGGCAGTGATCAAACAACACTATTACAATATCAAACTACCCCCAAGTACTCCTCGATAAATCGCGCTGGGAACCTCCAAAATCTCTTATCCAAAGACATCTTCAAGACTTAATTTTATTTTGGCTGAGGAGTCAACGACCTCAAATAGGCGCTAGAAGTCGTTGGCAGTGCTAAAGAAGGAGGTAGACTAGATGCTGCGATTGAATGGTCCAACCGCTTGGTCTCATGCTCTAGAAGGAGCGAATCAAGAGCTGGATCTTGAGACACAGTCTTAAGGCTGTCGCCCAAGGTTTGCCTCAGTTGCGCCATCTCTCTGCCAGCTTGGGTACTTCGTAAAACGTACTGCTGCCTTCGTTTGATCTCCTGGTTCAGCTGATCTCTCAGCAAACTCACCTAAAGAAGAACAGATTAATAAGAATCTACCAGAAACTACAATAACCAACCTGATTCTCTAATCTGGCAACTTGTTGCCTGTAACTCTGCTCTCTGGCCTCCAGCAACCTTTCTGCTTGAAGCTGGGCAGCCCTGTATCTTTCAATCTCCGCCCTGTCAAATTTACCATCAAGACTAGACCTCTGCAAGCTTCGCAGTCTGCTCAGCTCCAGCTCCTTGTCTGTGAGTTCAGACTCTAACCTTGCTATTTTTGCTTTCAGTTCCCTGTTTTCTTGTTCGTACTTATCCTTTTCAGTCTCGCTGTATTGGCTGTCAATTTGGTACTTCTCTGGGTACTCGTAAGACTTGGTTCTTCCAGTGGAAGCCAGGGTTTTTCCTGCTGATCTCTCCAAGTTACGGTTTTCGTTCTCCAGATGCCTCAGTTTCGTGTTGAGACTGTCTAACTTGGCTCTGTATTCGTTCTTTTCTTTCTGGACGGCTTGAAGTTGCCTGTGAAGCTCCTCTTCTTCTTTACCACCGACTGAGGTCTCAGCAGGCCACTGAGCCAACCTCAGCTGAGACTCTAAGCTTGATCTTACCACTTCATTGTTGGCAAGCTCCTGGTTTAACCTAGAAACTTGATCCTGAAGAATCTGGTTGTTTCTTCTCAGCTCAGCTAAGTTCTGTTGGGTCACTTCAAAACGATCATTGAGCATACGTCTTTCATTCTCGCATGTACTCAACGATTTTTGGAACTAGAAAAAAAGAAGAAATCAGAAAAAAACGAGATAATAACCATAACGTACCTGTTTGAGTTTTTCAGACCCAGTCTGGGAACTCGTGGTGGCTTCTAGTAGTTCTTTTTGGAGTTTCTGTATCTCGCTCTTGGTTTCAGACTCGCTGTTTGCTGCTCTTTCTAGAGAAAGGTTCAATTGGTCTATCGTAGATTTCAAAGAAACGCATCGTTCTTCCAAACTGGCCACAGCTCTGCTCTGGGATTCGCACTTCTCTTGAAGTTTCTGGAATTAGGGAGATAAGGAAAGATGAATGGTGAGATGAAGAACGTGCTTACTTGAATGGTGGAGTCTTTTTCTTGCAGCATCATCTGTAGCCGTTGGAGATCTCCGTCAGCTGACATCCTCTGGAGTTCTAGTTTTGTCGAGCGGTTCTCAAGTCTTGTTAACTCGTCTTGAAGTCCCCTTTTTTCAGCTTCTAGGCGAGACAAGGCAACCTTCATCTTCTCCAGTTTCTCCTCGTATTGTTGCTTTTCTGCTTGTCCATTGCCTAAAGACAGTTCTAAAGACACGATCTTTTCTCGCATCTGTTTGACCTCTGCTGTCTTTTTGTTGAGAGCTTCGTTCTGAAATACAACAATCTTGAAGATTCAGTAATTGAAACTCAGGAGAACTTTTCTAACCTGAGAATTTAATTCCATAGTTTTCTGGCCGAGTTTGGTTTCTAAGCTGACTTTTTCCTCCTGGAGACTTCTCAGATTCTGAGTAAGCTTGGTTAGTTTAGAGTCGCCCTTGGTCTGACTTTCGCTGACTTCCTTCAGTTGTTTCTTGGCATTATCCATCTGGGTTTTGTAGTCATCCTTAAATTCATGCCATGTTAACAAGAACAAACATTTAAATAATCCACTTACCCTTTCACGTTCTATATGAGCAACCTGCTGCATTAAGTTTCTAACTCCTTTCCGAACTACCTCTGGATCCACATCAACTACGCCATCTCTAACGTCTTCGTGAGCTTAACACACGTGGAATTTATCATATATTGATTGTTGAGAGAAACAGAGAGTACTTACATCTTGCTGGACTCCATCTTCTTGACGGGCTCATGAGCCTATACGGTAAGGTGACTGTACCGTCGAGTTGAACACCAGCTATTCTCCTCAAAGTCATGACCACGCTGTTGAGTTTCTGCTCCACGTCTCTTTTGTTGGATTCCAACTGACTCAGCTGATTTTCCAAGGCTCTCACTTTGCCTTCTGATCCTCCGAGCTTAGCCTTGAGTTCTTGTATTTGCTGGGTGGCATCCACAAGGCAGACTTCAAGGTTATGCTTTTGGTCCTCGAGTCTTTTTTCCCTAGCTCTGCTGTCTTCCAGGTGGACCAAGAGATCCTGTTCTCTGGCATGCCACTGTTCTTCCAAGTGTCCAGAGTGGGCTAAGGTTCTGTTCAGCTCTTGTCTGCACTGCTCTAGGTTTCTTTCAAGCTCGGAGATTTGTTTCCTTAACTGGTGGACTTCTTGGTGGTACTTTTCGCGTTCTTCCATTTCGTTCAAGAGCCTTGCTTGCAATTCTTTCTCTTCGGCTTGTTGTTGGGTGCCAGCGTTTTGTGCCTTTTGTATTTCATCCTTCAGGCTTTGAATCTGGTGTTCCGATTGGCTCAGTTCTTTCTCTAGGTCCCTAACTTGGTTTTGGAAGCGGTGTTTCTCACTTTCTATCGAGGATTTCATCTCTTCAAGACCTAGAAATAAAGTAGGTGAGAAATATTCGTGAAGATTTTATAAACTTACTCGATATTTTGATGGAATATTCCTCGAGTTGTCTTGCTTGGTCTCTTTTCTCGCTCTCGGTTTTCTTGATGTGGTCTCTTAGTTCTTTGTTGGTGGTGTGATACTTTTCTTTCTCAAATGTGCTATCAGCGAGCTGTCGACGTACGTCTGTTAATTCTTTCCTCAGGCTTTCGGAATGGTTCTCAACCTCTTTCAGCTTCCTGATCGTTTCATGCAGTTGATCAGTAACGTTGCTACACTTATTCTCGACAAGGTTTAGTTGAATCTTCAAATTTTCCACCTACAATTGAAACATTCGAATTACATCGAAGACACAATTCTTTACTCTTACCTCTCCTATGGTTACTTCTTTTTCGTGACGTATCTCCTCTATTTTCTGCTCAAGCTTAATTTTTTCTTCTTCAGTTCTTGTTTTGGTCTCTTCGAGTTTAGTCTTGTACTTGTTTAGTTCTTCCTTGAGTTGATTGATGTTGATCCTGTCCTGTTCTAGGCGACTGTTGGCCTCTCTCTTGAACCTTTCTAAGGTTTCTTTCTCGCCTTCAAGTTCTCTTCGTACAGCCTCGTAACGATCGTGTAGAGCTTGGTGGTCGTGGTGAGCTGAAAAAAGGTGAATGAAATTTTTTATAATGAACCGAATGGATCTTCAATCGAACTGAATCTGTACTCAGAATTTCGACCTGAACAACATGAGGATATGGTTGATTCAATTAATGGACAACCCCTTTATATAACTCAAATCAAGGATGCTTTAATATAAATTTTCACTATCTCGACACTAGCGAATAATTCGCGAAACTAACATTGACGATTCCTCAAAACCGAAGCTGAAAATTATCGGAAAGTTTAGATTTATTTATAGAAAATACCTCACTACCTAATATGATATCATACTTTATTTCTATAACGATCGTCGTCAAAATACAGGATACAGAAGTGATTATTATCTCCAATTGCAGAAGAATATTATTACGAAAAATAATTATAATCCTTTCGTTAACATAAAGAGGTTTCTGTTTAGAAATTAATTACAATTTGGGTATGAAAGTTGAAAATTTTTTTGTACTTGGCTGAGTTTAGGAATTGCATCATTTTCGTGGAAATGTGACTAAATATATTGCCATATACAGGGTTATACACACATTTGAAGAAACCACAAGCTACCCGAAGTTTTAACCTAATTGGAAAAGAATTTAACATCTGTTTTTTTTCTGGAAATGCCATCAAGTTGTGTTTATCCAAGAAGAGGCAGCCAATAAAAGTTGAGAAGTGGATTGAATTAACCAGAACTCACCTAGAAGTAGGGCTTGCTGCTTGTCATTCTCAGCTCGCAGCATTAATTCTTCGTGTTGCTGGCACAAATTATCGATGTGATTCTGCAGATTCTCTACCCTATCCAGCAGCTGTTGGATTTCCGCATCCTTCTCACTTCCTAATTGCTGCAACGACTGCTGCATCCTCTTCTCCAAACTCCTCTTTATTTTATCCCTACAAATCCTCATTAAAAAAAAATAACACAAAACCTATCCTTCCTACCTCTCCTCAGTTAACTTCTTTACATTCTCCTCGTTTTGCTGCTGTAAACTCTGGAGGTTTTGCCTGAACTCCACCTCCTTGTTACCAGCTTGTTGTGTGAGACTGTTCTTCATTTCCAAAGATTTCTTCTCCGATCTCTCCAACTCTTTGGCTAGTCGGTTGGCTTGGGATTTGAACTGTTCCTGTTTCACCATTTGCTCCTGTAGTTCCTTCTCCAGCTGCGATTTCTTGATATCGCAGGCTTCCAGGTTGGTTTGAGTGTCGAAGAGGACGGCTTCTAGAGCTTCCTTCTCAGAACGCACAGATGCTAATACCTCCTGCAGGCGCTGTATCTCTTTATCCATGGAATCCATCGTGCACTTGAAGAAAATAGAATGGTAAGTTTCATATTGTTACAAATCTATTTAGTAGGTACCTGTTTCTCCTCACAATCCTTCACTAACTCCTCTAAATTCCTATTGACCCTCGCGTTAGTTTCGTTGGCTTGTTCCAATTTCTGTTTCAACCTCATAACTTCTTCATTGATGGCGTCTCTTTTGCGACCAAGTACTGTTAACTGGTTGCTGAGGTCATTTCTCTCCCTCGTTACTTGATTCAACTCCATCTCTATCTATAAAGCAACCCCTTCAGTTCATCAAGAAACAACTCAATGATATGTACTCACTTTTCCTTTGTCCATCTCTAAGAACTTACACTTTTCGGTCAAAGATACTTTATCTGATTCCAGATCAAGTCTTTGTTGTTCCGCTTGCAACAGTTCTTTCCTCAAGGACTGAATATCGTTTTGATGATCGGTGCATTGCAGTTGCAATGCTGTTCTCTCATCTTGCATCTGCAACAGTTTGGTTCCAACAGGTTGTAATTGAGATTATTTTATGTTACCTTCTTAAGCTCTTCTTGCAACTTGTTCTTGTCTGCTTCCAAGATTGCAGCAAAGTTCTGTTTCTTCAGTAGGGAATCGTGGACTTCTGATTTATCACCCATTAACCTATCCAGTTGCAGCTCATAATCAGCTAAAAAAAATTTATGAAGACGAAATTCTTTCATTTACTCTCACCTACTTACATTTTGTTTTTTCTAAGGATGAAATGAGAATGTCAGCCTCTAATTTCTGTTGTTCAAGCATGTCGTGGGACAAGTACAGCTTGTTTAATTCCTCCCTGACTGTAAGCAACTCCTCCCTCAATCTGCTACTTCTGTCCTCTTCCGACCTTATGCTCATCTCCCTGAGGTCGATATTTTGGTTCAATCTGTCGATTTCTGACTGCAAGAAGATCTTCTCCTCCCCTAAGGTCTCTGCCTCCTTCTGCAGAATCTGTGCAGTCTTCTGGAGCTACAAAAGTTGAGGTTTGATAATCAGGAAGTATTAGAGGCGAAGACAAAGTGAACCTATTTAAAATTGAACAAAAAAAGAAGTATAAAGGATATAGTAATCATTTCTATACCTTCTGATAGTCGCTGCTCAAATTTTCCAAGGACGCATTGAGCTCAATGCGTGCCCTGTCCAAATTGTTCTTCTCCAGCTTGAGTGTTTCCAGGGATTTCTGGAGAATTTCTCTGTCTTGAGCCAGTTGGGAACATTGAGCTCGACTGGCATCGAGCTGGGTGACCAGTTCCTTAGCTCTTTTCTCTAGTTCTTGTACGTTTTCTTCGGAGTTTTCGTACTGCTTTCGGACTAAGACAAGTTGCTCCTTATTGGATTGGAGTTTCACCTTGAAAAGATTAAATAGATGGATATTGGTCTATATGAGTTTAAATTCATTCGGTTGACTACTTCTACATAGAAATAATAAGGATAACAAGAACGTGACGAAGTGATATCGCTGCAAAAACAACAATAAAAGAGTGATCTTGATGTCTACTTCAAACTGTGCTGTTTCAATCTGTTTTTAGCCAAGTTTATGTGCCTTCGAATTCTGCAAATACCTGTAGTCCGTGTATAAAAGATTGATACTTGTGTAAAGCCGCTTGTACGGCTGATATGGTACTTTCAGCGAACGCAGCACTTGATGCCATACCATGGGACGTTCGTTTCGGTGATCTGACCAAAGCATAAGAAATTTGAACGATCAAGAATCCTCAGAACCTTCGCTTATAAAAAATTTCAACTCGTACTTACTTTTGAGGCACTAAGTTGGAGGCACTGAGGTGAATGTGTGAAGGCATTAAAAGTTCCGGTTCAACAACTTCAGCATCTTGTATAAGAGCGTGAGCGATATCTCTTAGAGCTCCTTGGAGGATGTCGACCTCTTCCTGCATCTTGCCAACTTGGGAGACTCCCTGGTCCATCTCAGAGCAACGTTCCTCCTACGGGAATAACTGTAGTTGCAGGTCCTATGGAAACCAGATGTACTCACCAGAGTTTGTACGTCCTTTAGAAGATCCTGCATTCTTTCTTCTTTCATTGCTAGTTCGTTTTTGAAGGAGTCGTTTTGTTGTTTTAACTCCTCGATTTCTTGCTTCAGCTTGGAGATTTTCTCCTCCTGTTGGTGTCTTTCTTGGTCCTACAAACGATGTTTGTTAGGTTCAAGATTAAATTTTGATTTTATTCGATACTTACAAAAACTGGTTTGATGTCTACTTTTGTATCTAAGCTGTCGCAAGCTAAAGCAACTTCTTTTCCTACATCTTCTACATCTGTTTTCAGCTTCTGGAGGTCCCTTTCTGTGTTTGTCCGAACGTCCATGAATATCCTTTTGACGGCAACTACGTCTCTCCACAAATTCAACAGTTTGTGGTGTTCGGTACTGTAGTAATCGTTGAAGGCTTGTTCTTCCTCTCTCCATTCGTCCTCCTTCATTAACATCTCTTCTCGGAGCACCTCCCAGTCGTTGGTGAGCTTCTGGAGGTCCACTGTTAGGTTCTCGTTGGTTTGGTGAGATTCCTCCAGTTGTTCTCTGAGGGTAACGTTCAGTCTCATCAAGGTTTCGCATTTTTTTCTTTCTTCCTCGAGTTTTTTTAGGGCGGTGTCTAAGTCGGATATCCTTTCTTCTCTGCTCTCTCTCAGATGCATCTGTGCTTGTTCCAAGGCGCTGGATGGTCCAGGACTTGTCCGGCTTGATAGATGATCTTGAGGGTAGATGTTGTTGGCCATTTGTGCTTCGAGCTCAGAGCATCTTTTCTTGTATTGGAGTACCTGAAATTTAAGGGAATTAAATGATTGTTTCAGGGTATGGAAGAGATTTACCTTGGCTTGGAGTCGGCTTATTAAAGAGGCTTGGTTGGATTGAGCTTGCCTGTATTGGTCGAGTCGACGTTTGTAGAGGGACGCTTCTTCTTGCAGCTTTAACCTCAAGTCGAGGTTCTCTCTGTTGAAGGTATCGTCATCACTGCTTCCCCCACCACCATCTCCTCTGAGACGACCACCGTCTGCCCTGCTACCACTGCTCGTCTGCAAGAACGTATATCTGCTAGATTTATGGTCTCAAGATGAATTCAATTTTTTTCAGAAAATTTTGTATTTAAAAATCTGAGAATTCAACTTGGTTCTAAGAGTGATTGGGGAAATTGGAGGTTGCTAATTGAACACCAAGATAAAAGATTATACTGAGTGTTGAAATTCAATGGTAAAGTTGAAGACAGGTATAACTCAACTTTGAATATTTCCTCAAAAACTCAGGAATAGAAGTGCTATCGGGTTATGTAAGTTTTATTAAGTAACTTCCCATATCAAGATCTCAATTCTCGAATATCAAATTCTTCGTTAGATTAGAAAGATTAGACTGTCTAGCCGGTGTCTTAGATCAGAGTGCAAGTGTCCTGTTTCCAACCTTGGCAAGATATATTTTCGGTCTGAATTTCATAATGCGTCTAGGATTGTTTCTAAGTTTTGATACGACGCAGTTTCTTCGAAGATAACAGACTGTCAGACGAAAAAAGCCAACGAGATCCCAATAAAGAACCGAGTTGTGCACTTTGGTCGAGGAGAACGCTATGACCCAAGATAGAGGTTTGAAAAAAATTGGGTATTCCTGGTCCAGAGTCCGTGGATTCAATGCGCGATTCCAAGAAATTAGATAAAGAATGCCATAACGAACATGACAAGTTTTCCAAAGAGACGATGAAGGAAGTAAAAATCGTTATGGGTATTTTATCTAATCGAGAATGTTCCAAGGATAGGTCAGAATTAGGAATAGGGTTCAGTTGTTGTTATTTTAGGAGATATGACTAAACAACCAAAACATTCTTCTGAAGGTTCTAAATGTTTATTGATGATTCGAACTGACAAATTGAAGGTATGAATAAAAGCAATCTGTAGTATGTAATGAAAAAAGAAATTTGAAAAAAATATTTCTCTTCAAGATTCATCAAAAACATTTTCTTTTAATCTACTTACTTCTGCCCTGGATTTTGATCGGAAGCTTGGTATTCTCTTCTTGTCAGCCATGCTTGGTTTCTTCAGGTCTATCTTCCTAGAAGCCGTCGCTGGCTGCAGAAAAAAACAAGATTAAATCGTCAATGCAATGCATTCATTGATTCCGCAATCGTCTTAATTAAAAAAAACTCGAAGTATTTTTCATTTTCAATGAACCGAGACGCGATAAAAATTGCATAAAGTGTATGAAAACAGGTTTTATCTTCGAAAAACAATATTGTGGCACTGCCCTTTGATGAATTGCAATCGTTCGTAATAATGAATTGTAAAATAAATAGAACATCTCATGATCGATTTCATTCAAGGGCGGAAAATTATAAGTATTAGTTATATAAGAAATGGAATATGATTTTGATAATATGCGACTTAAAGTACCCTATTATATGGTCAGGTAATATTTCCGCTGGATATTATATAACTCAATAATTTATTGAAAATAAAGAAAGAAAATAAAAAAATTGAAAAATTCATTTTGTTTTATTATCCTTCTCTGAAGATAATCCTAAAACACCGAAACTCCCACTTTCCCTTCCTCATTTTGAACCCCCTACAAACCAAGTTATCATGACATGATGAAGATTCCTTTTGCTCAAACGACTTTTCGAACGAACAATGATATCGTCGAAAAAGTGTCAGAGTTTGGCAAAAGCAGGTCTTGGAGAAGAACAATATAAAGTAGAGGAAAATTAAGAGATATGCAACCCAAAATACACCCGTCGTTCGTGAATGGTGTATTGATGGTTGCCTACCTCGGGAATTTTCAGGCGCTGCTCCGGGTTTCTGAATACCTCCTCGACTTCCTGTGATCCTTATACAATTTTTCCGATTTTCGTAAAATTCAAAAAACTTCGACCAAATTTCATCGAAACGAAAACTTTTGGATGAAAATTCCGTCGAAATCGAAAAATGATATTAGGACCACAGGAAGGCGAAGAGGTGTTCAGATACCCGGAGCAGCGCCTGAAAAATTAAGAGATAGGCAACCCACAATACACCCGTCGTTCGTGAATGGTGTATCGATGGTTGCCTACCTCAAGAATTTTCAGGGGCTGCTCCGGGTATCTGAATACCTCCTCGCTCTCCTGTGATCCTAATACAATTTTTCCGAATTTCGTAAAATTCAACAAAACTTCGACCAAAATTTTACCGAAACGAAAATTTTTGGGTGAAAATTTTGTCGAAATCGAAAAATGGTATTAGGATCACAGGAGGGCGAGGAGGTATTCGGATACCCGGAGCAACGCCTGAAAATTTTTGAGATAGGCAACCCGTCGTTCGTGAATGGTGTATCGATGGTTGCCTACCTCGAGAATTTTCAGGCGCTGCTCCGGGTATCTGAATACCTCCTCGCCCTCCTGTGATCCTAATAGCATTTTTCTGATTTTCGTAAAATTCAAAAAACTTCGACCAAATTTCTATCGAAACGAAAATTTTTGGGTGAAAATTTCGTCGACATTGAAAATCGGTATTAGGATCACAGGAGAGCGAGGAGGTATTCAGATACCCGGAGCAACGCCTGAAAATTTTTGAGATAGGCAACCCGTCGTTTGTATATGGTGTATGGATGGTTGCCTACCTAGAGAATTTTCAGGCGCTGCTCCGGGTATCTGAATACCTCCTCGCCCTCCTGTGATCCTAATAGCATTTTTCCGATTTTCGTAAAATTCAACAAAACTTCGACCAAATTTCTATCGAAATGAAAATTTTTGGGTGAAAATTTCGTCGAAATTGAAAATCGGTATTAGGATCACAGGAGAGCGAGGAGGTATTCAGATACCCGGAGCAACGCCTGGAAAATTTTTGAGATAGGCAACCCGTCGTTCGTGAATGGTGTATCGATGGTTGCCTACCTCGGGAATTTTCAGGCGCTGCTCCGGGTATCTGAATACCTCCTCGCCCTCCTGTGATCCTAATAGCATTTTTCCGATTTTCGTTAAATTCAAAAAACTTCGACCAAATTTCTATCGAAACGAAAATTCTTGGGTGAAAATTTCGTCGAAATCGAAAAATTGTATTAGGATCACAGGAGGGCGAGGAGGTATTCAGATACCCGGAGCAACGCCTGAAAATTTTTGAGATAGGCAACCCGTCGTTCGTGAATGGTGTATCGATGGTTGCCTACCTCGAGAATTTTCAGGCGCTGCTCCGGGTATCTGAATACCTCCTCGCCCTCCTGTGATCCTAATAGCATTTTTCCGAATTTCGTAAAATTCAACAAAACTTCGACCAAATTTCTTTCGAAATGAAAATTTTTGGGTGAGAATTTCATCGAAATCTAAAATCCGTATTAGGATCACAGGAGAGCGAGGAGGTATTCAGATACCCGGAGTAGCGCCTGAAAATTTTTGAGATAGGCAACCCGTCGTTCGTGAATGGTGTATCGATGGTTGCCTACCTCGAGAATTTTCAGGCGCTGCTCCGGGTATCTGAATACCTCCTCGCCCTCCTGTGATCCTAATAGCATTTTTCCGAATTTCGTAAAATTCAACAAAACTTCGACCAAATTTCTTTCGAAATGAAAATTTTTGGGTGAGAATTTCATCGAAATCGAAAATCCGTATTAGGATCACAGGAGAGCGAGGAGGTATTCAGATACCCGGAGTAGCGCCTGAAAATTTTTGAGATAGGAAACCCGTCGTTTGTATATGGTGTATCGATGGTTGCCTACCTCGAGAATTTTCAGGCGCTGCTCCGGGTATCTGAATACCTCCTCGCCCTCCTGTGATCCTAATAGCATTTTTCCGAATTTCGTAAAATTCAACAAAACTTCGACCAAATTTCTTTCGAAATGAAAATTTTTGGGTGAGAATTTCATCGAAATCGAAAATCCGTATTAGGATCACAGGAGAGCGAGGAGGTATTCAGATACCCGGAGTAGCGCCTGAAAATTTTTGAGATAGGCAACCCGTCGTTTGTATATGGTGTATGGATGGTTGCCTACCTAGAGAATTTTCAGGCGCTGCTCCGGGTATCTGAATACCTCCTCGCCTTCCTGTGATCCTAATAGCATTTTTCCGATTTTCGTAAAATTCAACAAAACTTCGACCAAATTTCTATCGAAACGAAAATTTTTGGGTGAAAATTTCGTCGAAATCGAAAAATTGTATCAGGATCACAGGAGGGCGAGGAGGTATTCAGATACCCGGAGCAACGCCTGAAAAGTTTTGAGATAGGCAACCCGTCGTTCGTGAATGGTGTATCGATGGTTGCCTACCTCGAGAATTTTCAGGCGCTGCTCCGGGTATCTGAATACCTCCTCGCCCTCCTGTGATCCTAATAGCATTTTTCCGATTTTCGTAAAATTCAACAAAACTTCGACCAAATTTCTATCGAAATGAAAATTTTTGGGTGAAAATTTCGTCGAAATTGAAAATCGGTATTAGGATCACAGGAGAGCGAGGAGGTATTCAGATACCCGGAGCAACGCCTGGAGAATTTCGAGATAGACAACCCGTCGTTCGTGAATGGTGTATCGATGGTTGCCTACCTCGAGAATTTTCAGGCGCTGCTCCGGGTATCTGAATACCTCCTCGCCCTCCTGTGATCCTAATAGCATTTTTCCGAATTTCGTAAAATTCAACAAAACTTCGACCAAATTTCTTTCGAAATGAAAATTTTTGGGTGAGAATTTCATCGAAATCTAAAATCCGTATTAGGATCACAGGAGAGCGAGGAGGTATTCAGATACCCGGAGTAGCGCCTGAAAATTTTTGAGATAGGCAACCCGTCGTTCGTGAATGGTGTATCGATGGTTGCCTACCTCGAGAATTTTCAGGCGCTGCTCCGGGTATCTGAATACCTCCTCGCCCTCCTGTGATCCTAATAGCATTTTTCCGAATTTCGTAAAATTCAACAAAACTTCGACCAAATTTCTTTCGAAATGAAAATTTTTGGGTGAGAATTTCATCGAAATCGAAAATCCGTATTAGGATCACAGGAGAGCGAGGAGGTATTCAGATACCCGGAGTAGCGCCTGAAAATTTTTGAGATAGGAAACCCGTCGTTTGTATATGGTGTATCGATGGTTGCCTACCTCGAGAATTTTCAGGCGCTGCTCCGGGTATCTGAATACCTCCTCGCCCTCCTGTGATCCTGATAGCATTTTTCCGAATTTCGTAAAATTCAACAAAACTTCGACCAAATTTCTTTCGAAATGAAAATTTTTGGGTGAGAATTTCATCGAAATCGAAAATCCGTATTAGGATCACAGGAGAGCGAGGAGGTATTCAGATACCCGGAGTAGCGCCTGAAAATTTTTGAGATAGGCAACCCGTCGTTTGTATATGGTGTATGGATGGTTGCCTACCTAGAGAATTTTCAGGCGCTGCTCCGGGTATCTGAATACCTCCTCGCCTTCCTGTGATCCTAATAGCATTTTTCCGATTTTCGTAAAATTCAACAAAACTTCGACCAAAATTCTATCGAAACGAAAATTTTTGGGTGAAAATTTCGTCGAAATCGAAAAATGGTATTAGGATCACAGGAGGGCGAGGAGGTATTCAGATACCCGGAGCAACGCCTGAAAATTTTTGAAATAGGCAACCCGTCGTTCGTGAATGGTGTATCGATGGTTGCCTACCTCGGGAATTTTCAGGCGCTGCTCCGGGTATCTGAATACCTCCTCGCCCTCCTGTGATCCTAATAGCATTTTTCCGAATTTCGTAAAATTCAACAAAACTTCGACCAAATTTCTTTCGGAATGAAAATTTTTGGGTGAGAATTTCATCGAAATCTAAAATCCGTATTAGGATCACAGGAGAGCGAGGAGGTATTCAGATACCCGGAGTAGCGCCTGAAAATTTTTGAGATGGGCAACCCGTCGTTCGTGAATGGTGTATCGATGGTTGCCTACCTCGAGAATTTTCAGGCGCTGCTCCGGGTATCTGAATACCTCCTCGCCCTCCTGTGATCCTAATAGCATTTTTCCGATTTTCGTAAAATTCAACAAAACTTCGACCAAATTTCTATCGAAACGAAAATTTTTGGGTGAAAATTTCGTCGAAATCGAAAAATGGTATTAGGATCACAGGAGGGCGAGGAGGTATTCAGATACCCGGAGCAACGCCTGAAAATTTTTGAAATAGGCAACCCGTCGTTCGTGAATGGTGTATCGATGGTTGCCTACCTCGGGAATTTTCAGGCGCTGCTCCGGGTATCTGAATACCTCCTCGCCCTCCTGTGATCCTAATAGCATTTTTCCGATTTTCGTAAAATTCAACGAAACTTCGACCAAATTTCTATCGAAACGAAAATTTTTGGGTGAAAATTTCGTCGAAATCGAAAAATTGTATTAGGATCACAGGAGGGCGAGGAGGTATTCAGATACCCGGAGCAACGCCTGAAAATTTTTGAGATAGGCAACCCGTCGTTCGTGAATGGTGTATCAATGGTTGCCTACCTCGAGAATTTTCAGGCGCTGCTCCGGGTATCTGAATACCTCCTCGCCCTCCTGTGATCCTAATAGCATTTTTCCGAATTTCGTAAAATTCAACAAAACTTCGACCAAATTTCTTTCGAAATGAAAATTTTTGGGTGAGAATTTCATCGAAATCTAAAATCCGTATTAGGATCACAGGAGAGCGAGGAGGTATTCAGATACCCGGAGTAGCGCCTGAAAATTTTGAGATAGGCAACCCGTCGTTCGTGAATGGTGTATCGATGGTTGCCTACCTCGAGAATTTTCAGGCGCTGCTCCGGGTATCTGAATACCTCCTCGCCCTCCTGTGATCCTAATAGCATTTTTCCGAATTTCGTAAAATTCAACAAAACTTCGACCAAATTTCTTTCGAAATGAAAATTTTTGGGTGAGAATTTCATCGAAATCGAAAATCCGTATTAGGATCACAGGAGAGCGAGGAGGTATTCAGATACCCGGAGTAGCGCCTGAAAATTTTTGAAATAGGAAACCCGTCGTTTGTATATGGTGTATCGATGGTTGCCTACCTCGAGAATTTTCAGGCGCTGCTCCGGGTATCTGAATACCTCCTCGCCCTCCTGTGATCCTAATAGCATTTTTCCGAATTTCGTAAAATTCAACAAAACTTCGACCAAATTTCTTTCGAAATGAAAATTTTTGGGTGAGAATTCCATCGAAATCGAAAATCCGTATTAGGATCACAGGAGAGCGAGGAGGTATTCAGATACCCGGAGTAGCGCCTGAAAATTTTTGAGATAGGCAACCCGTCGTTTGTATATGGTGTATGGATGGTTGCCTACCTAGAGAATTTTCAGGCGCTGCTCCGGGTATCTGAATACCTCCTCGCCTTCCTGTGATCCTAATAGCATTTTTCCGATTTTCGTAAAATTCAACAAAACTTCGACCAAAATTCTATCGAAACGAAAATTTTTGGGTGAAAATTTCGTCGAAATCGAAAAATGGTATTAGGATCACAGGAAAGCGAGGAGGTATTCAGATACCCGGAGCAACGCCTGAAAATTTTTGAAATAGGCAACCCGTCGTTCGTGAATGGTGTATCGATGGTTGCCTACCTCGGGAATTTTCAGGCGCTGCTCCGGGTATCTGAATACCTCCTCGCCCTCCTGTGATCCTAATAGCATTTTTCCGAATTTCGTAAAATTCAACAAAACTTCGACCAAATTTCTTTCGAAATGAAAATTTTTGGGTGAGAATTTCATCGAAATCGAAAATCCGTATTAGGATCACAGGAGAGCGAGGAGGTATTCAGATACCCGGAGTAGCGCCTGAAAATTTTTGAGATAGGAAACCCGTCGTTTGTATATGGTGTATCGATGGTTGCCTACCTCGAGAATTTTCAGGCGCTGCTCCGGGTATCTGAATACCTCCTCGCCCTCCTGTGATCCTAATAGCATTTTTCCGAATTTCGTAAAATTCAACAAAACTTCGACCAAATTTCTTTCGAAATGAAAATTTTTGGGTGAGAATTCCATCGAAATCGAAAATCCGTATTAGGATCACAGGAGAGCGAGGAGGTATTCAGATACCCGGAGAAGCGACTGAAAATTTTTGAGATAGGCAACCCGTCGTTTGTATATGGTGTATGGATGGTTGCCTACCTAGAGAATTTTCAGGCGCTGCTCCGGGTATCTGAATACCTCCTCGCCTTCCTGTGATCCTAATAGCATTTTTCCGATTTTCGTAAAATTCAACAAAACTTCGACCAAAATTCTATCGAAACGAAAATTTTTGGGTGAAAATTTCGTCGAAATCGAAAAATGGTATTAGGATCACAGGAGGGCGAGGAGGTATTCAGATACCCGGAGCAACGCCTGAAAATTTTTGAAATAGGCAACCCGTCGTTCGTGAATGGTGTATCGATGGTTGCCTACCTCGGGAATTTTCAGGCGCTGCTCCGGGTATCTGAATACCTCCTCGCCCTCCTGTGATCCTAATAGCATTTTTCCGATTTTCGTAAAATTCAACAAAACTTCGACCAAATTTCTATCGAAACGAAAATTTTTGGGTGAAAATTTCGTCGAAATTGAAAATCGGTATTAGGATCACAGGAGAGCGAGGAGGTATTCAGATACCCGGAGCAACGCCTGAAAAATTTTGAGATAGACAACCCGTCGTTCGTGAATGGTGTATCGATGGTTGCCTACCTCGAGAATTTTCAGGCGCTGCTCCGGGTATCTGAATACCTCCTCGCCCTCCTGTGATCCTAATAGCATTTTTCCGAATTTCGTAAAATTCAACAAAACTTCGACCAAATTTCTATCGAAACGAAAATTTTTGGGTGAAAATTTCGTCGAAATTGAAAATCGGTATTAGGATCACAGGAGAGCGAGGAGGTATTCAGATACCCGGAGAAGCGACTGAAAATTCTTGAGATAGACAACCTGTAGTTCGTAAATGGTGTATTGGGGGTTGCCTTGTTCGAAAATTTGCAGGCCCTGCTCCTGGTATTTGAATAAGTCCTCAGTAAATATGATTGATTTAAAATTCACGCTGGATTCATCCAACTCCATAATTTATTTTAAAAAATGAAGGAAAACCAATGAAATAAAAAAAAGCACATTTTGTAACATTTTATTATCAATCTCCAAACATTTTCGAAAAATATACAAACTCCCCCTAACCCCTTCCCCCTTTTCAACCCCCTAAAAACCCAGTTATCACGACATAATAAAGACGCCTTTTGCCCAAACGACTTCTCGAACGAACAATGATATCGTCGGCAAAGCGGGAGCATCGTCCCGAAGATCAGCACACGCACCCGACGCCACCAGGCACCGAAGTCCCAACTCCCAATCTGCCCTCCTTCTTGGAGAAATCCTCCCCTTGGTCCAGGATCGGATTACGAAAACAATGAGACCACACGTACTGAAATTTTGAAAATTGCAGTTGCGCGGTGTGCCACAAGGCTCCATTCTTGAGACCCTACAGTCGAATTTTGGTAATTTTCAGGTTATTCTGTAAACAGTTTAATCAAGAAGCGACTATAACAACAGGGGGTTATTGTGTTTTTTTCTAAGGTTTCTTCCTAATATATTCAATCATATGCAGAATTATTTGCACCATTCGCTCCCCTTTCATACACATGATGTATTGTCAGAATGACAATTCTCGGAATATGTCGTAGTTTTTGGTCCTGAAAAATATTCTGTTTTCTTGTGTTATAACATGTTTGGTTTATCTATGGGAGATGATTGCCTTTCATTGGGGTCCCGTAGCGGTCTTCAAAGATCTGAAGTGAAGAAAAATCATCACCTGGAAGGTCGTATCCGGTTTGAAAAACCCTCACGACCAGAGGGCAAAAATTTGTGGATTTTGAATTTGAATGTCGAAGGATTTTCGAAAGACAAGTGTGATTACGTCTCCAAATTAGCTGATGAACATGGTATCGAAGTGATTCTTCTGCAAGAAACCTACACGGCAACAGAAAAATATCCTCGTGAAAGAGGACAGTGGAAAGTTTATGTATTAATTGAGTTTTTACAAGTTTAGCTTGTTATGTTAAAAAATTATCAGTTTGTAATTTTCAATAGATTCGGAAAGGGGAAATTGATGGAATTTTTTTCATTTCTTTCAAATTTTGTGACATTTCTGTCATAAATATTTATAAACCTCCGAACATTATTTGGCCAAGAAATCTGAATGTTGATGTTTTTTAAAGTAGCAAATGCATTTCTAAAATGCATTTGATTTATTCTGAATAATCGGTTTCTTTTCTGCTTTTGTCTTTTTTCATTTCAGATTGAGAATTGCGGGTTGTTTTGGGAAGAATCTGTTTATCCGAGCCCATCGACGGATAACATGAAGATGATCACAAAGATGTCTTTCAAGATTTTCCTGATATTTAAAATTGTATGTTATTTTTTTACTGGGAGACAGGTTTTTTCGGCTGAGGTTTTTTTTCCCTGGCTGTATAGTATCGTATGATTCTATAGTATACCTCAGCTTAGGTACTTTTTGTTTCAACATTTATTGTATTATTTTAGCTCTCTTTTTCATAAGAATATATATATTGAAATATTTATAATTTATATTAAAAAGCCGTAGGCTTTCAGCTAGCAACCGCTGACTTCTTATTCTAAGAAAAATAATGATCTCCCATAGCTGTTTTCAACTATCTATCCTTTCAATTGAACAGCACGACATCGATCTGCTCTCTCGTAGATCAAAAGTTGAACGAACTCATAATTGGAATCCTGTTTCATCTATCTACCTCAACATCGTTTATAAGCACTCTGAAGTGCCTGAATCGGAAACCCATTCTGGATCTTCAATGTTGATTAATGTCATCCCTTTATCAATGATTCTGGACCCTTGTTCCCACAGGATTTTGTCTGTGATCACCTGATCGGAACTGTTCTTATTTGATCTGACTCTGTTGATTATTTAAGACTCTCAATGAATTTATCATCGATTGGTAAATATTCCTGGGTTCAACTATGTTGAACCACGTTGGAGACCAGACTATCACTGAGAAATAAGGGTCCACAGTCTATCTGAAGCTCAAAAACCCAGAAGGTATTCAAAGTTATTATAATAAATTCCTAAAATATCAATAATACAGACATCGTTGAATCATAGGCTCCGAGGAAATTCCCCAGTACATCATCCCAAACAAAAAAACCAGGTCAGGTCACTGAATATAAACAGATCACTCACTCTGATGATGTCTCCCTGGGCAATTCTTCGACAAACTTGGAGTTTGAACGTCTGGATTCAACTGCACGTACAAATCTTTGACATTGATTAAGCCGTCTATCTGACTGGCCCAATTATTCATCAGAATACCCGAGACGAGATTAAACTGAACAATTTTCTTGGAAAAATAAGGCTAATATTGTTCTTGGAGATAATAACAATTTTGAGACCAGACTCAGGTATAAAAAACGTGTTATTTTCTGCTTGGAGAAAGACCCGATGTTTTTATATCTTCAGAACCTACAACACAGAGAAATTTGTGCATCCTCAGATGAATTTTTTATCTTAATGACCCTTTTAAGTATAATTGATTCGATTCCCGTCGATCAAAGTTCTAGTCACTGAAAACTCCCAATATCTTAATCGAAAAGAGCTGGTTTATGATAAAGCACACTTCACACCTATCTGATAATAAATTCCAGTAGGCTACGATGTAAACATCACGTAAGTTTTGCTAGACCATGAAAAATTAAACTGCCCCCTTTTTGCAAAAAAAAATATCCTTCCACATACATTTTTCGAGCGCAAACTTGTTTTTTCATGATTCCCAGCATTATTGATCCAGAATGAATTCGTTGCATGAAACAGAAGAAACCCTTTTTTCACGTAATGTTATTTATCGATTATATGATCAAGAACCGAATTCACCCTTCAATATTTCAAGAATAGTCGCTATATGTTAGGGGCTTTAACAATTATCAAATCCAAACCTAAACATTTTTCCTCATTTTTGGATAGTTAGTAACCTATGGAATTCCACCTCTTATTTGTTATGTGTACGAACATCTTCACGAACTGACAGCATGCTCTCCAAGTCTTCAACGATAACAGAATTCATTAAAAATGCCAAGTGTGGAAATGTTTGGCCCCCTTATCGTAATGATGCCGTATATATATCCATAATCTTCATTCTTTTCATTGAATTCGATCTTTTTATAACCGATGATTAATTGGTCAATTATAATCGAAAAGTTGCAAGAATGGTAGTTAACAATATTGAATAATTCTTTGAAAATATATTCATAGATAACAGCTCATGTCGAGCGAAACATATGGAATGAATAGAAAAAGGAAAAATATCGAGATGTTTCATATTTTCGACACGAAGGGAAGACGATCGATCGAAGATCTGGCCCATGAGGAACCCCTTATCACCAATACAAGAGCAAGAGAAGTTATTTCTCATCGGCGTTGAAAGTTCAAAGACTCAATGGGACAAAATTCGTAAAAATCCATTTTGGAGCTGATAGAGAATAGAAGGTACATCTGGATGGAATAGAGCTACAAGTCCTGGAGCCTTAATAAGGGCTTTAAGTTAAATGATAAGACATGGAGTAAATGTACAAACCTAATTTTTTTTATAGAGCAGGTACATTTTGTCGTTAAAAGGATTGGAGGAAAGAGAATATAATTGACAGAGATGAAAACGCTGAAATGGTGAAACGAGATCTAATATAATATTAAAATAAAAAAAGTTATAATCAAGATATCAACAAGATTAAATAAGGAAGTCTTAGGGATCTTTGTCAAGACTGCAAGATGAGAATGTGCGAAAAAGTTTGCACGATGCAAGTAGAAAGTGTAACTGAAAGAAGAAAGGCATCAAAGATGAGATTGCAAAATTGTTTCAAATAATAAGATCTAAAAAAGAATTGGTTTACTCAGTGGTGGGGAAAAAGCCAACCCTTCTAGAAGCAAATTTAAAAAGGAATATACTTCAATAGAAGCATAGAGCTGACAGCTCTGATATCCTGATATTTTCGACTTCAAGCGAAGAATATCGGTCGCAGAATAGGTCCATGGGGAACCCCGGACCATAAGAGTGATAGGCATATATTTCTCATCGCTGACATTCAGAATATCGATGCAAAAGATGAATAATCACTATGATTTCGAAGAAAATACGATTTAGAGAAAAAATTAAGGGCCACATTGGACCATACTTACCCTGGACATGTCGGAGGGGTCTAAAGAACTCGTGGTAGGTGAAAGCGGTGGTCGTGGTGACCCGGAGGACGTCTTAGCAACCTCTTCTTCGGCGGATATTCGCGTCACGACTGGATAATCATCGCAAAGGTGTTCTCCGAGAGGCGGTTCGAGCGTCGCGACGCCTGCGTTTCGCGGCGTCGTCAGAAAGACTTCCTCAGATGCGACGTAGATGGGGGAACGAGATCGGGCTCTGAGCCTCGTGAGGAGACGTTTGGACATTTTTTTTTGGTTGGTGAAGTAGGGGGAATGATGAAATTTTTTTGAATTTTTCGATATACGCTCTGGTTTTTGAGAGAGAATCACTTGGATGTGGTGGTACACGTGTTTACCTGCACCAGGAATCAAATAACTGTTGGAGGAGTCTCATTGGAGTTCTTGAAATAATTTTTTTGGCTACGATGATCAATGTTAAGGACCAAGAGACTCATTATATCTTTTTTAATCCTACAAAACTTGGATTTTTATGAATATCTGTCAAGTGAAGATGTGAAATTCTTTCCCTTTTTGTATCGACAAATTTCACATTGAAATTTCGGCGCTGAAAGGATAATGCAAATTTTTTTCTGTCTGAAATAGTCCATATTGACGATTTACTAAATTCTTTATTGGAAATAATAAGAGGCCTATTTCGAACAACATTGCGTGTAGAATATCAATAAATCACATGGAATGATAGAGCCGAGCAACAGAAATAATCATAAATTGTGGAAAAACTATCAGCGAAGCAATCACTACTGATCACATTCGAAATAAAAGGATGTTAACCATGAAATAAGATATCTACACTGTACTGAGTGACACAAAAAGAACACCCAGTAACAATGAACTTATACAAATGATTCCTAGGAATATATTTGTTGAGTTAATGCAAAAATGAAAACATATTTAGGTATCCTATATTTTCAAAAAAAAGTGAATAAAGCATGATGATTTTTAGCTACTATTGCTTTCAAGATCTACTTCAACCTTATGTTGAGTCAGATTTGTCCTTCAGAGTAAGAGATAAGTGGGTATCTACACAGAAATATGTTCTTTTTTTGTCACTCAGTATGATGTAAGCACTTCAGTTAGAGTTAACATTTTCGCGTTTGGACTTCTGCACTATGGGTTGAATGAAGGCATACTGATTTGTTGGATGGAAACCATACAATTCTCCATTAGAAGGATGATCAGCATTTTCATTATTCCCAGCTTGAAAATGGGTCAGTGACGAATCAAAAAGAGTTGATATCGATTTATCAACATTTGAGGCTTCTCAATATTATAGTCGCAAAGGCGGAACTTCAAATGGGGCATTGGGAAAAAATAATTTATAAAAACAGATAATTCATAAATTTCTGGGTGAACTAAATCGACATATTTTTCATTATCCAGTTCAATATTTCGCGTTTGTGAACGATATAAACCCGAGTCAACAGGTACCAGTCTCCCTCCTTCTCTCTCCATTTTAAACATACATAAATTCGATAAACTCACAACTGTTAACGATATCTTCGCTCGCATCCGTCCAATCGCAAAAAAGATAGTTTCCGTGTTCAAACCAGCTAACAGGTATCGATAGCTGCGTTAGCACGTGACTCCTTTCCGATCAAACCTTGCAGCTTGCGGGAAAACAGCACATTTTCCTAGGGATTTTCATGAGGGTCAATAAAGGAAGAACACCCAGTAGAGATCCATTTTAATAGAACTTACACCCAGTAAAAATATACCGCTCCACAGTCTCTTACCTATGATGCAGAGCTTCTTTTCAAAAACGTTCATTTTGTGAATTCATTTGACCTGTTAAAAAATTTCTATATTGTTCTACATTTTCTTGATTCATCTGGAAATCTCTGGAAACTGCTTGAGAGCTTCAGTCCATATCATTTATCGCAAATTGATGATAAATTAATTTGCATCCTGCAACACAACCATTAATAATGTTAATTTCATTTTATAACTTATCGATGAACTTCTGACATCAGAAAAGATAAGAAAGGTTCATTCCAGAAATGCACCTAACATTCCCAAATCGTTTATATTTCAAGAAAAAACTTGAGAATTTTATTATTTCAAATTTCGTGTGATATACCTGCAACTGAAAATGTAGATACTTACTTCTTTAACCTTTTCAGACTCTATCTTTGATTATCACCTAGCAGCAAATATTGTAAAGAAAACTGATAAATTTAGCAAGTCTGGGTTTGGCAACAACTCAATTTTTTCATTTCTAATCACGATCCAACTCGTGATCAGATCCAAAAAAGTTTATGTTATCTTTTTCACTAAAAGAACTCTATTTATGTGGGTTAATGTTACGCCTCCAACTCCTTATCTGCCTCCTTCTTCTTCATAAGCGGCAAAAAACCAGATGAGGGGGTTATCAGTTATGTAACCTGGCTCATCATGCTCATTTAAAAAGCGCCGATACATGCTTATCTCCTTGCATTTGCCAAATAACCCAAGGATCTGGCCTTTTTGAGGGTATCGGCGAATTTTGGAAATGTTAAAAAACGTTCTGATAAGAGGTTATGTGAGGTTAAGTATAAATAGTGAACAGGGGAAATATTCAGGATGGAAAAGGGCAAATTAAAATGGGACATAAGATCACTCTCTACTGATGAATATGAAAGATAAGCAATCAGATCAAGTACTCTAAGGACAATTTAAAAAAGTTTATCCTGATCAACACTCAAAATTAAAAAAACATTGGATGTTTGGAACAAGTTTCAATAGCGTTAATGAATGTTTACCTTTCGATTTATGCCTTTTGTATGTGAACAGTGTTTTGAAAAATTTTTTCCTTAATTTTCTTGTGATACAACCCTGCAAATTTTTTCTGTTTTTCGTTTCAATTTCGAATCAGCCAGGTATTAAATTGTGAAAAAATTATCTCAGTACTATTCTTATCATTCATAATCCTCCAATTTGTGAGCACGAGAATAGATAGGAGAATAAGTTAAGATTGTCGCCTGCTCCCAACAATTGAGAAGTTGTTCTTCCATTGTTGTTGCGACAGATAACAAGCGTAAATGAGATTGATACAGGGCCGTGAACGCCAGAATTGAACAAACTAGAACTACAGATAAACAGTGATAACAATTTTTGCGGCTACAGGACTTGAAGTGAAAAAAAAGAGCGAGAAAGATAAAATATACAATAAGATAGAGTGATAAGGTGATACGAAACCAAATGAAAAAGTCGGATCTAACACGTTGAAAGTTCAATAACCTACAAAGGAAAATGTACTAACCAGTGAAATTGAATACCTTAAGAAGCCAACAAAAAATCGAGGATCAGAACTAAATGGTTGAATGAGAATTTTATGATGAACCTCATTGCTAATTGTGTTAGGTAATTAATCAGGTTGTAATAGGAATTGACACGAGATTGTGTAGAGTGTTTGTTGAATCCTACAATTAAAACAGAAATAAGCATAATATGTTTCTGTACCTTTTTTTATATTTATCTAGGTAATTTATAACAGGAGGCAGTTTTGGTCGTAAATATTGTAAAATCAGCTAGGAAAAATTACCGTTAATAGTGTGCCTTTTATGTCTGAGTAAGAAAGAGAATTTTTCCCTGAAACATTTTCGGAGAAAACCGAGCTTGCGCAGAGATAAAACAAGAGCCGACAAAAGAACAGCCTACGTCGATATGATAAATGGTTGCGGTGGAAAATCAGTCGGAAAATTGTTTGTTCTTGACCGAGATATCACACAGAGGCGGTCGCGTGTCTGGGAAAACCGTGGATTTTCTTTCTTCGAAAGTCCAGAAACCACGATTTTTCCGGGCACACCCCTTTTTAAAACTTGGGCCCTGATTTTAGAAGCGTTCAGGATTTTTGTCACGAAACAAACGAACAGAGCCGTAACGATGTATTTGACGCCGGAAAACGTGGAAATCTGCCCTTTTCAAATAGATATCAACGTCCTAAAACCACAATACAATATAAGTTATATCAGAAACGTCAAAAGTTAAGCTGTATCCTTAATGTTTTGAGAGCTACTCATGATCAAACTTTTCGATCCCTATCAAATAATATCTAGCTCTTCAAATATTCGAGTTGATATCGAAATTGACCTTTCAATCTTATGACGATCTTCGCAGATGATTTTCCAAAATCAAAACGAGTTCGTTCACATCAAGTTAGAAGCCAAAATATATACGACTCCTAAAAAAAATTGGACCGTTCGCATGTAAGCAATTCTGCGTATGTTACCAGCACATATTTAACATTGAAGAAGATATCCTATTTCAAAAACCAATTATTATGATCCATTAACTAAATTCTATATGAGCATATGCTATTCTTAGTCAATGATCTTTTCTTGAAAGATTCTAAACACATCATAATATTAAAAATATTTCAAATATCAAATTTTCAAACACCCAGGCCATTCTTATATAATTTGAGGACTCTGAAGATGTAATTTGTCTGTAAATATGGTAAGAAACAATGTCTTACCATGGTGTACATAAACAATGTCAACCAACAGCAGATAAATAAAGTCTAGGGTTGTTGCCTCAGCAAAGAAGAGATTGAGGAAAAATTTATTCAAAAATACGTTTGGAGGCTGCAAAATCTTTGAAAATTGCAATTCTACAGCTAATATTACACAAAATAAAAATTAAAGTAGCCTTAAAAACCTCACTAGCTCGACTTTTCAAAGTTTTTGAAGATCCGTGTATTCTCGTCATTATCTAAGAAAAATACGATTCTATCGAAAGTCAAAATTAGCCTGGATTGTTTTGAAAACATCGTCAACGACCACATCGCTGGCTGTTGTTATTGAACTTGAACAATGCCCGCAAACAAAATTTCGAATCGTGCTCCCATAAGTCAAAAAGATAACTGGAGTAGACACAATAATTGAGCAGATTGATAAAGATTCGGCATTAGTCGGTAAATATTTTGATAGCTGAATTTCTAGATAAGTTCCCAAATGTCGAGACAAATGAGTAACAACTGTTTATGCTTAAAAAAAGATTCCACCAAAAAAATTTGATCAAATGAATTTTCGTAATGTTCATATCAAGAAGAGGGAGAAGAGAAGATAAATATAAATCTTTACTAGCATCGAATAACGTTATAACAAACTTTTATTCAAATACAAAAGAATATATGATTATATAACTGGTACTTCTGATTTTCCATTTCAAGAAAAATTCAGGCAACATAACAATACGAATATATATAAAAGACAATTTAACCTAACAATATACGTTTCAAACTCGAAACTACGTCAAACGTACAATTTTTTATTCCGGAAATAAAAATATGTACAAACAGTTCCATACAGATAACTTAGAACAGTTACTACGAAACAAATAGATCAAAAATTACATGAATAAACATCCACATACATAAATATTTACATCTCTCGTGAAACATACGTAAAAGTTTCATATCTCAGTTCAAGCCTTATCCAAACTAAGTCAAAAAGGATAACAATAAATTAATCATCGTTTCAAGTCTTTGGCACTACTTTATCAGGTCTTCATCTCTCCCCATAAATTTCAATTTCAACGTACAGGATTTGTCAGAGGACGTGGAAAATTGACTTGTTTTTTCTGGATGAAGGAAAGGACATTCTTGAATGGAATCTGCATGTGGTAGTATGCGCAGTATGGTAGAGGGTCCCACATCAAAAAAAGAACTTCCCTCTTGTCCAAAACAGTACCAATTAACCTCGTTACGTTTTCAACAGCTGGTTGCTTGTTTTCAGAAATGAAGATTTTACCCTTGTCATTGACCAAAACTCCTGAATTCTGTCTGCTGAAATGCTTGCAAGTCTTCCAGACTAATCTTGGATGGATCGAAGTGTAACATATATATGGCAGGGAAACTCCAACTCTACTGCTCAATGGTACAAGAACTCCACTTTCCTTATCCATAGCAAACCTGAAGCTTATATGTCCTGTTATGGGTCGTAGCAAGTGGAGTTTGGAGAAGAAATTCGTGAGCCATTGGTTGATTTGTTGGTTCTCCATGGGTACCAAGCCATTGGTGCTCCTATCTAGCTTACAGGTGACGTTGGCTACCATTTGGGACTGCTTAACTGTGGTGCAAGTCAAGAAGTGATCACCTTTGACGTCTTGAACAGCTACCCATGGTCTCTGCTCGCTTATGTCGAAGTTTAGCTTGAGGTCGCTTCTTGCTGGAGGTAGAACCATCTTGCAACGTTCCCTTAAACCTATAGGACCAGCGTTAGACATCACGAAGTTTCCATTTCGAATTGCCCCAGTGTCGTAGAGCTTATAAACGTCCTCTTTGGACGTTATAGAGTGATATACAGGCGTTGGAATGTCGTATTTCTGGCATCTCTTCAAGACTTCTAATGTATCATCGAGTGCCCATACTTCTTTGATGCCTGGACAAAAGCAGGAACAACCTAGGAGTTCTAGGTGAGGTTTAGCAACTGCGTCGTAGTACGCAGAAGTTGAGGAACTCACTGGAATGTAGTACATTGCCTGTTCTTTATCGACGATCTCACAGAGGGCTCTGACATAGTTCTGTTGCTGGTCAGAGGTTGGTTTGGGAACTGTGTAAAACCTAGATACAGCCGTGGAAAACCTGGCCAAGGCAAAGAGACCTTCCACTTCACAAACAACAACTCTAGCACCAGCACAATAAAAATTCCTGGCTAAATGAAGAGCTTGTATGGTGCTCCCACCGCTTATCAGTACCGTTCTCTTCTTCCTGTTGCGTTCGGAGGAGTTGACCCAGATGATATTCAGCAGCATCTTCATGATAGTGATGGGGAATAAAGCTATCTGCCTGAAGACCCACAACCAGAAGTTCACGTACATCTTAGGGATTGCCAGGAGTAACTGCGTCCAAGTCTTAGGCATGCAGACGAACATCAGAGTCTTCAGCAAACGAAACAGGAAGCAGGGGTACCATCCGATCAGTTCAGCAAGAGCTGAAGGAGGCTCCTCAACTTGTTGCCCTTGCAGCACCGGACTTTGACTTCTAGAAACCCTACACTCTGAAGTTATCACGAAGGGTTCTTGAATCACGCTTCCAACAGAAGAAGTCCTCAAGATCCTGCGTTTCCTTAAGGTGTTATCAGGTGAAGTGGACCCAGGGGATAGAGATTGGAGAGACCAAGGGCTGTCTATGCCTGAGGTACTGCTGGAGGCACTACCGGCATGGATGGACTCATTGCTTGGCCACTTTCGCGGCACGTTTTCGTATTTGCAAGCCGGCATCTTAAACACCAAGTACGCGGATGGATTAAAGCACGACGTTCACCGTGACCGGTTTACAGTTCAATAATCTGGTCGGGGGCAGAGCAATGCGTTTTATAAGGTTGCATCCTGTACTCTGCCCTTTACAATCTCGATTCTCGGCGTCCCCAGTCGCTTATCTCTTGAGAACGAGTGGGGATCTTATTCGATTCAAGAGAAGAATTATGTTTCTAAGTTCGCGCGGATGCAAAAGTGCATCTTACTTGTTAAGCAACCATTAAAAAGCTCCTTAAAAAATAAGAATCTCTCTATGATTTCCATTGAATTTGAAAAATCATTAATATAATTCTGTGGTAAAGAATTCCTGTCAGATTTTGTAACGTTGGTTGCCTAACCTGAAATATATTTATAATTGTCATTAAATAACATTATTTTAATCAGCCTAGATGGAAAAGGAACTCAGAATCTATTTCAGCAGCTAGTTCTTTATCTCTTTTCGAGTGTATCATACACTGTGTATGAGTAAATAAGTTCATGAATATTATCGATCTTCAATTTCACGAAAGCGTCGCCACCTAACCGATATAAACCCAAGTAACACATAATGGACACTTCTAGATTTCTATAATCCCACAAAAGTCAATAAAAATTTATACCGTGCCTGCGTCCTAACCTCAAAAACACCAACGTAATTTAATGGAAATTATTGCGGTCAACAATGACTAGTAATTAATTCCATATTCTCAACAATCAATCAATTCCTAAAAATGGCCAGCAGAAACTTCCCAGCTTTAAAAAACGATCGAATCCTAAGGGTTATCAAGGGAGAAAAACCCGACAAACTCCCAGTATGGATTATGAGACAAGCAGGTAGATTCCTGCCTGAATTCAGGGAATTCAGGAAACAACACAGCTTTTTCGAAATATGCCAAACTCCTCAACTAGCTTGCGAAGTCACACTGATGCCTATCAAAAGATTCGACTTAGATGCTGCTATAATCTTCAGCGACATATTAGTAATTCCACAAGCACTAGGTGTAGTTGTCGAAATGAGACCTGAAATTGGTCCAGTCATTCCAAAGCCGTTAACCGTAGACACCATTAAAGATTTGAAAGAAGAAGGTGCAGCAGATCGCTTGAAATACGTAGGTGAAGCTATAGAATTAACCAGGAAAGAACTCTGCGGCAAAGTTCCTTTATTTGGATTTTCCGGGGCACCTTGGACCCTTTTCGGATATATGGTAGAAGGCGGAGGATCCAAAACGATGTCCAAGGCTAAAAAATGGCTGTATAAAAATCCAGAAGAATCTAAAAAAGTTCTTGATATCCTTGCAAACGTCATAATCGAGTACCTAGTAATGCAAGCTGAATACGGAGCTCAAATACTGCAAGTATTCGAGAGTAGCGCAGAATACTTGAACAAACATTTATTCTCCACCTTTGCATTGCCTTATCTCAGAAAGATCTGCGATCAAGTAAAATTAAAGATAAAAGAGAAGAACTTGGACATACCTTTAGTCCTTTTCGCAAAAGGGGCTCACTTTTCACTGGATGATCAGTCGAATTTGGGTTATGATGTTTTGGGAATCGATTGGACTGTCGATCCTAAAGTTGCTCGCTCGCTCACTAAGAATAAGGTGCTTCAAGGAAACTTAGATCCCTGTGCTTTATATGCGCCCAAGGAAGAAATCGCAAGGTTGGTTGCAGAAATGGCTGAGGGTTTTGGCACTTCTAAGTATATCGTTAATTTGGGACATGGCATTTATCCAGATATGGAAGTAGAAAATGTGCAAGCTTTTATTGAGGCTGTACATAATGTTAAATGTTGATACTATCGAATATATTTTTTCAAGTTGATATAAATCTCGTTTCATTTCATTTTTGATAGGATATTGTAAACAAATAGCCTTACCCAAAGTTCTAGATTTTCAAAAAATGAAGGGTTTCACTAGATGTTTTTCTCGCAAACATTTTTGATTAATATACTGTCCTCACACCATCTCACTTTTTTTTTAAGACACAAATAAAATTCGATAACTGATTAATTATTCAGATTATAACAACTATGTACATTTATTCTAACAAGTTGGTTGCTTAGCAACTGTATATTTGTACACCTGACCATTATAAAGAACGTGAATCATCAAATCACATCAGCAACCAAAAATATTTAATTTATTTTAACCTGGAAATTCAATATTCGAATCAAATTTTTATATATTTTCGAAGAACCGATCAGAAAAATTTAAAAATTAATATCTATGTCCAAACCACAGACTAAAAACAGAAAAAGTCAGATCAACACCATAGATTACTTATATAACCAAGCACTTAACTCTATGACATAGGCATAGAGGAGATGTCAATTTTTCTATGGACGATTCCATAGAAAAAGATTCCTTTGTCAAGTCATAGACAATAAGTTGGTAGTATTCTATGATCTAGACCATAGACTACCATAAAATAATGTCTATGATCGAACGGATTACTTATCTGTCAGATTACTCGGAAGGGATGTCGTAGATCAAATGTACCGAATTTCTATGTACTCATCTGATAGGTTGTCATAGATTACCTTCATCTCTATGGGTTAACCTAACCAAAATTCAAAACAAAAACATTTTTAAATTGATCTCTCTTAATTATCGATATTGTCTGTTAATAATGCATTATTCCTTCGAAAACACCTGAGACTCTGAGGGAAGAATTGTTGGAATAGTCATGATCTGTAGGCTACAAAGAAGAAATCTAATAATATATGCTTCATTCTTCGTTTTTGCGTTTATCCTAGTTATTATTTATCAACTGATGGAGCTCAACAAAGTTGGATACACTTCTCCAATTTCTCCAGATTCTTTGATTGCTAAATCTATCATTAGAGGAGTACACGATCGACTCACAATCTTCTACGAAAACAGAAACAATACATTTACATGCATAAGAAGCATGGAAACTATAGAGTTCACTCGTATAAACGACGATTATTGCGATTGTTTGGACGGAACTGATGAACCAGGTACCAATGCTTGTCCTGACGGTATATTCTACTGCAAAAATCAAGCTGGTCCGAAGCAATTCCACAAATCATTTCCATCTAATAGGGTGAACGATGGAATTTGTGATTGTTGTGATGGTTCTGATGAATACAGCATCGACACTAAGTCGTTTCTTGGTATGTCCCATACTTTCTAGCATGATAACTTTTGACAATGTTTTTTTTTAAGGTACAAAGGTGGAGACTCACTGCGCATACCGTTGTTGAAGCTACCAGGAACTTTTACATGAGACTTATAAAATTTGGAGGAATTAGTTGCTCTTCTATTTTCGAAACTGAATTATTGTTGTAATTGAAGTGTTTATTATAAAAAAGTTATGATGTTTTGAATGAGTTTTTTTTCCAACTTTATATTGTTTATGTTTACCTTATTCCACATTTTATGCAAATATACAAATTTTAAGAGCAAAACTGGTTCAAGGCACATCTTCTGATGTGCCTCTATCTTAATTTTATTGCACAGGGTGCTCAGATTTCGATGTTTTAGTACTACATCTTAATTAAGCGAGATAGAAAAAAAGTAATATACATATCATGTTCTCTTTTTCGAGAAACTCAAATTGCTGAAAACTGCAATTCGCTAAGTTGTCTAGTTTCCATGCTACAGGGTGATTTTGAAATTTGGCCAATTATTATAATTTGCTATAACTTCCCCAGTGTTGCTGCTACGCTCTCGCAATAAAAACATTTTTAGTGGAGTTTTTTCAGTACTTTTTACCAGTGCTATCAAAATTTTAGTGCCCCTTCAAATTTCAGAGAAATTAAAAAAAATTAATTTTTTTCAAATGGAAAAGTGCTATGATGATTTTCAATAGACTTATCTTAGACAATTTTCAAAATATATCATTATATACTTCCGAGCTTAAATATCGAAAATTCCGAAAAAACAGTTTTCGATCAACAAATTTTTTTTTAATTTCTCTAAAATTTGAAGAGGCACTGAAATTTCTATAGCACTGGTAGAAAGTACTGAAAAAACTGCACCAAAGATGTTTTATTTCGAGAGCGTAGCGGCAATACTGCGGAAGTTATAACCAATTATAAAAATTGGCCAAATTTCAAAATCACCCTGTAGCATAAAAACTAGACACCTTAGCGATTTGGAGTTTTCAGCAATTTATGTGTCGCGAAAAAAGGGAACTTAACATGAATATTACTTTTTTTTCTATCTCGCTTAATTTAGGAAACGTAGCACTAAAACATCGAAATCTGACCACCCTGTACTATACCCATTATCACGCGAATGTAAACAATAGTGTGAGCCACCTGCCTTGAGCTGATAATGTGATAGCATACTAAGCACAAAAACTCAAGAAATTGAGCTGAACCTAAACAATTCCGAATCAACTTATTCAATCGTGAAATTCGAACATTCAGAACAAGATGATGACTGCGTATTAATTGTTTAAGTACATTTCAAGGAGTAGCAAGCAATGTGCTTAATTTGCCAAAGAAGACTAAGAAGGTCGACGACCATATAATTTTCTTAATCAAATTCAACATCGGAAATCCCTCATTTAATTAGTGTATCTTGATAAATATGTTATTTTTACAATTATTCATCAAAACATCCGATACAGGACAATGAAGATTGCTTCTGTTAAACATTTAACAAAGCAAACGAATTTAATTTACCCGACGAAGCCGTTATCAATGAAACAAAGAAGGGCTTATCTACATAAAAGTAATAATCAAAAACTTATTGATAATTACTCCCTTCTTCCGTACAAACCGCACGATTAGATAAAAAAGGGCGACAACGGTGAAAATATTTACTACCCACATTTAAATCAGTCAGTACGTCTAAATGACCGTTAAACGAAATGACGAAAACCTACGACCTCGTAACCCTTTACTACAAAGGGCATACGCCCCTTAAAAAAGAGGACAACTCCTTTTTCCTATGTCTATACACCATGCTGATGGTTCTCTTCGCAATGGTCGTGATTTTGTTGATGTGCACCTTCTACAATCTAGAACCTACGCAGAATTCTGTTGAAATCCACAAGAAACCTCAGCCTCTCAAGATAATAGATGTTTCAACCTCCCAGCCGACCAAGAAGCCTTCAACAGCGCCACCTGTTGATCCCAACTACTACTATGAAGAGACTGCAGCACCAATTGTCAACTGGGATAAGGTTGTTGATTTTTTTGTTGGTCCAGAGGAAACCAATGAAGATCTTCCTGCGGTGGACAATTCCAAAGCTTCAACAAGTGGTCCACCAACACTAAAAGATGTAACATCACCCTCAAATGAACCTGTAGACAAGAAAGGTTCTAAACAGGACACTTTGGATGGCACCACAGCAAAACCTGAATCTCCAAAAGGAACAACCATATCCACAACTGAGACAAGCTTCAATGAATGGCCTGAAGAGGTCACTCTAACCTACAAAGAAGACCCTAACGGCGATGTAGAGCTGGTTCAAAACTTAACGTTTGTAAACAAGACTTCCCATTTTGAAGTTCCGAAAGATTGCAAGTCGACAAGATGCGGATTAACAGCTTCCAAGATAATGAGTTCCATTGATCTTTCGATCGAACCATGCAGTGATTTTTACAGTTTTGCTTGTGGTGGTGCTTCACGTATTGAACGATCGACATCTGAATTTTTTTCAGAGGAGTGGAGTACCGTTTGGGACTTTACGAAGAAGTTTGAGTGGTTTTACAAGTCTTGTTTGGAGCATCAGATCCATTTCAATTACCGCGATAGAATTCAAAGAACTAAGGAAGTGTTGAATGATATCGGGATGTTTCAATTCGATACAGAAGGGAATAAAATGGATTTTACCGATATCCTTGGAAGTTTGGTGCTTTTAGAAGCAATGCCTTTGTTTAACGTTGATGTCGATGTGAGAAATTCAACGTTTATACTGAAAATGCTGCCTCCTGACATGAAATTAAACAGCAAGTATTGGTCCCCACTCGCAGAAACCAGAAGAAACTGTTTGAGGACCATCCAACCTGACAGCACTCGTCCTTTGGATATAACACTCACATACTACGATTACGAAGATTGTCAAAAAAACCACAAATACTACTTCAAATCCCTTGAAACTGCAACAGAAGAATTAGGAAATTTCGGAAATTTAACAAGATCCCAACGACAAAAATGTATAGAAGACACAACTGAATTCCTTCGAAAAGTTTTATCGCCTATGCTGAACGAAATGCTTCCAGTACCTGACCTGCAAGAAAAAATTGCGAATTTGCAATACATTGAAATGAACGCACAAGATTTGCAAGAACATTTTCCAATCATTGACTGGCATAAATTTCTGAAAAAAATCAGTTTTGACGAAATAAATGCTACATCATCACTGCAGATTTACGACAAACCATATTTCGAAAGCTTATTCAAAAAGTTGTCATCATTTGAAATAACCAAGTTAATCCGTGGCTTCAACGCTATCCTTGCTGAGAAATATTATCAAGAATTGGTACTTCCAACACCTAAACGTTCCAGATCTAAATACTGCAGTAAATTAAGCCGAAAGCTCCTTCCTGATATTTCAAATTATTTATACCGAAACATGAAAACTAATGAAGGTTTTGAGGAACGCAAAAACTACATACAAGCCTTATTTCAAGAATTGAAGCAAGATTACAAAAATATCTTGAAAAATTTGGAGTGGTTAGACGATGCAACTAGAAATTCAATGATCAACAAAATAAATAATTTAAAATTGGAAACTTACCAAAACGATTCAAAGAATGAAGCGATAATCTTGGATAAACTCTACTCCGGATTAAAATTAAAACAGGAGGATTACAGTTTCAACTATATCCAAGCAACGGAATTTAGGAGAAAAACACTTTTTTCACTTCATGGGGAGCCTGTTACATCTGCAAATACTTTCAGGAATTTTGTGGATAATATGGAGACTTACCCTGTGTTTTTCTACGATCATCAGATAACGTTTCTGCCTGATGGTCTCGTATATGAAACTTCTTTGGATCTACCGAAATATATAATAATGGCACGAACTGGTTTTCCATTAGCTAAAGTGATCGGACATGCTTTTGATCCAATTGGAATTAAATTCGGGGTGCAACTGAGTGACGACATGAATTCTCTCTACACCAAATTCGTAAAGGAATCAAGAAAAACTCTTCCGCACCATTTGAATTTCAACAAGCTGGACGTAGTGTTCGGTTTGAATAGCTACATATCTAACGCTGAAAGGATTGCCGAAAACACAGCTATGGCTCTGTTGACTCATTCGATTGATGAAATTCAGCATCAGGCTTTACTACCCTGGGTGTCGTACACTTTCTCCAGGGAAAAAGTGTTTTTCATGACTTTGGTGCAAGAATTTTGCAGTGATATATCCTTGATGGAATTCGTCGTCCAAGCTCATGAAGGTTCAGTGTTGCCCCCTCAATTTCGAGTGCAGAATATCATTCAGAATTCTGAAGCTTTCGACGCGCAATTCAGTTGCCGTCCTCATCCAAAGTTGGTGCAGTTGCAATTCCCCTTCTTGTCTGTTCTCATGAACAAATATAGCGATAAAATCACTTAACATGTGCAATTCCAGCGATAAGAATACGTTAATTTCTGTGAGCTTCTTTAGTAGTAAATGTAATTTTTAATTCAGCTAATTCATTTATCTACATACCTCCTAAATTTGTATTAAAGGCCCATAATATTGATGTTTTGAAATTAAATCATGAAACATTGAGGTTAGGTCATAAATGTTAAATCAAACCACAGAAACTTATTCCCTCTGAGTCGGTGACTGGAATGCACCTATTCCTGTATATATTTCTATGGTTATAACCATAGAAAATAGTTATAGTCATAGAAAATAATATTCTATGACTCTACTTCTATGGTTCTAACACAGAGTAACATGGCTGGAATTCTCTGGTTTCCTGTAGTTACTCTATGATTTGATATTCTCTGGTTTGAATTTCCGCTCATAGAACTGATATATCTCTATTTGTTGATTCTATGAACCTTTTTCTTCGTTGAGATAATTTAGGTTATGAATAAAAACACAAATAATTTCTCAATTCACATCTGGATGTAGGAATGAAGACGAGATGCGAGAATATACGCACTAAATAATTTCCATGAAATCTAGGAGCGAGCCAAATTGATTTTACGACTTTTCTTTATAGGTTGTTTACAAAATTTTCATTTGAATGCCCCACCTTCCGTTACATTCGCACTTAACAATTGTAGAAACAGGTCGATATCGATGAGTTCATCTATTTTGGATTCTCATGAATGCACCCAACACAAGTCTGGCGGAGTTCCAAGTGGGACTTTACAACACGTTAGCATTCACGTTTCTCATCGAGACTTAGAAGTTTTTTCTTCCTGGGGCCCTCTCCAAGATGGATAGAAGGTCTTATTACCGATCTTCCGTGAGAAGCAATAACAGCAGATATTCCTCTAGCAGCGATGTCAACACCAGGACCAAAATCAAGGATTGTTGCAGGAAAACAGTTGCATTTATGTGTTCCCAAGTCGGTGTTATCGGTCTGATCGTTGGTTATACCGTGATTGGGGCCTTGTGTTTCATGAAGATCGAGCTGAAAGGACCTGACACGAACTTTCACAAAGCTGAAGCTCTGAAAAGGAACTGTTCGCAGAAATTGTGGGCTATGGCCAGTTTTCACAATGTTTTCAATAAGACTGCCTTCGTTTACGATTCCAATAGGATTCTGACGGAATACCAGAAGCACTTGGTGGTCCTGATCAAGGACAACTACACCGGACGGCAGTTGAAGAGTTTATGGACGTTCCCAGCAGCTCTGATGTTCTCTCTTAGCGCCATAACAATGATAGGATACGGTGACATAGCTCCAAGAACTGTCTGGGGAAAAGTTTGTACCGTAGTTTATGCCGTTTTTGGGATTCCCTTATACGTTTTGTACTTCCTAAACGTCGGTAAAGGCTTGGCCGGGGTCTTCAAATGGGTCTACGTCTGGTTCGTCAAATGCAGTTCGCCCCAAGAGGATACATACCCTCCTAAAAGGATCCTGGTACCTTCCACAGCATGTTTATGGGTGATCAGTGGCTACGTTATCTTCGGTACCATCATGTTTGCAGAGTGGGAGAAATGGTCCTATTTGGACAGCAGTTATTTCTGTATTACCAGCTTGTGCAAACTTGGTTTTGGCGATTTGGTACCTGGTAACTTGTCCACGAAGACTGGAAGCCAGTTGAGGCTGGTCATGAACTATTTTTACATGTTTTTCGGGCAAGGGTTGATGGCCATGTGTTATCATTTGATGAGCGAGGAGGTTCGGATTAAAGTTAAGGAATTGAGCGAGGATTTTCATCAGTGTCTTAAGGACACGCAGGACAAGTTGAATTCTTGCTTCAGGAGGAAGAAAAAAGTGGAAATGTATTATCAGTGATTAATAAACAGTTTTAGTTTACGACTTCTTGAATTCTAAGACCTTTTCAGACCTCCCTGGTAAGCTTCGAACGTAAATAATCGTAATTGATCTTCGACCTTGGAATCATCTGATAAATCTGACAATTATTTATGTTGAACGTCAGTCTTGAACTAACCTTTCTAATGTGCGTTAAAGTTTCGAAATCCAATTATTATTCCTCATTAATTCTTCTTTCTTCCTTTTTTTTTAATGTGACGATCATTCGATACATCAATCTTAGAATTTCAAGAGTTGCTTGAATCATGTTGGGAAGAAAATTTTTATTCAACGTTATTAATCGTTTTGCTTCAACTAGCCCAAAAAGATTACAAGGAAATTTCGGAGTTGAACAGGTTAGACGATACTTTTCCTTCCAAATATTTCATTTTATCCTTGAATGGTAACAAATTAAAAAACTTCTGCTTGAGAGATTAACCTTGTTCTCAGATTTCATGAATTGTTTGCGTCAATCTTCAATGATATTTATTGTCTGAATTGAGTCGAATTACGAGCAATATACCTTCCAGAAACATGAAGTCGCCTTGGAAAACCCCCTAACTGATACCTTTGGCAGACATCATACGTACCTACGAATCTCCTTGACCGAAAAATGCAATCTACGTTGTAAGTTTAAAATCTCCAAAATTACATCACAATGGATGAAGGTGAACAACTCATTGTCAATTACTAATTTCAAGGTCAATATTGCATGCCAGCAGAAGGAGTCAATCTAACGGAGAAATCAAAATTACTGACAGCTGAAGAGGTTATTTATCTTGCACAGTTGTTTGTTAATCAAGGTGTTACAAAGATAAGGTTAACAGGGGTGAACCAACAACAAGAAAAGATCTAGCCGATATTATTTGTGAGTATGCTGTAATTTCTCTTGGATATGTCTGAAACCTTTTTTTTTTTCACGAAAGACAACCTTAAAAACATCCGAGGTTTGGAAAGTGTAACATTAACAACAAATGGAGTTGTGTTAACAAAGAAGCTAGTAGAATTGCAAAGGGCTGGCTTGGATGGGTTGAACATTAGCTTAGATACTTTGGATGTAAAAAAATATGAAAAAATCACCAGGAGAAAAGGAATGGAAAGAGTATTAATGGGTATTGATTTAGCTCTTCAATTAGGATATAACCCCGTCAAAATAAACTGTGTTGTGATTAAAGGTGAGGTTTAGAAGAAGGAATTTGATGACAGTGCAGAATTATCGATTTTCTGTAGGTTTCAACGATTCCGAAGTGATTGATTTCGTGAAGTTAACAAAAGATAAAAACTTGGATGTGAGGTTCATCGAATATATGCCATTCTCCGGGAACAAATGGGAAGTCGACAAAATGTTGTCATACAAAGACATGCTGTCCAGGATTAAATCAATTTGGCCGGATTTCGTTCCTCTAAAGAATGGACCAAACGATACATCAAAAGTAAGAACAACCGATTTCTTCTATCATACAATTTATCCGCATATTTTCTAGGCTTGGAAGGTTCCAGGTTTCAAAGGTCAGGTGGGTTTCATAACCTCAATGTCGGAGATGTTCTGCGGGACTTGCAACAGGTTGCGGATAACCGCTGACGGGAACTTGAAAGCTTGTCTTTTCGGGAACAAGGAGGTGTCTTTGAGAGATGCTGTTCGGAAAGGGGTTAAGGAGGAGGATTTGGTTAATATGATCGGTTTGGCCGTTAGGAGAAAGGAGAAACATCACGGAGGTGGGTCTCGAAATGATTTTTTCGTCTGAAATATTAATTTCTATTTCGATCAAATTTTTAATTTGCCGATACGAATTTTCAAAATATAGCTTTGCAAGAATGTTGCCACAGCTTCAAAGCACGGTTTAAATATGTTTGCAATTTAGGATTCCCGATTTTTGTTTGTTTTTCGTCGTCTTCTGCATGTACGATACGAAATAAACTATATTTAACTTACCTAACACGTTGATAAGCAGATCAGTTGAGTACTCTTTTCCAGGCATGATGAAACTATCCCAAATGGAGAATCGACCGATGATTCTTATAGGTGGTTAGAAAGATTAAAAAATTCTGTATATTTCTAAATTGTTTCAGGTAATTATGCCGTTAGACAAACTTATCATTCTTCCTTGACTTTCTCAACTGCATCTTCATTTTGTGATGTATTTTCTGCATGTTATGAAATTATTTCCTTCTTTTCTTACATCTGCTTTCTATTTAAGGCATTGTCTCTTCTCTTTCTAATTTTCGAGTTTCTCATTTCATCAGCACAAGTAGAAATGGCTTATCTGCAAGTGCAAAAGTTATATTTCGAAAATTCTGAAATCAATGAATCCATTACCTTTCCATTTGTCATGGGTATTAACTCATCAGCTTTTGGGTGCCCCATACACTTCAAAAATCTCAAATTAACTTTTTTTGAAATTCCAGGTTTCAACAAACTCCTCAAATTCAACCGTTCTTTCAATTTCTCCGGAATAAACCTAAAGAACATGAGAAAAAAAGTTTCGTTCTCTTTATCGTTCGAGAGAACGTACAGCAAGGGAGAAAACCTAACCCATGTCGATGTAGAGGGCAAAGCGAATATGGTGGACGTCTCCGCAAAAGAAGTAACCTCTAGAAGTGCCACAGCAAGGGGCACCGTTTATGTGGGACCTGAAATAACTAGACTAATCAACGAAAACAACATTAAGAAAGGGGATGTGCTAGCAGTGTCCAAATTGGCTGGTATTTTGGCTGCGAAAAAGACTTCCGACTTGATTCCCTTGTGTCATAACATTCCGCTCAACAACGTAGATGTTACGGCTTCTCTGGACCTGGCCAGCAATTCTGTCGTAGTCGAGGCTACGGTGAACTGCGATGGAAAAACTGGAGTCGAGATGGAGGCTCTAACCGCTGTGAGCATATCGGCTTTGACTGTTTATGATATGTGTAAATCCGTAAGTAAATATATATCGATTAAAGATGTCCATTTGGTGAGGAAAAGTGGGGGAGCCAGTGGGGACCATGGGGCCCCCTTACAGATCAAAAGTTACAAGGAGGTTTTGAGAAAGAAGACTGTATTTGTTGGCGGTATATGAGAAGTTTGGAAATTGTTGTTTTCGTTATTTTAATTATGTTCTCGAATAATTGTTGAATGAATTTAGTCATATTCATTTTAATTTTATTTTGTTATATAGTATTGTTATTATTGATTCCTGTATTTCATATGAATTTTATTGTTAGAAATAACTTAGGTGCAGGTGAAAAGATTGTTATTGTTATAAGATTTCATATATAATTTTATATGAATACATATTTTTATAGCATTCTTGTGAAGTTTATTGGGTTTACGATTCTCTCAAATGTTTGAGCACCAAAACTTTTCAACATTCAACCGAATATTCCGATTGCCACCAATTGATTATTCTTCTCAACAATTTTCAACAAATAAATCTTTGAAATTTGAAAAATATGGCGATTCGAAACGTTTCGTCATACTCAAAAATGATCTTTTCGTTTATTAAATAATTTTAAATACACAATTAAATAATCAAACTTAACGTTAAAGTACAAAAAAGCGATTCACCTCATTTGGCCTGAGTAGGCTTCACCTTGGGGGTGGGTACCCTAACGCCCATCTGTCTGCACAACTCGTTCCTTATTGGCTTAATTACTTCGACAGGCTCCTCCCAATTGGTGTCGCCTAGCAACTGCAGAACCTGATCTAAATTATCCGGGTTTATGGTGCTCGCGTCTCCGTTCACCAATAGAGATTCGTACAAACGCGTTGCTGTCGCTCTCCTTATGTAGGAATGGCGGTGGCAAAGCATTATGCTCAACTGTATCAAAGCTTTTTCGCAAACCTCGCTTTTTATCTGGAAAATAAGACAATAACCCTGCATAAAATACAGGCTTCTTGTGCTTAACCTAAATAAACGACAGCCATATTTAAATATTCTGACAGTTCTCCCAATCTTCTGTCAAAATAAAAGAAATGTCATAATGAAGTTGACAAGAAACCAATCGTTTTGACAGCTGAACCAACGTTAATCACAGGATAAATTAAGTCTGTATTTGAGTTTCGATAAGTCTCTGTCATCGTTTTACAAGTTAACTTAGAAATGAACAAACCTGTATGAATTGACAGAGGGTGTTGACACCGTCTATGAGTTTGTAAATGTCCTTGCAACCCGCTACCTCCGCCTGGATAAGTTTCAACGTTTGGGGGGCGAATTCAGAGTCCTTATCTAGCAAAACGCACTCCAAGCAACCAGAATCGAACAGTTTATCCAGAAATTTAAACATCGGAACCGTAATCCTATCATTCTTGTGATAATCCTGGAATATCTGAAGGATCACCCCGCAAATTCTCTTCATTTCTTCGTCTCCCTTTAGTTTCTTCTCTGCATCCAGGAACGTAAAAAGGGAGGATGCGGAATACTTCACCTGAAAGAGAAGGTAGAGTCCAGAAAATGAAACGGACGACTCGTTCACTCACCAGGGTCTCAGTTAGACCTCCGACGCTGCAAATTAGACCTAGCAGGATGTTGTAGGTGAATTCGGGAAACTGCAGAAGCTGAACGAACTTCGGAAAAGTGAAATTTGCAGAGTTCCAGTTGAGATCGTCGCATTCTTCCTTGGGGAAGATTCTGATGAGCTCTTCATGATGGGGAATATGAGGAACTGACTTTTCGCTGTAATATGGAATGATTATCTTGATTTAGAAATATTCTCACATACCTGTTTGGTCGGAACACTCATTTGATTTGAAGAAAGTTCAAAATAAAGTTATATCAGTCTTATTTGCTTACTTGTGTATGAAACTATAAAATACCCTCCCTGCCAGAGCTCTAGTTCTGTCGATTTTCTCCACAGCTTGCTGTCCAATGTTCGACAAAGCTTTAACGACCATCTCGGACTTCAGATATTTGGAATTTCGATCGGTTAAAAACAAAATCAGCGTTTGCATTCCGGTCATGGAAGCTTCCCTCATCCAAGCCCCTATGTCGCCCCTTTTGTCCTGAGTGTAGTCTTTTAGGCCTTCCAGGAACGTATTGAATATGTTGTCGATGAATTTTTCCGGCAGATCTAAAATAAACAAAATAACGATAAAATAACGAATGGAGAGAAAAATTCATTGCACCTTTCTCTAATTCGTCACCCAGGCTGACAACAACGTTGCATAAGGCTCTCACGCAATCTCTTCTAGCCTCTGCCCATTTTAAAGTAGCCGGGGTTATTGTCGAAGCCTCTATTAAAGCCTCGATTATAGATTCTAGGTTGTCTTTCAACATGAATTTCGGCAAATAGCCCAAGGCCAAAGCGTGCCCCATTCTACTTTCCTGCAAGAGAAAGTTTTTTTTGGTACGATAACAAAGTGGTGGAAACATTTTTTTTCCTTCCCCCTACACATTTCATATTGATTTAAAGAAAAAAAAAATCTCGTACCTGTACATTAGTCCCTGAGAGCTGTTTTAAATATTCCTCCACCAACTTTTCCTGTTTAATGACGTTAGAAGGACCTTTGAAGTATTCCTCAAGAAGTATCGGTAAAGCCTTGATGGCTACGCTTCTAATAGCTACGACGTTGTACGGTATACATTGGTTTATCAAGGACAACCAATCGTCTGAAAAAAACAATATAATTCACATTGCAAACACATCATTGAAGATCTCGTACCTACAACAGTTTCTTCGTGAAAAGGTAAACCAGCCAACGAGCATTTTTCGATGAAACCGCAACAAGCCTGCTTCATCAACTCCCCTCCCATACCTCTGAAGTATAATTTCTCATTAAACACCCCAATCAACCCCCTCAACTTCCCCAAAAGTTCATCGTCAATCAAAGTTTCCACTTTTGCTTTCTTCCCCTTTGCTATAATCGAAAGGGCGTGCACAATTTCACCAATCGCTATGACAGCTCCATGTCGACCATTCAAATTAATGCTGTATGCTTGTGCGAACAGACTCGGTAAAACCTTTTTCACCATATGGTCAGGATCCTGACAGTAAAAAAAAGATTGACATAACCTCTTCGAAGACCATCGAAAAAACTCACGTGAACTGTCAAATTGTGCAGAGCCTTCGCTGTCAATTCCCTGATGCCGACATCCCAATGATCCACCTTCTTTTCTACCAGATGATCAATTAAAGACAGGGTATACTCCTCGAACTGAGCGATGTAAGGTGCAATTTGCAGGTAAGCATTGTTCCTAACACTCACAGCAAAGAAATCAGCGCAAGTCAAGATGTTTATTCCGTGGGGAAAGGTGCCTTGTCTACCGACGTTCTCTTGAAAGGCTGCGGACGCCGCCCTCCTGCAGTTTATCTGAAAGACAAGTGACAGGTGACAGGTGAGGTTATGTAAGGTCGAAAGGAAGTATACCTCTCTGTCGAAACAGGTGACTATGAGTAGGGTGCTAGCGATGTCTTTTACGTATGGTTTTAATACTTCGGTGTCGTAAGCTCTTGCGAAAGACCAACAGACGTAGCAAGCGGCGTCTCTGATGTGGGAGCCGACTGAGGAATATCCCCTAGGTTCATCGTAGATTAGGGCTTTCATGACGACCGGTACCACCTCGGGCAAACGTTGGGGTAGCAATAAACCTCTTCTTCCTGACACAAGAACACAGTGAATAATTTATTAGTTGTGTAAATTTTTTTTCATATTTTTTTTGAGTTACAGTTTAACTTTTGTACAATATAATACGCTGTCTTGTAATTGGGATCCTCCTGTTTAGACAATAAACCCTTTTTTTTTTTTAATTACACATGGATATGAGAGTAGTTTGTTCTTCTGGACCAAAAGTTAGATTCCTACGAGTGTTACGAAGATTTATTTGATGAAGATTGCCCTAATCAGAGTCATAGAGCTTTATAATGCTTGTCACAATTGACGTTTTGATCGCCTATTGTTTAACTTTTCTCATTTTCTATTATTATTACAGAATTCTCAAAAAAAAAAAAAAACTAGAGCAGTTATAAGTTTCTCATTAAGAATATCCTCTCACCTAATTCAGCCAACGCTAAGCAACCTCCATGCCAAGCACCATCGCCTTCTCGTGGGCTGAAAAGCTGCAAAACAGAGCCTACAACTTCGTCGGCTAATTCTTTCGGTAATCGTCCAGTGACTCTCCCGATACCCTTCGCTGCGCTCCATCTGGATATGAATCAGATTAAATTTATCCTTAGGAATCCTTTCTACCTTACCTAACTATACCGTCGGGGTTTGCAAGACCTTGGACGAGTTGATCAATAACTTCCTCAACCTCTTCAGGGACTGAAATTTCATCATTGTCATCCTCTTCGTTTTGAATTTTAGAATCGACACTGGAAGTTTTTCCGTCTCCAGCACTCAAATTAGAAGCTAAAGATCGATTTCCTCTCTTATATCTCCAAGAAGCCAGCCTCGGAGCCAGAAATATCAAACCTTAAAAGCTTATTCCAGTTGGGGACATTCAAATTTGTATCGAAAACTCACCAATTCTTTGAACTATTTTAAAAACCAGTTTATTTACGTTACTACCGGTGTTCGTCTTAAATTTGGGACTTATTATCCATTGCAGTAAATCTCTAGCGTAAGGTAACAGATCCTCCCTCTTCCCATGCTTCAGTATTATAGCTATACACTCGAAAATACCGTGTTTTTGAAAAATATTATGAGTATCTTGCAAACCTAACTCCTTCGCCCAGTTTAAAAATGAGGTTAAGTGAATAGATTTCACATCACATCTAAAATTGATCATCGTTTAAACTGTATCAAAATCGACAGTCCTAAAACTCACCTGGAAAGAAATCTAGCTGCTAGAAGAGCTGCCGCATCTCTGCATTTATCGGATACTATGCAATAGGTTTGAATCACAGCCAAAACCCTACCCATCACTGTTTTTTTATCCGAATTATCATCTATCACTCCATCCAATCTGGACATATGAAACGGTATCCTAACTATGATTGACAGCCATAATAATAAAGTGTATCTGGTGGTCCAGTTCTCGCAATCGTTAGGATCTTGAGCTTCCAACATTTGTAGAACCGGTTCGAAATCAGCTACCTAAAAAAGAACGTTGAAGAACCTAGTAGAATAATTCGGGATTTTACTCACTTCGTGAGGTAGCTGGTTTACTATAACTTTGTATCCCCTCACATTTACCAGAACAAACAAGTATTTGAACGTCATATGTTTCAATTCCATACTATTATTACTATCCCGTATGATATTTATGAACTTCTCCAACAGATCTGGAATATGTTTATCTAAAAGATGCGGTTGTTCGCTGTAAAGGCTCAAAATGAAAGCGAATTTCTCGTAGGACCTTTCGCGAAAGGAAAGATCTTCATTGATTGCATTTTTCAGATTATCTATAAGTTTTTCGACTTCTTCTCTTTCGGTGAAGGATTCCAGAGCACAGCCCAGACCGTAAGGCTCGTCTTCTTTATGTATTTCCATTTTTTCAATATCTGCCATGGGGGAAATTCTCGGAAAACTCGTTAGGTAGTTTGGTGTGTTTAGGTATTTGTACGTGAAAAAGTTTATTTTCGTGTGGGTGTTTGACATTTGACGATATTTTGAATTTGAAATGAAAATTTTCTGTAGGAGACTGTAATATTTGATTCTGCTATTAAACAATAGATAGCGCTGTGTATTTACATCGTCGACATCTATGGGTTGAATATTAAAACAACTATAGGGAAGACAAAGGGCACTGTATACAATGGGTATACATCTATTGGTGTAATTCTGTAACTCAATGTTAGTTAAAGGAATTGGATGGCAGAGGGCGCTTTGGTTTGACATTTTCTCATCTGAAAATTAATGCGATATATTTTCGCCAGAAACTGAAATAAATCTGTAAACATAAAACATTTTATTTGGTATATTATATAAAAGAACGTTGTGAATTTAGTACAATTACCCACATAGACTTGATTGCTTCCCTGATGCATGTGAATAAACGAAATCATTTCTAAAATAAATATGCTTTCCGCTGATCCCTCACAGTTGAAGAGCAGCTAATCTATCCTCTATACTTTCTACAATTTCTGCGTCTTTATATATTTTCCTGACTTCTTCTAAAGCCCACTGCGATAACTGAAGATTTTCCTTCTTTTTTTGAGGAGTACTTCTTGGTGCACAAGCTAGGTTAGAAACAGTCTACAAAAAAGCGATCAATTAAAATACACCGTTTACTTCGACAGTACCGATACTAACCATATGGAGACCCAGAAGGGCCCTCAAATTCTTAGGGTTCAACTTAATCGCTTGACAATAATAGGCTCTGGCCAGCTCTAAATTTTCGAAACCCCCTTGAGTATACCTTATGTCAGCTAGTCTTTGGTGCAAAAGATGATTGTGTGGATTGTGCAATATAAGCTCCTCGATACAAAACGCGGCTTTATTGTAATCGTTTTCATTCAAATAAAGCTCGCCCAATTCTTGCCAAGCCTCACCATCTACCATGTATCTAAAACCCAGAACGAGTTTGACAAGATAGAATACAATTTTATCACTCACATTTTAAGATAATCCACAAGCTCCTTGATTGCCTCGGGAATCTTATTTTGTGCCTTCAGCACGGCAACTTTCCTTTTTCTGGCTGCACTGTTGGTGGGATCAACTTTGATTATTTCGTTCAGAATTTTCAATGCTACCTCGTAATTTTCGTTGGCTTCATGGCACATTGCTTCGAGCTTCTTTACTCGAAGACTATCAGGAAATTCTTTGTACAACCTCCCGATACATTTCTGAGCAACATCAACATCGTAATAGTCTAATGCTGCTAAACATACTTGCTCGAGTATTACATGGGCTGAAAAGAGCCTTTATCAGATGATGAATAAAACATGAGAATACGATATACTTTCTTTCCCCAATTTATCGATGTTTTTTCCTAGAGTTTCGTTCCACTTGTCTAATATTTCATGACTTTTTCTCTCGTTGTTTTCTCGCCATAATCTGAGTGTCTCAATATCTTCTGGAATGATTTACTAACATTAGCAAGCAATACATTAGGATATTAACAGTTTAAATACTTGATAAATCGCCCATTATTCCTTTTTCGACAGTTCCAATTATCAAAATTTAATTATAAAATGATATTACGTCCGGCAAGTCCTATTTATCCAATGATTACACGGAATTGAAAATGTCAAAGTGACATTAATTAATGATTAATGACAATTAATCACAGAATATGCTTAGATATTCTGTGAATTAATCCATAGACAAATCCTTCATAGTCATAGAGCTTTATTCGCCTATTGTTCAACTATTCTCATTTTCTATTATTATTGCAGAATATTGAAGCTAATTCAACATATTTTATTCGAAATGCCAATGATATCTGGAAAATTCATTGAACAGAATTTCAAAAATTTCTTGTGAAAATTTTGATTAGGAACATAACCTTCATACATGACACATGACATTGTCAAAAATAAACAAAAAAACCCTACGTCAAATGAAAACTTCATGACCTCCTGAATTTTCAGGATTTAATCAATTTTTTTAACAAATTTTATAGTTTTAGCTATTAAACATGGTTTCCTAGGTGTATAAATTTTTTTTAAATATGTGAAACCATTCGAAGCTACATTATAAACTTCCAAATTTAGTAAGTATTCAGTTGAATGCTCCCATATCATTATGAATGATAACAGATTATGTCCTAGAAACATAATAAAATTGAAATATAAGTGCAGGATTTGCTGAAAGGGCAATTTATGGCTTCAACATCTAATTACTATTGAAATATGAATTTTTGATAGTAAATGTGATTAGGTAATTGATTTTACAGTCCAGATCAATAATCTGATGCTTCATGGTTAGTGCTTTGGTTGGAATTAAATAACATCCATAATGGAATCTAGTCCAGTTTGTCCTGTGTGTACCCTTTATTTGAGGCCTGGCATCACCTTGAAATCTCATTTGAGCACCCATCCCAAGCAGAAAGTGATTGAAGCTCTTGTAAAATTAACAGAAGTCGATCCCCAACCTTCTGAATCAAGTACTGGGCAGGAATTGTGTCAAACAACTCAAAATCCACCCTTTAATTCAATTACAAATGCACCATGGGCTGGAGGAAATGTTCAGGGCTCCTCTCAGGTAAATTTCGATATATTTTCACAAAGAAAAAACGTTGATAACTAATTTTTCCGCAGGTGCCAACACCTTTCCAAGGCAACCATGTTTTCATATACCAACAAAGTATGAGCACCTCGCAGACGAACACCATCAACCCTTTAGCCCAACAATACATTATACCCGCCGTTTTGAATCCGCAAACCATGCCGTACGTGTATCAACAACAGCAGGTAATAATGTCAAGCGGCTCATGCTTACCTCAGATGCGCATCGCTCCTTTCGACCTGAACGGTGCCCCTGACGTAGAACCCCCGACAACTGTGATACAATCGCCTCAGATAAATCAAGAACAGGAAGATTCAGTCGAGAGAGAAGAAAACGCAGAGTTGCAGGAGATGAATAGTCCTTCCGAGGTCTCTGTTAAAGACGACGAGATAGAGGAGGAACATTCGCAAAGTAAAGATTCGGGTGTTGACTCAAAGTTGCAAGAGGTGTGCGACCTTACGTACGAGGAGTCTAAAATTAATGATTCGATTAGGATGGAGGTTGAGGAATCTAGAAATAGCTGGGAGGAATGTTCGGAAGACTTAGACAAAGCATGCCAAACTGCAACCGCTTCTACTTCGACCCAACAAATGGAGAATTTCAACAAAAAAGACTGTTACTATTACGATAACGACACAGAAGGCCCCGTTGACAATTACGAGGGTAACGTCGTTATGGAATCTTCTTACGAGCAACAAGATCCCATCTATACCTCCGCCAGCATCTTACAGTCAACTGAAGACATCGATTTTGAGGTTGACGGTGTTCCAGTTATTATAGGGGAGTTTGCGAATAACTCGGTTATCTCTCAGGTCGATAATTTCGAAAATATGAACGAGGGGAACGTTCTGATGACTATCGGGGAGAACGGGTTGGAGAATAATGTCAAAGAGAACTTCGGTACTGCTCTAGACATCGAGGAAAGCATGTCGAGAGGAAGTACGCAGGTGAACATACAGGCCGATGAAAGGATGCCACCTAGGGGAGAATTGTCCGGTCAAGAGAGTCTCGGGGGCGCCAGCGACATCAACTGGAACAGGCTCCATTATAACGAAGGTAAAATTTTGTTTTAATGTTTGTTTTTCGAACAAAATAAAATTCTTTTCGTTTGCAGTTAGTTCAAGCGCTTCTTACGATCCTTTAGGCAGAGACGGTTGGGAGGATTCGGACGTAGACTGTCCCCCGAACGAGGAAGAAAATGACATACCAGCCGTCGTTGGTTACACCCCACCAATCCTCAACTTCAAGTGTTCGAGCTGCGACGAAGCATTCTCGTGTCTCCAAGAAAGAAAGAAACACATCCAAGAAAAGCACTCGCATCTGGAAGCGAAGCAAGGTCCCAACGTGATAGGTTCCATGATTGGCAAGAAGAAAGTGAAAAAACTCACAATTAAACCGATAAGCGAAACAGAACCAAAGTTCGACACAGTCTTCACCAACAGAATAAAGGTCGAAAAGACCGAATGCAAGACGGAAGTGGAAGAATTGAAACCCGACGATGCAGACTCGAGGACCGTCTGCGATTTGTGTAACACCGTTCAGCTGGATTTGAGAGCGTTGAGGGAGCATCGGATGAATGTGCATAAGATCCCGGATAAGGCTCGGTTGAAGTGTTCCACTTGCGACGAACAGTTCCCCAACGAGTACAAGTTTACGGAGCACTTGAAGATACACCCTTTGGAGTGCAAGATGTGCGGGAAGCTGTTTTACAGGAGGCAGAACATCCAGCTGCACATGAAGCGGCACCTGGGGATCAAGCCGTACAAATGCGATATCTGCGAAAAGGCATTTTTGACCAAGCAGAAGCTGGATGAGCACCGAAATGTTCATACTGGTGAGAAACTCCGTATTTACTGAAATAGACACATCGGAAAAAAAAAATTTGTAAACTGCTCCGCATGAGTTGGGGATATTGACTTAAATTGCAGGAAAATGCAGGGTTACTCACGAGTATGGCTCTATAGAATATTTTTAGGAAAGACACAATTCAATTCAAAAAATTTAATGTTGACCAAAAAACTGGCACCAGGTCCTAAAAAATACTATAATTTAGCCTGTTCAACTAAAAATAAATTCTATAACATTAATAAACTATATATTTCAAACAGAAAGCTAGATCTCACTGAGAAAATGACAGAGGTTACTGCACATTTTTTTGGTAGTATCAACTTTTACAACTTCAACAGGGACTAGATTATACACAAGATTCAGGTTTGAAATTCTAAAGGTGAGCTTGAAGAAAGAAGACGACTTCTCGTATATTTTTTGACGGTTCTAGGACATCAACTTTCGTTTTTCAAATGGGGTGACACATTTTTTATTGCATGAATAGATTCTCCATTGAATTCTGGGTCTTTTTGATTCCAAAAGTTTGAATTTTCCCGAGAAAATTCTCTTTAAATGAGGAAATACCGAATTAAAAAAAATTTCAAAATTGAACTCTGTTGAAATACAGACGACTTCGAGGTTTTTCATTGAAAATTCTCATTTTTTGGAATCCCCGAGAAGAAAGGCTGATGCTTCTTTTCCGATAGCGTGATTTTCAGAATATGATACAGAGGGTTACAAATTCTCTGTCAAAGTTAGAAGTGATGAAACATCAAAAAATGTTTTTTTTCAAATTGGAACCCTATTTTTTCGAAGCATCACCCTTTCTTCTCGGAGATTCCCAAAAATGAGAATTTTTATTGAAAAAACCTCGAAGTTGTCTGTATTTCAACAGAGTTCAATTTTGAGATTTTTTTTCGTATTTTCTCATTTAAAGAGAATTTTCTCGGGGAAATTCAAACTTTTGGAACCAAAAAGACTCAGAATTCAATGGAGAATCTATTTATGCAATAAAAAATGGGTCTTCCGATTTGAAAAACGAACCTTCAAAAAATATACGAGAAGTCGTCTTCTTACTTGAAGCTCACCTTTAGAATTTCAATCCTGAATCTTGTGTCTTTCCTAAAAACATTCTAAAGAGCCATATTCGTGAATAACCCTGTATATACAGTATAAAAACTACAATCTGGTACTTTTATTCAATACAGTTTTGTTCGAATAATCTAAAATATAAGCAATATCAATCAAAATCCCTAACATTCTCAACCTTCCACGATATTCCCCATTTTAATCGTACTCATTCGACCCAGGTCACGCCCCGATCAAATGCAACTTCTGCAACGAGACCTTTCGGAGACACTCGAACCTGATCCAACACCGCAACAGGCACCACATGAAGCACAAGAGGAAGCTCAAGGACTTCGTATGCCACTGCGGAGAATACTTCCACTCCCGAAAAAAACTAGCCTGGCACAAGGAAACCCACGATACGAAGCCGAAAGCCTGCACCAAGTGCAACGAGAAATTCGTGCACATGTCCAGTCTGACCAGGCACATGCGGAAGGCCCACAACGAAAGATTCCTGCCCTCTGAGGAGAGAAGCAACGAGAATGTCGAGTGCCCGATCTGTAAAGGTGAGTAATACTGCAACTATATAGTCTTGTATCTCACTTCAGTTCAAAAAAGTAGAAGTTTGAGTCATAACCTAGAAAAAATGACAGATGACACATGACATTTCGACTGTCGTTTCCAGGGGTGTTTGTAAAGTCTTCGTTGGACGTACACATGCGTACTCACACTGGAGCCAAGCCCTTCTCCTGCCTCATCTGCAACAAAGAGTTCAGCACGAGATGGAATTTGAAGCTTCACAAGTGGACTCACGCTTCGAGGATGTCAAAACCTTTCAAATGCGACCAGTGCAACGGTGCGTTCGTCAGAGAGTCCGATTACATCGCTCATATGAACTCCCACAAGAGCATCAAACCGTACACTTGCAACTATTGCGGGGCCCGGTTTATACGCAAGTACAACTGTCAGAGACACGTTAAAGAGCATGAGAACGTTAAAACTTTCAGTTGTACGATCTGCGGAAAGATGTTTCACCGGTCGTATTATTTGAAGGATCACATGAGGGTGCATAGTGGGGTGAGACCGTACACTTGTCATATATGCGGCAAGACTTCGACCACCAAGTCTAACCATAACAAGCATGTGCAGATACACCATCCTAGGTCTCCGGTAACTACGGAAACTTAAGGATTTTATACCTTTTTTTTTTTCGTTTTACGTATTTTATACATTGAATTATTTTCGTCTGATTCGATTTGTTTTGGGTTTAGATCCTTTTATCTATACTTTAAATCTCAAATTTTTACAATATTGACTGTTTTTTTAACTGTCGATATCAATTTACATCTAATTTTATATATTTATGTACTAAAATTATAATTTTTATGATTGCGTTTAATCTAACCCTTTGGGTATTTTATATTAAATACGTAGACAATTGTTTACTTCGAAATTCGATCTAGATATAGATGAAAATACATTGACTTAGGAAAATTTTCTACATTTCTTTCACATTCTTAATCAATTCACTTCAATGTTTTGTTCACTTTTAATTAGTTTCATTTGTATATACACCGACACCTCGTTTTAATTTAAATGTACATATTATTTAGTGACAGGAGTTTGATTGTTGAACAACTTTTTATATAACGTATCTTAGGGATAAGGTGTATTTTGTTGGATTAGCATGAATGATTTTGTCGTCTGTAAATAATTCCCATTGTATATATTTACAATTTTATTTGTATTCTTAGTTTTATTTATTTCGATTAAAGGAGAATGTGTAGTGTAACACCGATTCTTTTATTTTCGTTTTTGATTAGATCGAAGATTAAGTATTGGATTATGGAATAAAGGATTGAAAAATAAAATGTTTTGGAGAAAAGGACGCTTCTACTTACAATTTCTTTCTTTGCTTAAAATGATATTTAGGTTTTTTTCGTACTGTTTATCGATTTCTTGAGACCATTTATCGACTTTTTCTACAAAAACGGGATCATATCTAATAATCAAATCAAAAAATTTCACAGCTTCAACCTGAAAAATAGATAATTAATAGTTTGAAATAATATATATAATTTTTTTTCTCACTTGAAGAGGCATGGGTTGCTTATCACTTAGGTACAAAAATACAGCATCCATAGTTGTTTCAATATCTTTCTCCAGTAGTTGGATATCAGTTATGAGATAAGCTATATTTTCTAATATCACCAACTGCAATTTGTAGTCTAGAGAATACCTATAACTTGATCCTCTATCCTTCATGTAACTTTTTTTGGAAAAAGAAGACAAAACCGACAGAATTTCTGGCAGCACATCCCTACAATTCATAAAAATAAAAAAAAACATTTATACACAATAAAGCTATATCTCAGACTAAAAGAGAGTTATCAATACTTTATAAAAGTATCCTGTAATAAAAGATCTTTTAATGTTGGACGGATATTTGAGCTGTCAAAATGACTTATTTCTTGTCAACTTAATGAAGTTGACATTTCCTTTATTTTGACAGAAAATGGCTGTTGTTTATTTAGGTTAGGGCCTGTATTTTATCACAGGCCACTTTAAAATGTCAAAATAAGGGAAACTTAATTTAAGTTAGGCGTTTCTTCAACTCTTAAATATAACATTTCCTTACTTAGCCGTCCTATTTCTTATGAAATCCTTCGCAACCCTCCCTAAAACTACCAACAACTGGAAGCTGTAGTTTAATATCACAGGAGAATCAACTTCTTTAAATCTGTCCACTAGCGGCGACCAAATCAAATGTGCGATAGGTAAAAGTTCGTCTTCGTTGTCTCTGATTATTTCAACGCCATTCCTGAGTATCTCCAGCACTTGCAGTTTTCTGTTTACATCTTTAGAGGGCAGGAAATTTAAGCTTCTTTTGAGAATAGCCACAGTTATTTGGATATGTATCGGTGGTTTCGGTTTCTCATAACTATCAACTGGAATTGAATATTTCGAATGAAAAAAATTACGAAAAGTACTTAAATTCACCTTTAGGCTCCAAGTATTCATCCTCCAATTGTTCTTTCCTCCTCTCCACATCCTCTTTATACATCTCTTCGGCTGATTTACCCATAATATCATCCGAAAAATCAGTTATCTCCTCTTGACCCTCCAAACCACCGATCTTAAAATTCTGCAGTTCCTCCTCCCTTTTCTGCTCCTTCGTTTTAAACTCTCGGGAAGGCACTTCGATCTTGAACCATCTCAAGAGGCTCTTCGAGAAAATTCTGAACACCCTCAGGTACGAATCTATTTTATTCTGCTTGAACTTGTCGAAAGACTGGACGAGAACGTCTTGAATGAAATCGGAAAAATGGTCCAATATGGACACGTCCCCATATCTCATGACCATCTCCATGACTTCGAACACCTCTCCTTTATAATCGTGTCTTTTTAGCCCCCTTTCGATGTTGAAGAGAAAGAAATCCATGTTGTCGTTCAGAAGTCCTGTGACATTGGGGTAACCTAAGTCTGAAGCCATGTTTCTCAAGGCGTTAGTTGCAGCGGCTTGGATTAAGTAGTGACTAGACGCTATAAAATTTGAAATTAAAAAAAAAAAATTACATATCCCAAGTACAATTCGAATAGTTCATTGAATAGTTACTTATCAATTATGTTCTTACTTGATCATTTTAGTACCTCACCTGCTCTGATCAAAACTTTATACAGAGAATGAAACAAAAAAGGACGAAATTGTCTTTCTCCTTTAGCGTGAACTGCCATAAATCCTACACCTTCGCACAAAAGTCCAGCTGCTAAAATGTTTCGTCTCAAGGATTTCAAAGACGTGCATTCGTCTTCATCAATTTTTAAAGGTACATTCCAATTGTCCACGTAAATTTGAAGAATTGGCATAACGAGATCCAAAAGGCTATCGTCTGAATCAGGTTTAGCCATTTTTATACCTACGAAATAATTAATTGTCATCTATATCACCCCAAATTACATTTTAAAACGCACCATGTAACAGATGATTTAACAAAAAGAAGGCTTCAACCTTCTCATCCCCAAAAGTTATAATATTAATGAGGTAATCAGATAACACAGGAAAAAGATCCGCTTCGAATAAAACTTGACACAATTCACCAAACTGCTTTCGCACATTCTCCTCTTTCATGAACTTGAAATTCTTCCATAAATCTGCCGCTATCGGCTGATCTCCATCCAAATCTACAAAAGCAGTTTTAACACAAACCGTTGTGAATTTGAACTGAAAGTGTAGTTACCTTCATGCGAAATCACCTCAGCAAATGTTTTTGTATCGATTTCTACCTCGCAAAGGTACAATAAAGTACGTTGGAACTCCTTAAAGGAATCATTGCATTTAATTTTGTTCCCAACTATTTTGACAGTAGCCGACGTCAGTTTTAGAATGTTAATTTGTTCATTGGTATCTGAAGAAGGTATTGAATTAAATAGATTCGTGAGAAATGATGATATTCTCACCTATTCCATTGAAAATTGATGGAATTTTCGAGAAATTCTGGTAGAATCTGTCTGATAATATGTTCGTTATTTGTTGATCTAAAATCGGCAAATCGAACATATTCCTGCAAAGTATCGAAATCTCCTGATTCTCATCATCTGACATAAGTAGCAGTATTTCAACTAGAGGATATGAAGACTGTGGTATATTCCTGTAAGATTTGGCAATTGTTCAAATAGGAAGAAACTGAATAATTCAAAAGGAAAATTAGAATCTTGAGTTATTGGCAATACCAAACACATAAATTTCTCATTAGATTTCTTGCAAATATCCCAAGATGTAAAACTTTTCATGTCACCGAGTATAAAAAAAAAAGGTTCTTACTTATAACAATTCTGGATCAAATAACAGCACATTTCAACCAACTTCAATCTGACCTTGACTGAATGGTGTTGCGTTAAATATTTAAATTTTTCAAATATCGGTGCTAAATGCTTGTCAGACTTTTCAAACCATCTAGACGATCTCTGCATATTCAAGAAATCCTCTTTCTTATTCCTCGATGTCTCCTTTAACTCAGGTTTGGATAAAGAATTGAGTCGACTTAAAACCATTGCTTTTGCATCTTCCAATGAATTGCTCTCCTTTTCATAATTTTTCAACAATATAGACATTATTCTGCCCACAGCATCTATAGCTAACTGAAAGAATAAGGGATATTACCATTGTTGCTTTGAAAAAATATTTTAGAATACCTGCAATACATTCTGACCAACTCTTTCGCCCTCTAAAATGATACTTCCAAGGGATAAAGCTATGCCAGGTAAGAAATAAGCAAAACAGTCTGCTATTGTTTGGTTAATAGTGACATTTGAAAACAATCCTTCAATTTGAAAGTCTGAATGAACCCTAAACAGGGACATAAGGCATTTTAATGCTTCAGCTCTGAAAATATCATATTCAATAAATTTTACAGAGAAAGACAGCACTGAATATCTTACTTCAAATTGCGAGATCTAGACTTGAGAACTTCTGTAACTATATAAATTATTTTACACATTCTCATTGCATTTTCCTTGGTATATAAAAGAAGGCAAAGTTCATCAGTAATTGCCTCAAATAGTAATCGCACAGAATTCAACACCTGCCACATATGTTCCTCACTGGTATCTCTCACTGAAAAACATCAGCGATTTCATTTAATTGTCATAAGCTCATTTATTCCAAGGCTCACGTTCACAAGTTTCCAGTTTATAAATTTCTTGAATGAGACTTCCAAATAAATTAAGAAAAAACAATAATTCATTATGATCCACCTTGTTGTGTTCAAGTGTGATTGATACTATTTTCAATAACTCTATTTTGGTATCTTCATTTATTCTGAAATTAATTTCCAATTAAGAAACTCCCTCTCAATTAATAATGCTGAGTTACTTCTCGTTTTGTCGCACAGTCATAACGTAAATCCCAAGTAATTCAAGTTTTGCAATTTGAACAATATCTGCTGTTTTTGTTTCATCTTTAGTGAGTATTGAATATATTTGTCCTATGTTTTCAGTCTTTTTATTCGAAACAATATCAAAACCAAGCTTTTTCACCATTAATATTTCATCTATGTTTTTCCTGGAGAACATTTTCGCGATATTTTCTCAGTTTTCTCTATTTTCAATTAGAATTTTGAATCAGTTCAACTTTGACAACTTGTTTATTAGATCTACGGTCTACTGGAACATCTGACCTACCAAGTTATTGATGTACAGTACTTTGGACCTACCGTGCTATTGAAATTCTTCGAAATTCGAAAGTTTAATATTTCAGCAGCTGTTACTTGGAATATTATCATGTTACCAGCTTTATAGAATCGTTGGAGTTGAAAATTGAATGAAAATGAAAAGACCTGAGGCCACATAATCAATCCAATGCCGACTAGAGAAGAACAAAGAAACACAGAGTATTCGTTTACCCTTTCCTCCAGAAGACATCTGTCAAAATAATAAGAAAGTTTGTTCTGTTTTTTGAGTGATTATATCGTATTTTATTAACATTAATTGTTAAATATGGATAAAAATACTAGCAACGAAGAGGGTATGATCAGTTTGTATCCTAGACATTCTGAATACTCAACTTTTTTTCTTCCAGAATCTGCTCCCAAAGGTTTCAAACAGTCCAATATTTTGCCATTATGGGGAAACGAGAGAACCATGAATTTAAATCCACTCATACTGACAAACATTCAGAGCAGTTCTTATTTTAAAGGTAGTTGTACAATATCTAGCCTATAAGTCCCCAATTACTTCTCATATCTGTTCCAGTTAATCTATACGAATTGAAGACCTACCACGAAGTTGTAGATGAAATTTATTACAAAGTGACCCACCTAGAACCGTGGGAGAAGGGATCACGACGTACATCCGGACAAACCGGAATGTGCGGTGGTGTCAGAGGGGTAGGTGCCGGAGGTATAGTCTCTACAGCTTACTGTCTACTCTACAAACTCTTCACCTTAAAACTCACCAGGAAGCAACTAAACGGACTTTTAACACACTGTGATTCACCGTATATTCGAGCTCTTGGGTTTATGTACATTAGGTACGCTTTGCCGCCAGCCAGTTTGTTGGAATGGTATGAACCTTACCTGCAAGACGAAGAGGTGCGTAATACCAGGTAGAGTGCATCTATCCTTATTTTTATCTCGTTGAAGGTACGATTTCTGTCTCAACAACGAAATATCCACTTTGTATGTCATATTGGGAGTATTTATAGTTTGATATTTGTTCAGTTAACTTGTAAAATTTGTGTGAGAAGAAATCGTATGCTTTTTTGGCATAATTTGTATTGTGTTTTATTAAATGTAATTGTGAGATGTGAGATTTTTAGGAACTTGATGTAAAGGCAGGAGGGGGCCAAACAATGACCATAGGAGTGATGCTGAGACAGTGGTTGGTGAAACTTGAATGGTTTTCTACTCTATTCCCTAGAATACCTGTTCCTATACAACAAAAGATACAGAAGTTTATAGCAGTAAGTCAATATTTTTCCTTTTTCTTCAATTTAGGAAAATTTTAGGCGGATATAAACAGTGAATAAATCAAATTTTCTTGCGGAAATTGATAAGAAGTAGGAAATATTTGGACATTGCTTTACTTAGTGTTAGTGTTGACAAATGACAATTGACAGTGATGACACTTCAAGAGAATGACAATTGACACTAATGGCAGATACTCATGCATGCCAACACAAAGAAATTGAAAATGCCACCGATCTGAACTGAATTTTACTCATTTTCTTGATTCTTCTTCTAGGAGAACCTTCCACCACAAGTGGTGAACCCAAGGCAGGAACCTGCCAAGCACAACGAGCGACCGCAAAAGGATTGGTGTAGAGAGAGGGATAACGTGAGAGATGACATCAAAAAAGACTTTTTGAGAGACGATAGAAGGGATAGGTCTAGAGACAGATCAAACGAACGTAAATACAGAGACGATAGAAGGTACAAAGATGTCGATTATAAACGGGACAGAGATCGGCACGCAAAGAGGGAGCGTAGTCGGAGCCCTATGAGGTCTCATTCCCACAGCAGCTCGAGCAGAGACTATAAAGATAGGCACCGACACAGGAGATAAACTTTACGCTGGGATTCTTAATGAGTGCTATGTTTCTAAGATGTAAAAATCTCCTCAAGATCTTTTGTTGTTCAATATTGGAGTGTGAGGACTCTGAATACTGTTTGAAGTGTTTATCGTTTCCTTCGAAACGTTTTCGACTTTTTCTTCGGTTCAAATATCTCCCTTATGTTTTTTTCTAACAAGGTTGTAATGAAACTTTTTGAATATACTGTGTTTTATTTCCTTCGTTACGAAAGTACGGCGAATATTCTGACGGGAGCTCCTGATCCTTCCGTCAGCTTCATGGGGGCCACCACTAGCGTGAAAATTTTATCTGAAAACGGAAGACAAAACTAATGGATTTGGAAATTTTTTGGATCGTAACTTAAATTTCAACTTTGAAAGGAAATTAAATGGATAAGTTAGCGAAGTTTCTGGGGAAAAGACGTGGGATCATTTTGAAATTCACCTGGGAAATTTTCTGTAATTTTCGTGTTTTCCAAAATGTACATGTTTCTTCCTAGGAGAATTCTGTGTGCTTCGTACTTTTTGGAAGTTCCGGCATCTCCGCTTGCTGTGTCAATCCCAATACCAATGAATCTCTCGTCTTTGGCAATGAAAGTTGCGGAACTATTGTCTAAACCTAAAAAAAAAATTGCTGTTTTCAAAATGGGTGAGCATATCTGTTTTGCTCGTATTTTATTCCATCTCTTGCAATAATAATGCAATTACATTATACAAGACAAATTTACAGTTATTTGAAAATGTGATAGAAAGCTGGAGCATCATGTAAAAAAAAAAAATTTTTTTCATGGACAACCTGAGATCGATGCTAGACTCTTTCACCTGGAAAATGGAGAACTCCTTCTTCATCAGGCCTTAAGTATTTCTCCTTGTCCGGCCAATATTTGGACCAGCCATACTTGATCATAAGCACCGTGTTATTCGGAATAGGTTCGAAAGTTTGTATCTTTTTTTCCAATAACTTCGTATCTACTACGTAATCTTGACCTTCTGTTTCTACCTCCGAGCTAAAATCCACCATTATAGCTGAAATTCAGACACTAAAGTCGACTTTTGTCATTTTCTGATCAAACGCACCGTTTGCAAAAAATCTATTGATTGGAATATCTGCAACTTTCCAGCCTTCTTTGTAGAAATGGTAGGGTGCGTCCAAGTGAGTTCCTCCATGTTCAGCTGCTTGGAATTCGTTGCCAGCGTACCTAAGAGAATAACCCATTCGCAGTTATGATAATGAAAACTATTCTAGAAATTTTGAACTGATCGCAAAATGTTAAGATGGCTTAATTTGGATTTAAAAAATGTTTTTAACTCACCAATATCCCTTTTGGGATGACGCTACTTTCTTTGTGAAATTGAAATTTGTTGCACCAGGCCAGTAAATAGTTTTTTCGTTGAATTCCCATGTTAAATCGAGAAGTTTTTGTTCGCTTCCCAATGAGATCTTATAAGCCATCATCAACACCATGAAAATAAACTGCATCAGGAATGGAATTATGACGAACTTGATTAAAGTTCCCATGTCTCAGTAGCTGTGGATATACCGGGACTGATTGGGAATGTTTGTTATCTGTTATTATATTGATCCTATGCTCTTTAATCACTTGTACATGCAGATGACTAATGCAATATTTCAAAGCTACAGATATCAACATAGGGTTTAAACTTCAGGTTTAAAAATCGAACTGTATGCATATGCATTGGCGTATCATCTACTAGTTGAATTCACTTTATGAATATTAATCATTCTGACGCGTGGGAGGCAAGATATGCAAGTTTGAAATTTGAATATTTTCATTTTGAAGGAGAAATATTTCAAAATCCGGAAAACTGGAACTATTTTGCCTTTATCAGGTAGAGCGGCCTCGAAAAACAGTATTTCGAATATAAAATGAAAGTATCAGGACTGCACTGGCAACAATATTGGTGACAGTGATCAACTAGGTATTTTTGTGAATCTGCTCGACCGGTTCTAGAACCTCCATGCACAAAAATTACCATAACCCTCATTTTGAACAAAAAAAATTTCAAAATCTTTAAAACTGGAATTATTGTACCTTTATCAGATAGAGCGACCTCGAAAACCACTATTTCCTATGCAAACTCGATTGAATCGGACGTAGGGAACAAATAAAGTTGATTTTTAAATTTTCATTTCCGACCTTTATGTATTGCCTCTGAAATTGCAATGATTTTCTGATTAATTTTTTTGTTATTATTATCATTTATCACAGTATTCGATGAACAGGAAAGGAATTTCAATAAAACACCCCAGGTAAAGATGTTGTCATTTATGAATTGAACATGTTACAATCGTTGCATGTATTCCACAGTATCTCACGCATATATTTCACATAAAACACAAACATATATCAAATTCAACATTCAATATACTCGCAATTACATAACACAACAATAAGACGACATCTGTTCAACGTTGACAAATACAAATTTGAAGATCAACACTAAAATAAACTTAACAATAGAATTAAGCACGACTGCCACAAAGAAGGAACAACACGTTGAGAAAGAGTAAATTAACAACAGATAAAAAGTTAACAGCTTTCAAACAGAACAAAAGATGACTGCTTGGAAGAGTGCTTAGAACGAGCTTAATTAGATAATATGTCTTCTCTGTTTCTATTCTGGAAATGTGGAGGATGTGAGAACATCAATTAAACGACAACAGTAGAAGCGTAATGTTGAAATTCTTCGAATTTCAATGAATTTTTTGCTTCTCCAGTTTTCTCCGCCAAAGATTCGGGTATTAAAGCTTTTACCGTTAAAATTTCAAATTCTAGGATACCAAACTGTAAACCTCGAACTATTCTATCTGGGTCATCTATCCGAGATAAATTATTTTATATTTAAAATGTAGAAATGTTACTTTTCCCAACTTCAAACACCGGTTAGTATCACGAAGGATGTTTTCCTTTTATTGGACATATAATACATTGACTCTGTTCTCGCCTTACAGATATGCCAGAAACAGATACGATTATTTTCCATCTAACGAAATTATTTCAGCCCAAGCCACGAGACCAGGGGCTGTATAAGTATATAATATATATGTTGGAAATATTCCTCCATTTCTTTTATGATAAGGGGTACGTAAGTAAGTAGAAAAGCATCACGGTTAAAATCTGGTCTTCCCGAAGATGTAGTTACCCGGTTCCTGGGGGTTCTCGGACATGAAGAACTGTTTCCAAAGGTGCTCGAACTGCTCGTAGCTCACAGTGGTCTGACCCTGAAAAAAATTAATCATTAGCCTGAAAATTTCAAAATTTTTCATTGCAGTTTTTTGTATTAGAAATGAAGTGTGGATGTCACTGATCGCTTTTCTCTAAACCAATCATCAATCCAATGCATGGAAGTCAAGATATACAAGTTTGAAAATTAAAAATTTTCATTTTGAACTAAAAAAATTTCAAAATCGGAAAAACTGGAACTATTCCACCTTCAGGAGATAGAGCGACCTCAAAAACCAATATTTCGAATATAAAAATGAAAGTCTCAGCCGTAGTTTTCGAGAAAAAAAAATAAAGTTGTTTTTTCATTTTTCATTTTCGAGTTGACTTCCAAGTGCTGTACTGGCAACAATATACGTGACAGGAATCTACTAGATGATTTTTCTGAATCTGCTTGACCGGTTCTAGAACCACCATGCACAAAAATTACCATTACCCTCCTGGATTGCGTCTGAGAATGCAAAATATAGCGTTTTAGGGGGGTCTACCCCTTACGATTTTTTCGGTCAAAATTTCAAAATTTTTTATTGCGTGTTTTTGTATTGGAAATAAAGTGTTGCTGTCACTGATCACTTTTCTGTAAACCAATCATCAGTCCGTCGCATAGAAGTCAAGATATGCAAGTTTGAAATTTGAAAATTTTCATTTTGAACTAAAAAAATTTCAAAATCGGGAAAACTGGAATTATTTTGCCTTTATCAGATAGAGCGACCGCGAAAACCCATATTTCGAATATAAAAATGAAAGTCTCAGCCGTAGTTTTCGAGAAAAAAAATAAAGTTGTTTTTTCATTTTTCATTTTCGAGTTGACTTCAAAGGGCTGTACTGGCAACAATATACGTAACAGTGATCTACTAGGTATTTTTCCTGAATCTGCTCGATTGGTTCTAGAACCTCCATGCACAAGAATTAAAATAACCCTCCTGGATTGCGTCTGAGAATGCAAAATATAGCGTTTTAGGGGGGGTCTACCCCTTACGATTTTTTCGGTCAAAATTTCAAAATTTTTCATTGCGCTTTTTTGCATTAGAAATGAAGTGTTGATGTCTCTGATCACTTTTCTGTAAATCAATCATCAGTCCGTCGCGTAGAAGTCAAGATATGCAAGTTTGAAATTTGAAAATTTTCTTTTTGAACTAAAAAAATTTCAAAATCGGGAAAACTGGTATTATTCTGGCTTTATAACATAGAGCGACCTCGAAAACGAGTATTTCGAATATAAAAATGGAAGTTTCGGTCGTTGTTTTCGCGACAAAAAACTACCATAACTCTCCTGGATTGCGTCTGAGAATGCAAAATATTGCTTTTTAGGAAAGTTCATATTGATACGATATTGCATTGCCTCACAAAATAATGAATCTTTTATTCAAATGGATTAGACATCTTGATCATCTACATAAGAAACTACAGCGCAAAACGCTGACGTTCCAGAATTGGGAAGAATAACCAGTAGTCGCCCGATTATATTGAAAAAAAGTTGGTAAACTCAGCGGCGTACATTCGTTCGCACCATCTTAACCAATTTCGCTAATTCTTTTTCGTTTTGTTTCTTACTATCATGTGAGGGTTCGCTCGGGACAAAAATTCAAGAAAGTCACGCGGAAATTTGAGAAAATTCAAGGATTTCCTGGCGCATCCACCATTTCCTTGAATTTCTACAATAAAATTTTAAATAAAAGATAAGTTACCTGGGACATTTTAGCGAAGGCTTCCCTGCATTCTCCCGCCTCCAATCCGTAGCAGGAGCACACTGAAGTGAACTCATCCACGTCTATGGAGCCGTCACCAGAGGCGTCCTCAAGCTCGAACATAAACCTCATGTACTGCGTTTGCCATTCGAGGGCGTTCTCTGGTCTTTTTGAGTAGTCGTCCCACATGCTGGCCCATTCTTCCACGCTCACCTAGAAAAAAAAGGGTCGAGTTATGTTAGGTAGGATCTTAAGGTCGTTTTACCCACTTGTCCGTCTTTGTTGGAGTCCGCCCTTTGTCTGAGGCCTTCCCATATCTCAATCATGCTTTTGAAGGTCCTTCTGTACTCTTCGGAACCTGGGGCCCAACCTCTCAGCGAACAAACTTTCTGGAAAATATGCACAATTTGTTAATAAAGGTAAAATTGTAAATAAAAAATTACTGGACTCGTAATGAACGAAATATTGGATCAACAGATATAATTTTCCTCGAGAATCTCCCTTGGAACGATTGGGTGTATTTAAGGGATGAAACTCTGGGTCCATTAAAAATTTTAAATTGCGCTTTCGAATTACTGAAGAAACATTAATTCCCGGCACTCTTATAAAGCGAGGACGTACAACCCCAGACGAATTAACGTGCCCTCTCTTAATTTTTGTATTCTCCCGAGACCATTCTCAAGATAAATTCCCTAATTACAATATCGCTCTTAACCGCCAGAATATATTCCCTCAGAATCGTTGGATAAGCTCTTTCTACTTCTTCGACTGAAATAAAAAAGGACCCTTCACTTGGTCTTTGAAATTCGCTGACTCGTCAAGTTGAAAAACTAATATCTTCTACATAAATTCGGGGAGTTGAAAATGGTCGAAGTTTGGGACGCGTCTGCTCGATAATCGATTTAACCCAACAAAACGTTCGGTGACGTCGCCATTTCCTACCCTTTTATAGGGGAAGGAATCGGACAAATAGAAAATACGTACCTCTATAGCGAGTTCGAAGTCTTTTCTGTCGATTGTACCGCTCTGGTTGACGTCTGAAAGCAGAAAAAAGAAGATTCAGGTCCAGATATTGTAGAAGTCATCGTTTTCCTGGCTCCCAAAGGCCATATGACAGGTGGAAATCGAGATTTAGATCAAATACTGACTGACGAAGAAGGAGCTTTTTAAATTTGTAAAAAACGATTACAATTTTCAAGTAACGAAATGTTCACATGAAAAAACATTTAAGAAAACTTCGAAGGCAAGCAAAGAAAATTTTATTATCTGCATGTTTTTCAAATGATCCTTTTTTAATTCCTTCTGAAACGCAAGAAATTCGCAGATTCGTAAATGAAAATTAGCATATTCAAAGTTGACGTTGTAAAATCGAAGATATAATCAGGCATGACCAAGCTTTCTGATCTCCAATTCGGTTTTTTCTTCCCGATTTCTCGCTGATCTCAGCTTCTTTAGCCTGATTGTGACCTCTCCTAACCGATAATCCATAGCATCTCTTTTATCGTCGCTCGTAACACAAAAGAAAGCAACCGTTTATTTTCCACTGAATCTTTTCATGGCTGATTGCCCCCTTCAGATGGAAAGAACCCTCCAACCTCCTGAATAATTCAGATCCAACCTTGCCGATCGCGAGGAGAACAAAAAAAAAATAGTTGGCAGGCGCTCATTATCGTTAATTTCTTTTCAAACATCCATTTTTCCCGGAAAAATCGGTCCCGAACGAGAATATAAATCGATCGAGAGGCTTCAGGCTTTGTCCGATAAGGGACTCATCACCAGAGCCCCAGAGACATCAGGAAACTACTGGATTTATTGATGAAATGGGTTAGTCTCATTTTGGGAGTTGGAACGCACCCCCTGACTGAAATTCTGTGTAGAAAATTATGAGGTTAGGCATGCTAATGATATCAACGAATGAAAATATTCTATGAATGACATTGATCATAGACATTCAATAACATATCTATGACTTTGACATGAAATAGACGCGTTCGAGAAATTAAGCACAGATACAATTTGGCCAACAAGAAGTGGACTGTCCGAAATCGACGGGATTGCCGCATTGCGCTGTATAATAATTTTTCCGACCTCATCTCAGGAGATCACGACATTCCGCAAGTGGAGAATTACCCTCGGCCATAGATCGTGCACGGTTGACGGCTTGAAGCGCCCCAAAAAGGACGCGTCGATAATTCCCCTCCTGTATAATCCCCGAGACAATCTAACCCATCTCGCTAAACTTCCTGAAGGCGCATAGAAACCGAATTGTCTTCTGGTGAGATCCGCCGATAACCCAATCCGCAATCTGTGGTCGGATCTCCGTTAAACTCGCTATAGATCGATGGTCCGTCTGATTTAACGGGAAAAGTTAGGAACTCTTCGTATCAATCTGCGTTCTTTAACGAGACGTTGAGGTCCGGCGGAGGGATGAATAAGAAACGAGTTTCCCAATTCCATTACGAGGCGAGTCCATTCCATTTAAAAGCTCTTCACGTGGTAACGAAATGCGAAAGGTACATATCGATTCGATGGAATTATTTAGTACCCGATCCTGGTGATCAGACACGTTGTTTACAATCGCAGTTGGCCACACTGCAAGTTTGCTAAGTTTGCGACACCGTGGGACCATAGAAACTGTCAGAGAGAAAAGGAAATATCGCAGCTAAGAAGTTATAGAGTTCTGTGGCAGCGATATATGGTTGTCTCCTTGTATCCTCTGTGTCTATGTTGAGAATGTGTCTATGGTGTGGCCAATTGAGAAAATATTTGATACCGTGATACCAAATGAGTTCACAGAACAATATGTTCGTTTAAATCTTCGCTCCAAGAGAACGATCCAAACACGAAAAACCATAAAGCCTTAACTTTTCCGGGTCCGTGCTAACCGAATGCCCGGAAAATGCGACAAAACAACTTCGTAATCGTCAAACTAATATTCATCGACTCTATGAACACGCGTAGTCCAGCTATTGTGGTCCTATAAGGAAGAACTTTGCCAATTTAAAAGTTGTAGCGGATCAGGTGGGTTTTCCCGACGCAACTTGAAATAGAAGCGTTGTTTGAAGAGTTTCCTGGGAAATAATTCAGTATAGAATGAATACAAAACACATCGTATTCATTATATGTAATAAAATTTTTATTAAAGAAGGATTCAACCCCTGTTCGCGTCCCGTATACGAATGTAATTGATGAATTCGCACCTTCATTTCTTATGTACTCCCGGAACATAAATCAAAGTGAATGAGATTTTAAGGGCTCAGACAATGTATCCCTCGCGAAAATGTCGACGCTATAAGGAAATAACATCATCTCGTTATGGCGTCTTTCAGTGTATCACGAGCTATGCTCCAGGCTTCCGTTTTTATTAACCATTAAACGAGCCATTCTCTCCGCATCCTCGTATGTTTTCTTTCTGACGTCGATGCTTAAAATGTCGCTTGAAATCTACGCAGTAATTGGATACTGGCCCCTCCACCATTTTGCAACTGTATTAATAATAATACATTTTCACATCTTTCTTTCAAAGTCGTCGCTCTTCAAAACTAATTCTGAACTCTGGAATGGGAATATCTTTTTCACAACAGCATCACGTCATCTTGCATCTTCGTTTTCTATTTTTTATTATCAATTCCGTTGCAAAATGGTGAAGGAGCCAGTATATTAATTTCCTCATGTTGGACTGATTGGAATATGTGCAATCTCAACAAGTACGTTATAATTCATGTATTAAAAGAGATTTGCACCTATAATTATAAAGGATTAGGCACTAAAAATGTATTTACTGAAAAAAATAGGTCGAACTTTCACATTTAATTTTTTTTTGTATGAAATATGAACGGAAGATATGGGATGACTAGCTTAAAGCGAACAACCCTGTACCAGAAAAACGTTAAAGCCACAACCGGAAGCTGTACGTCATACCGTCGCCCCGAAATTTTGCGCATAATAACTATCAGGTAAGCCAGGCGGATCTCCAAGCTAAATTACGTTTGTTTAGGGGGTTCCGTAGAAAACGCCTTATCACAAGCATGATGGATTGCGGGCTACCCTCCCTTTGTCCACGTAAAACGCGTTTGACGCTTTATCAAACCTTTTTCGAAAGGGAAAGTTTGAGTTGATAAGGTTTACTCTGTCGAAAAAAAACAGTTTGTCTAACTTATCCCGGGGTTAACACTTGGGAATTTCGTTGAGTAGGGGATTTTTAGATCGTCCACTTCCGCAACGTAATTTTCAATTCACTTTACACCCCTGAAATCTTATAGTTTACTTTACAAGTAACAATTTGAAGAAAAAATCTCGACTTTAAATTAGCGCATCCGCCAATATTGAAATATTAAGCAAGTTAACCTTTTCATCTCAACAATCCTTGGTTCCTTGTTACGTTCGCATGTTTAACAAACGTAACAACGTTAATGGTTCAGCGGAACCCTCTTCCAATCGAAATAAAGGCGAATTTCTCCCGATCTCTGGCAACATATGGCCGATGTCCCGAAAGGATAAATCAAACTTAACTCACCGAAGAAGACGTGAAACACGTAGAGAAGCTTCTTCTTCCGAAAATCTGAGATGGGCATATTGTGCAGAGGTCCCTGAAAAAGAAAAAGAGGATTATGAGATTAATTCGGGTGGAAAAATGATTTTTTTGGGGAGTCGACCGTTGCTTTCTATCATATGATGCTAAAAACATGCAAGGGCTCTCTTGGTGATTATTTCTCAAGGCAATAAAGAAGAAATAATGGATTATGAAGCGATTCCACCAAAAACACAGGGTAGAGTGTTTTTTTGGGCTTTTATGAGCATATTCATAGGTATAAGCTTCAACATCATTTCTCCAAGATCTGAATACTTCCGCAAGACAGCAAATCACTCGAATCACGAAGGGAATAATTTATTCCTCAATCCCAGAGACCCTCCCAATCTGAAGATTGGTACTTCACATCTCCCCATGATCTCTTTCTCGAAATTGCATCGTAAACCGGGCCCAGCATCATCTAGTGGCTGGACCTCGGCCAGATCGAGAGATAAGAAGTCCACACTTCCGTGACAGCAAGCCTGAGGCTCTAAGAGATTGGTGTATGCGACGCAGAAGCTCGAAACAGAAAAGTTGATCTTCTTAACTTATCTAACTGTTGGAATCTGAGATGAAATGCGTGAAATATGGGGTAGTTTGAGGATGCTGAAGAGCTGGTTCAGTCCAGGATATTAGGAAGAATATGACATCTGAAGAGATATGACTCTGATAATGAGTTGAATCTGTAGATTTTAGATTTCTCACTCGATATTTTTGTAGAAGCGACATCTATGTATCAACCTATAAACTAATTGTGGAGCTTCAACGTTTCAAATATCGAATTTTTTGAATTGCTTATTCTTCTTCATTCATCCTTTTTTCGAACGAAAACTGATTGTTTTGTCTTACTCAACTATTGCATGAATGGGAAGTGAAAGTTTCAAGACTTGCAGTGTTGAAAGTTATCTCAATGAAAATAGAAATAAATCGTCTTACGAACAACTGGATCATTCCTTTTGTTCTCTTCAATTCTGTACCACCATCCATGATTGAAGGAAAACCAGAAATTAACATCAAGAAAGATTCTTGATGGATACTTAGCACTAGATACATTTTCCACTATATTAATGTGAAATCGAACAGAAAAAAATGTTTCTTCAAATTGACATTCATTGTCAATTTCAAGAAAAATATCATCTAGTGCCAGTGACATAGAAAGTTCTTTTTATACCCTCACGAAAAAATTTTATGCGATGAAATTTGCATGCAAATGAACGCTCAGTAATTGTGATAAAGTGGATCCCATTTTTACATCAATGAAATTACAGAAAAAAGTTTAATTAAAATGTGAAACGGTGCATTTTACGCTCCAGGTTATTATAGGATTTCTGGGAAATGTTTCCCATTTCATTCATTTTAAATTTCCAACTAGTTATCCAGGGGAGAGAAAGATTTTCCGAATTAACTCTTCGTAATACGAGATTAATTTAATGATATATTGAAATTGGAGTTTTTGATAGAGTTTTTACTGAAAGGTTTTCATAATGTGATTTTTTTTCTGTGCATGTTTACGATGAAAATAAAATTCAAACTTTCTTCTCGAAACCATCCGAACAATTTCTCATCAAAACTCGAAGTTTATGTGAAATTAAAAAGCTCTCGGATTCCGAACACGTCCAACGAACAGTTAAAATATTCTGTTCAGTTCTGGGAAAATTTGTTCCCAGGAAATAGACTCTTTTAATGGCTTTTGAAGGCGGTAAAAAATGATATTGAGGATAATTGGAGTAACAGCGCTTGCTTGGATCGATGGGGCCCACTGCGATGGGATATGAAAGCCTCCAACGAAGACTTGGACAGAATTTTCGAAAGTTAGGGAAGGTTTGAAAGATATTACATTCCTCTATTTGATTTTGGAGTCCTTTCGTCATGTCCCAGATGAATCATTCACGTTAGAACGAGTTTCCACAGCTTCTGACCTCCCCTTTCACTATTCATGTCAAAACTAGTTGAAATAAGTTTCACCCAACTCCGACTGGACAGATTCTCAACTTTTCATTGCCTCAGGCAAATAATCCTTCTTATAGGCGCATTCCACTCAGCGAAGAATTTCCATGAAAGCAGATTCGGCCACTGAGTTCATCGGAAAATTCCAAGTACGTAGACCTGACTCGAAAACTTTTTTTTACTGCCAACTTCTGGGATCTCGTGAAAATACGTTCGGAATTCTCCGATATCCAGATATCTGGGGAGTTCGTTTGGATAATTTATGCCTTCAGGAATCCCAGCCGCTATTTTTCTTTTCCATTCCTGTAGTGGAGAATGCGGGGGCGATAACAATATTCTATTTCTCACAAAGGATTCGAATGGTTTGGGATTATCGGAGACTTATGGTCTCGCACGTGAAGAGAATGGGACGGGATTGACAAATTGGGCAGGATGATTCGATTCTGAATGTGCCGTACGGTGCATTTTTTCGATAACAGACGGTTCAATCGAGAAATCTGAATATCTATTCTTCTAAATTGATTTCCATTGCAAGTATGAAGTATACTGATCACAAATCAGTCGAAAAATATCAAATATAACTCAAAATGTTAGAAAATACTGGGAAAGTTTAAAAATGGTGGATGCGCTGAAATGATATCGTGTTTTTCAGAATTAATTTCAATGATTTACGGTTCCACATCCAACTCTTTTGTGTCCATTCAGCCTCTGGATGCTGGAAAAACGTTGAACGTATATCACGACGTGAATACGTAGACGCAGACGTCGCCAAAATCGAGTTTTGTGAAACGATCTCATACATACTCGTTCAGACAATATCTTCAATTCTCCAGATCCAAATCCATCATTGGCGATGCCCAAGAATTAGGACTCGCCTCCAGGACGAATAAATCGTGGGGCGTTAATGAAATATAAATATTCAGCGCATGAGTGCGTTAAGCCCATTTCAGATAACGGTCTACATTCAAATAGACCCCCTCGGCTGCAGGTAAATGGGTTAATAGTCTATGTGAATAAAGGGCCTAGGATCGATACCGAAATCACTCCTTGTGGTGGTGGCCATAACTCACCGCATCAATGAATTAATGGGGGAACCCCTGCCATATGCCAAAGTTGGAGGATAGAGGCTGAAAAATTGCAGGATTTGGAGGCTGCATCCCCGGAAGGTGCCGACGTAGGCAGGTATTAATTGCTGGATCTTAGCTTCCTCGCTGAACACCTGCCGAGGATTTTCTTTCGAATTGATTTTCTGACGAGGAGTTATGGTGGATGCGCCGGGAAAATTTCACCCAAATTGGGTTTTGACAAAGGAATTTCGGATTTGTCAGGTTCCCCTTGACAAAAGATGCAGATTTATAGAATCTCTGTTGCGGAAACACATTTCCTGAAAGACAGTTTATGGAAAACGACATGCTCATCATAAAAATTCCTACCTGCCCTTATTAATCTGAAAATCATTAGGCCAAATCAATTTGCAAGCCAAGAAATCATCCTTATACGCTTCATAATCGATCTAAAGTTTGCCGAATGCAAGTGAAACTGCTTCAATATTCTATCAAGCGAAGAAAAGCTTAGGTGCCTGTAGGTACTTAATTAACTACCGTAAATCATGCAAACCTTATTCGGTTCTATACTAATTAGAACTCTATAACTTCCAGCGTTTTAAACATGCCAGCTAGGTGCTATTTATCAAGAAATATGTGCTTTCTGAGTTCGTGAACGAATGTCAGAAAGCACCCTTCAGTTTGAAATTTACTGAAGATTCAGGTCCATACAATAAATATGAATTCTCCTTGAAGAAATTCTGAAGTTTCGATTCAAAAACGTATTCTTCTACTTGATTTTTTGATAACGTGGTAGATTCTCATTTAATTATATTTTGAAGAAATTGATTTGAACAGAACATCAGTTGATCAAAGGTAACGAAAATCCATGTACGATATGTACTGGATCCTATTTTTTCTGCTGACATCATTTTTGTATTTCCCTAAGACTTCCACTTAGGCAGCATTTTGGTCCAGCCAGGATTTTTGCTGGTCACATTTGTTTCTACTACTTCTTGTAGTCCAGATGTGAATCCATTTACAATCACAAGGTATTCGATATATACCAGCCTGTGATTTTAAAAAATGGTGACAATAAAATAGCATGCTTGAAATGTAATCGTTCTATTGCAAAAAGTTATCTCAAGCTGCAATTCTATATTTCTTGTGACAATTGGCGAAGCTCTAGAACGAAAACAGTCTGCTCTACCTTAAGTCTAAAATGAAAATCTACTAATTGTACCCAAGTGCAGCGATTTTGTACATACCCCACCGAAATATCGGGGCATGACACGTGACATTACGTCACGTAATATGGTCTTTCCATAAAGCAACGTGGAGTCCATTCCACCCTGTATATCGTCACCGAATTCTGTCAATCCTAGAAAAAAGGACAAAAGTTTCATTCTTGTGTCGGGTTTTGGAGGGACCCTGAAAACATTTATGAGAATTTTTCTTCTTGTACCACCAAGAAAAAACAATGAATTTTATCTGCTCCCTCAGTAAATCAACTTCGTTTTATTATTTCCTACATCTACGTAATTCTTTCCACGATAGCTCTTCGAAATACACAGCTCATAGATATATTACCCTCTTTATGGCTTGGTAACAGGATAAAATGCAGAAATCATGAATGAAATTGAAAATTTTATGTTTTATCGTCGTCTAGATCTCAACAAAAACGAGCAGAAATGTTAACTTCACTTGTGCTTAAATGTTTATTACCTCATAACGTTTAATAACCAGTCTCATTTGGTCTCATTGGCTTGAATATACTCAGATGTTACGACGAAGAATTTAACGTATGCATTTGTACATGTCCCGACTCTAAACATACATAATTCGTTTTACCAAAAGTCGTACAGAATTACAGAAATTGAATAAGGAGAATAATTCAAATGTTCCAGCTGAATGGAATTATTCCAAGAGAAGTTTTACATTCGTGTGAAGTCTTTGCTAGAGCAGTTTCATATCAGAGCTTCAATAAAGGCAGTATATAACGTCTTCAACATCAGCTACATTGTGTTTAGACAAGTCTTTTAGGCACCATTCTCCTATTTGCAACAATTTATAGAGTCCGACTGGAAAGCGCCAGGAATATTCAATTAACAGTCTCTGGACCAAGAAACGAGCCATAAACACCCATTCGTGACTCCATTTCCATAATCCAATGTATCGACATTTCGTCGCCGAATCAAGTACGCTTCAGGAGAAGTGTTAGACACGCAAACACCGTCGCTTATTACCATATCAAAGGCTCCAACTCCTGCTGGATTCGTTCTAAAGAACAACAACGCATTGTTCAAGTTATTTAAGATTGAGTCTGGACTCTGATTGATGGTATTCCATTTTCCCATGGTCAGCTCTTCCTACCTTTCTGTCAGGAGACATTTATCTTCTTGAGGAATAAGTAAGAAAGTACGTGTGTGGGGTAGTTAATTTAGAAGGGCTACCAACTGTGTACTCCTACAAGAACGTAAAAAAACTGAAAAGAATTTTTCTTTATTCAGCAATTAAATTACGAACGTATCCACGAATACAGCTGCGGTATCTCTCGAAAAACAGGAGCAAAGGGAAGCGCATACAAGGGAAGAAACGCTGTGAATTATATTTTCCAGGGGTAATGTAAACAACCCCTCGAAACAAGGAAGGAGAAAAATCCGACTTTTCTACTATCTCGTCAAGCATTCGGGGAGTTTCAGGATCAAGGCCCAAGATAAATACCAATAACGGCTCCCTAAGGGTTTCAACATCGGTTACAAATCTTTCCCTTAACACGTTATTAAAAAAAAAAGTTGGGACGGAACCTTGTTTCGTATCTGTTACTGCTCGCGTTTTGAGACATGATTTATAGGGACTGGATTAGAGGTCTGCTACACTCGTTTTTCATCAGTTAAGTCTGATTCTTCCTCACTTAATTGGTTTTTTATTTTTCTCGTATTCCTTTCTATTATACAATATTAGATAATCCTGGGATCGGGAAAGGTTAGAAAAGAGACACTTCTTCATTGCTTTGAGCGACGTTTGTTGCTTCTTCTAACTTCAAACATATACTGATACAGGGTGATATATTCCTTGAGAAAAAACAACTATTACGGTATTGAACAGTTAATACACAGTATTTTCGCTGATCTAACTGAATTTCTATCGTTACAATACGAATGGGGAGAATTACTCTTCACTACAACAACCCACAATCGTTGAAATTCCTCCAAAGACACCATCCATTGTTCTCTATATCTGTCTTAGTCTTGAGTTCAACGACGACATCCTATTCATCACCATCGCATCCACCATCCTTGTGCAAAGTCTGGCTTGCTTGCACGCAATAAATCTGCACAGGTTCTGACACGTTGCCGAATAATCATCGAGTTGGACAAGGCTAAACTAGAGGCCTAACAGCCCTAGACGTCTGTCGAGCTTTAGAATTGAATTATGGCCGCCGTCAATTTATGTACGTAGTTGTTGGAATCCATGCAAATTTGTTTCGTTTTGGCTCGAATGGTACTGTTTGGCGCTTCCACCAGAAATCTAATTACGTGAACTTTCGTTCTAGGGATCGATAGGTCTGTTGTTAGAGCGTTTCGAATAGGATTTGCTCGTTCCTTTTCGAAGTGGCTAGGAATACACTGGCTGGGGTAGTAATTTTGAGTGAAACCAGGAAATTGTAGATCGTGAGATTGCAGAGGAATTAAATGCAAATTGGATGAGATGCAAGAGAACTGGGATATGTAAAACTAGAGCATAAAATACGGGGAATCAGACGGTAAGCCCAGCTACGATATGAAAGGGGCATGACAAGGGAATATTTATTCAAGAGAAAATTTGAAATTCTTGAAGTTGGTCGACCATTGAGTAATTTGTTCCAACACTACTAAAGGAGCCTCATAAAGGTAAATTCTATCCTTTACTTCACCCAGTATTCTAAATTTCGAAAATATTCAAAAAGGGAGCGGTACAATCGTTCGATTTAATCCTCCTTCTTTAATTCCAGCACTCCTAATAGGGGTTTGGCCGAACTCCAAACGAGAAATCGTTAATACTACGAATTGGAAATACTTCTGATTTGGTTGTAGAGATATCTCCAAGTTAGTCGTGCTGATAAAACTGGGGGTTGATTGTACGTGAAATATTATGGAAATTTCGAAATCTTTCAGGATATTGAACTCGAGGGGGAATCTTGAGTTTTTACATAACTGGAACGATTGGAAGTGAAGTAAAACAACTGAAATTCATTGGCAACAAGAGATTTTTGTCGTCAGGTTCACACAAATGTCCTACTGTATTTTCCTTTCTTCATTAAGCGATTAAAATGTTAAATTTCGTATGGCAAATGTGACTTCCTGTGCGAAGTCACTGAAATTATGCATTACAAAAATAAACGGATTTGAAGCAGTTGGGAACTCACCTTCAAACTGGCGTTAGGGAGTATAGCACTTGTGCTCTGAAAAAAAGCAATAAAATTAGCATGAGGGGACTTGGCCAATGAAGAACTTCATACATTATTCATTATTCGCTCGATTCACTCTTGAATTCGTTATATACATGATGACAAGGTATTAGGTCGAAAAAGTATGTTTGAATATTGATGTTGAATATAATAACGCCATTTCATTCGTGGTGTCAGATAAGAAAACGTGAACATGTATGTTATATTCAAATAGAAGATACTGATGACTGTAATTCTTTTTATTGAATTACCCTCATTGCAAATTCAATTCGAACTGTCTGAATACATCACAGAGAACAAAATAAAAGTATGAATATCTTTTAAAATCGTGAACAAGTGAAAAAAACCTGGCATAAAAAATTCGAATGTCTCCGCCTCATAATTCAGAGGGGCGTAACTCATAAAGCTTTGTGTTTTCCTCCCACACTTCCTTAGCATCACGGGCGAATTCAAGGTGAAAAACAACATGAAATTCCTTTTTTCTTGTCGAGATATCAAAATAAGCGCCCCGAAATTCGATCGAAGGTAACCTGAAAAACACGCGTGCGTACTACGTGTTGCCGATCCGCTCGAACTTCGAGGACGGTGCAGATCCTAGCGCTGACAGTCGTAGGTAACTGCATTATCGACCACTGTCGAAATTCCTGTTTAGTGCGAAATTGTAAACACATTCAAGACCGCAGAGAAATTCCTGCTAAAACAGCAATTACCAGGATTGAACTGCAAGATGCCCCAGTGAAATTACTTTCCCATGTAACAATTTATGGTATCATAGAAAATTTGGAGTATAACCTCAAAGTTCCACAGTAAGAGGTAAGGTAAATATTTGTCGTTATACCTTGAAATTCGCTCGATTTAATCAAGTAAATCAAGGATTCAAATTATCCTTGGTTTTTTTTATATGAAACTGACAGGTTTCAACAGTTTTCACCTAAATTTCTTGTTTTAGATTCAAAATGGGTGACGAACCTATAATGGCTACAAACGACGATGCCAGCGAATGTAAAAGGGGCGCTGTGCAGCTTGGTTACTGGCAAGACAGTTATATATCCTCATTTGTTAGACATATCGAGAAGAGAGCCCCTGAAATCAACAGAGGTTACTATGCTCGAGTCAAAGGAATGGAACGGTTTATCCAAAAGTTTCTCAGCAAAGCCGGAAGCCTGGCTCAAATTGTGAACTTTGGGGCTGGCTACGACACCCTTTACTGGCGCTTGAAAGAGGAAGGCATACATATCTCCAACTATGTCGAGATTGATTTCCCCAACGTTACTTCGAATAAATGCTACATGATCAAGAGGAATAAAGAGCTGCTTCAAATTATACACGAACAAGACGGAGAAATTAAGTTCAGCTCAACCGACATGCATTCCGGGAACTACCATTGTCTAGGGGTGGATATTCGAAACTTACCGCTATTGGAAACAAAACTTCAGCAAGCCGAAGTGAATTTTTCTAGCCCCACCTTGTTTCTAGCCGAGTGCGTGTTGGTTTATATCGAGAATGACTGTGTCAATCGTTTGTTGCAGTGGATTTCATCGAGGTTTAAATCGGGACTGTTTGTGAACTATGAAATGTGCAATATTAATGATACTTTTGGTGACGTAATGCTGGGAAATTTAAGAGCCAGGGGCTGCAACCTTGCCGGTATATCTTCGTGCAAGAATCTAGCTTCGCAAAAATCAAGATTTGAGTCTAATGGATGGCATGGTACCAAAGCTTGGGACATGGTCCAGATCTACTACAATCTCTCTGCTTCAGAGAGGCAGCGTATCGAGAAAATTGAATTTTTAGACGAGCAAGAATTGCTGATCCAACTGTTTCAGCATTACTGCATTTGTATAGGTTGGTTAGGTCAGGAGTTTTCCGACGTAAACTTCGAAGAATGTTAATCGTAAAAAGTTGACTTGACTCGGAAGTAGTGAGAAGGACACTTACGCAGGGTTCTTCGCTGTAAATGTTACTTATTCGACAAAATTAACGGTTTTTCTAACCGAACAATGTGATTCTTTGTGATTCCCAAATTCCTATATGTAAAAAAAGATGAATGTATAATAATGTTGGATTAATAAAACGAGTTTCTGTGCAATGTTATAAGATTAAAATCGGTTACAAATAAAGTTTTTCGCAGAGAGAAGTTGTCTCATATCAGAGCCGTTTATTCACTTCAACATATCAGTGTGCGTTTTCTGTAAAAAAAGTTACGAAATTCTTCATTTTAATCTTGAAACATCTCATCTTAAATATAAAGTTGTTATGATTTTTATTTTATTCGTTTCGGGAGAAAATTGTTTTGACGATGTTTTTTCAATTGGTGACCTCTTCTCTACTTCTATTTATTTTTTGAGAAAACTGTGATATTTTTGAAAAGGGATTTTTGTGGAGGCTTGAGAAGTTGCGCTTATATATCGGGATATGTAGCTTGGTAGCTTTATTCTTTCGAATGTTTTATTTGTTTGTGTGATAAGTATTAATGTGAGATTAAGAATATTGAATAAAGTTATTGAATCTCGTCTCGTTTTCATGTTTTCAGAAGACCTTATCAAGATTTGAAGTGAATTAAAATATGGAGAAAAAGAAATATCTCAATAAAATGAGATCCAACTTAAAAAAATTAATTTTGTTTTCGTTATGAACACCAAAATTTTGATGGAGCTTATTTCATTGTCATAATTTTAGCCACTGATTCGATTTCGATTAATATTAGAGGAGGAAAAACAAAATAATAGTAATAAACTTTATCTGCAGACAATATACAATGAAAAATTTTAATTTTACAACAACAAAAAATATTTATATAGCATACAAAATCTGTTATTTGCAAAAAGGGGACGTATGATGGTATTAATGAAGAGGTAGAGATTCAAATAGGCTTGTGAAAGCTTCAAATGATGAAGATGCGAAAGTGAAAACAGATTTTTTTCAGCAGTTCCTGCAATTTTCACCGCACCTTCACGCCTATGAACATTTTATTCGGGAGCGCCGTCCTGGAATAATCGTCCAAAGGCGCCGCGACGGATGTTACGCCCTGCCTGCGGATTTAGGACGGCCTGATGTAACATTAATTCGGAGAGGACGCAAAAGAATGCTGGATGTCGCTTTGCCGCTTGGTTTGGTGTCCGCGGAATGCTTCTCTCCGCAACGAAGTTTAAATTGGGATTTTCTAAGTTGTTTAGGGCTGTTCGTAGTGTAGAATTTGCGTCAGGTCCTTTGAATATATCGCGGACGTGACTACAATGCGTTTATCTGCAGCTGCAACGGCTGGTTTGATACTTTAGTCGTTCACGACAAACGCATTAATTTTTTTATGGAAATCTTTGTCTCGTCCTGATCACGCAGTGCTACATGACCTTTAGAAAGAGGTAGAACTCTCCAAGAATTTTTACACCCTTTCCTGGTAGGGTACCATTACTAGCAAGGTAAGAGGGTTTTTATTGGCGAATGGAGGATATAACCTCCTTGAGTCAGTAAAACCCGTTACCTTGCGTGTATTGTCTTATATTTTATTTGTTTCTCATTTGTAAAAAGGTTAGATAAATTCCAAAAAAATCTCAATAATTTGTCGCAAATGTCGTAAGCTATGAAAGCGTTGCCATGAACATGTCTGTTTATTTTTCTTTACATTTGTTTTGGCGAAAGCGAAAATGAATGTACCAAAAGGGATTATTGAGGCAGCCAGCAGTGCAGCATCAAGTTTATTACCTGCAAAATCAGCTTCAAGGTACGAGCGAGAATACGACGACTTCAAAAAGTGGCAAAACAAAAATAGTGTGATTGTGGTAACTGAAGATGTTTTGTTGGTCTACTTGAATCAACTATCAGCTAGATTCAGCCCTGATACTTTATGGGCAAAATGGTCTATGCTGAAAAGCTGCTTGGAAATGAAAGAAAATGCCCCTGTTCGCAGGCTTGTTTTCTTTAAAAAATTTATTGAAAAATATGACGTTTAGTTGTCATTTGCAGATTTCAAAAGGTAATAGCGTTTCTGAAACGAAAAAATGAGCGTTATACGCCAAAAAAGGCCAAGGTATTAAGTAAAGAAGAGACTGAACAATTTCTTTTACATGCTCCTGATGACCAGTGGTTGCTGGCGAAAATTGTAACAATATATTTTGGATTTTTGGATGTTGTCGATGTGGCGAAATTCTCTCTTTAAACATGAATGATGTAGAAGATATGGAAAAATACGTTATTGTGACATTGCGGCAAACAAAAAATTTAACAACAAGAAGATTCACCATAACCGATGATGGCTGCAGCTTCAAGCCCTGCATGTTATACAGAAAATATGTAAATCTTCGGCCTCCTGGAACAGAAAGCCTAAGATTTTTTTTGACATACCGACATGGAAAGTGCATTTCCCTTAATGCTGGCCAGCACACTATTGGTGGTGTTCCAAAGCAAATAGCGAAATATTTAGGTTCAAAAGATCCAGAGTTAAACACCGGGCCACTCTTTACGCAGAACTGGAGCCACTATGGTTGCGGATTCGGGTGGAGATATTTTAGCACTAAAGCGTGCAGGAGGGTGGAAGAGCACCGAAATTGCGATGAGTTATGTCGATGATTCGGTCAACAAAAAAATCGAAATGTCTAGCAAATTATTCGGTAGTAAGGAGAGTACAAATGTTCTGCAGTCCTCGAGTTCAGCAGTTTCTGAGTCAACAGATGATTCATCATCATCAGTATCAACTCTTTTATCACCAAAAATCTGTGCTACTGGAAATAACAATTGTACCATGATTTTCAACATATATGACGATAAAACAAAATTTTCGAATGTAAATAATACTACTAACTTGTAAAAATTTTGCAAGTTAACTGTCAGTTTTACAAGTTAGTGACTTGATAAAATAAACTTTCTTGATTAATATTGTGTTTTTGGAAACTGACGTTTACAAATGAGAAACAAATAAACGTTTTAATACATCTGTAGATTGAACTTTTTTCTTTGCCAGGTGTGCATTTGCTGTAATTTGAATGGCTTCACTATTATTTCTCAATTGGCATAAACCATTCAACTGATACGCGCTTTCCAGAACGAATTTAATCAAAAAATCCAAGTGGATCCTTCCAAAAACGTCGAAAAACTCTCCTCTGCCAAGATGAAATATTACCCGCAGCTTCATTAAACTATCCAGACGTTCAGAATCACCTTACCCAATCAATTTTCGCAGAAAAACCCCCGGTTCCCTCCGAACTCATCCTGCAATTACCTAATTAAGCCCCGTTCACCCCCCAAGCCTGCCTCCAATCAACCTCCCAGCATCCCAACTGCCTATCGCGAGATTATGCACAACAATAGACAAGTTCTACGGCATATCGAGCCACGCACCCAGATGAATTTCGGGTTGGGGGTCCCATATTAAATTTTGGGGTGAAAGCTTGGGGAAGTTTGGCATCGGAATAAGTTTGGGAGCTGTCTCGTGAGGAGGTGAACACATTCTAACCCTCCAAGCAGTAAGAGCAAGGAAGAAAGGTGAAAAACGTTACAGGTTGTACGCTGAAAAACTGAAACTTCATAACTATGTATGACACTCACCCTGTACGATAACAGGATTGATACTGAGGATGATGAACCATCTGTTGACTCAGAAACTGCTGAACTCGAGGACTACAGAACATTTGTACTCTCCTTACTACCAAATAATTTGCTAGACATTTCGATTTTTTGTTGACCGAATCATCGACATAACTCATCGCAATTTCGGTGCTCTTCCACCCTCCTGCACGCTTTAGTGCTAAAATATCTCCACCCGAATCCGCAACCATAGTGGATCCAGTTCTGCGAAAACAGTGGACGGTGTATAACTCTGAGTCTTTTAAACCTAAATATTTCGCTATTTGCTTTGGGAAGCCACCAATAGTGTGCTGGCCAGCATTAAGGGAAATGCACTTTCCATGTCGGTATGTCAAAAAAAATCTTAGGCTTTCTGTTCCAGGAGGCCGAAGATTTACATATTTTCTGTATAATAAGCAGGGCTTGAAACTGCAGCCATCATCGGTTATGGTGAATCTTCTTGTTGTTAAATTTTTTGTTTGCCGCAATGTCACAATAACGTAAGTTTGGTATCGGAATAAGTTTGGGAGCTGTCTCGTGAGGAGGTGAATACATTCTTACCCTCCAAGCAGTAAGATCAAGGAAGGAAGGTAAAAAACGTTACAGGTTGTACAGGGTGACTCACTTATCTTGGTAACCCCAATTTTCTCGAAAACGTCCGAATATTTTTTGATTCTGTGAATGGCGTTTTGAACAAGTCAATGTCGACTTGAGATGCGCATAAAAATCTGCGGAATAAATAAAGACGTCAGGCGTCGCGGCGCTATCAAAAATTTTTTCTCCAGGGACATACCATTTTTATCATGTCATTCGAAAGATAATCTCATTCTGAACTTTTTTTTTCGAATACAATTTTTGTCCATTTCTAACCGTCAGCGATCTGCAGCCTGTTTTATGTTGATTCTATTTCATTTATTTTTTTCTGTGTTGTGGTAGTTTTCCTTGATTTGGAGACATAGATATGATTTTGTGCCTTGAATTCAAGAAGGCTAGTTTTATAAACAATCTGCCTCTTCAAATATGATTAAATATGGGGATACAGCAAGATGGGGCTCCATGTCACAACGCTGCCATTGTGAAGAGATATTGAGATTAGGAATTCGAAAATGAATGGAACCTTATATTTTGACCAAAGTGACTTATGATGAAATAGGGAGATGATATAACTTGTGTATGAATCATAATGGCTAGATGACTTAGAATTGATTTTGTTTCGTAAAATGACGGAGGTTCTGTAACAAACTATTTTTCTATGATTTTATTCATTAAATATTATATCTTATATCAATAAACATTTCATTTGATAACAAACGAAACATTTCGAATCATATGTTCTATATACCGGCCATTATGATACATAAGTTATATCATTCCCCTATTGCATTATAAGTTACTTCGGTCAAAATATAAGAGTCTACTTGGGCACATGCGTTTCTCATCTTCATTTTCAAATAGTTCAAGTTATTAGACTCAGTTTGGTATACCATATATTTAAGGGGACCCCTCAGAAAGTAATCCACGAGCGTTAGGTCTGGCGATATCTGATGGGTCCATTGGTTTCAATCCAATTATTTTCGAATTCTTGATCTAAATATCTCTTGACATTGGCAGCGTTGTGGCATGAAGCCCCATCTTGCTGTAGCCACATATTTCATCTTATTTGAAGGGACACATTGACTAGAAAACTAGCCTTCTTTAATTCAAATCACAAAATTACATCTCTATGTCTCCAAATAAAGGTATACTACCAGAATACAGAAAAAAATAAATGGAATAGAATCAACATAAAACACGCTTCAGATCGCTAACGGTTAGAAATGGATAAAAATTGTATTGGCAAAAAAAAATTCAGAATGAAATTATCTTTCGAATGACATGATAAAAAAGGTATGTCCCTAGAGAAGAAAATTTTGATAGCGCCGCGACACCTGGCGTCTTTATTTATTCCGCAGATTTTTATGCGCATCTCAAGTCGACATTGACTTGTTCAAAACGCCATTAACAGAAAAAATTTTCGGACGTTTTTGAGAAAATTGGGGTTACCAAGATAAATGAATCAACCTGTACACTGAAAAACTGAAACTTCATAACTATGTATGACACTCACCCTGTACGATAACAGGATTAACCTGACAAACACAAACCTCACTCGAAAACTGATGTAACGATATTGAAAAACGCATTACGGAACCTTTTCACGGAGAGAGCCCGATGTCGCTCAACCGTTGGGAAAAGAGACTGAAAAAACAGTATGAAATATTCATCCTGAAGCGTACTGGACGAGGGTGGGGGGAGGTTAAACCCCCGCGAGTTTCCCAGATGAAATATTCATCGTCTTAAGTATATACGCATAAGTTCTCCCTTCTCGATACTTCGCTGCCTCTGAATTAATTACAATGGCCGGAAATCTTATTTTCAGGGACCCCTGCGAAGGTTTATACCTTTCAGACATAGAGATAGTATACAGGGTGGCCATTTGAAAACGAAACAGACGAGATTACAGACGAGATAAATTTTTTCGATAGAAATGCTCAGACAGGTCGATTTCTGTTTCGAGGGGGACAACTTAAGATGTAGGTTACGGACGCATAGCGCTTCAACCCTTGCTACTACAACCCTCACCCCCAATTTTTGAATAGGGAAGATGGGGTGAGTGGTACCTCATTTGAAAGGTTTTTCACAAAAAAACACTACAAGTGCCATGAAAACACCACCTCATTTTCAAATGCTTAGTCAAGAATATTTCGAGAACTAATGCATAAAATGAAAAAACAATTACTGTGCTGAAATCAGTATAAAAATACCTTTCAAATGAGGTATCACTCACCCCATCTTCCCTATTCAAAAATTGGGGGTAGTAGCAAGGGTTGAAGCGCTGTGCGTCCGTAACCTACATCTTAAGTTGCCCCCCTCGAAACAGAAATCGACCTGTCCGAGCAGTTCCATCGAAAAAATTTATTTCGTCTGTTATCTCGTCTGTTTCGTTTTCAAATGGCCACCCTGTATTTCGAGAACTAATGCATAAAATAAAAAACAATTACTGTGCTGAAATCAGTATAAAAATACCTTTCAAATAAGGTATTACTCACCCCATCTTCCCTATTCAAAAATTGGGGGTGAGGGTTGTAGTAGCAAGGGTTGAAGCGCTATGCGTCCGTAACCTACATCTTAAGTTGTCCCCCTCGAAACAGAAATCGACCTGTCCGAACATTTCTATCGAAAAAATTTATTTCGTCTGTAATCTCGTCTGTTTCGTTTTCAAATGGCCACCCTGTATACTATCTATACAATCTCTATGGTAAGGATAGATATTCTGTGTCAAAGTCAGAAACATCAATTATTCATAGAATTTACTGTGCTCTTCATAGATCTTCGATTAAATGTCTTATTTCTACGCCCATCAATACCACAGGCATATACAGGGTAATTCAAAATAGGTGATCCCGTCTTTAGGATAGCTAGAAAACTGAAAAAAATTGGGTTTTGTTTAGTGAAGATAGAGCGCGTTGAAGAAAAAAAATATACGCATTTTTTACGATTTTGCCGGAACTAATTGCCGTTCACTAATTAATAATACTCGAATAACAAATTTATGATAATAAGAATGAAATCAGAGATGGCCCAAAAATCAAACATTCAGTCTGAAAAAAACATAATATATGTAAAATTCAAATTTGTTTTTCGCTTTTCAATTATTGATCGGTCATTGCGATGACACGGGAACAGCCATCTTCAAGTTTTAAGAAACTTGTCAGCGACAAGAATTTTAAAATCGTTTCGTAATTTTTCATTTAGTTTCGGGCAATTTCTCATCGGGAGAACATCTCGTCGCGCTTACGCGAAGTGCCGTTTGTGTTTTCGAAGAACTGTTGTGCTTTTGTGACTTGGAATTGTGGGACGCCCAAGGACCTTTGGATATTACAGCAAAAACGTGAGTCATTTTTTCAATTTTTACCCTGACAACGATAGTTAGAATTCCGCGTATTTTATATATTTCTTCATTTTCTAATTATTCAGATAATTTTGTGAAATACTCTTACAAATTCTTAGTTTCGTTTTGCTTTTCATTTTAAAATATCGTCCGATACTCCAATTTCAATGACTCATTTATTATTAAGGGTACCATTACGTAGAATCTCTTTGTGTGTTGAGCATCCAAATTGGTGAAACACTTTTTAAGCTTTTGTCATGAACGAAATTTTTGAATTCGACTAATTTCGAAAAGCAGTGCCCATCCTTTTTCGATTTCTTGGGTCTTTTGTTCAGGAGACCGACAAATGTAAGAAAAAAATTCAAAAAATACATTCAAATCCTCTGTTAATTGTATAAATTTTCGATCATGTGAGCATGAATCTCCGAATTACGAAATAGGACAAATCATACATTAAAATGGGTCATTATTGATCCATCTCGTTTACGTTAAACTAAGCTTTTATTATGAGGTCAACGGAAAAAGAAATTCAAAAATCAATATTGCTGTTCAGTTTGTGTCCTACGAATATCGATAATGTACAGGGTGGTCAGATTTCGATGTTTTAGTACTATATCTCCAAAATTGAAAGAGATAGAAAAAAGGATTCTACATGTCATGTTCTGTCACCTGTTCGTTCGAACATCTCTGCCGTCGCCGTGGATTAGTCCTAGACGTTTCGCCAGTTTCGAGTGTCTGGCATCTTCAGGAGTTATATTTCAGGATATATACTGCAGGTCGCTGCGGTTTCCAGTTTTCGTGCTACAGGGTGATTTTGGAATTCGGCCAATTATTACACTTGGCTATAACTCCTGGAGCGCTAGCGAAATGCAGCTTCAAATTTTAGAGCAATTAAATTTTTTTTTTTCAAATGGAAACCATAATGTGCTGTGACATTTTTCAATAGACTTCAATAGTCACAATACTAAGGAAGTTATAGCGGATTAAATTAATTATCCAATTCCAAAATCACCCTGTAGCACAGTAACTGGAAACCGTAGTGACTTGCGGTATTCAGCAATTAAGGTTTCTAGAAAAAAAAGAGCTTGCTTGTTTTATCTCTTTCAATTGAGGACATGTACTAAATAAATGAAATCTGACCACCCTGTACTTGTCTCATTGTTAATCCCGTGATTTATGAAGTCGTTTTGTCCATTTCCACCAGAAAGTGTCTCTTCTGAGAGTGCTGATCTCAAATTGGAAGTACAAAATTTGTTCACTTATTTTCACCTCATGCTCAATCCACATGTCCTTCTAACGATAAGTTACTAACAGATATGAATCTTTTTCAGTTATCTGCGTTTCGCTGAGACAGCAGGTATTCTTCACAGCAGGTGGACTTGACGTGCTGATAAAACAAAGAAGTGTGTAGTGTTCAGTGAATGACGTTTCTTCTCAATCAGATCGAACGCTAGAGTCGCGATACGCGAAATCATAAATCTGTTAATCTTTAGACCGCGAAATCATAAATCTGTTAATCTTTAGACCGCGGAATCGTAATATTCAAACTGTGTTTCGGTTTCAAACACAATCCGTAAATCTGTAGACCGCGGAATCGTAAGATTCAAACTGTGTTTTGGTTTCGAACACAATCCGTTAGCCATAACGCACACGACCGACAATCGGTGAGCTACAATTTTGTCGGTCGAAATGCAGAACACGTATGTGAATGCACCAACGCACACGAACTACTTTTAGTCGTACCTACAAAACTGTCGGAGCGCGCTACATTTGGTTCTATTCGTAGACTGTCGTCCGTGTGCGTTAACCTCCTACAAAATAGTCGTTCACCGACAATCGTTCGTGTGCGTTAGACCTAAATCTGTAGACCGCAGAATCGTAAGATTCAAACTGTGTTTTGGTTTCGAACACAATCCGTAAATCTGTAGACCGCGGAATCGTGAGATTCAATTTGTGTTTTGGTTTCAAACACAATCCGTAAATCTGTAGACCGCGGAATCGTAAGATTCAAACTGTGTTTTGGTTTCAAACACAATCCGTAAATCTGTAGACCGCGGAATCGTAAGATTCAAACTGTGTTTTGGTTTCAAACACAATCCGTTAATCTGTAGACCGCGGAATCGTAAGATTCAAACTGTGTTTTGGTTTCAAACACAATCCGTTAATCTGTAGACCGCGGAATCGTAAGATTCAAACTGTGTTTTGGTTTCAAACACAATCCGTAAATCTGTAGACCGCGGAATCGTAAGATTCAAACTGTGTTTTGGTTTCAAACACAATCCGTTAATCTGTAGACCGCGGAATCGTAAGATTCAAACTGTGTTTTGGTTTCAAACACAATCCGTAAATCTGTAGACCGCGGAATCGTAAGATTCAAACTGTGTTTTGGTTTCAAACACAATCCGTAAATCTGTAGACCGCGGAATCGTAAGATTCAAGCTGTGTTTTGGTTTCAAACACAATCCGTAAATCTGTAGACCGCGGAATCGTAAGATTCAAACTGTGTTTTGGTTTCAAACACAATCCGTATATCTGTAGACCGCGGAATCGTAAGATTCAAGCTGTGTTTTGGTTTCAAACACAATCCGTAAATCTGTAGACCGCGGAATCGTAAGATTCAAACTGTGTTTTGGTTTCAAACACAATCCGTAAATCTGTAGACCGCGGAATCGTAAGATTCAAACTGTGTTTTGGTTTCAAACACAATCCGAAAATCTGTAGACCGCGGAATCGTAAGATTCAAACTGTGTTTTGGTTTCAAACACAATCCGTTAATCTGTAGACCGCGGAATCGTAAGATTCAAACTGTGTTTTGGTTTCATACACAATCCGTTAATCTGTAGACCGCGGAATCGTAAGATTCAAACTGTGTTTTGGTTCAAACACAATCCGATATCTAGAATAAAAGTAGTAACCGTTTCTTCGAAATATATGGACAATTCGGTCAAACTCTAGCGTTCGACTGTGGCCCAACGTTTCGGACTAAGTGCGCGTATACGATCGGGCCAGTGCGTGTATCGAGTGCGGGAGTGTGGTGGACAATGGACAATCAACAACTGAATTGCTAATGAAAAAATCTTACCTCAGACCTCCTGAGTAGGTTTTAAACCCTGAGGGGCCGAATGGCTATAAATCACTCAGATTTCTTTCTTGCATTCAGTTGTAGAACGCTTTGAGGTTCTGCTTAAGCCTTAGACTATACATTATGTCCAAGGCTTAAGCGGTATAAAAGGGTGGTCGACGATAGCTTCGAAGGCACACTAGAGCACTCTTACGAGGGTCCTGTACCAGCCAAAATTGCGGTGTCCGTAAGCCCTATCTGAAAAGTAGGCTGTCATCGCATGGCTAGGTATATTTGTGTTAGTAAAAGAAATCGTTGCATGTAAAGGCTACAAAGAACCGCCTGGTTGACCTCCCCCATAGGACTGAGCTATGAGTCATAGAAACCATTTGACAGATTCTATGCTGTCCTATGGTAGCTTTGATGAGCTTGGTGAACCCCGGGGTCAAGGGGTAGCGATACCCGGCACAATACCTCCATGGCCTCTCCGATGAAAATATGTTCCATTTCAAAACTGATAACTTTCATAAACTTGAACTGTATTTTCATCGAGGGTCATAAGGTGGAATGGAAAGTTGTGCACCATAAATGTTGGTTGATTACTTTTTAGGTCAAATCAATACTCGAGAATTTCTCATAAATTGTCTCGCTCTTTTGTTGTCAGGGCACGATGGACAAACATCAAATCACTTCTTTTTCATTGGTGTTCTGTTCTGTGCTTGAAGCACAGAATATCTATCTTTACCGTGAGAATAGATCATGCTTTCAGAGGACTGTTTTATTGCCAGCCAGCCTAACACGTACAAGAAATATTCGCGTGGAGAAAAGTTATGTTTGAAGAACACATCTTTGTGTATAGGGATGTTGACGGGTATGGACCCCTTTAGGACGCCGTAAATATCCTACTGACATTAATGAGACAACAGGATTTCCAAGTGGAAATAGAGGGATGGATAAAAATGGCAGGGAAATTCTCCAAAAATGGAAGATAGGTAAGAGAAAATATGTTTTTGTACAACTGCCATTAAAGTGACACTTTTAATGACAGCAAACAATGTTAAAATTGATTGTTTACGTGGAAGCGTGTTAAAAATATTTTTAACATTAGTGTTAAAATTATTTTCAGCACTCCATTTTCTTATGATGAAATCAGATGAGAAAAATTCAGCAATCGCAAGTTTTTATTATCAATATTTAACAGTCATTACTTAGAACATTAATATTAATCGTAAAACTAGAACAATTACTGACTGTGACGTTAGGGAGCTTCGCAACACATCATTACTTATTATAGAAACCGGAAGTACAATATTGGATGATGATGATCCAAAATCTGTTGATGTTGGGAGTGCTTTTTTCAGCAATGACATTCCTATATGCAATGGAATGATCAACATAGCCGTCGTAGACTTCCATCCACCATGTTTTGTTATATCCGTAATATTTGCTCCTGATTCTGCTAGCAATGAAGCAGAGGATCTTCGAAAACAGTGTCCTGTATATTGCTTTGGTTCTGGCAATTTGAGGAATTCGGAAACAATCGATGGAATTTTCCCACATGTATCAATACCAGCTGGATTGGCAGTGCGTTTATTATTCATGTATTTAAGGAAAAAACGACGATGTTTGATGACAGAAGGGCGCAGTGCAAAGTACTTATGAAAAAAGTCTACATACTTACCAATAATACTGAAAGAACGACTGACTTTCGTTTTTGTATTTGGAAGTTGCACAACCAATGATTTATTCGTTATTTCGATGTCTTCCACTGGATAAATTACACAATTCTTCACGTCAACATGCTCCAAATAATCCGAAAATTTGCAACCTTAACCATCAAGTATTTCTCATCTGGTGCCTCCTTTATAAACTTTTCAACCTGTTCACGAGTGAGAATTTCTGAAGTTCCCTTCTATATTTTTAAATTTACACCAGGCCAGTTCATTGTTGGTTAAGCTTCTTTGGGAGTAAATGTGTTCAATAGTTCAAACAATTTCCATCCCATTCCTGAAATTCTTCAGCATCATGCAAGCTCTAGAAGAGGTTGAACTCAATCTAAGTGGTTTCAAAGAATCATTGCAACACCCTGCTGTGGTAGTGTTAACAAATAACCCAAAAGTAGGCGTTTTAATACGTCTAACGATGAAACTTTTCACATACCCTCGTAAACACGAAACAGCAAACATCTATGTAGTTTCAACAATACGAATACCTCTTGGGAACAACGTTCAGGATATGTCATAATTTATTTACGAAACAATCAGCACCTGCGTGTGTCACACAACAGGGCACCGAGATCATAGTAGTCGTTGCGAAAGGGAGATAAAATTAATTCGATTATATTTACGAGGATAATCAACTAACAGATGCTTTTGTGCCCGCTGGAATGGAGCCAGGATGTTATTTTATCCAGGATTAAATCATTTCCACCCAAAGCTGTTATATTTTGGCCTAGGAATCCATTTCCCAATGTGGGACAATGCAGGGAAATTGAACAGCAGAACGCAGACCTTTTAATTGGACCATCTATTGAACCATCTATATAGAAGGGTACATCTCTATGGAAGAGTGTAACAACTAACCCAACGAGGATAACATTCTTAGGAACCTTACCCAAAACCAGAGTAAGGCCAGCTTACACTAGACATTAATATACCATGTGTTCAGCTGCTCCTACTTTTTACGAGCTCCAAGTCCAGCAAGTCTCACCCTTGATGATCCTTAACTATAACTACAACATCAGGCAGATGAGAAACATGAAGAGAAAGCTTCTTTTACCAATCGTTTGAATATAGCAGATCTTATAGAGATTTAAACATTCATCGTAGGTTCTAGGAATGTTAAGGAATGAAAGTAGAAGAGCCTAGGAGAAGACCTGATCTTATTTAACAACCTCCTAGTGAACTCATACTTGTACCTTCATCAAATAGCACATTTACATACGAAAAAAACATCTTATCGTCCAGAATCAGTCCTGGATTCAGATATGGCGAGAATAACGTTGAACAATGAGGTGTCCCAACGGTGGATCTTGGCCGCAAGAACTGGAACTTTCGCAATTATTAATAATTGCTCGACTCAAACAACGTCAACTGTAGAAGTAAGAACGACCGAAGGAGACTAACTCGTAATGCAGTTCGAGTTTAGGAACTCTGCGAAGTTTGAAGTGTATAATAAGGTGTAATAAATTTTAGGAGAAGTTCTAAGACTGAATACAGCTGCTGGAGGGACATCGTGTTTAATTTTTTAGGAGGATCCATTGTCACTTCTGTTGTGTCTAATCGGGGAAACAGAATTGAAGGTGACTTTCACTCAGTTTATTATGATTTGATGTCGAATCTCATTATAAAAGGACTGAGGCAATTTCCAGTTCTTGGAAGTTGGAGAGGATATTTCTTTAAACACTGGCTTATTATTATACTTTCAATAATAAAAAGCTGGAAGGAAGAAAGCTTTCTCCAAGGGTTGTTATTCTTTACTGCTGTGTTAAATACTTCAAAGCGTTGATGAAGAATTTACGTCCAAAAAAAAAGATTTGAATTCAATTTCGAAATTACTCCTTCGAAAAGTCAAACCTATGCTCGGTAATAAAAAAATCACAATACATCATTTTTTCAAGAAAGTTGGAGAAAACTGTTCTGTTTCCAAACTCTTTTCTATTTAGAACTAATTGTGAATCAGGAAATGATCGATAGTGAGCTGAAATAACTCCAACAACCAGGCTCCAAATTAGTCAATATAGATAGCCTGGAAAAAGGAGTCGATAAGTTACGTGGCGAAATTGGACTTCCATTATAACAAAACACCTGAAATGCCAGGGTTCGAATAAACTCCCCCCTTATCGCGAAATAACATCCCCTAGGGTTTGGAGTTGGAGTTATGAAGCTGGGATAGAATCGATGCTCCTCTAAACCTTCATTTTTTTTACCAAGCGTCGTTTTGTTGCAGAGGACAATAATTTGGAAATATAGACTCCGCTGAAACCACAAGGAAAGGTTTAAATTTAAGTTTATGATGAATTTACAGAATTCTTTCGTTCTGGAGAACTGAAACCTAGTCCTTCTTCGTGAAAAAAATCTCTGTGCAAATTTTGTGATTACTCCCTGGAGAGTTATTCCAATTTTTTAACGATTTTCCGTTCGACCCCATTTTTAAAAATTATCTGCAATTTGCATGCAGCTCTCGATACAGCAATAAAGCATTTTAGCGATCATCAGTCATGAAATTACCCCACTTACGGATACAAGAGAAAAAAAAATCCGATAGCCCGTAAGAGCAAATCATAAAATGTTATTAGCGAAGGTTTATTGGAGCTGTAAAACAGGCTTTACATGGAGCACACTCAGCCAGAGGGATGATTCAGCCATTTATTTAAAATTCGCGGATATGCATGGAATGGAATTTTCGTCCAAAACTGTTTCCGTTCGTTCCAAACTATAGAGAGAATTATTCGTACAGAAAGTTTTATTACTAATAAATATTGTTTCATTTTAGGTTGTATCAAATTGTGTATTACCCAGGCAATAAACACTCGATATTAAAGTTACTCAATGTCACAAGAACTGATAATTTTCCACTGAACTCATTTATTTTCACTGGTTGAGATTCCACCAAATCTCATAACCCCATTAAATCTTTTTAGGCTGTTTTGCATCGAATAAACGTTCGAAAAAGAACCAGTCACCTGTATAACCCAACTTTCACTTTCCAGGCTCAGCATCTAATCACCTTCCACGTCAGAAAGTACTCCTGAGGGATTCAAAAGAGCCCCAATATGGCGGAGGAGCTGTGTGATCTCCAAAATCCCCCCCAAGTATTTTTAACGTCCAATTAGCGAGGCGCGTAGTGCCTGAAGGATCGGGTTTCCAAGGACGGCGTTTCGTTTCGCGACCTAGTCGTCATCAGGGAAACGAGGGCGATTATCTTGGGTACTTAAAATTCGAAGTGAAATCGGAGATTGAGGAGGGGTTAAATCAGTTTTATTATTTTGGAGTGATGGGAGACGTTTGCTGAGGGGATTAGGGAGTGTTGAGTTTCGTAGTTTCTTATATTACACGGTTGTTTGTCGGATGTTGATGGATGTTTTTGACGTCATCTGGATTAACATAAAATTGCTCGTCTTATTTCATACCATTTTCGCGAAATTAAAGGGGTCTTTTCAGGCAAGACAAGGAGAAAAATCATTAAGGACTTGCTTTTAAGTATAACGTATTGTTTTTCAATAAAAATATTGTTGAGTCCGTAATTGTGTTCAAATTAATGAATTTCGGAAAAATGGCATGATCACACTTTTTTTCGTTTTTGACACTCTTAATCTAAATGTGTATATAGTATATAACGTTACTGACGAGCCGCAGGCGAGTCAGTTACCTCCTTGAGCCAGTTAAACCCGTTACCTTGCGTGTATTGTTTTATATTTTATTTGTTTCTCATTTGTAAAAAGGTTAGATAAATTCCAAAAAAATCTCAATAATTTTCGCAAATGTCGTAAGCTATGGAAGCGTTGCCATGAACATGTCTGTTTATTTTTCTTTACATTTGTTTTGGCGAAAGCGAAAATGAATGTACCAAAAGAAATTATTGAGGCAGCCAGCAGTGTAGCATCAAGTTTATTACCTGCAAAATCAGCTTCAAGGTACGAGAGAGAATACGACGACTTCAAAAAGTGGCAAAACAAAAATAGTGTGATTGGGGTGACTGAAGATGTTTTGTTGGTCTACTTGAATCAATTATTAGCTAGATTCAGCCCTAATACTTTATGGACAAAATGGTCTATGTTGAAATGCTGCTTGGAAATGAAAGAAAATGCCCCTGTTCGCAGGTTTGTTTTCCTTTTAAAATTTATTGAAAAATATGACGTTTAGTTGTCATTTGCAGATTTCAAAAGGTAATAGCGTTTCTGAAACGAAAAAATGAGCGTTATACGTCAAAAAAGGCCAAGGTATTAAGTAAAGAAGAGGCTGAACGATTTCTTTTACATGCTCCTGATGACCAGTGGTTGCTGGCGAAAATTGTGACAATATTTGGGATTTTTGGATGTTGTCGATGTGACGAAATTCTCTCCTCAAACATGAATGATGTAGAAAATACGTTATTGTGACATTGCGGCAAACAAAAAATTTAACAACAAGAAGATTCACCATAACCGATGATGGCTGCAGCTTCAAGCCCTGCATGTTATACAGAAAATATGTAAATCTTCGGCCTCCTGGAACAGAAAGCCTAAGATTTTTTTTGACATACCGACATTGAAGTGCATTTCCCTTAATGCTGGCCAGCACACTATTGGTGGTGTCCCAAAGCAAATAGCGAAATATTTAGGTTTAAAAGACCCACTAGTTTTCGCAGAACTGGAGCCACTATGGTTGCGGATTCGGGTGGAGATATTTTAGCACTAAAGCGTGCAGGAGGGTGGAAGAGCACCGAAATTGCGATGAGTTATGTCGATGATTCGGTCAACAAAAACATCGAAATGTCTAGCAAATTATTTGGTAGTAAGGAGAGTACAAATGTTCTGCAGTCCTCGAGTTCAGCAGTTTCTGAGTCAACAGATGGTTCATCATCATCAGTATCAACTCTTTCATCATCAAAAATCTGTGTTACTGAAAATAACAATTGTACCATGATTTTCAACATATATGACGATAAAACAAAATTTTCTAATGTAAATAATACTACTAACTTGTGAAAATTTTGCGAGTTAACTGTCAGTTTTACAAGTTAGTGACTTGATAAAATAAACTTTCTTGATTAATATTGTGTTTTTGGAAACTGACGTTCACAAATGAGAAACAAATAAAACTTATTTTTCATTCAAAACAATTCTGATAACGAATGAGCGACCAGTGGCGTACCATCGACCCATAACGCACATAACCTCACTCCCTCAAGCCACATTCTCGATCATCGCCTTGCCTAATGAGGGTTGTAATCGCAGCTCGTCCACTATCGCGAAAAAGGAAAGGGTTTAAACCGTTTCCGGTCCGTTAGTCCTCAAACAACGATTAGGGGGCCATTACCACACTCTCCTGGTCGCCTAACGTTCACAACGTCGTCGTTATTTTTATAAAACGCGCTGCCAGGGCTCTCCACACGTAGAGCCTGTGTGTATAAACAGGGTTTCCCTTCAATATTTTTTTTTTCCGTTGGGTTAAGCCGAAACTGAGGACACTAAGGACGTATTAGGTTATTGTAGGATGCCCTGCGGAGTTACAGAAAGTGGAAAAGTTTGTATGGAGTTTGGAGGGAGAGTGGATATGAATTGTATCTCAGGAGAACGTCAGATATGGGTCGAGTGTATAGCTCGACATGAGAATCGAAGTTTCGGAAAGAGGAAAAGCTACTCTGTATCATAAAGCTTTGTTAGACGACGTTATTTTCTCTAAACAACGATATTATCGGGTGCAGTCGACGGAATATTGAATATTTCAGCAGATTCCGGACAGGCAAAATTTTTGTTAAATTCAACACCCTGTATCTTTTTTCGTGGTTCTCCGATTTTGTTGAAATTTTCACCAGGTATAGTATTGGGTCTTGTTATATTAACCTGAAATTTACTTTGCGAAAATACCTGTAGTTCATCCGTCATACAGGGTGAAACAAAACCTTGTTTTATACCCTTCATTTCTAAACATGAATTTGAGGCGGAAAATTTGATATCATTTAGTTTTAATTTGAAGTGTGACCCTTTCTCAACAAAATGTTTTTTGATTTACGTCCAGTATCTGCTTTAAAAAAAAGATACACATTTTCAAAGAAAGTGTTGCATTTTTTCAATTTTTATAACAATTTAAAACATTACAATACCTTATCGACTGGTAAACATAAACAAACATCTGAAAATTAATAGCGTGTATTTCCACCTCGCTTTCTCATCACTTCTACCATACGACGTGGCATACTTTCAATGCATTTCCGAATTGCTTCTGGGGGAATATTTTCCCGTTCTTCAAGAAGGGCTGTTCGTAAATCGGGCAAGGTGTTGGGCTGCCGATTTCGAACATGTCTACCTAGCATATCCCATACATGTTCAATTGGATTTAAATCCGGCCTTCTGGCTGGCCACACGAATCGTTGAATATTTGCCTTTTCAAAGTATTCTGTTACAACCCGTGCAAAGTGAGGCCTAGCATTGTTCTGCATTAACAGAAATTGTTGCTTTCCCCAGAAGCAATTCGTAAATGCATTGAAAGTAGGTATGCCACGTCGTTTGGTAGAAGTGATGAGAAAGCGAGGTGGAAATACACGCAATTAATTTTCAGATGTTTGTTTATGTTTACTAGCCGATAAGGTATTGTATAATGTTTTAAATTGTTATAAAAATTGAAAAAATGCAACACTTTCTTTGAAAATGTGTATCTTTTTTTAAAGCAGAAACTGACGTAAATCAAAAAACATTTTGTTGAGAAAGGGTCACACTTCAAATTAAAACTGAATGATATCAAATTTTACGCCTCAAATTCACCACAGGGTGTGTAGAAATGAAGCGTATAAAAAAAGATTTTGTTTCACACTGTATAACGGATGAATTACAGGTATTTTCGCAAAGTAAATTTCAGATTAATATGTCAAGACCCAATACTATACCTGGTGAAAATTTCAACAAAATCGGAGAACCACGAAAAAAGATACAGGGTGTTGAATTTGACAGAAATTTTACCTGTCCGGAATTTATTGACGGGGAATGTATTAATCACAAACATAAACCATCGATGTAATCTAGCGCAGTCGACGGAATATTGAATTTTTGATGGCATTTTTTGCATTTACTTATCAGAAAACATGTTTTATCACTCATTCTAACTAAAATTATGTTTTACCGACTAAAATATCGCCGTTACAAGAATATAGGACACGGTTTTCACACTGTAATTCGCTCAAATTGCACTAGCTTCTCGGGTATTGAAAAGGGCAATCCAATCATTTCTTATTGTCCATCTTTGCCATCCAGCATCCCTGGCCCGGAATAAATGATAACAGTCGCACGTAGATGCAGAATAATTCATCCCCTTTATGATTCACGACCCTTTGGGGGCTGAACGTAATTGAATCGAGAACGGGAGCGTTTTATACAGTGGGTTGAAAAAATGGACGACCGGCTCGTAAAGCTGTTGAGGTTAGGGCCAGAACAAACGGAGAGGATCTCTGGAGATGGGTATGGATATTTACGGTGCTGAGGGGCATAAGGGATAAGGGAGAATGGAATTATTCTGCGGGGACAGAGGCAATGATGAATATAATTCGCTTTTCCACTTTATAATTGTGGTTGATGGTACTAGGGATTAGTAAATTCGGGTAGTGGTTTCGGTGCTAATGGGCCATACTCGGAGAGGAAATTAGATCTCTTGAAATATACGGAAATACGCTTTGTCTAAGTATACAGGGTGTGGAGTACAAAATGGACTATATTATACCTTAGGATATATTTCATGTAAAGTTTACTTTAGTAGGGGTTCCTTTTTTTGCTTAGCATTGTACTGAAGTTTTACTCAGTGCTCACTTTCTTGATCATCAGAAAGATTCGCAGATGAGATGTAGTCATTCAGAAGGACCAAACTTTTTCTCACTTAATTCTAATTTCAACTATCTGAAGTTTCAAATTTACGAAAGCCAAAGGTGGCAGACATAAACAAATGACTTTAGCATAACCTTTTAACTTCGCTGATAAAAAATCAAAGCGGTTGACAACTTTTCTTTCGGATATATTGAATTTAAAAATGAATAATGATCCACAAGAATCCTGAACATTAAGTCTCAAACTTATGTTTCTTATTTCAGTTACCATAAACCTATAGTTGGAATGATAAACATTCCTAAATAACCTACATATATTGTAAGATAAATAAATATTTTAAATCAACAATATTATCTTCTTATTTTTGAATAAAGGCTATGCAATAGCTTTACTGCGGCAGTCCTCGAGTGCCACACGTGTTTTTTTTTTATCATATTTTCATTTGACCACTGCTAATTTATAATTCATTCTTGAGGAACAAAAAATTGACATTTATTTCGTTTTGGCATCCAGATTCTTCGTGTTTTCGATGTCAGTACATCCCCAAGGGATATAAGGGACAGGATTATGCAATTTATGGCCACAACGATAAACCGAATGAACCTTTTCATTCTCGTATTGGAAAAACTGACCGTAACAATTGTGACAAGTTGAAACCTGCCACTACCGGCAGTCCGAGAAATTAGCTAGCAGCGTCATGCAAAGATCCAGGTTTCAGATAATTAACAGGACCGACGCACAACACGTAACCGTGTTTTTTAATCAGCGATGAAAAGTCTCGCTCTCGCCCCGAAATTTCCCGCGGAAAATTCATCAACACCTTAGCGCGCCGGGGGAAAATCAGTCAAACGTCAAGACGGGGCCCCTTTATGACGGAATTATAAATCAAAGTCTGAACCCTTTCGTGTTTCCGGTAAGAGCGATAACCTGATTTCCAATTAAGCCCTCGGTCTCTGGTTTTCCCCCGGGTTTTTCCGTTTTGTGACGCTCGGAAAAATGGATTTCGCTTATTCGGGGACGTTTTAACGATCCTGATCGTGGAGGGGAACGGTATAATGATAATGACGCGTGTAATAGGTGGGGAGAAGGGGGAGAAACCCTTGCTGTTGATAGTTTTCAGAAATCGTCAATAATAACGAAAATATAAGGGTTCCAGAAAAAGTAGCATCGGCGCCTTCACCATTTTGCAACTTTACTACGTATTTTCAAGCTCTCTTATTAAAATGTGTATTTATCCATGGGGAAGAATTCTTCCACCATGTATTTACCTATAAAGATCACATAAGGGTTTTCTAATGTCTGAATGAAAACACCAAGTGTATTCAAAAACTCTTCTAGAGAAACAATAGGGAGTTTTGAATTTGAATCTAAGAAATTTCCATGGATAAGATTAATTAAGTTTCGGAATGATTAAGCCAGCATAATTTGTATTCTTTCTTAAAATATCCAGAAAGAAACTGTAATAAATCAGTTCTTGCTCTGTCAAATTCATGATCAAGCTTGCCTGATCATTTTGAATTCGGATCACTTTTAGTTTCTTTCTTTGTCAAATTTATCCAGATTTAAGATTTCATTGCCTTCGAGAAAATTACCTAGATTCCTTCCATGATATGTTGGATACCTTGCAAAAGCCACACTTCATTTTATCAAGGGAAATTCTTGAAAATTTCTTCTCAAAATTTTCATTTTGAACTAAAAAAATTTCAAAATCGAGAAAACTGGAATTATTTCACCTTGATGAGATAGAGCGACCTCGAAAACCATTATATCAAATATAAAAATGAGAGTCCTGGCCGTAGGTTTCGCGAAAAAAAATAAAGTTGTTTTTTCATTTTTCATTTTCGAGTTGACTTCAAAGGGCTGTACTGGCAACAATATACGTGACAGGAATCTACTTGATACTTTTCCCGAATCTGCTCGACCGGTTCTAGAACCTCCATGCATAAAAATTACCATAACCCTAATGGATTGCGTCTGAGAAAGCAATATATAGCGTTTTAGGGGGGGTCTACCCCTTACGATTTTTTCGGTCAAAATTTCAAAATTTTTTATTGCGCTTTTTTGTATCAGAAATGAAGTGTTGATGTCACTGATCACTTTTCTGTAAACCAATCATCAGTCCGTTGCGTAGAAGTCAAGATCTGCAAGTTTGAAATTCGAAAATTTTCATTTTGAACTAAAAAAATTTCAAAATCGGGAAAACTGGAATTATTTTACCTTAATCGAATAGAGCGACATCAACAACCAGTATTTCGAATATGAAAATGAAGGTCCGGGCCGTAGTTTTCGCGAAAAAAAATAAAGTTGTTTTTTCATTTTTCATTTTCAAGTTGACTTCAAAGGGCTGTACTGGCAACAATATACGTGACAGGAATCTACTAGATACTTTTTCTGAATCTGCTCGACCGGTTCTAGAACCTCCATGCACAAAAATTACCATAACCCTAATGGATTGCGTCTGAGAAAGCAATATATAGCGTTTTAGGGGGGGTCTACCCCTTACGATTTTTTCGGTCAAAATTTCAAAATTTTTTATTACGCTTTTTTGTATCAGAAATGAAATGTTGAATTCACTGATCACTTTTCTGTAAACCAACCATCAGTCCGTTTAGTAGAAGTCAAGATATGCAAGTTTGGAATTCGAAAATTTTCATTTTGAACTAAAAAAATTTCAAAATCGAGAAAACTGGAATTATTTCAGCTTGATGAGATAGAGCGACCTCGAAAACCATTATGTCAAATATAAAAATGAGGGTCCTGGCCGTAGGTTTCGCGAAAAAAAATAAAGTTGTTTTTTCATTTTTCATTTTCGAGTTGACTTCAAAGGGCTGTACTGGCAACAATATACGTGACAGGAATCTACTAGATACTTTTCCCGAATCTGCTCGACCGGTTCTAGAACCTCCATGCACAAAAATTACCATAACCCTTATGGATTGCGTCTGAGAAAGCAAAATATAGCGTTTTAGGGGGGGTCTACCCCTTACGATTTTTTCGGTCAAAATTTCAAAATTTTTTATTCCGCTTTTTTGTATCAGAAATGAAGTGTTGATGTCACTGATCACTTTTCTGTAAACGAATCATCAGTCCGTTGCGTAGAAGTCAAGATCTGCAAGTTTGAAATTCGAAAATTTTCATTTTGAACTAAAAAAATTTCAAAATCGAGAAAACTGGAATTATTTCACCTTTATCAAATAGAGCGACCTCGAAAACCATTATGTCAAATATAAAAATGAGAGTCCTGGCCGTAGGTTTCGCGAAAAAAAATAAAGTTGTTTTTTCATTTTTCATTTTCGAGTTGACTTCAAAGGGCTGTACTGGCAACAATATACCTGACAGAAATCTACTAGGTACTTTTTCTGAATCTGCTCGACCGGTTCTAGAACCTCCATGCACAAAAATTACCATAACCCTAATGGATTGCGTCTGAGAAAGCAATAAATAGCGTTTTAGGGGGGGTCTACCCCTTACGATTTTTTCGGTCAAAATTTCAAAATTTTTTATTGCGCTTTTTTGTATCAGAAATGAAGTATTGATGTCACTGATCACTTTTCTGTAAACCAACCATCAGTCCGTTGAGTAGAAGTCAAGATATGCAAGTTTGAAATTCGAAAATTTTCATTTTGAACTAAAAAAATTTCAAAATCGAGAAAACTAGAATTATTTCACCTTCATCAGATAGAGCGACCTCGAAAACCATTATGTCGAATATAAAAATGAGGGTCCTGGCCGTAGGTTTCGCGAAAAAAAATAAAGTTGTTTTTTCATTTTTCATTTTCGAGTTGACTTCAAAGGGCTGTACTGGCAACAATATACGTGACAGGAATCTACTAGATACTTTTTCTGAATCTTCTCGACCGGTTCTAGAACCTCCATGCTTTAAAATTACTATAAGCCTCCTGGATTGCATCTGAGAGTGCAAAATGGATACTTCGTGGAAATTCGAAAATATTAGGCCAGACGAACGAATAGAGTTGAATGTAACCACTTAATACTACACATTAAATTCTGTCTAATCGGTTTATTCCCCATCACGAATTCTAAACGGCCATATTCCCAAAACATTACAAACCGAAAATTTCTTTGAAACTGCGCCTCCACCATTTTGCAACACCCTTTCACAATTCTCGAACAACGGAACGTTTAACGAGTTTTGTAGGTGGATACGGTAGAACGACGCCAATTGTAAAATTGGAATTTTAGTGCTCTCGAAACTCATCATCATTATTCTCGACGTTACAAACAAACGTCGTTTAATTAGATCAATTTCAGAATTCGTCGTATTGTTGGGGTATACATTACACGTTTGTGTTGATCTACGATAATGAAAACGACAACCTACGTCTACCCATTTGGAAGTGGAACCTATGAAATTTTATTCCATGAAGTTGGGTTCACACCTGTGAACGTCTAGGCATAAACAAAATGGTGCATATTTGAATTACTCATTGAATCGAGTAAATTGTGAAGTTCATTCCATCCGGGCCTCAAAAATGTACATATAAACTCTCATTTGACTCCAAACGTTTCGTAGGAATACATGAAAAACCCTCCTTAGGACAGTATCAGAGCTTACAACACATAAAAAAGTATTCTAATTGAGAAAATTCCATCCAACCTTTACCATTACTCTTCATCCATTGAACATTAAAATTAGGATATGTCTCTCTCGATTCAGGGCCAGATGTTAACCGAACTTTATGTTTCCTCTGGGAAGAAATGATGTAAACAACGTAATTCATTTACGTCGTTTTCATCTCCAATAACCCAATGATATCCCGATCAAATTGAATGTCCTGTGACTGGAAGATGCCTATAGATATTTGATTGGTTAATAAAGAACGCGATTAGATTTACGATTGGCCGACTGAAATGTTCCACGACCATGTTACGAAACATTAAATTCAGTAGAAAGATGATTAGATCATATTCTGGGAGAATTTAACGAGTTCACGATCATCAAAGGTTTGAATGTCCTCCAGATCTTCAAAATGCCGAAATTCTGGATGCCTTCATTATGTTCCCTTTATCCAACTTCACAATATATTGAGGAATCTAAATTTTTTTTCGCTATCAGTTGTTTTTACCAACAAAATCGATGAACTCTCTCGAAATCAAGTTGATCAGTGAGTGTTTCCCCTAATGAGTGTATACTAGAAAGGTCCTAACTACGCTATCAATGCCAATAAGTCCAACATATCTCGACATACCGATCTATCGATATTCCAAGTTTATGGTGCTAACGATTCCTCGTTTAGGAGTTGGAGTCTGGCCAAACGGGAGGGCCTGATGCGCTACCTTGGATGAATAAAGACATTACTGCGACAAGAAGAGGCAGATTGTCCAATTTCCTTTGCAAATTTCCTGGAAATGCATTTGGCAGCTTGTCCCTTATAATTTGGGGAATTGCTCAATAAATGCAACTCCCCAGGCGAAGGAAACTAACATTCCTGAGGAATCATTCCCAATAAACACGAAAGATCGTGTGAAATTTCGTCGAGAGAAAATTAAAAAAAAAAAGAATTCTGTGAAATTTTTTGTCCTCTATGAAATTATTTCCAGAGGGTTGGTAATCGAATATAGTAGGTCAACCCAGTCTCCGGCCCTCACCCCTACAATTCCCTGGAAATACATCAAGGATTTTCAGGTGCGAAAGATACACAGAACGTTCGTTGAGGTCAACAGCTTCGACACATTTCCTACCCTCATTCGGGGCGTTGTCAGATTACAGGGGACGTTTCCCAAATTTATGACGTGTGTAGAATTGCCCGGCTTAGATTTTCGAAGACAGCAAATCTTTCATACGACTTCCTCGAGTGATTCACGAGATACTAAACTTTGTCCGACCGTTTTCCGGTAATGGACCCCGAATTTTATTCAGGAAATGCCTTGTTCGAATGACGAACAGCAGGCCATTTGCCAGAGTGCATCGTAAATTTTTTCGAGGGCTGAATTGTCGATTTTTTCATTTTAAACCACCTTCTTCTCTCTCCACCCAAACCTATTTCGAACTTCGAAAATGGGACAGTCTATGTGAAGCTAAAGAAATAAGTATATAATTTCAATTCCCTATAAGAATTACAATTATTCCCATAAAAAATACCCATATCAAAGTAGGCGTGTTATAAAAACGTAATTGTTGAATGTTACATGCATTTTCTCATTCTAACTTTGCTGCTGTGATTTTAAAACGCAAACAGAGGACTCGTGCAAACACGCAAGAATTGTAAACCTTATCAACGCTTGTAACTCCTCAAAGTTACAACCAAACTACACTCAAATCTGAACAGTGATCAAATACGTTTTTTTCAAAGCCATCAGTAGTTATCCATGCTTCAAACGATGATTATTCCACCAAAAAGAAATTTTTGTATCGTCACTCAATGCGTGAATTTTCTCGTGAAGTATTTTTCCTTGGAAAATTCGGTTATCAGCGTTACATCAGGAGAAAATTTCGATTTTCCAGTTCTTCGATTCGACTATACGAAGGAGTTTGAGGATGCTATTCACTCCCAAAAGGTCCAGCTCTATTTATTGGAGGGTATGACATTGATGGAGACTTTGGAAACTTTGAGCGGTAAACTCAATTTCAACCCAAGAGCGAAATTCGTGATAACTGGTGTCAACATAACGAGGAAATTGATGGAAACTCTGAAGAAATTTTTTGTGTTGGACGTGATCTTCATCAATCCAGGAACTGGAGTAGTTTTTAGATTCGTACCATCGAAATTGGGTGTATCGGAAAGCGTGTCTTGTATTGATGATTCACCCTTTTTGGATGAGGGGGAAATATGGAAAAACCACTCCATTTCCCTCCTTTACTCGAGGTCCCACGTATACGCCATGTGTTTTCCTTGTGAAAAACCTGGGATCGAAATTGAAATACTAAACGTTTTACTGGATTATTTCGAGTTGAATGCTACCTTCCATAAGGCAACACCGATCGATGTGAACCAGAAAAAGTTGTGGAAAAACCATGACATCTCCTTTGGAACTCTAGTTATTGCCTTCACTCTCGTAGGACTTGAAGGAGGTACCCCTTACATATTCGACGAAGCCTCCTTTTTCATACCCGTGTCTTTCAATGTTCCTAGGTGGAAATACATACTGACAGTTTTTCCTCCAACAATCTGGATTTCCTGGTTTTCTCTTTCGATCTTCACGTCAGTCATCTGGCTTTCCACCTCTGTTTTTAATGGAAAACTCGAGTTTCCCACGGTTTTCCCAGCTTCTTTCGTATTTTTCGTTGAACAATCGATGCGGATACGAACCGAATTGACCTCTAAGAAAATTTTATGGATCTGCATGTTCCTCTTGTCGTTCTACATGAACCTATTCTTCAAAGGACGATTCACCTATCTCCTAAACGGCATTAATCGTGAAATTCCCCCTAAAAACCTCGAAGAAATCATGGGAAATGGAATGGACATCGGTATTTCCACGCGTTACATTGCAGACTTTCTAAATTCAACCCCAGAAGTTAGGACGTATATACAAGAGCATATGGTGGAATGTGTCACAGACAAATTGGATTGGTGCATCAGAAGAGCCATAACAAAAAGAGACATAGCCATCCTATATCCCGCCAAGAAGATCAGAGGTAAAAAAAACCTTTTCACAGATCCTAACACTGGTAAATCTCTTCTGGAGCAAATGAAACCGAGTGTTGCCCCAATACCTATTTCTCTGGCTTTCAGAAGGGGCCACCCTTCCCTCAACTTCTTCAACGAGAAACTCAGCATCCTCAGAGAGTCAGGAATTGTGGACAAGATCTCCAGGAAGTACGAAGAAAGTTTAACAGACAACGAGGGTACTTTTTTGACTTCGGTCAAATCTTTGAACTTTGATCATGTTGTTGCACCTCTTTTTGTATGGATTGTTGGTTGTGCTTTGAGTCTCGCATTGTTTTTTGGTGAACTTCATGGGTTTGGACTACTTCAAGATTAGATAAACTACAGATGAAATGTGAGTTTCATTCTCTGTCTAAAAACTGAACTGCAAATGCTTGTAAATCTCTCTTTACTTCAATTTAGTCTATTTAAACTGTCTCATTCTAGAAACATGAATATTGTATTAAAATTAAACACTGGTTCCTTTCCAACAACAATTCATTTATTCTCCCAAAACTTCTTCTTGAAAATGATTGATACAGGCTCCGACACCATCACTATCCCAGTTAGGAGACTCAGGTAACCCGCCATCTTGTTCTTATATCCAAGGTCGTGTAGCAAATGGACGGCCAAAACTGTAGCTCCAAAAATTAGGTGAGAAATCGAGCCACAAAAAATCCAGATTTCCTCTACTAGCAGGTCCACACTTTTGGAGACTCGTAGCAACAAAAACAGGAATATCAGCACTGAGTTACTGATGGCTGCAAAAACAGCTAGGGAGTAAGCGGCGAAACTCAGGAGGAATACGTATTCCAGGTGAGCTGGCAAGAAAGTTAGGAGCAGTAAGTTCAGCACCTAGGGATGTGAAAAAAAATCTGGAGATTCATTTTAGGTTCTAAAATGAGAGAAGAGAATAGGGGTACCTATAAAGATATAAAAGAAGCATAATTAAGATGAGATTCAGCCTCTAAAACTTTGAAATTATACATTTTTGTTTGGGAGTAAGTTGCCATGAGAACTATATGTGCTTGGGACAGATAGGTCGCAGTTTGAATCGGAAAATATTGTTAAATCGATGTTGTTTGTCTTGGCAACGATGAAAGATACGAAGTTCTCGAAAGCTTCGTTTGATTTCGTCAATTCTTCTCACGCTTCTGGTATAAAAGCTGGAAGTAGGGTAGTGTATCGAAAATATCAATATTAGGGGGTCCTATCCATAGCCATATGGAACGTGCTGTTCTAAACTACAAGTCTTCATTCGCTGAAAATATAAGTTACTGCTTCCATCTATAGCTTCAGAAACTCATTACTCAGACAATCTAAGAAGCACTGATACTCCAGAAAGTGTTGGCTCAGTTTTGATACGAAAAAAAATGGAATTTACAAAAACTTCAGGAGTACTTACAAATTGAAATATTCTCATGAATAACTTGATCTTAATAAAACCATGTTTCTCTCGAATTTCAGATATCTTTCTCCTGATCATGAAATAAAAATTCTCCAATGAAATTGTATTATTTCCCAACTGTCCTTTGACACAAACATCATTTTGAAAGTAGTTTGTGATCTACTTGATTGTGATTTTCGTGTTAACTCAAAAGCTTAAAAATTTTGTACAAATTTCATGACAGTTACTGCCATAACTGTCATGACCTTCATTGTAATTATTCAAATTCGTTAAAATCTTTAATTCCTCTTGATACAGAACTTCCAACCTCAATTCGCAAGTTTCTCCCAAATTGAAACCGTAATATTTTTTTTTCATAATTGAAGGATCTCACCGAAAGAGTCGTAGATCCTTGACAGAAGTTCTCACCGAGGAAAACTGTTTGTACAGAACCCTCAAAGCTTCGAAATCAGCAAACAGCCCCTCGTTCGAGCAAATTCAATCGCTGGAAACTCAAATGTTAGGCGATACGGGTGTTTGTTTATTTATTCACCGCCGAATCTTGTTTGATGCCCGTGATTAAAAGTTTTTCGTAGTAGCGAGTCATAGCTGCTTTGAAATTCCAGGATTTACCCCAAATGGGATTTTGAATATAATATATATATATATATATATATATATATATATATATATATATGAGAAAGATATGAATATTGAGGGATCGGGTTATGTCCAATAAATCTTATCCATGTATATATATATATATATATATATATATATATATATTGATTATTAACTCGCTTATTTGATATATTCAGAAGCCTTCCAATCCCTAGCCAATGATTGACCATTATTTTCATTGAATTATCTGTGAGACTTCTGGTTTTGCTAAAAATTGTTTGGGAGCATTTTTTAGAATCTTTTTCGCTGCATAAACTCCAATTTATCAAACAACGACTCCTCCTATGAACCAGAAAATTGTTAGAGGCTCAGCCGAGGGTAATTTTTCATTATTTCCCTGGAAAAACAGCCTAGGGGTGGATTCCAGGCAGAATTCCAACCCTTGGCTCTTTTTCGCTATCCGTAATTGTCAGATCGTTAATTTTGAGACCCGTGTTCTTTCCGCCATTAGCCACATCATAAATAGGCAGCATCACTTTCGGCTTTCTCGATCCTGACTTTCTGAAGGTTTTTTTTTGCGGTGTCACCGAGAAAATTCGTTTTTAACGATTTTCGGGCTATCGCAGAAGGTCTGAAGGAGTTTGGGGTTTGAATCTCGATGGGTTGAGAGGATTTACTCCTTCGATTATGGAAGTGAACGAGGATTAGGACTAAGAAGATGTGCGGTTAGGAAGTTCCATGATTTCAACGTTAGAGGATGTTTAATCGGACAAATCTTCACATAACTTTATTCTCGAGCTCTCCAACATTGAACACACTATAACTTTCGAAAGGAAATGTATTTTTCCTAGAAGATATTGATTGAAATTGATCCTTGGAGGATTCTACAATTAAAAACACAAATAGCTAAAGATTTCCGAGTATCGCGAGAGGTGAATATCTCCAAAGATGCAATTATGAGACAGCCTTTAGGAAAACAATTCAAACCTTAAGATCCAGTCTGAATTCCTTTGTGTCTTCTTCTCTCTAATAATACCTAAGTAGAATAAATAATCAAATTCGCTTTCTGTTCTATATTTACATTAATTAATAGTATTGTTGCCAAAGCGAAACACTATCTGAGAAAATAATTACAATTGTAAACGACTCCCGTGTCTCTTTGGCGGTATATCGGTTCCGCTTTAAGTTCTAAAGCCGATTATTTTTTTTTGCACGTTATGGACCATTGGCGTACAAAACAGAGAAGAATGGCTATCAGACAGTGGTCAGTTAGAAGCATACGTTCAGCGAAAAGTTCTTTCTTAAAATTGCGGTGATATTGTTCATTGAAACTCAAGCCATCTTTTTATAAATGCAGTAAAAAATAGTGGAAACGTTGAATTTGAAAAACTACAACAATGCTTGGACTCATTGATTAAGCTTCATGAATGAAATGCATTTATTTATTATTCGAAAAACCTACAGAGTTATGCCATTAACAAAAAAAATTGTATATATCTCTTCGAAAACCATTTTCATTTATCACTTTCTCACCGAATCATTTGACTTACATTTGACCTTCAGCTTGACAACCAATGTGATTGGTACAAATGACCTACTGGCTTATAGCCCGAACGATCCTTTGATCTCTCAATCATCGACGTGTAATACGGATCTACCAGCATCTTTGATTTACCGATTAGACTTGATGAGACTGATCTAAGGGCACATTAATTTCAACACTTCAACACCTTGAAAGGATACAATCTAACTGTAACATTATGAAAAAACTTCGCTCTTATTTATGACATGATGACAGTTTTGTGATCCGAGATTAAATTCCGCAATCCAGGCTATCCTAAAGGTTAACACACAAGACATGCTTCCCTCGAATCCCTTTTAATAAGTTCTTCCAGATAAGAGAACCGCATCATTCCCTGGAGAGAAATGAAAAATATTAAAACGATAAAGCGACCCATAAATCTTGGATATGAGATCTCACCAATCCCACGGAGACTAAACAGAAAAGACCAGTTTGATGAAATCTTGCAAGATGACTCTAACCATACAGGACAGCATTCAGAAAAATAAAGAGAATTCAATAATCATTTGAAAAAGGCGTGAAAATTCATGATAATTTATTGCATCGAGTTGTTATGAAAGAGCACTGCATTCATGAATAAATAAAGTTTAGATTCAATATTTGCATTGGCTGTTTTCTTAATATATCAATTTCTGACAACACTGATTCCAGAGAGAATCTGTTGTATTCGAATGTCCAATTCTCAAGTAGATGGTAAATAGTTTTTACGTCAACCATGAAGGTTTTTGTTTGTCTTGTTATTTTGCGGTCGTTTTTTGTGGTTTTAGATAATTTTTCCAAGTTATTAATGCGGAAAAATAAGACCTTGACGAAAGTACCTACTCATTTATTGGATTTTTCGAGATTAATCAAAGAGAAAATTCGATAACCGCGGTAAATATATATGTATGTATCTACACAAAAAATAGCAAATGAGTATTTTGACGAGATACACAAGTGATGATCAAGTTAACAACATCTCTAAATTTCCAACACTCATGCTTTCGAAAACTCGCTCCTTCGTCGCTCGTTTTCGAACTTCGCATTCGTGTTGGAATAGGAGCTCATTCTGCAACTTGTTTTAGAATATACTATTACAACATTCCCTGTATTTTTTAAGAAGCTTATACTTCTTCAAGAATTGCATACCTTTTCAATTTAGCAAACGCATGAGGTGCACCTAAACAACCTTATTGGTTAATGAAGCTGATCTAACAATAATTAAAGGACATGAAGAAGCTCATCAAAAAGTTATATGAAGGATTGTTTATCTAATAAGCTTGATATAGCAAGAAAATTTCAAGGTTCTGCAGGTACTTTTCGTCCTCACCAGAGCAGACATCCATGGGTTTTAGGAGATTTATCAAAAACTTTGATATGCACTAAAAGTTCTTGCACCAATTGCAATATGCAATATGATAAAATAAAGCACCACATGTATAAGAATGTTGAGCGAAATGTGCTTTAGTCAAGATTGTTTTTCATTGCGATACTAATGGCGTAAAGAAAGTTATTATTCCACTAGTGAATAAAGTGGTATTTTACATGTTTCATGTGACTAAACTTTAAATTTTTCAGTGAATTATTCCTAGAGCGCAACAGACACAAAAATCAAGATAAAGCACATCATCCACCTTGGTCGCATTTCCCAGCGACCCGGAAAAGCGAGATCGCGTGTTGCGGAAAGTTGAGGAAAAGTTGTCGAAACTCACCGTATTCGATGGACACGGGGGCGTAACTTGGTGCAGAAACGGAGGACTGCAGGTCGGTCGGTGAACTGGCAACACGTCGAGACCACAATTGAGCTGGAGGACGGTTCAACGCGACCACGGCGTCGCCCATACAACGACGCCAGTCCTGCGCTCTTTCCAAGCCAGGAAAACTGCCGCCTCCAAAGGAGAACTTTGCCGCTAAGATCAGCATGACGGCATTAGCATAAGGGTAGTAAACTCTCCCGAGAACGACCAAAAAACTTGTTCTCGAATATTTGAAGCCATTTTTTTCTATTTTCTACCATATTATCCTGAAAAAATATGTTTTAAAAACCTTGTCCAGTCTATAACGAACCCAACAAAAAAAGAATCATCCAATTTGGTGCAGTGGTTCGTACGTGATGCTCCCTCAAAAGCAACCATAGTTCACCTTCAATTTATAGAGATGCAACCTTCAAACTTACCCCTTCGGCGAAACTCAAGATGAATTCAATATTTGCAGGCTTTGTCAGTAGTTAAGAAACTTTTCTGAATGTTTTCCAATGAATGTTTGGCCATTTTGAACAATAAAAACATGCAATTTCGAGCAATTCATCATTTGAATAATCTCTATGATCTTATGATTGAAAATATCCATCCTGTGAAAAATCTGTGTGTTCCTGACATAGAGTTGAGTAAGAATTCGAAAACACCTATAATAAATGCCCTTATATCTTAAATAAATGGATGGTTTGCGAAGATTTCTGCTGCCAACGAATTCAACCATCTCGCGTGCGGATCAAAAGCAATGCAAACGTTATTACTGTTGGGAATTCGGTGCCAACAATTCCTAGGATACTAGGAATGGAGAGGATTTAGTTTGCTCAAACTGCTTCAGTCGGGATTTCCCAAACGATCAATATGTTTCTCTTCTAGGAAAATCTGGGTTAACTTGATGGTGCCGTCAAATCGAACCTGATTTCGAGTTCATTTTCGAAAGACGCTCATTTGCTGAAGTTCATTTTTTGGAATGAATGAAAATTTGTAAGGTAACTTTGATACCCTGAACACTAGGATCCGATTAATAGAGCTGAAAAATTAGTGATAAAATTCATGACAATTCATTCCACGTTGTTTCTGTAAGTTCGGTATATATTTTTCATGAACAACAATCTCTGTACATATGAAACATATCGCCATCCATACATTGAACTCTGAATCCGATGAGTCATCTTCCAGTTATTTACAGGATCCTACCGTCCAATGCTGTATTGGATTTTTATTCATAGATCTAGTAAATCAATTAATAAATTTACTTATATACCTCCACAGGGAAACACCGATATTTCTGCCTTGCTCTGCTCTACTCCGTTCTACTCTGCCGATTTGACAATTCACAGAGTACTGTATCTAAATTCTTGCAACTCTATGTTTACGAACTTCATAGAAAACGATTTTATATAAATTTGGATTCTGTGGTCTAAACCGCCAATAAATAACTAAAAAATATGATAATTTTATAACTTCAAATTTAAAAAATTCAAGTCGTCTCACCACCCAGTTATAACATTATTCTTGGCATATCCAAGAATCAAAAGAAGCTTTATCGCTTCATGGTGGCTTTGTATCAGTGAATGGTTCTCCACCTAAAATAATGAAACAACGAAGTTTGTTGGAGTATATCGGATCACCATTGCAGGATTATAATGTTAAATCTGCTGGATGGTTTGGGAAAACGAGCAATAGTAGCCCAGTATCCAGTAAAAGCAAACCACGATCATCCCAAAAGAAGTCAAGGTCCAAAACTAAGATCATTGAATCCCCGAAACAGAAGCCTCTGACAGAAGTGGCTAGCCCTCTGGAAAAATGGGTACAAAGGAAAAAAACCGATAACTCTTGGGACCGTTTCAAGGAATTAGCCAAGTATAAACAAGAAGAAAGGAAAAATAAATCGAAACTCGAGAAGAAGGACCCGTTCGGCAGAACTGACTCTTTCGAAAAATATGGCATTGTTCTTCCTACAGTTGACGACATTTTGAAAAACAGGAATACAGTAAAACAAGAAGGAAGAATACTCGATGATTTGGATTGCGAATCAGATATTTCAATACCTCTCTCTCTTGAATGTACATTGGATTCTTCTGAAAAAATCCCGCTACTATCTTGTGAATACTTGTCGAACTCCAAACTGAAGAAGTATGTGTTAAAGTACTCCGATTACTTGAGGAACATTTCAAACGGGACAGAATTTTCTCAAAGACATAAAACTTATAACGATTATAATTCTAGATCTAAGCTAACTTATAGTTTTAATACCATAGTGTTTAGTGAAAAACAGTTGGAGTACTTGATGAAAAAACTTGAGAAAATCATGGATCCAGAAGACAAACGAACAGAATATTTATTCATGGTATTATTGCCAGAGTTATGTCTCAGGATATTCATGGACGCTTTTGATATGAGCAAAGATGAAGCTGTTGACTATTTAAATCGTCGGCCAGTCGATTGAAATTTTCGTAAAACCAGTGATTATACCAGTCATAACTTGCTGTATGGTTCGAGGTTACCGCATTTACATATTTTTCTATATACCCTGTTTTAAGTTCTATTGATCTAGATGTTGAAAACAGAACATATATTTTTTGAAGTGTTAATTTTGTCTAACATGTTTTTTGGAGAAAAGTTATCAATTTTGTTGTTTTTTGGCGAATAAATTTGCTCTATTTTGAAATCATTTCTCTTCTCAGTTTGAAATTATTTCATCAGAACCTTATTCAAATTAATTGATACAATTCGCACTGAATAAGATGGAAAACATATTTTTCAGTAACATCATCATCGAAAGAAATGTTTATCATAAGCAATAAGGGAACTAAATACATATTTGCCTTCGGTAGCTTCATTTTGTATTTAATTGTACAAATGCAGATTACAAAAATATATTATGTTAATAACAAATTATCAAAGGAAATTTCAGTGAAAAAGCTTATTAAGATAACAAAAACTCGAATGAAAAACTCAACAACAATGTTTTCAATTAAAGAAAATAAACCAAAAAATAGTAATAAGAGCCAGATAAGGTTATTAACACATAATAAACAACTAATCCTGCTGTTGAATACATACAATCGCTGGCCCTGCCATGGTTAATAAATGAAAACATCACAGTAGTTAAGATTTAATAACAGTCCAGAGGTAAATTTCAGTAATAAGTAGTTAACGTTTATTCAAGACAAATTATCACATCCATTGCATTATTTATCACAAAATGTTTGAAAGGCAGCGATTGTGCTATGAGAAACCATCGATTCATTTATATATTGATGAAATATAAAAGTATAGATAAATTCGTCCCAAATGTGAAAAAAATTGGAAATTAATTTTCGAACTGTATAATTCATGAAAAATTCGAATTATTGTTAATTCAAATTATGAAACTTCCTCTTGTCTTTTAGATTTTTCTTGCAAATCGACAATTCGAAGCTGTTTGTTTTATCTATCCTTGAAAAATGTAGATGATGAAAATTTTTTTTTATTCCGAATATTTAACAACCGATTATTATAAATAAACATTATGTGTGGTCCTCTGTTTCGAAGTAGGTTAACTTCAATCTTTTTTTTGTTTTCGTGTTGCGTGAACCGGTTCCAGAACTCCATTCACGAAAGAATGAATTACTTTAGGCAGTTCTGGACAAAATCCACATATCGTCAAACAGTTCATGCTTTCGGGAAACGGGGCCAAGCTATGCGAACCTAGGCAAATTACTACGAGTCTGAAATTTCAAGGAAAATGTTAGTAGTTCATATTTTTGATAGTTTTTTTCATAATTCTTCACACTTTTGTTTCGCAGATGATCAATGACTTACCTAACTTCTTCATCTGTGCGTGTTATGTATTCCTCAAAGGCTTCTTTGAACATTTTCCTGAATTCCTTAGGATTTGTAGGCAAAGATTTAACGCTCTGTAGAACAAAAATAAAGACGTCCACATCTTTATTTTCAGACAAAGCCCAATCGAAAACAACAGCCGGTTTAAATTGAGACGGTTTAACTTCTCTAAGTTTCTTCAAATTTTTGTTGTAAGAATCCACTCCTGAAAAAATTGGATGATTTGATAGAGATCATTTTCGAAAATTGAACACCAACCTTCTTCTAAATTGTAAGTTTTCAAATCTCCCTCATTGAACACTTTTATATCGATATTTTTCTCTGTCTTCGAAAAATAAGTTGCTAAAGCAACTTCCGCTTCCAAAGCTGATATATTTCTTTGCTTGAAGCAAACGCTTTCGTATTGGGAGACATCCAATACCAGCACAACATTTGCATTCAAGCTCAAAACAGTAGGATCTAACGGGTAAGAATAATGAAAACATTCTTGCAAAACTTTAGAAATTGGGTTATCTTCAGATAATGCCCGAGTATTCTTTATTGGAACTTTATTAGTCTTGAGATAATGCTCCAACTTAGGATCAAGTGGTCTGAAAATAGTAAGGATTTGAGGTTATGTAGTGCCATTTTTGTTTTTCCCTTAATTCTCTAATACATATAAGTTTTTGACATTAAATGAAAAAAATACTTACTTTCCCCCCTTCTGTAAATTTTTCCAGAGAGTAAATATCTCCAAAGCATTCACCTTACGAAATCCAACATTTGAAACGGTGAGTGCTTCTTTAACTTTAGCATAAACTATGGACGTTTCCATAGGTTCGAACATTTTATATTTCAGAAATTTTGGAATAAGCTGTATCAGTTCTTCAATCGGTATATGCGGTATTATTGCACCCCAGACCTTGAACGAAACATATCACAAAAATCGACTTACCAGTATCAGAATTAAATGAGATAAACCCATCGTCTGCATTTAGAAACAAAAATTCAACTGACCTCCTGCTTCTTGATGTGCATTGGATTGATGTTTTTATAGCCTGCTTTCAATTCGACAATGAGATTACAAAGTTTTTCAATACTTATATCTGACTGTCGAAGTGAGTGCCATTTTTGCAATATTTCATAAATATTCTTCAAATCTCCAGTCTCTGGTTTCTTCATATCCTTCAACCCATGTAAAACATAATCTGTTACTAGTAATTTCTCTGAAACATAATTTTGTGTAATAGGCAACAAAAAAACCATAATACTATTTTCAAATTTTTCCAGATTGGAAATATATCACGAGCATTAAGTACCTGCCGTTTCACTTCTATAATGTGATATCTTAATCAGGTCTTTGTACTGCCAGCTATGATAACCCTTGGTAGAAGCAACAGCTTTGGCATATTCCACAGGTGTTTTTCTCTCCAAAAATTTCCTGATTATCCTACTTACAGATGTTGTGATTTTGTTATAGGTCTCCTCAGGTTTCAAGTCCCGTTCTCTACCCTTCATCATTGAAAAAACGCTTATGAACTTGAAGAACTCTTCATCGGTTTTGCATATATCTAGCACAATGTCAGAGAGTTGATTCGTTATCTTGCTGTCAGAGGTGTGATTCCTCAAAGCATAAGCTAAGACGTATAAAAGGGTGACCCGTCTAGGTAAATTTTTGTTTCCATCTGCTTTTTTTAAAATATCTGAAAACCTTTGGAGATTTTCTACGTTGGTTAGAATGTCACCAATAAAGGAGAGGTTTATAGCAAAGTTCTTCAGAAAAAAAAATTCTGGGTCCCCAGTTATATATCTGGGTGTGAGGTCAGTCAAATAGATCACTCTCTTGAGCTTCTTCAATAACATTTCTACATCTACATCGTCCTGTGAGGATTCCTCCGACTTAACAGGATTTTCACCTGAATTAGAAGCCGGAGTTTTCTTCTTTGAATTAGATCGGGACATTTTTAGCTATTCTAATCAAAGTTATTCAACGTTTATAAGAAATAAACATGAACATATGAATTTCAAAATGTCATTTTTACGAAAGTGCGTTGCCAGATTGTATAATTTATCAGATAATTGAAGGATATTAAATCAGACAACCTGTCTTTCGTCTTAATTTTAGATACAATTCTTGATTAATTATGAAGTTTTATTTGAAAAAAAAGAATATAATGATATCTGGAAAGCCAATATGAATTATTTCTTGAACATGCAACTTTGGTGTCAGTGTTTTGATCATTACTTCGCATTCATGAAAAAAGAAACGAAATTAATTGAAGTTTTTTAAAGGCGAAATGAAATTTGGAGTTGTATGAGAAACAAAATGAAAATGAATTTTTTGAATATGTTTTTCCTATGACTCTCTTCGATATACAATCTGGCAAAAAAACCACAGAATTGAGATTGATTATGCTCTCTATGGCTTAACCTTAAATTAAGGACACTTGTAAAACGTGGATTCTTTTTGTAAGAATATCCTGAGTCGAAGGTTCCCTCTTCTAGAAGTTGGAAGAAAACCTTACATTCTAGAATGGAGTGTATCAATCCATGCGACTTCAAAGAAATGCATCCGTAAGTAATCCGTTTTTCTAAATATCCTTCTCTTCTGGACCTATTCCATTTCAATTTCGTACGTGGTGAGAATATTTTTACAATTTTACACTACTTAGAAGCTTTACATGATGCCTGACTATGTCAGTTCTGCTACTGATTACTATTGAGGACATACCATTCTGATGAAACTGAAAATTACTATATTTCTTTCACCTCCTCGAACAATTTTATGTATTCATAATCTTTTTCAGATGTATCAAATAAGGGGTCGTCGAACATGGATCCAGCTAAGGAAGTTCAAGTTGAAGGCTCTTTATTCTTGAGGTAACTACATTTAATATAATTCAAATTCCTTAAAAATTGAAAATGCTTAATGATGCCTGACTATGTCAGTTCTGCTACTGATTACTATTGAAGACATACCATTCTGATGAAACTGAAAATTACTATATTTCTTTCACCTCCTCGAACAATTTTATGTATTCATAATCTTTTTCAGATGTATCAAATAACGGATCGTCGAACATGGATCCAGTAGAGAAATTCAATTCGAATGCTCTCCATTCTTGAGGTAACTACATTTAATAAAATTCAAATTCCTTACAAGTTTGAAAATGCTAAATGATGCCTGACAATGTCAGTTCTGCTACTGATCATAGTTGAGGACACTTACCACTCTGATTTATTGAGAAATTTCACCATCTATCTTCCTTTATCTTGAAAATCAGTTGGTAACATCAATTTTTCTAATTTTTCAGGTTTTTACAATGATTTGATTCACCGAGTTTGAGGTAGGTATTTATGTGCCTTTTATGTAGTCATGTGATTAAACTTCCTAAAATCCCAAATTTAAAACTAACATGATGCCTGACAATGTCAGTTCTGCTACCGATTATAGTTGAGGACACTTACCACTCTGATGAAACCATAATTTCAATATTCATAATTTTTCTTTAATTTCAACTCTAGTTAAGATTTTTCTTCTTTTTTAGGTTCGTCTGTCATCGGTTGAACTATGAGGTTGAAGATTCTTCCACCAACATAAAGGTAACTACTGTTTTTGCACATTAAAATAAGAAAAAAATGATTTATTCTCATAATTTGTTAAACCTGCAAAAAATGATGTCTGACAATGTCAGTTCTGCTACCGATTATAATTGAGGACACTTACCACTCTGATTTGATAATGAATCTATTTTAGTAAACATTTATGATTCCCACAAATATCTGATTCACCTTTTTTGTTTTCAGGTCAATCATATGGAACGAGATATTTATGGTTTTTGTACTACATAAATAATGAATATAAATAAAAAAATTAAAAGATATTGTGTTGTTTCATTGAACCTTTAAGACTTTTATATCTGCTTAAAGATCATACCTTCCTGGAGAAAAACACAAATCAAACTATACAATATGTATTCATCTTACATAAATATCTCTGAAGTGAAATAAAAAAATTTGTACAGTCAACAAAATAAAGATTTGCAAATTCGATTTCTTACTTTTTAATTGATGAATTTTTGTCATCAACCCGAATGATGCGATTCATTGTACTCTGAAATATATTCGAATGTATACAGGCATTGTTTGTGATTTTTATAAAATTCCGTTAGTTTAACGTAGTAATTCGATATTTTTTGTGGTAGTTTATCACTCCTCAAGTTGCACGCTGTTGCAATCTGTGGGAAAAATAGATTCATTACGAAATTTGATATGAACTTTTCCTGTTTTTCATCTTCATTCGATTAAATTTTCCAAAAAAAAAAAATCAAAGTGTGAAGTTTATTTTAAATTCAGATATATCCAACACGTTTAAATTTTGAAATGATCGATAATCTAGGACTAACAGACAAGAAGGTGTACTCACATCAGGAAGCATTTCGTACGTCCAAAACATAATAGCTTCGAACAATTTCATTTTATAATTTTTCAAAATCTGCTCGTTGTCGGTGTAAAATAAAAGGTGCAACAGTTGAAAAGTGATCACCTCTATTACATCCTTGGCTTCCTGAAACCAAGATATTTCTGATTAAAATCCACAATTTTAACTAAGTTTCTTAACTTACAGGATATTTCAGAGAAGAATCTGACGGTAGATTTTTTTTATCGATTAAATACTTCTTTATTCCAGCCATCCCTTTCTCATAAAAATCTTCATATCTAACATTGTCTATTGAATTATACGCCATGATTTTGAATAGTGTTATTGCGTCAATTAAAACGTTCCATATCTCGTCTGAAATTTTCATCTCGCCGATGATGAATTTATCTAAAAAAAATATGAAAGAACAGTTTTAAAGAAGGGAAAATATTCTTACACATCAAATTAAGAAAAAACTTACCGAAAAACGTAGAGCAGATCTCCTTAAGAATTTGAAATTTCGATCGTTGAGGCAACGATCGAAATAAGGTCGAGAAAACCTTATATTTGTTGAAGTTCCCAAGTATAATGCAGTTCAAATCCTGCATATACCGAGAACTCATCGGACATACAGGATGGACCTAAAAATTCGTTATCAAAAAAAAATCCTAATCGCTCTTAATTATAGTAAAAACTCACAGAATAAAAGTTGAGATGCAGCAAGAGTGGCAAAAAATATTTCTCAACAACCGACTGATTGACTAAAATGAAATTCATCAAAAGTTTTTGCAATCTTTTTTCGATCATCGGATCACCAAGTAGACTGATAAATTTACAATACTGCTGTATCGATAACTTCAGATAATCTTGACTGGTGAAATGCTGGATATGAATAGCTGCTTGGGTTCGGATGGCAGGATTTAGGCTCTTCAGATTTTGGAATGAATACCGCAGAAAATCGTCGATATTATGAACGACACTGAAAAAAAACTTGGTAGAATTTTGGTGTCGTAAATTATTAGTTTACTTACTATGTACATAAATCGTACATCAAGTCCATAATTTTCATTTTAAACTCAAAATCGACTGTGTCTAGAGAAGATTGGAGGTAAACCATCGCTTTTGCTCCTAATTTTGAATGTTTCATAGATAATCTTACGAAGAGGGCCAAAGCACAATAATATTGAACAAGAAGTTGAGCGTTTGAGCCTTCTAAAAAAGTTATTATTCAATTCATTTACTTCAAATGACTGAGAATTTCGATTAGAAAGGGAATAAAGGTTGTAATGAATGTAAAATTCAATTGATCAATAAAATACTTACCTTGATTCTTCAATGTTTGTGTAATTTTTTCTAACGCTTTTTCTAAAGCATTGATGGTTTCTTCGGGAATATCGTAGTTTTCGTACGGCATTAATTCCGATGAATACATTAGAGGGACCACGTAACAATTACCTGGTAGTTTGACTAAAATCTCTTTTAATTCAGTGTTCACATTCTGTAAATTTTTTTCATTATTTCATTTATCAGAATAATAAATTCTGAATGAATCATTTAAAATGCTTAACAAATGTTCGTTTTAAAGGTAATAACAATATAATAAAGACCATAGTAGTTGATGCCTTAAACTGCCAAAAAAAAAATTGAAAAAAAATATACCTGGAAAAACTCTTGGAATTCTATAGGTTCCCTCAACAAGTCGGACAACGATTTGATTACATCTAATCCATTTCCAAGGGCATTATGAGGGAGAAGGAATTTTTCAATGTGATCCCAAAGGATTTCCTTGAAATCTTTTAAATTTTTTCGTTGATCTGTAGTCAAATTCACGTTCCTTTCGTACGTTATGAAGTATTTCAGGCCGCAGTTTGTACTGAAGAGTAAATCCCCGATATATTTTGCTTCGCACAACTGAAAATCAACCGTTTCAGGAATATCCTTGAATTTGAGAATACGCACAACTCTTAAATTTTTCAACACTCACCAAAGAAGGATTGGCCATGATGTGGTAAGCTAGTTTTTCTCCTTGCAGACTTTGGGATTTCTCTAAAACGGCACAAGTCAACTTCAAACCATCGTAATCTCCTTTGATTACCCTGTTTATCAATCTTTTAATACTGTTTTGTCTGGAAAAAACCTTATCAATTCCATGAAATTCATGAAAATCATAATTTAATTTCAAAAAACTATTCCCATACACCGAAAGGTATAAAAAAAAAAAAAATTAAGTAACTTACTCCAACAATTTCAGCTCATGTGCTTTGGTGATAAATGCCTTATTATCATTGATGATATGCGAAGAAAGATTCGCTAGATACTCAGATTTATGTGGCAATAACTCTTCACTCGGCTCTACAGCAAGTTGAAAAAGAGTCTGTTGAAAAAATATATTGTATAAGTGAAAAAAATCATTGGATAAATCCGAATTACCTTAACAAAATCACTGGAACCAGAAGAATTATGGATGGACATATTATACATGACTTCTATAACTTTATCAGAAACATATTTCGATCCTTTTTTTCTTGATTTCGAATAAAGATTCAGGAGTATAGGAATGGACATTCTCATATCGCTAGGATCTGCTTCACTGGAAAGCATGGCGAGAATCTAAATTGGACATCATTTAGAGGCATAAACTCGAAGATATTTCGATACTTACATTCGAATAGTCTTCATCAGAGTTATCCCGATAAGTTATGCACATTATTCTCAAAATTATGAGCAAAATGTGTCTATTTCTCGATCTGTTTGTCCAGTGAATGTTAAATTTCATGCAAAAAGTTGGTAAGCTATTTTCAACATACACATATTCAGTTGGACTATTGAGCAAAAACTGTAATTTTAATCCATATTATGTGAAATTTTCCAGAAATCAAAATGTGAAAAAATTTATTTGACTTACCTCAAATTGTTTGTTGATAACTGGTTTATTTAGGACGCAAATTTTCGAAACCAAATGAATAGCTTCATCGTTGTTTATACAGTTCATGACCAAAATATTGAATACTGTTTGTATGAAGACTTCCAGTTTTGAGTGTTCATAATAATTCGTAGGTAAATGTTCAAGGAGTACACCAAAAAGCCTTAAAATGTTACTTTTATCGGTGACTTCCTTAGACACTCCCATGTTTGTTAGTTTAAATATTGTTCCTTTGAAGAATTGTTCATTCAATATAACCATTATCTTACTAGCCTCCTAAAAGTATTGCATTAAAATAAATTGTGTCCTTTTCATTTCAAGAAAAATTCAACTCACCAATGGATCAAATATTTTCGATTTCACTATATTAAACAGAAACACATTTTGAAAATTACTGAAATTATCTTTTTTGAGTGTCGGTCTAAGATCAATAATTAAATTTCTGAGGTTCTTCTTCAGTATTTCTGAATGATGATTAGAAATTATACCATACAGGAGTGTGTAGTTTATCATAAAAGTAGATTTAGTTGGCCAATCCTGTTTTGCCAATGTTCTAATACAGTGCAAAGCCTCATGAGTAGTATCAATGCCATAATCTAAAAGAATCACTAGTGATAAGAGCGAAAAAACATTGTTTGATTTCTCTGACCTTCAGAAAAGTCTGAATACACTTTATTGGAAGTGTTTTCGATTATTCGACATAGTTTGAACAACGTTGATTCCAAATATTTTTGTGGTAACTTTTTATTCAAGAATCGCTTCAAAACTTTCAAGATATTGTGACACTGAATATTTCGACCACTATGTTCACATTTCTTCGTGAGACAAACAAGGGAATTCTCATAGATTGAACCTTTAAAACACCTCGATCCAACCAGATTCAAGAGGTGAAAATAAAATTCACAAGCTAATAACGAAGAACTTTCTGAAAAGTCTGATTTTGGATTACAGTCCGTGTACCAGCTTATAAAAATTAGAATATATTGTATCATGCAATCATCTATATCAATGTTGTTATCATTGTTGCATTCGGAAATGCTTTGAAGAGCAGTTTGCCAAAAATCTTCTGGACTAAGCGGCAAATGTTCTAAGAAAGCTTTTAGGTGTTCGCAGTCTGTTTGAAATTTTCCATCTTCATCAATAAATTCACTGAATGAAGTTGTTGGTATATCTTTCAATTTTTCTTTCTCAATTTGAAAATAATACCAAAAATCCATTTCAAAATATTTACGGAATTATCATTATTATTTTAAGGTTAGCTTTGTGTTTTTCTGTCAAACACAAGGTCATAGTAATTTATAACGATTTTCTTTCCTTTTCTATGAGCTTGGCCAGGGGGAGCCTGAATTTATTGCTGTTATTAGAATTATTAGAAACATGAAAATGATCAATTTGAATAATTTTTGTTGATTTGCAGTTTTCTAAATATTTTGAAATAGCGGGAAGAATTATTTTTTGAGATTTTTTACTACTAAGGCTAATGATAGAAGATAATTTTTAATCTCGAACCGGAAATGGATCTGGCGCAAGCGGAATGATATGAAGCGATATCGGTTCGAGGATATAATAACCTTGAAAGCGCCACCGAAGTCATTATCTTCAACTGCAGTGAATGAAGTTTACACCCGTGTAGGTTTATAATCATTGTGAATTTTTTCTTTCAAAATATTTGATAAGCAGCAACACTGGTGTTTCGCCATTTTGGATATCTCTAAAGGTGAGTATCTGTTTACGATTTTTCATGCGCCTTTTTTATATTTTTGACTGATAAGGAAGCCGGTTTTGACTGAACCCGTGTATGCTAAATTCAGCATCCCGCATTTCGCACACTTTTGTACTAACCTTCTTCTTTCAACTGTCTTGGAGTATTTGGAATTTTCAATTCTTATAAATTTGGATCAGGCTCACGCAATGGTACGCAACGATATTTTCCCGTATTTTTCGCTAATTGCGATCCATGTGTTTTCTCGGTAGTTGAAGTCTTGGTTTCAATTTCATAATTTTGTTCGGTTTGCGTGACGGGTTCAGCTGTGGCTGATATTTATTTTGTTCATAACATGTGTTCTTGTTTACAGTTTGACAAAATACTACAAACTATGGTCATGGAAGCACCACCTTCTCCCCAAAGTGTAGGCAGGGAGTTTGTTAGACAGTACTATACTCTTATGCATCAGGCACCAAATCATCTTCATCGGTAAGTAGTTTTTTTTCTTCAATAGTGAAATTTTAAACGTTTCTTCAACCTAAAAGCAGAGAAAGGTTTATTTACTCATCATTTCCTACCCCTATAACTAGGTATAGAGGTGTCAATATTAACGAGTTTTATTAAGGGTATTTATTTATATGTTATTGTAATTGCCACTAATTTCTTTTTAAAACATTGTCTTGGAGCTGAGTAAATTTATGAATGTTCAAATGGAAATACTGAATTATTACCTGAATCTTTATCACTTTTCAATTTTTTGAAAATCAATTTTTCTTTGTAGATTTTTGGAAAATTTTTCGTAATCAATAATACTTCTTTTCCAAAAGTAAACACGGTTCTTTTCTTATCATATTTTGTTATCTGGTAATGGGTTTTTGAATATTTTGCAAATAGAAGCTGAAATTTCAACCCCATTGTAAATGTTTTTGTTTCCATATTGAAATTAATTGTTCAATGACTTCATTAGATTAGGCGGATGACGCATGTTTTTATATCTTCCTAATATTTATGTTGGTTATTTTGAATTAATTTTTTTACCCTGCAAACCTCTGTTTATAACATTTCTTCAGAATTATTCAGGCAATACTAAAATTCATAGTCAGTTCGAAGATTTCTAATTTTGGTAACCCGAATTTTAGTAAAATTGACGTCAAAACCAATTTTTTGCGTGGGAACTTGTATTTGGAAAAAACTTTTTAATTTCATTACTGGTACCTGTACTTTTTTAATTTTTTTAAAACCGCGTGGTACCATGTTTGGCTAGGAGCGCATGCGCTTTCAATTGAGACTCCTGTTTATTGTTTTTTTTTTGTTAGAATCGAATCTTTTCAATTTTTCTATCTACGAATGGTAAGCTGCAACTTTGAATTTTTAGGAGTAAACAAAAACGTTTGTTGGATTTTTGATTATCTCTATTCTAGCAGAACTGAAGTGTTAAGTTCTTCGAATTTCCGAATGAAATTACGTACAACATGAATTATTCATTTTACTTCCATTCGAAATCTGCCATTAAAGTCATCAACATTATACGGAAATTATCTCTCGGTATACCTGGCGAAGCTAAAATGAATTTAATTCCGAGTTCACACAGCTGCATAAAAAGTTATCGCAACGAAAATGGCCATTTCGAGTTACGCATTTCTATTTTAATGCAAGCATTCAACTTACGATTTTAAACTGACCACCCTGTGTTTATTCGGACTCTTTTTGTAACATTTGCTATGATTCTTTGACTAAACTGCGAAATGCTTTGATCCTATATAGTTTTCAATTTGTATTCATGATCGAATTTTGTAGGAGGAACAATATGGACTTTCGAACTGTCTGTTTGAGTCTTTTGTTGTAGTCTTTGTGTTTATCGCTTTCTTTTTGACGAGCAGATGTTACTTTGCGCTCGAAATAGAGTGAAGCTTCCCTTGCTACCTAAAGAGGTAGTTGATCTATTCTTCTTTCCAGATGGTTGCACTTTACGACTTACCCAAGTAACTTGCGTTTATTTCAATGAATGTTATCAAGGACGACTGTATATGATCATCAGGTTCCTCAAAATAATATTTTGGGTCATTAACCTAGTAATTGAATTTGAGATACTCGCAAAAACTGATACAGTTTTGTAGAAAACTTGTGTTGTTTGAATAATTTTCATTTTTATTTGGATTTTTCAAAGAGACAGCGATATTTGTGATGAATTAAGTTGGACTAATCAGGAAGGTACCGAGTCAAAGCATTGGTATCATATAATCGAAGTTTTACTACCGTTTTTATTGATGTTTCGGAACGTAATAAAAAAAAGGCGATATAGTCGAATTGTTGGGAAATATTTTCATCAATTTAATCGTGTTAGTTCGCCGTACGATTGATTCTCGGAATGCAACATTCCAATCCACGCTTGATTTCAAAATTTCTTTGTCGAATTTAACCGAGATATTATGTAGGATCGCTTTTTCTGATGTTGCATTTGACCTACGACTTCCTTGTATGGGCCGGTGTTAGACCTGCTTGAATGTAGATTATCCCTTTCGTGAAGACCTCACATTTTTCACATTTTAACGTCCTAAAAAGAAGGAAATCTTTAGCATTCTGAATATTTTGAATCTGAATTGTGCGTTTAAAAAGACAAAAAAGCACCTGTTAGGTTCAAAGTTTGAAATGTCGCCTATCTCGCAAGTGTATAAAAAAAAGGTTGGCTTAGTTTAACTACCTGGGTCTGCAAGAGGTCGGAACTTAACACGCGAATAAATTGTTGGTCAGGGTCGGACTCGAAGACCATTTCATAACGAAAGTATATTGGAAAAATAGAGCAGAAAATTAAATGAATTGAAAATAATTCTAATTGGAATGAATCGAAAACGCTAAAACGTTGAGTAAATAGGAGAAAAAATGCACACCCATTATACGCTAACTGCAAACCTAGAGCATTAAAAAACATACAAGTTGCAGAGACAACAGCCCTAAGAAAAATAACAAGAATGCGTCACCCAAATAATGTTCTTCAAAAACCTTCAAATCAACTTTTATATGAAGAGACAGGAATCGAACCAATAAATGAAAGACTCAAGAGACTAAACAGGAGATTTCATTCTAAACTGATAGAACAGAATATCATAATCGAACAATACTATGATGATGGAACAAACAAATCTTCAAGAAAACATCCCACACAGACTTTTTCGAACATGTTAAATTCTAATTAAATAATATTATATTATGAAATGTATACATTGTAAATTATAAAAAAAAAAATTTTAAAAGGCTGAAGGACCCTTGGTTGATGGCCATTTGTAACATAGTACAATAAACCACAGTTACTACTACTAGGAGAAAAAATCCATGAGGTACACAAGCTTGCTTCAAGAACAAGTTGTCATATTGTATGTCTTTTGAAGAAAAATTACTTCTTGATTAATTGATTTTGTTCTAGCTGCTATTTCTCGAGAAATAAGGGGAATAAGATTCTATTATTGCGTGAAAAGTGTTAGAAACAACATCATTTGCACCTTCAGTTAATTTTTTAACGTTTCGTCAACTTTCGTCTCTTTAAAAAAAATTGAATTTTTTTTTCTCTTGCAGGTTTTACAACAACCAGTCGTCCTTCGTGCACGGGGGCCTGGAGCCCGCTAACCGCGACCCCACGCCGGTGATCGGCCAGAAGGCCATACACCTGAAGATCCAACAGCTGAACTTCAGGGACTGCCACGCTAAGATTACGCAGGTCGATTCTCAGGCCACCCTTGGAGGGGGCGTCGTGGTCCAGGTCACTGGGGAGCTGTCCAACGCAGGACAGCCCATGCGGCGCTTCACCCAGACGTTCGTGCTGGCCGCGCAGGCCCCCAAGAAGTACTACGTGCACAACGACATCTTCAGATACCAGGACGAGATCATATCCGATGAGGTAAATTCACTCTTTTGATATGTTACTTTTCGACATAGTTTTAATATTTTGTTTTCCTTTTATTTCATTGTTTTCAATTTGAGAGGCTCAATTTTGCGGTGGTATCCAGAAAGAAATGATTGGATCAAATGAAACGTTCAATTCTTATTCGAAATCGTCCTAAATTGTTAACCAAACAGTAGTTCTTAGAGTTGAAGTGAAGAACTTTGTTAATAGTGATTCCCATATCTTGTTACTTACTTACGCGCATTCAAAAAAGATTTTTTGTACAACTGCCATTAAAAGTGACACTTCAACCAATGTTAAAATTGATTGTTTTCGTGGAAGCGTGTTGAAAATATTTTTAGCACTCCATTTTCTCATGATGAAATCAGATGAGAGAAATTCAGCAATTGCAAATTTTTATCATCAATATTCAACAATCATTACTTATGAACATTAATATTAATCGTAAAACTAGAACAATTACTAACATTGATGCCCTGTGACGTTAGGGAGCTTACCAACACATTATTAGAATCCTCAGCACCATCAGTACTTGTAGAAACCGGAAGTACAATATTGGATGATGATGACCCAAAATCTGTTGAGGTTGGGAGAATTTTTTCAGCAATGACATTTCTATATGCAATGGAATGATCAACATAGCCCTCGGCTACCGTCGTAGACTTTCATCCACCATGTTTTTTTATATCCGTAATATTTGCTCTTGATTCTGCTAGCAATGAAGCGGAAGATCTTTCAAAACAGTGTCCTGGATATTGCTTTGGTTCTGGCAGTTTGAGGAATTCGACAACAATAGATGGAATTTTCCCAAATGTATTAATACCATTTAGATTAGCAGTGCATTTATTATTCATGTATTTCAGGAAAAAACGACGATGTTTGATGTCAAAAGGGCTCAGTGCAAAGTACTTATGAAAATAGTCTACATACTTCCCAATATTACTGAAAGAACGACTGACTTTCGTTTTTGTATTTGGAAGTTGTATAACCAATGATTTATTTGTTATTTCGATGTCTCCCACTGATAAATTACACAATTCTTCACGATGACAGGCTCCAAATAATCCGAAAATAGTTGCAACCTTAACCATCTGAACTAAGCCTAAAACGTCACTTTTAACACTCATATGATAAATATCTATTAAGGTAGTCTGTAATAAAAAGACTTTCACACTTAACCTAAATAAATGGCAGCTATATTTGAATAAAAACCCTTTATTTGACAGTTCCTTCGATCTTCTGTGTTCAACACCTTCCCACGACTGTCAAAATGAAGGAAATGTCATAATGAAGTTGACAGGAATTAATTCGTTTTGACAGATGAAATACCCGACTAAAGTTAAGGTATCTTCTTTAATGAGGTTTTTTTCTTCTCTTTCAGGAATGCGAAGCCGAAACGTGCTCTGAACCTGAGGAGGAGCAGAACCAAGAATGTACCGTCATCTCCGAGGTACCTCAACAGCAACCGTCCCAGGTTAACCCGTTCTTCAACGCAACAGCTCCCATTCAACCAGGAATGCAACCTGTCCCGCACATACCCGTTCAGCCACCGCAGCATGTAATGGCCCCACAGCCTGTCGCTCAGGTTAACGGAGCCTTGCATCCGGAGGAGATCAACATCATTGCTGGTTAGTAACAATATTTTTGTTTTTTTTTTCACTAAGACGAAAGATACTATCTTAATCTTTGCTGGTTTTGTTTTAAGACAGAGCAGTCGAGTTCCTCTTGGTAATGATTCGTTGTTTACAGCCCAAGCGCAAGTACCGAGCCCTGTTATGAGCACCCCACCGAACATGCCTTCGGCCCCAATCCCGGTGATGCATTCCAACATCGTGGTGCCCAGCGCGAGCCCCCCAGCCGTAATGGAAGAGAACCTGGTCGAGCAGGTCGAGGAACCCAGACCTGCCTTCGTGGAGGCCCCCGAGCCGGAACCAGAACAGCAAGAGTTCTCGGTCGAGCCAGTCTCGACTTCGAACGAGCCGAAAACCTACGCCAACCTGCTGAAGTCCAGCACGTATCCGCCGGCCGGGGCCCAGACCTCCCCCCAGCAAACCCAAGCTCCCCAGCAGCCGCAACAGCAAGTCCAGGCCCCCGTCACCCCTCAGTCCTTCCCTCCCAAACCGGTATCTCCCACCTTCAACCAGCCCGGCAGGGGAGCCAACAGGAATGGCAGGAACGGGCCCCAGAACCCGAGGGCCCCCAGGCCCGATCAGGGAAGGATGTCTGGAGGCAGGAACGAAGATGGAGGTGAGTTGTCTTTGATTTCGATCGGGAAGTGTGGACGTTTTAAACTTCGTGTAATATATTTTTTTTGCATTCTTCTTCCGCTATCTGAGATTGTGACTTCATGTTTGAAGGCTTTGTATTCGCAGATGATAGGAGAAAAAGCCAGTCCAGTAGTGTGGACAGTTTAAATTTTGTTCAGTATTCTATTTGTATTCATCATTCACAGTCTGAGAAAGTGAGTTAACGTTTGAAGGTTTAGTATTCGCTGAGATAGGAGAAGAAGCCAGTCAGTAGTGTGGACAGTTTAAACTTTGTTTAGTATTCTATTTGTCTGTATCCATCATTCACACTCTGAGAAAGTGGGTTAACGTTTGAAGGCTTAGTATTCGCAGACGATAGGAGAAAAAGGCAGTCAGTAGTGTGGACAGTTTAAACTTTGTTTAGTGTATATTTTTTTCTGCATTCTTTCATACTCTGAGAATGTGAGTTAAAATTTGAACATTTAGTATTGGCATACGATACGAGAAAAAGCCACTCCAGTAGTGTGGACAGTTTAAACTTTGTTTAGTGTATTATTTGTCCGCATTCTTCTTTCACACTCAGAGAATGTGAGTTAAAATTTGAACCTTTAGTATTCGCAGACGATAGGAGAAAAAGCCACTCTGATAGTGTGGACAGTTTAAACTTTGTTTAGTGTATATTTTTTCTGCCTTCTTTCACACTCTGGGAATGTTAGTTAACATTTGAAGGCTTAGTATTCGCAGACGATAGGAGAAGAGGCCAGTCCACTAGTGTGGACAGTTTAAACTTAGTTTAGTGTATTATTTCTCTGCATTCTTCTTTTGCACTCTGGGAATGTGAATTAACGTTTGAATTTTCAGTATTCGGAGACGACAGGAGAAAGAGCCAATCCAGCAGTTACTCCGACAGCAACCAACTTTTCCTGGGCAACCTACCGCACAATGCAACCGAAGAGGAGCTGAAAGAAGTCTTCATCGATTTCGGAGCCATCGTCGACCTGAGGGTACACAGCAAGGGCGCGAACAAGAATGGTATGGCAGGTGGCCGAACCCCACCGAACTATGGTTTCATCACGTTCGAGACGCAGCAAGGGGTGCAAAACTGTCTCGCTGCCAGGGTAAGTTAAAAATTCATTAAATAACATTCTCTCTATACTTATAAGATGTTTAGGAAATTTAAAAATCTTATTATTTTTTTTTTCTTCAGCCGATCTACTTCCCTAAAGGCAAAGAAGGTGGTACCCCCTTGAACGTTGAGGAGAAGAAGACTAAGGATCGTCCTTCTTACGGGACAAGGCCTATGAACGACAACAGGAACAGAGACAGGGACAACAACCTGCCTAGAAGAGGTCCCCAAGGACCCAACCGCAACAATGGCACTAACGGAAACGGAACGGCTGGCCCCCAGCAAAACAGACCCACGTACAACAACAGGAACGGCCCCACAAACCGCGGACCCAACAATAACAACACATACAACAACCGTCGCTAAAACGACAACTGTTGGGGTTGCGTTTTGGGTCGACGGTGGCCTCAACTAATTTTTTTTGTGTGAGCCATTAGCTTATTGGCAATTAAAGACTTAATATTTTAAGAATAACAACAACGGATGCCCTTCCGTTACTATCCTTATTATTGCAACAAAATACAGTGTGTGAGGACAAAATCTAGTGTACGTAAATTGTACAGTGTTTCCAAGTCTGAAAGTGAAAAGGTAGTGCCAATAGCGGACCATTAGCTGAAGCATTTTTTCCCCCAAGCCGTTTTACATCGTGGAATCTCTCAAGCGAGGATTGATTTCTGATGTGTGATAATTTTTTTTTTTTTTAGTATAATATTCATTCCGCGAATTGAGTGATTTCACTAACAAAATCCATTTTACAGATTTGATGAAATATCGAGTATTGTTGTTGTCATCTATATAGTGAAAGCAAATTTTTTATTGATTTCCGAGTGAACTTTTTGTTTTTATCGATCATCAGGGAAATTTCAGTGAAATAACCTAATAATGTTTTTTATGAATCTGAATTGATTGGAATCAATTAATTGTCTTAATGTACTATGTATATTAATGTAAGCTAAATTCTTCCTGTAAAGTGCATTTCCATATAATTAGAATTGAGGAATAATTCCACACAGTTGTTTGCGATTATTTATGATGCAATATTAAATTTTCAGTCCTGGATCGTTTCGTTTTAATTTTATTCAGATTCTAACTTAAATTATTTTTATTGTAAAGAATACAATGTAATTTATATTGATCGATTAGTTAATAAAAAATGGTCGGGCCAAAACCAACCGAGAGCTTTTCAAATTTGAATGCCGAAGAAATGTACAGAAAAACGAAACTAAATATATACATAACGAAATAACAGAATCTATGCTTGCTGTCTTTAATTCGAATTCTGAAAACCTCTTCTGGAAGTTTATGTCTGAACCCCCTATAACATTATCTTGTATTTTTTCTGTCGTTCATCGAATTTTTGTCAGCCTTGTTCTCTCAATGAAATCTGCCTGATATCCAAAATTATTATTTTGTTTTGTACAAACCTGAAATAAAATTTATTTAAAAAATCGCTCTTTGTTTTGAGATAACTCAAAGATTCTAATTCATTCAAAGCCCCTCAATCAACAGTGTTTCACTTCATTATATGGGTACTAAAATGGTGAAACAAGTTGAATTAACTATTATTAATAAGCATTTGTTCTTAGATATCAACTTTCAATTTTTAGTATCATACTACACCATTCACTCAATCACCAATAAAGATGTTTAAATTTTGAAGTTTTTAAGTTAGTTCCACCTAGGCATATAAAATTCTGGAGAATAGCTAACAAAACACACTTAACAACTCCTAAACGAAAAGACGAAAGAGTATAGAGATTAATAAATAAATGCCTTTCAGCTGAATCAAACAATTTATTAATATAATGGCGGAATTTTCATTAGCCTAGCGATTGTATTTTAAAACATTGCGGTTCAAAGTATGATTGACATATTCGTTATACTTCCAAACGAAAGTACATCAAATATATCGTGACCTATTCAAAAGATGCCACTATTTGTCCACCAAATTAACACTTTTTCGTCAAACTTCAAAAGAACTGTGTATTTGATCGATTTGCCAAGCGCATCCACCAAAAACCGGCTGATTGGGAAAACTCGAAAAAAAAGCTATCGAATGCAATTCTTACACAAGAAGTAATAAGAACGGCTTATTGCACCGTTCAAGTCAGCTATACAACATTATTTCGATGCACTCGTTCAGCAAAACGAGCTTTCAGCAGAAATACGATAACTTGATGCCCCAGAAGCTATAGGTCTGCACATGTAAATGTGTCTGTTTGGTTTGGAAGGAGTGTGATGCTGTTACCACCACTCAACAGGCGCTTTTACCAGTCGGCAGATCAGATACCAAAGCAGTTGAGTTGAGGTTTGACTTCTTAACTGCCAAGATTGGTGTGTGATTAAAAAGTGAACTGCTGGTGAGTTGAACATAACAGTTCGTTAGTATAATTTCATTCCTGATTAAAGAAGAATCCCATTTGCAATATCAATTTTTTTGAGGAGTTTATTTGAATTAAGTAGGCTATGAGTTATTAGTAGGACTAATTCTGATGTTAAAAGGTCATTACAAGGCAGATGCAAATATGATATGAAGTTATTACTGGTTGAATTGATCAAAAATAATTTTAACAGGCTATTGCTGATTTCTTATTATTACTATATACAGTTTGAGTGTACATTATAGGAATATGCATGTAGATTGTTTGGAATTCGTGCTTTTTAAAAGTGAAATAACGGAAAAACAGATAAAGATACTAAAGATTTTCTTGAATCTGGATATGAAAATTTGTTGAATTTAAGCTGTAAATATTATTACACAAGAACGGAAAACAAAATATTTCAGTTCAGTGAAAAATTATATATATTTATGTAAAAAAACACTAAGAAAAAAGACCAAAAAAATTTTATTTTCGGTGCTCCATTGATGTTTTATCTTATTAATCTCATGGCCATGATTTATTCTTTTATGTATCATCCCTATTCACGCTTTTTTGTTCCTATACTTGGAAAAACTCAAGTATATCGTGGAAAATGTAATAAAAATACTTTTGTATGTGTATGAAAATCTGCAGCGTTTTTTAATGATGTCAACATTATCGCCTCTCTAGCGGATTTATCCATAGGATTTATCTTTGAATGTGAACATCATGCATATCTTTACGGAAAGGAAGAGTCACAATGCGATAAAATAAACAAGTTAAATCATCATGCAATCTCGAATTGATGAATGAACGAGAATAAATTTCGACAATCAATTGATGACTTGGAATCTGGATACTTAAGGCTTCATTGCTTCATAAATAGACCTTCAATACTGAAAATTATTCAGGAAAATAATAATTATCCATCTGATGAAGTGATTGAATTTGATTGTAAAAAAATTCATCCATATATAATGTTTCGCTGGCTTCAACAAGAATGAAAACGATGAAACAATCGAATTGCGGTACGAACCATTGAATTGGCCACCTTAATCGAGTGATTTAACACCACAAGATAGATTTCTATTAAGGGTTTATTGAAAGACAAATAGTTAAAGTTAAAGCCATCTCCCTATGATGTATTTTATGATCACTTCTAGTGTTCTCTAGAAACATAAATTGCAAGTCCAAGACTACCATTGCAGAAGCAATTTCTGTTACAACTCACATGGAACTACCGGCCATAAATCTATTTTCGGACATTTCAAAAACATGTGTTCATGATCCTTACTTAAAACAATATACAGAGAGCGCATGACATCATCATCTTTTAACAACCTACGCAATGGTCACTGATTTATTTTCCAGGGCATCATGGAATTGAAATGTATGCATACATATGGTTTTATGCTGAATTAAGTTTAATGCTAATGCACTTAGAATTTATTAGAAAACCGTATCACATTTTCTTTCGATTTGTCAGCGAATAACTTGGGACGAAAATAATTCAAAATAGTTCATGGAATGCGCTTATAACTTGATTATTCGAATCTATTCTATATTTTCATTGTAGGTCTATCAAATTATTCATGAATAATAAACTCATAAATATCAACGTATAGGTGCATCAAGATTTTGAAAAATATTTTTGTTGTAGGTTTCTTTACCAGTCAAAATGAAGTTGTATTGGATATCATTGATTCTGATATTAGTGTGTGTAGTCAATGACATTTCTGCAGAAAAACCAGTAAGTTCAATTTTCAGAAAGAATATCGTCCTCAAGATTTTGTGATACACACTTCTTAAAAACACTTAAAATCGTTATTCTTTCTAAATTTCCAGAAAAAACATAAAAAGTATAGGAAACCACACAAGGTAAACCCTGAGGCGATCGCAAAACTAAAACAAGATGCAGAAAATGCTTCAAAATCCGAGGAGAAGGATAATTCTAAAAATGCAGAATTGCCACCAGAAGTTGAAAACAATGTACCTATGATGGGTAAGTAACAAGAAGATATGCGATATATGCTTGGAAAAAATTTCAATCCTTGTTCATTGTTTCATCAATGAAAATACCATAAATAACTCTTTGACCAATTTGAATTTGTCTCATCAATTTGAATTGAGAGTATGTTAAAAATAAGGTCACCAGATAGGATCGTTATCAATTTATTGAAGAAGATTCACTGGCATATATTTGTGTAACCTTATCAATTAATTTGGGACAGTCACACACTGGAATTAAGCTCATCTTTGGATTAAAGTAATGCGATCAATAGGAAGTCATTGAATTGAAGTAGAACTACCTATAAGAAGAATTGAAAGGATGTTTTTATAGGTTTCTTAAATGCTTCAATCGACAGACCAAATACAAGTTTTCTTGTGGATCTTCTAAGAAAGAATGATTATTTCAGATCCATGCTTGAAAGTCCACTGTGGTGCTGGAAGAATTTGTCAGTTAGATGATGTAGGAGAGCCACACTGTGTCTGCATTCCAACCTGTCCAGAAGAAAGCGATTCTAGAAGAAAGGTTTGTTCAAACTACAACGAAACTTGGTCTTCCGATTGCGCCGTATACCAGCAGAGATGCTTGTGCCAAACTGGCAAAGACAGCTGCAAAGGGCCCAATTACAAGCACGTCCACATCGAGTATTACGGAGAATGCAGAGATATGCCAGTGAGTGAACTAATATTTTCGAGAAAAATTGGGATGTCATGTCTATTTTTGCTTTTAGGAGTGCACCAAAGAAGAGATGGTAGATTTCCCACGTCGTATGAGAGACTGGCTCTTCAACATTATGAGAGATTTGGCAGATCGTGATGAATTGACCTCTCACTATCTCAAGATGGAACGTGAAGCTGAATCTAACATGACAAGAAGATGGACCAACGCTGCCATCTGGAAATTCTGCGAACTAGATGGTAATCCACCAGATAGGTGAGTTTCACACTACATTTTTGGGTTAATAAAGGTTGGGTTTTCAATTTTGGAGTTTCATAATTTGGATTTCTTCTAGATCTGTATCTATCCATGAACTTTTCCCCATAAGAGCACCACTTATGGCTCTTGAACATTGTATAGCACCATTCTTAAACGCTTGCGATTCAGATGACAATCACAAGATTACATTGAAAGAATGGGCTAAATGTCTGGAGTTAGATGAGGTAAATTAAGTTACAACGATGGATTTCCGATTCGTTAATTACATTTTCTCTTCTCTTTCAGGATGATATTGAAGATAGATGTGAACAGATTATAGATGATGAGTAGAACGTCATGTTATCCATACGTTCATCACCTTTTAATTTCTTATATTTCTTTCAAACTTTTTATCTGCAGAATTCAGTGGTGCTATAAAATAAATAAACTCTGCCTAAAATATCGAATAACACTGCCTAATATCTAGAATATGATAGAATATCTCTGAACTTTTGTATAAATGTATTATAGAGTGCCTTATATACTTAACTGTATAGATTGAACAATATATTTCACATATCAAATATATTTTATTATAGAAACAACAAAAATAAAAACATGAAATGCAAAAAAAACATCGTCTTATTTATACCTTCATCCTGCTTGAACTCCTGAGAAAAGAGATCGAACTTTTATGGATTTTGTGATCTTTAGAGCCGTCCAAAACATTTTCAAGAACCTTGGAATTCGTCACTCCCGTTATTCATTATTAATTCTCCTTTTATCTATCGAGTAATTACTTAGAAACACAAATGGTGGATGCGCTTGATCAGAATCATTTATGCGCATTCACCAATTGCGGGAAGTTCATTTTTATCAAGAATGGCATCGAAATTTCTCAATATTCAAAGAACAAGATGTGACATTTCATTACGCCACCAAATTTTGTTCATTGGAGGAATATATCATCACAGGAACAGCCTCTTCGAATTTAGAATTGATGCTGCTATTTGAATTTCTATACCTATGAATATTTTGGATCTGTTACTGCACATGCAACAAAAAAGACCAATTTTTCATCAATCAATTCAACAAACCTTCTGGTTCCCAGAATTTCATGAACATATTATGGGTTTTTCTGGATTAAATTTTTTTTTTGTTATTGAAATTTTGAGATTGCGATTTTCTCCTTTTTCGAGAAGGACGAAAAGGGAAATTTGATCTCGATAGGTATAGGTTTTCAAATTTTTCCCTAAATTATGAAATATCTGCTGAAATCCAAATGCAAATTAAAAAATTTATCAAATTGAAAAATACTGGCCACGCTCAACACTGCAACCAATCGATAAAGCGCAACAGCAGAAGCGGGCTAGGTATTGGTGGTTGGAGATCACGTGACCGCAACAATGATTTTTACTGGTGCGCGGTTATCATTTGGCGCCTTCATGTTGAAAGAGGACGGAGTTGTTAATGTGAAGAGAAACCAAGCGGTTAGCGTTACGTTTTGTGGAATTGTGTGTGTACTCTAACGACTAAAAATTTAATATTTTATTTAATCTAGACTAAAAAATGGTGAGTATTCGACGGTGAATATTGTTGTTCAATTCTGAATGACGATGCTAACAGTTAAAAGTGTATGCTCGAAACTTAAATGGTTGTGCTTTTATAGGCTGGCGGTAAAGCAGGGAAAGATTCCGGAAAGGCAAAAGCAAAAGCTGTATCTCGTTCAGCCCGAGCAGGATTACAGGTAAAACAATCATTCAATCACTTCCCTTATTACCAGCGAATTCCACGTTGGTTAAATTCTTACGATCGGAAATAGGTTAGTTTATCTAATGGTGTTTGCATTTTGTAGTTTCCTGTTGGTAGGATTCACAGACATTTGAAAAACCGTACAACAAGCCATGGACGAGTAGGAGCTACCGCAGCTGTATACTCCGCAGCTATTCTAGAGTATCTGACCGCTGAAGTGAGTTAAAACATTAATTATCACAATTAATTTTAGGAAATTTTAATAAACTTCGGACCAAGCCATCGTAATGGACGTTGCATTTTAGGCGGGAAAGCGTAATTATTGTTTTCGTGAAGTGATGTAATAGTTCTTGTTTGTTTTGATTTCTTCCTCCTAAACTCTGTTCTGATGAAATTTATTCTGAAGAAATTCTATGATGCAATTTAGTGAAATTTTTTCTATGCAGATCATAGATATATTTGCATACTAGTTTGTGTCCGAAATTTGTTGTTGTTGAAGGTTTAATGAACTCAAAATGAAAACAAATTTGGCCTTATTATACTCATTGAGGAGTAATAATAGTTTCAATTTTCAGTAAAGCTCTATTATATCTACTTTCGAAGCATCGGTAATTGTTAATGTATGAAATACCAGTTGTTAACGACATAATGACATCTTTACTAATGTCAAATTCTTTCACAACAATTAAATGGAATTTCTGCATGTGTAGGTGCTGGAATTGGCAGGAAACGCAAGTAAGGACTTGAAAGTGAAGAGAATTACCCCCAGACATCTGCAGCTCGCAATCCGAGGAGATGAAGAACTCGACAGTTTGATCAAAGCGACAATAGCCGGAGGTGGAGTTATCCCACACATCCACAAGTCTCTGATCGGCAAGAAAGGAGCCCACTCTCAGCCCGCTTAAGTGTTCACGTTTCACCATAATTAAAACTATAGACATTTGGCAAGTGTGCCAATGATGTGTTTTAATATTGTTGGGCACATAACAACTGTAAATGTGTTAAGAATTCTTATAGTTGGTCTGAATTTTCTATTATTAAAGTTCTCGATAGTTTTCATTTAACAATGAATAGAATAAATTTGTTTTAATGTGCCTTGAAATAAGATTTTTTTCAGATTTAAGATTTTAATGTATTATTATTATTGCTCTAAGATTTGACGACACTTCGAGTGGATGTTGTCGATGTTTGTGTTCATTTCTAAATAAAGTACTTTTCGTAATATCTCTTCTTCTCTACCATAAAATTTTATGGGAAATTCTACAAACATCAACAAAATTAAGAAAAATGATGAATGAACATTACCAACCATCAATTTAATTTAGTGTAACAATACTATTATTTTAATAATCAAGAGTTTAAGATAATCATTATGTACTCTCAAATCTAGTTCATCAATGGAAAATAGATGCCACAGATGGCGCTTCAATCATCTCCTTAATTATTATTTATTTAATGTCAATCTCATATATCTATCAATTCTACATCAACAGATTCATATAATTCTTAAGAGAAGACAAAATAACGGTATCTGTGATATATTAATAAAATTTTGATTAATTTCATTTTATGAGCTCCTCAAACTAAAGCGCCCTCTATCAACTACTCCCTATAGAACAAAAGAGATTCATAAAAAGGGTTTCAGCAATAATTATACTGCCACAACAAATTGATAGAGAAATTTATTTCATATAACATATTGCAGAAGGGGGGGGGGGGGCACACTATACATCCAAAAACAAAAATTCTGTTTCATAGTGCTTGGTTCCTCGAATCAACGCATAGATGGCCCTATTAGTATTGAGAATTATTTTCAGATGAAAACTCAATGGAACTTTTGTATAAATGTATTAAATGTGCCCTATACTAAACTGTATAAATTGTACAATATATTTCTCATATCAAATATATTTTTGTTATAGAAACATCGAAAATAAAATTAATTCCATAAAATCTCGTCTTATTTATACCTTCCTACATCCTGCATGAATTCCAAAGAATGAAGATCGATATTTTATGTATTGTGTGATCCTTAGAGTCGTCCAAAATATGTTTAATACTCTTAGAATTCATTATCTTTGATATTCATTGCTAATTCTCCCTTTGTCTATGAAGTAATTACTGAGAAAAAAATGGTGTATGCGTTTGATCAGAATCATATAGGCGCATTCGCCAACTATGTAAGTTCTGCCACTTCAATGGTATCGAAATTTCGTAAGATTCATAAAAAAGGGTTGCAGCAATAATAATACTGCCATAACAAATTGATAGAGAAATTTATAACATATTGCAGAAGGTGGGTATATTATAATTACTCATCCAAAAACAAACATTCTGTTTCCTGGTACTTGGTTTTTCGATTCAACGTATAGATGGCTCCACTAGCATTAAGAATTCTTTTCAGATGAAAACTAACTTTTGCACTATTTTTTTTAATGGTTAATCTCGAAGTTACTTCTGCATCTTTTTATCGATAAAACTCAAGATGGTATAGAAATTAAAGTTCCTGTGGATTCTGCATTGTTTTAATATATAAATTTGCCTCGTGTAATGCATAACATACTTATAACATTATCCAATTTTACAGGTGTAGTAAATTCAGATCGTTCTTTTTATAGCTTACGCTCTGAAAAATATTGGAAGGTATTTTGCTCTAAAGTAAGTGCATCAAATTCATGGCATAAAAAGGTCGATCCTCCAGGGACTACACACTTCCATCAAAAATTGATTGCTCTACCCTTTTTTATATAACCATCCACACTCCCTATCTACAGGGCTAGCTTGATAAATAATTTTTTATATTTGAGTTATCTCTAAACTATTTTTGTGGGGATCGTATCAAAATTGAACAAAGGATTTCTTAATGTTAAACGTGATATAAATTAGTGAAACACTGTAACAGTTTTCATCTTAGTACGAAAATAGCTCTGAAATTTATTATGCTTTCGGTGGTAACTTGAAGACATTAACTTCAATTAAATAAAATCAACTCCTTAAGTAGATAATGCCGAGAGTAAATGATGAATTCGTACGGGCAGTACAAACTCCCTTAGGGTGTTAATCTGAACCATCCCTTCCTCGTCTGCTTCTTGCTCGGTGCCGGAATAATTCGGCAGTGTCTATACCGAATATTTGCCGACGTCCTGAGTCCTGAGGGATACTCGCACAGCGTTCCTGGTTTTGTTCCCGACCAACAGTAAGCAGTTGCTTCCCGACCTCTCGCGCTTCAACAAGTGACAGTCTGCTGCCTCCAATTCGCGGCTTTGATACCTACGGTTACCTCCACGAATGTTGAGGAAGACATCTGAAGCAGAAGATCAGGGGGAAGCACAACTCAAAATAGAACGTAAGTCCTGAATTTTCGATTCTTTTTTTCTTCTTCTTTGCTTGAGTCTTTTTTTGGTAGGAATAGTTTATAGGGAAAGAGGTTGAAGCAGTAACTATACCCCTCAAGCCTGGAGACTGAAGACTGAAGACTATCATGTGTCAAGAGAGATAGATCTGATCTTGATACAGTACAAACTATCATAATTTCTAAACAATCTAGCAAGTGTTTCAGAGTTACAGATTACAATTAAAGAGTACAATGTACAATTCGTCTTCTGACATGAAAGCATGAGGAAAAGCCTCATATCTTGAATGCTCGTAAGATGCTAGTAAAGGGATGAAACTCTTAAAGAAATATTCCACCTCTTTTCCAAAAACTGTCTATCGAAAGCCATACCTAAAAAGCATCAGATTCTGCCTTGATCCCAACCTTCCAAAGCTACCATTTGACGATATTTTGTCTTCTGTACCCTCTTAAATACTCGTTCTATCAAAATACTTTGTTTTTGGAAGTCAGCCTTCTCTTCAACTACGATTACAAGAGTGTTTTGCTAGGACCAGGGCAGTAGATGTCTACATTATGACTTAGTCCACTTTTGGAGGTTGAGGCTCTATCAAAGCATCATTCAATGACCTTCCATCTGTTAAATGTTAAAGTTCTTGGAGCACCAAAATTGATGAAAGCCTACAAACTCGATTGGGACAAAAATGTTGGAGTATGAAAAAAAAACACAGAAACCCCTGAATAAAGTTTTAATAAGCGCTTCCTACGTCATGTAAATTAATCCTAGACATAAATTATTTACTTCTTTCCTGATTTCCTTTTTTTTCGAGAGTCGGAGACGAATCTCGCAATTTCATTCTTCGCGAAAGGTCACGAGTTTCATACATTTGAATAAATCCTCTTCAGCCAGAGCACTGGAAGAAAATTAGAGGCGTTGGAGTTGAATTCGCAGGCGACAGGTCCTTATCTCATGCAAACTATTTAATCTGCAATGCACTCGTTAAAGCGGATTGTTAATTACAAGACAAATCTACCTTCTACATGAATAAACGAATAAGAATTACCCTGAATAAACAGTGATTATAAAAGTTTTTCGCAACATTGGTTTTGAATTTTAGTTTTCCTTTATTTTTTCTATTAATGTATCAAAATTTATGAAAAGCCCAATGAATTTTTTTCCTCTTGTTTCTTCAGTTTTCGTTTGTGCAAATGTTTATATTATTTTCGAGGTATATGCTGGTTTTTCTAAGTTGTCAAACTTTCAGATAAACTATTCGACACGTATTTTGAACAAAAAAGAATTTTAAGTAAAATAAAACCAATATTTGACTAGTGCAGTTTGAATATACCCGCAAAGCTTTTATTCCCTGATAAGGGAGGGTTGTGCTCCGCAAATTCAATTTGACTCTGAAGAGTTTCCAAGGAGACAGGTAGAAGGAAACAAGCCGTAATTTAATTTCATACAGGATTTTCGTGTCCGAATATGGTAAAAAGGATTTCCAAGTTTCCCCAATCTTTCTCAGAATTGTAGATCCAGATTATGGGAGTGCAGTGCGTCACAAGCCATGGTAGTATCATCAGAAAACAGGGCTGATATGTAACCTTTATCCTCAAGTAACGAGGTATTGATTCACCTGAAAGATTTATGTTAAATCAGTATAGAGATTTTGATTTGGTCGAGGTGTTCAATAAAGTTTGAAATCAATACTTCTCTCAGCTTTTGACTGCGATCCATTTTTTAATTCCCCCCAAGCGATGGAAAAGGTTCAATTGATGAGCTTTTAGCAATTCTCTTTTCCGTAGAGATCGATGAGATTGTAGTAATTGAATCAGTTTTTCCATCTGACAAATCTGATCCATTTTATACACTGCAACCTTGACCCAGTCGTAATAAATTTCCAAAATGAAGCTTCAAGTATCAGTGTTAAAAGCTTGCTTCAAATTCACAGATATTGAAAATATTGGTAGAAATTGAACTGAAATCATCGAACGTAACTGGAACTTTTGATTTATTGCCAGTGTACGTGAACCGAACATTTCCAGTTCTGCATATACGTTTTGATACTAAATTGCTCTCCAATTATGATTCCATCAGGAATTTGACATATTTGCTCTCACGTATTTGACATTTATGATTTATGTTCATTCAGGATCCCAATTTCATCTTGAATCGTTTGAAAAATATTTCTACGTACATTTCGAACCAGAAGTAACTCAATTTGTACCTTTCTCATGATCTTTTTGCTTTGAATGAGTCTTTTTAGTCTTTTCTGTAAAAACTTGAAGGATGGACCTTACTTTCAGGGCACTGATAACCCTTTAATTGAAAAGTTGGTCGAGGAAGGACCTTTTTTATTGGGAAAATCAATACTTGAAGAAGCTGGCTTGGGATTGAATTTCTTGGTCCAACTAAGCGAAGCGATTGGAGGAAATATAGTTCCAATTACTAAATACCGGTGCAAGTTCGGATTACCGAGGAACTTTGTGCTTTGTCGAACTTGCCTAACAGTTCAGTTCCAAACCTCAACGGTTAGTTTGTCAATCTGCAACATTTCGCAGGAGTAGAGGATTAAAGCGATTTCGTATGGAAATTCTAGAAGTTGAAAATTGATTTCAAAGCTTCAATAGAAGATCGAGGTTGATACTTGATACTTAGCCTAAACCTTGGGGCTAATTTAAATGCTAGGTATATTTGACCGAGAACCTTGTATCAAAGCATCTTCATAACTGTATTAAGGGTCAGATTAAATGCAGAACAGCTTAATATCCAATTTGGCACCAATAAATGATCTCTCAGTAACTGTGAATCTCAAAGGAGAAGCCCACACATCAATGTCATAACCCGATATTTATACGAGAAGTTAGTTAGTCCCTGAGATGTCTGTAATACTGATCCAATTTAATTGAAGATCCCCCACTTAATACAGGATGAAGCAGAACAACTTGCTCATTTAGAATTCAATAAAAGTGACATATGTACATTGAAAATGGCAATTCTGCTAAGAACTCTATATAAATCTTTCTAAGTACTGCTTTCCAAGCCTCTTCAAGTAAGCCTCATACACTTAATGATTTCCCTATCGACTCTAGAAACCATCATCAGTTTATGATCTATCGTTAATTCTGAAATGTGACGAAATTGAGGCATTCAATATCGAGATGATGGATCTGAACAGCTTTGCCAGATGTTGATTATGTTAAATTCAGAATCGAAGGGGTTGGAACATTTGGAAGAAGTAAAGCCGTAATCGAAATTGCTGTTCCAATTTTCTTGTTAATAGGATTAGTTCGGTAAACACAACTTTACACTCATAGGAGGCAGACCTCGAGGTTTAAGGGCGCAAATGTTTAATTCAACACCAGACTTCTCACTTTCGTATTTTAAAAATTTCTTCGCTGCCTGAAAGTTGAGAGGAAAATTGAGTTGGTTGGATTATTTGGGATTGAATTCGTTTGAAACTGAAAGTTTGAGTTTCATACGTGGTTCATTTGAGGAATTTAGAAGAATCATGACCAGAGTTATTCATGAGTGGATTTTTGTTTTTTTTTTCTGAAATTTTGATCACACATTAAGCTAGTCATGAGATACAATAAATTGTAGTAAGTGAGGTACTCTTTTTCTGTGTTATTCATTATATCGTCTTTCTCAACATCCTCGTGAATTAGGCTGCTTTCACATGGATTTGAATAGAAGAGCCTACATTAGTATTCTTGGCTGGGTCCATATAATTCCCAGTTGCTATTCAACAGCAAGCTAATGGACACTGTACGGTTCCATTCGTCGAACTAGATATTTGTTGAATACACATTTTGCTTGTAGATACGTGAACTGCATGAATTGATATCCTATATCATATTTGAATATGCTTATATCAAGGAGATACAACTGGACCAATCTCACTAGAAGGTAGGACTAGCTTCTCCTGAATTCCAAACATTTAATTAATTGTTGGAGATAAGTAACAGAACCGGAATTTCATAAATTCAAATTTAAAACTCGAAAATTCCTTGGTGAATGCTGCCTCTAGAAATAGCTTGATGAATGTTCGAAAACAAATATTGGGTGAGATATGTTGGTGAAAGAGTTGGATGGTTTGCTTCGAAAAATATCTGATGAAGCATTTAATCATCGGAGTTTCGTATATACGGGCCAAAACTGGATTGAATTTGATGCGAGGCATTGAGCACTCCTATTTCAATTAAGGTACCTAGCATGGGCTCGTCGAATAACTGATATTTGAAGCTGAATTTACTGCACTGTTTGAGGGATACATCTCGAATAGATTTTTTTTGTGTGCAGGAAATAATGAGAGTTGTAACAAGATATTCTCGATGTTTATCATTGCTATATTTCATGTAGAACTTTGCCATTTTATCTGCAACTTGCAGATTGAACATGAAAAAAATCAAATTTGTATTGTTCATTCAAATTTGAGGTGTTTTTTTCATTAATTCATATGAAATTGGACTTCCCATTGACTTATTTGTTTTACCCATATTATGCAGTTTGAAATAGTAAGTAGATATAGGTAAAAGAAGTGGTTAATGCCACAGATATCCTATAATGGAAATAAAGGCTGTATTCGCCTCCTATACAATCCAAACTCCTTTCTTAGAGGGGCGAGAAAAATAAGAGAATATCCTTCTTTTCGTAGGGTGGAAAACCACCTATCGCTTTCATAACTTGCCTTGACGGGTTTCACAAAAAGCAATTCGCTTTTTGAACGTTCACTGACACCGAAAGAATAAAACATGGTTGCATTCACATGGGACAGACAGTTGATAAAGACAAAGTCAAACATTTACTCTAGCTTGAAGCATCGACATGTCAGTAAAGTTTTATCACATCCCGTACTCTGGTTATTCATGTGTTCGTGCATTTCGAGCTTTATGGCAGAGGAAATGTCTGAAATCCACTTTCATTTTTGTTTCGAAAGGATCTCGGTGGAATCAGAGGATGAATCCCTCAAGAGGTTACATCTCGCATTGCAGAATGGTTTATGCGGTTTATTTTACGTCTGTCGTTATCGTTTTGGTTAACTTTCATTCGTCTTGAATATGGCTGACATAAAAATGATGATTCCTTTCATTATTACCCGGGAAAACCGTAAATTCCGTATGCTGAATACGAATTTTCCAATAAGCATTCTTATATTTCGAGATTTATTATTCAGGGTTAGTTTCTGACTTCTTCATATAGGTTTTTTAACAGATTCAGTACAAGCTGAAAGAAATATAAAAGAACCTCTTCATTTTTATCTCGTGCTCGCTGACGTTTTATGTTTATTTCGATTAACGATCTGTATTAGCATGATCCCAAAATGAAATAAACACTTCAGTATGCCTGCATCATCTCTCAACTTCGATCATTTTACTTCGTAAACGTTGAAATACCTAGAGATCAATCATTGAGAAGTTTTTATTAATTTTAGATTGGAGGATCTGAGAAGAACTCGGAAAATTCTTCATTCCATTAATTCACTTCTCGAATATGCCTCAATTTTCTTTTCCCTTAGGCATTTCTTGCTTTGAAATGTTTTCCAGTAATTACTTCGCAGGAAAATGTGAAGATTCACAATTAATTTCTCCGGTCTTTGAAGGGGACGATCTAGATAAGAAAAATGGAGAATGAATCATCTGCGTGCCATAAATTTAATCTTTAGGAACTTCCAAAGGCCCGTTTAGCTTTTGTTACTCCGTTTTAGCCATCCCAACTATTTTCTTCCCTCATTTCACTCAAATTTCTGATGGAGGGAAACAAAGGAGTCACATCATATCCTCTGCGAGCAATCTAATCTTTCTTGGATGATCACCGGAGTGTTTTGACTGCTTCATTACATCCGTCTGGATAGTCTGGACGTTTCGGAATTAACAAGTTTGCGAACTTTGGGAGCTTTTTTCGCTCTGTTGATTAATTAGTCGGTAATGGCTTATACCGACCTGATACAGGGTGCGTCATACAAACCTGCCACCTGGATGTTGGAAAGAGTCTTAGAGATATGGATTTATTCCCACGAAGGTCAAAGGAAGGTCTGATTCAAAGCTGCATCCTTATGAAGCCTTTAAAATTCAACAGAACTCAACTTCCTCTGAGGAAGACCTCATCATACCTTATTCCACCATGAAAATTTGATTCCTACCTCCTCAAATTAAACTGTATCCCCCATTGTGAACGATAGCTTCCTGTCAGAAGCGTGGAGCTCCTAATCTTCAGCTTGAAATGAAATAAATTAGGATGCGCTTCTCATGGAAGATATATGGAAATTATTCCTTAAAACCGTAAACGAACAAGCGCTTCATGCCCCTAATTTTCCCATTTCCTTTCTGGTTTAATTATGAACTGCCATTGGGGTCGTTCCTATGCAAAACGTTTCGCAATTTATTTCTGGGAAAACAGTTTAACATGTTGCTGAGCGTTGTAGCCGAATACTCGGATACTCAACCTACATCGAATGATGATTTCGTGAAAATCGATTCCGTGGAAATCGAACCATCAGATATTCAATTCCTCTCTGAATAGGGGCCATCGTAAAGTGTGAATCTGAAGGTAAATATCAGGGAATAAGCTATCAATACCTACTTCAATAAATGGTGGACAGTGAAAGCTCAATTTTTTTCATTTTCATACATAGTTTAATCTAATAATGTAGGTCCCTCCTATCAATAATTATTCCATTATCCGAACTCCCCAACTGTTGCAGATAACATTGATTATTTTGGCCAGGCATCAGTGAATTCCACTAGGTTATCTGGTTATGGAATTATTGCTCTATTAGGTTAGATAACAGAGGATTTCCAATAAACGAGATTGATTTCCAAAGCGTGCAATTGAATCACAACAGAGTTTTATGCTTTTCAGGGAATATCATTCTGATTTCATCAATTCTGAATTACCATATTTGTAAAAAATACAATAGAGCGACTGAGTTTTTGTTTTTCAAGTGGTCACTTCAAACTGTCTTGTATTTGCATGATTTTAAAGAATCGATCCTCTAATTATTGTCGAGAAAACTTGTTTTGACGTCAATATGAAACCTTCGGAATAAAAAAAATTGCTCGACCCAGATCAACCTATGGCTGCATCGAGAGTAAATAAACACAGGGAAACGAAATGAGGGATAATTTACAGCATATTCAGGATCTGACCTATGACCCATTGATACTTCAGAAGAAAATGCATACTTCATAGCTGTTTATCTGCACTAATGAGGTCAAATATTGACAATACTTGATTGGAAATTTCTGTTGGCAGTGCTGTATGAACTGAGTGCGGAGAATTCTTTGTTTGCTATTCTGAGGGCTTGGTACATTGAAATTTATACCGTTATTTTCGATCCCAACCGACGTGGGCATCAGTAGAACGGGATACTTGAGAGATCCTTGAAATACCCCTGAAAGAATGGAGCAGCCACAAAAGAGATTGATGCCTCATTAGACTGACTCAAGGCCTCAACTCGCTACCGGAGTAAATGCACAATTTGCGACAAAAAGGTTGAAAATACAATATTGATTTCTCAAAATATTCGAACTTAGGTCATAGGGGAATGTGAAAAAATCTCTTAAATCGTCGTAGAATTAATCTACAATTGTTGAATGAATATAAAAATTGAAATGATTGAAGTCATGTCGAATTTCAACGTTTATGTGAAATTCTAAATCGATCATAAATTTTTTATGGTTTCTTATCTCCATTGGCATCCTTTCAGCTTGGGAATAAAACCTTTCGGCTAACTCGAATTGAATGCCATTCATTAATGCCTCTATAAATTCCGCCATTAAGTGAAGCAGGCCAAATAGTGAGAGAGATTATTTATGCTTTCAAAATATCGATAAAATTACCTACAAACGAAAAAAAGAATACTTCAGATTTTGATGAGTTTCTTTCATTTCCCATGCATCTATTACTTTTCTCAGGCTATTTGGGACTCAGAAGTGTTAAATATTAATCAATATTGAACGAATTAAGACAACTTGAAAGAATTTCAAAGAAATAGGTAGTTTTCATCAATCGGCACCTCCGCCATTTTGCAACAATTTTTATTTTTCTCTACGAATGAGTTTTTTGTGATGATAATAGTTATGACGATTTCTGCGTTGAAAAGACAAAAAAATCAAGCCAGGAACGAACATTGTAGGTGCGAGTACAAAAAGAGAACGAGATAAACGCTCCCATGATTTATTTCACTCCAATTAATCAAAATAATGTATACGGTTGGTAAGGGTACACTAAAATCTGACGCATAATTAATTAATTCTGTCCACTAATTAATTCGAATGGTTGCCCTATTTGTCAATCTGCAATTTCATCAGAATTTAATCCGTCTGGAATGGAACACCTCGTTGTCTGAATTTATTCACTGTTGAATGAAAGCAGTCCTAAAATTGTCATTCGAGGTTTTAGCGAAATTGGGGAACAAAAACAAGCTGCAATACCAAATCGAACTGAAAATATTTATACTTTTGTAGTTTCGTAGCAAAATGTTGAATGCGCCTGTCTCTAAAACTATTTTTTACGGTTCTATGCCACGTAATAATAGGGTAGTTTTTATATTTGGTTGGTGAACGCTGCATAGGATACTTTGTGACTGCTCAACCAATAAAGGCAGGATATGGCGATTCTTTAATTTAACACGACAGGAAGAGGTTTTTTGCTGATGGAATTGCCGTACACGCGGCACATTCTGAAAGCTTTTCTGTAGAATGTTCTGGAGGAGATATACAACAATGTTCGCTACACTATCTTGCCATTAGTCTGGATAAAGCGGATCTGTTGGGTAAATGAAGAAAATGATGATATTGTAGTACAAAATTGTATAAAGATTTTTTTCACACAGCTTCTGAAGGTATTAACATACATTATATGAGATCACACAGATCTTATAAGTCATTCACTCATCGCAGCTTAATAACATTGATTTTTCCAAGGATTGCGAGACAATTTTCCTATTTTTTCTCTAGAAATCTGCAGGAAGTTCCATTTACAATTTTTCTAAAACTTTTTAATTATGGAATATGTATAAATCTCAGAATGCAATAAACGGCTTCAGTTTGAGTGGAGAATGCTATGGTAAAAAGCACCTATTTTGTCCCAAAAGTATCTCTTCACGTCATATTTCCAGTTTTCTCGAAAAGCGATTCCACCATTTTTGCCATTGTGAAAAAATAGTTGAATAATGGGATCCAGAGCCAGAGCACAGCACTGCCCTGCGAAGACTGTTTCCTGTTTCACCTCTGCCTCAATAAGAAACGAATTAGACAGCTTAACAGCGTATTGATCGCAGGTCCTGTCAACATTTACCCAGCAATTCATGACTGACACAGCCAAATTCAAGCAGTGTGACAAAACCGCACAGCAAACAAGGTTCCCCTGATTAATTGTCCAATTAAATATCGAGCCAGCATTGAGCTCGGTGAGAAACAATATGATAATCTCCCGGATTGCTATTCAGAACAAGCAACCTCTCGTCATCTGGCTCTGAAACATCTGGGAGACTCTCAAAACTTCGACGACATCGTTCTTGGTTTGATAATACCCCCCCTGTTGGAGTTCGTCGCAGAAATTCACCAAGTCGAACTGTATTGAGTTAGTGTGAAAAAGTTGTAGTTGATTAGGGAATACTAAAATTGTCGTCATAATTCTTTAAATTTTGATGAAAACGATGTATCAATGTTAAATAGTACAGTCAGTTGGCAAGAGGAGAATGTATAGAACAAGGAAAGAAAAACAAAAAAGATTAGTTGGCTTAAAAATGACGTAAATGATGAGAAAAAGTTTTCAATGAATTCATGATCTCTTGAAAACTTTTTCATTATCGAAAAAAGTCTCTATAATTTATAGTAATACCACTAGAGAAAATATGTTGAAAATGAATCAGAAAATAATAAGAATAAACGATGCTTAGTTGAATTCATATTTTACTACAGTTTAGTACCGCAGATTTCTCTGGTATAGGGTATAGCTTCTCAGAAAAGACTTCCTTTTTTCCACTACGTTTCCTAGATCGTTCCAGATAATTTTCCGATTTTCAACGAAGAAATCCTTTGACGTTCCACATCGTTCGAAGCAGATAAACACTCCAGTGGAAAACCTAGAACCGAAAAATATTTCCATCTGGAGATAATTGAATTTTGGATGAAAGAAACACGATTTCTCATTTCTGAACACAAGAACGGAGATCGAATTATATCCCCTAGCGATGAGAGTAAATGGAAATCTCTGCAGGTTTTTCCGCATCAGTTCTTTCTTTCCATCTGAATGTTCCCCACTGAAACGTTTCACCACATATTCCGAAGAGAAAAATTGATGAATGATTGGCGAATTCAACTTCGTTGCAGAATTCCATGAAAGATTCATTTTTTCCATGTCAGTTCTCCGTTTAAAAACTGCGTTTTTTCCACTCAAACACTTCTGAAATAACGCTAAGATTCAAAAGATTTCAGGATGCTGGTAACCACAAAATCTCAAGCTGAAATTCCAGGAAAATACCTTCTCTAACATTAGACAAGGTAGCATCTTATAGACATCCCTTTGACTTCAATTAAAAAAAATCTTTAAGTCTTTAAGGGACCCTCATTTCAGATTTAGTTTGTCGAAATTTCAATTTGAAGATTTTTCTTTCTTCAACCACATTCAGATTTAACAATTGCAAAATTTTTAAATTTCTCAGATAAACGTTGAGCAATGGAGATAAAATTATAGTGAATAGCTTTCAAAATGAAAAGAAAACAGAATTTTTTAAATTTAAAAATTTCACCGTAATTCCAAAATTAATCGTTTTAATTATCTTGTTGGCAAAAGGAATGCAATTAATCAACTTTTCATTGAAACTTTCCCCTTTTAAACTGTCCATTCTCAGTACCAATCTCCCTGTATTAAAAAAACCATGACAATCGTGTTGTGAGTACATTAAATTTTTTTTTTCAGATCAGCGATGAGGCCAACAGTATCCAAATGAAGACATGTTCGATTTGTCCATGATGGAGATCTTCGAAATCGTCCTGACAGTAGCTGTTGGAAGCGTGGTACTGACCGCCCTCTTCATCTGTTACTTCTTCGTGTTCAAGAACATGTACTGTCCCCGCAAGAAGTCTTCAAACTCCAATCAGAACATACGGAAAGAATCGATATCTATGAGATATATGGGGCACAGTCAACCGACGGAGACCAGTGTTTTGTGAAAAGTGGCTTAGCTACGAAGACTTTAGGAAGATGGAATTGTTTGTGGAAGATATGGTGTTGAAAAAAAAAAAACAAATATCAGAACGAAGTTTTTTATATTTACCTATTTTCGTTATTCACAATGAATGTATAGTTTCCCTGGAAAGTTATTGTAAGACCATTACAAATAAGTGAAAAATTAGTTATGACATCATGTGAAATCTATTAAAACTTACAAATTTTATGTAATTCATTTCTACATAGTTTAAACCTTATAATTAAATCAACAATTCATTACTCTTGATTCTTACGAAGGTACTTTGATATACATAAAAATTTCCTCAAACTTAATAAAATTGCCATAATTAAAACAACAAAGTCATCACAGTCAACTTCATAAATTTGTAGATAAGCCCATAAACTGACTGCTATGTCTTCTTAAAGCCTGCATAATAGATTCCTTCAGAGTCTGAGGCTTGCAGTACTCTTCCAACCAACTGAAAACCCCAGCAGACAACTCTGTGAAATTAAGTACAGATATATTGTTGAACGGAATAAAAAGTTGTTCCATTATCGCCTGAAACTAATAAAACGAAATGTATTATTACTGTTCGATTTTTCCACCGTTAATACTTGGACAAAGAAAAAGACTAAAAAACTCACAACTGAAAATTTCACGTCATCAGAAACCCTCATTTCAGCTTGTCCAGGTTGAGACTGCTGAGCCTTAACAATTTGTTCGTAGTTAGTTTGCATTATTTTCAACGCAAGCACTTCTTTCCTCAATGTGTTTCTTTCTTCCTCCTGTTTCTTTTTTTGTTGTTGGAGGTACTGGATGTAATCAATTGACTTTTGAAGGACGCTTGCTTTGCTCAACTTGTGTCCTGATAATCAAAGAAAACCTTCGACTTCGCATGTTAAAAGTTAAATACATTACCTGAGATATCTGTTTGTTGACAAGTAGGCACAAGAGTTTGAAGAGTATCGTAGCCTTTTTTGATGGCATCTCTTCGTTTTTGTTCAGCTTGAGTATGAGCTTCTCTCCTCCTTTCTTTATAACTTAGGGAACATTTAGATTCTACCTCCTCTTCTTCGTCTGAAATGAAGCAAAATCACAGTTGTACGTTGTACTTCCGAATCGAGATTGAAATTCACCAGAATTGTTTGCAGAAGAATACACATTTTGTAAGGATCCACGGCTACCACAACGTTGCAAAGAAGGTATTCTATCTCTAGGCATAGTGATTCTAAAAAAGGTATATATCAGAAGTTTTCTAATAAACCTTCAACATGTTGCGTTACGTTTTAACTATTGTTTATGAGAAGCAGAATAGATTTGTCCCTGATCTTAAATGCGATATTAGTTCACATAACACGTTTGTCTCTTATCTCATTATCAGAGTGCGAAGATCAAAACAAACATAGCATATAATTTGTGAGGTTATGTATGAGTGACATTTGATCATAGACGTAATAGGTCAGTTGACCTTCCTTCATTTATTCGATGTCCATTATCAAAGAATGACCCTGAAAGGAGCATAGATATTTTATTAATGCTTAACTTTAGGATATTTTAAAGGACAGGACAAATTCTGAATCTGCTGAAAAAATTCGTATGGAGAATTCATTAATACTGCCTTCCTTCTTGGGCTACTGCTAAATTGAGGAATAAGACAAAGACTCACACAAATTATCTTTTATTGTACCTAAGTCAGATACATAGAATAGTACACATATATCAATTTTGAAAATAGATTTTTTTCATAAATTTTTCCATTTTTTATCATCTAATTTGTGTTCACATCTAGTTCGACTGAATTCGTTAAAAGAAAAGCCACTCTAAATAAATTGAAACAATTCAAAACCAATAACGATTAAAGAAAAATCAGATTCTACCTGCTATAAACTTGTAGTAAAATAATGTTTGTTATGCAACAAAAATTATTAAGCTTACTACTACATTATTGATATAGTCATCTTTGATATTAGTTTTATATTCACTAATTACGAAAAATATGTTCATAGATTTCTGAAAATCAAAAAAACCAAACAACTATATTATATTTTTTTAAACTTAGTGTAACTGCTTGAAAACAGCAAAAATAAATTACATAAAATATTGCAAACTATATACAACATGTAAATCGGTTCTCAATCTAAGTCACATGGATTTCTGAAAAACTTAAATTGCACATAATATAAGCAATTCTGCAGACCAGAGTTAAATATTGCAAAAATTCAGTTTGAGTGCAGAGATTGAAATATACTTTTGGTGAAAGAATCAACTTGCTACAGAGAAAATCCTTCCAACATTTTCGACCTTTTGAGAACCTCTTACAAAAAATCAAGTTAATTATTTTACATATAACTTTCAATATTGAAACGGTCCATTGTAACATACCTGTATGAACAATGATAAATTTAATAAATTCGTTCATTTTTCCTTTAATAAAATTTATATTACAGTACTTTTTTTTTTTTTACAAAGACTCAACTAAATATTAGTCAATTAATCAAAAAATATACAGTTCAATTGTGAATTGCATTTTTGAGAAATTCAACAATGGATCAGAAAGAAGTCCAGTCTCATGCAAAATCACTGTTGTATTTTTCTCTTCAATCGAAAATACAATGCCTAATCAACGAATCGAATTTTTTGTATTAATTTTGAAACAAAAGTACTTATCGATTTCATGTCATATCCAATGTTGGGTATCACAAAACAGCTCAATTTTACCAAAAAACCATCAGAGATGTTCGAAATTTCATAGCAAAAGCAGCTTCAAAAGTAATGTCATAAAAGTGAAGTTAATTGATATTGAATGTTTTTAATTTAATTGATTTTACTCCAAATGCAGTGCGCGAAATAGCAATCGGCTTAGGCAGATTAATATTTTTCTATTCAAACTATACGCTACCACACACACTACATAAATTCGGTCGTAACCATAAACAAAAAGTTGAATTTGAAGAAAAAAATTTTTTTTCGGAACTATCCCAATGATCATTCTTTGGAAAATGAAATTGGATTGTTAATACTAAATTAAGAATTATATTAATAGACGACGAAATAAATGTAGAGTTTTCTAACCGGAACAAAATCATGTTAAAATTTCATAGAGATCAGAAATTAAACATCTTCCAACAGACCTTGAAAAACTCAACCGATTAAGCCTTTTTTCAGTTTCCAATCCAAAATTCAAACGGCCCTTGACGATGTTAAGTACATCAATCTTACAGATACTTCTCGAAAAGTGCTATTTCGGCAATATCTAACATTCCAATGCTGATTTCCAAACGTTCCTAGCTTACAAGTTGTACAACCTCTTCCCGCGTACTTTGGAACGTCTCATGGTCTTTTTACCTTTGGTACTGGTGCTTCCATCCACTTCGTTAATTTTCCTCTTCAATCTGTTGTGTCCCGACCCAGAAGTGTTGGCATTGTTAGCAGACGACACTGGGACTGGATTTGAAGTTGAGTCGGTGGTTCCTTTAGGTTTAACCGGCTGAGCTTCTTTTAGGATTTCCTCCAGTTCTGGTTCTACCTCCCCTTTACATTCCGCTGTATTCTCTAGTTCCATTGTTGCCAGATCTGACAGAGGTTCGAAACCTAACCCTAAATAGACAACTTATTAGAAATATCGGCCATTTCCACCAATTTCCTTCAAAATGATTATTTAACTCAAACTTCAACTTAAATTTATTGACAGTTGCACAAAATTAGTTCAATATAGCCATATTATTGGCTGTCTAGCTTCAGATGACAGTTGTCATTTCCTCAACCTAACTTTACTGTCATTTTTAGGTTAGAGTCCCGCCCTCAAAATTTAAGTGGTTAAGGTTTGAACTAACCATAATAATAGTAAAATGTTATAGGGTAGACGAAGAATAAGTGACGGTAATTAATAAGTGACTTACCCTCTGGATCTACACCCTGATTTACCAAGGCCTTCAATTCTTCTTGGTGGTAAGTGATAGGATTACCGCAACCGGTACAAAACGGAGGAATCGCAGGGGACTTAGAACGCCAGTACTGCAATTCAGTCTTGCACTTGTTCAACTCTTGCAATAAAGTGCTGAATTTCCTTGAAACCTCCTCATTTTTCTTATCATACTCATCTAAACGAGCAGCATATTCCAACGTTTGTTGCTGCTGCTCTGCCAATTGCTTTTGTTGGTCAGCAATCTAAAACAACGTTCAACTAAAACTACATAGTTTTAACGTCGAAACAAAATACCTGTTTCTCCTGTTCTGCCGTTTTTCTCTTGCAAGCCCTCAAATCTTGACGGAGGAGAGACAACTGACTGTTGTATCTCTTCATCCCTTGCTTAATTATCCTTATTCTCTTTCTCAAGACCATGTTCGCTTGAGGTTTAGCCTCTGTCTCCACATCTAGCTCATCGTGGGAGCTGTGGCTTATATCTTTCGATTGCTCGGGCCCCATTGGCGAAGCGTCCAGCGGATGGGGACTCGACACTGGAAAATGTTCAATGTTGAATGTTCAAACCCCAATCGAAAAGAAAAGGGAAAAAAAAATTGAAGAAAAAAAGAGAAAAAGTAAAGAAAAGAAAAAAGAAAAAAAAAAAAGGGAAAAAAAAAGAAAGAAAACAAGAGAAATAAAAAAAAAAATAAGCAAAGAAAAACAAAATATAAAATGTGTGAAATGTCGGAAATATTGAAGTAATCAGTTCCAGAGCATATCAGATTGTTATAACCGCAGTTATTCAATGGAAAATAGTTGGGGGAGTTAGTAGATAGCGCTTTGGTTTGAGTTCCTGATTCAATGAATTCCGAGAACTGACGAACTGAGAAACCAATCAGACAAATTCCATAAATTGTGTAGACAAATATGAGATGGTTTCATAGCGAATATAATAATAGAAAAGACTGAAACTGTTGGACAAATGATTTTGAGCATTGAGTTTGTCCCATAATTTTTTTGACAACAAGAATTTGAGCCAATCTCTCTACGAAGACTGAGGCCATCTAAAATTTGTTTTGATCGGTAAAAAAAAAGAAGTAAAAAAAGGGAAAAAAAAGTGAAGGGAAACTAACAAAAAAAAAAAAAGGAAAAAAAAAGGGGGGAAAAAAGGGAAACAAAGGAAAAAAAAGGAAAAAAGGGGGGAAAAAGAAGAGAAGAAAAGAAAAAAAAAAGGGAAAAAAAGAAAAAAAGGGAAGAAAAAAAGAAAGAAAAAAAAAAAAAAAAGAAAAAAAAGGAAGAAAAAAAAAAAAAAAAAGGAAGCAAAAAAAAAGAAAAAAGGAAGAAAAAAAAAATTATTAGGCTTTTGCCTTCTGCATTAGATAATTTTACCTGGAAAGCTGCTGGAGAAGTTGAAGAACTCCGAGCCGAAGTAAGCAATCTCGGGGAGATCAGGCTCAATCTTCTCCTTGAAATACTCCATGGCCATCGTGGACAGGTCAAAGAGCTCGTCGGTGACCTTGTACGGTCTGTGCAGCTTGGGGGTGACCTTGATGTAGTGCAGGATGTGGTAGACCTCGTCCAGGATCTCCCCGGGAAAAAGCAGCAATGCTTCCTCTCGATGTGCTTGCCGAAGGACATCTGCATGAGCGTGAGGCGCATGTGGAGAGTTTCGATGATGTCGCTCTCGCATGCCAAATGGTGGGTCCTGCGGGCAGACTCTCTGCGAGGCATCTTGCTCTTGATCTCCTGGAACCGCTGGAGAGTTTGGTTCTGGAGACGGGAGAAGGTTGAGTTGAGGATGTGGGCGCAGACTCCGTCAAAGGTGCGGCATACCTGTAAAGATGGCATCTAAGCTTCTGTCGGCTACTTTCGGGGATAAATTAATGGTGGAAATGTTGATTTTTTATTCGGGAAAGACTGAAGAGTGTTTTAAACGATTTAAGAACTGCCGGTACCTTACAAATTGGAAATATCGCCAATAATTCTACACTGCGCAAAAAAATTAACGCACATTATGGGAATCTCAAGTTTATTCTACAACTGAAGGTATTCTCAATGATAATTATTTTTATCAGAATTATGCATGCATATGTTATCCACTTTCAACGGTTTCCTTCAATACAGATGTTTTTTCCCAGCAGGAATAAAAAAATAGGATACTATCAGATTTTGAATGTATTCGCTCCATTCTAAAATCAGTTGTTCTCCATCAATAGTTTTTCTTTCGTTTGATTTTCAATCCAAAAAAAAAAAAAAAAACTATCACGATTCTACAAAGTTGCATGAAAATCAGTTATTGTCTGACGAAGGAGTCTGATTTAGACTCGGAAACGTTACGCTTAAGATTTCAAAGTGTTTTCATTTTCTTTCTGTTCATTGTAAAGCACCAATTTTTTCACGTAATGTTTTAGCCCCTGACAAATTAGTGCTCAAAAATTTTTACGCAGGGGCCTTTCTTATATTATTAAAAATTTTTTATAATTTTTTCTTGTTTCAGAGACTGGGAGAGAAAACCCATATTAAGTTTCATGGAAAATGCAGAGTCCTCCTAGAAAATATTTCAATAGATATCTGATGATAATGGAGCTATAAATGCTGATAAATATATAAGGAACATTTTTGAAAAGCATATGGTGCCATTTGCCCCATACATTGGTGAAAATTTCATTTATATGGACGATAATGCCAGACCCCATCGTGCGCGCATCATTCAGGAGTACCTTGAAGAGGTTGAAGTCTCTCGAATGAAATGGCCAGCAAGAAGTCCAGATCTCAATCCGATTGAGCAGGTTTGGGACAACCTCAATAGAAGGCTGAGAAGTTCAGAAAATCATGAATTTTTCTTCCATTTAATGTGTCTTGTTTCATTCAAAACCTTCCCGAGAGAACATAAAAAATAAGTCATAAAGTCAATATAGAGTTAACTTTCATTAAAATTGAGATTTTCAGAATTTGCGTCAATTTTTTTGCGCAGTGCATGAAAATTAATACTTCATGTTCCTTTCACTCACCAATCTCACTTGACAGATATTCTTGAACGATAAATTCTTCAAAATCTTCTCCAAGATCTCTTGTGGCAATTCCAACAGGTTACGGGAATGAGGGACAGTTCTGCTTCCACTAGAGCAACCATGGCTGCACTACTATTTCTTGTGTACCTGCTGGTGCTTGGGCCGGCTGACTCATCACCACTGCCACTCCCAGACCTGGTGTACCTTGCTGGACCAAAACTTGTGCCCTCATCTCCACTCCCGGAGTTACCCCCACCAATTGTCATTTGTCTTGTAGAAACCATTTTCAGGCTAGTTCAGGTCTCGAGGAGAACTAAAAAGTTAAAAAAAAAGTATAAGGGATTGCCTCGAATTAAAATTTAGTGGTGTTCTTCATGGGTCTGTTCTTGCACCCAACCTTTTCTTGATAGGATATTATTATTGATGAGAATATATCTTCTACCAACACTGTAGCTGTTGATGGAAGTTTTACAACATATATTCATATAATTCTCCATTTTTTCGTATTGGGAAAAATTGAAAATGTGCAAAGAACATTGTAAGTATTAGTCATCAAAGATCGCTCTAGTGATTAACAACAACTTTTAGTTTAAATTTTCAAGAACAAAAAATAATAGGAAAAATTCAGAGTCCGTCAAAAAAGGAGAGAATATGGAAAAAAAGTATATTGATTTGATGCAACAATGAAGTACCAGAATCTTCCTAACTATTATGCCTACAAAATCAATATAGAATTAAAATTTCCACCTAGTTTTTGTCATTATTTATAATGTTCGGAATAAAAGTGGAATTTTATAAAATTTAGAATTGTTACTTTGTTGATGAAAGCCCATGTCTTCTATTTATAGAACAGCACAGTTAATCCTGAATAAATAGTGAACATTGGTCTCCTTGTATATTTTCACAATGGTCATTGCGAATGCTTGTCCCATTTACTTAAAGATCTACCAACTTTCAAATTGTATTACAAATAACTAGCACAGTTCCATATTCATGATATTAACATGAATTCAACATTATGTGGTAATCTTCATCTATATTTGAAAAAAAAATAAATATGTATTCTCAAGTGAATCCGATAGAACGATAAAATTTGTAGAAAATGTTGAAAATCGCTTTTCGAGATGAATATTAGTGATTAGATTTCTTTCTAAACCATTTTGAATTTCGATGTGAAGAAACTTAAGAATAAAACGAATTAAAAGAGTGAATAACTCAAACTCAAGATTGGACCAGATATCGAGAAAGCAATTTTGATATAAAACAGACTCTGTTTCATTAAATTTTCAGGAATTATCTGAATATAGTACATATTTTGATGAAGAAGTTGAGTTTTCCAAATTAAATAAATAATATGATTCAAGTTATGCACATTATCTCATCATTAACTTAACTGCAGCAAAACTATATTCATCGAAGAACTGGTATTAATACCACGTTTTTTCAGAAGTTAGTAATTTGAATCCTCAATTTCTGGAAAATTTCTTGAAAGTTTAAAAGATTTCGAATCTTTCAAAAGTTCTTCTGAACAAAGCTTCGAAAGCAATGACAAATTAAGGCAGAAAAAAATTATTTTCCGAACGAATTGATAACCATTTAGTTTTTCTTGATGTTGAAAATCTAGTTAGCTCATTTGATGAAACTCACAATTTCTATTCATCAATTTCAGGACAACTGATGTTCCGAACTTGAAGGTAGTTCAATTTAACATCATTTCGTTCTAACAAAATCAATAAGCTCTATCTTAAAATCGTATTCCGCATGGAAATTGAAGTACAAGTTGATCTAGCATAGATAATTTATATAACAAGAAAAAACAGTACATCATTAAAATACATAATAATCTAAAATGGATGATTTTACTTACCTTAAACGGTGAATTTTTTTCTGCTCCTACGATGCTCTAAAGCAGGCAATCATCGTTTAAACTGATTTCATTGCTTTTCCAGAATATCAATAATTGAAATCAATTGAATTCTTTATGGAAATAATGCAAGCATATGCAATTTAGAATAAAACATTTATCAATATTCTGGAGATTGATGATTTTGAAACATTATTTGTTCCTGTTCCTGAATTCTGCACAGTAGGGCAAACGCAGAAGAAAAGTGGGGGGCTAGTGACTTGACGTAACTAAATTTGCTACAGAAAGCCCGTTTTTGCTTGGCCTCTGGATATTTAGCCAAAATTAAGATTATATTCAAGTTCCAGATTTCGGTATTGACTATATTGTCCATTTTTTGATATTTGATAAAACTCATATGATTTGAAAACTTGATCACCCTGTGGCCTGACCTCTGGTGGAATTCGGGGGTAACATTATAAAGGCAGTAAAAACATTCATATTTCATGTTAAAACAAAATATAAATTGTGTGAAATGTCGGAAATATTGACTTAATGTCCCACAAAAAATAATCACTTTCAGAGAATATCACAAGATTTTTAAAAACCTAGTTATTCAATGAAAAGTAGTTGTTGGAGTTACCTGATAGAGAGCGCTTTGGTTTGAGTTCCTCTTTCAAGGAATTAATTCAGATTCAACTTGAGAACTGAGAACCCAATCAGACAAATTTCGTAAAATTGTGTAGACAAATATGAGATGGTATCGCAACAAACATAATGATAGGGGAGACTGAAACTGTTGGACAAATGATTTGGACGAATGGGTTTGTCCCTTAACTGCTCTCCATTGAATAACTAAAACTAAAGATTTATAAACAAGGATTCGGTAATGATTATCAAATTTTTGGTAACAAGAATTTGAGCCAATCTTTTTACGAAGACTGAGGCTGAGTAAAATTAGTTTTGATCTATGAAATTGCTGCGCAATCTCGGTAAAAAAGAATGCTGATGCAATAAAAATTAACTTCGATGGATTCACTTTTGTTTTGACAGTTCGTCATAGGAAGTTAGTGGTCCAGCAAAATTTCATTTTTTCAAAAAAATGTGCAAAATGAGTTGCAGTAATCTTAACAGAAAAATCTTGGTGAGTATTCTTCATATATATTTCATCTCCATGTATGTAGAAGTAGGACATTTGAACAAAACACACTGAAGTTCTTCCCTTCTATTGTCTCATATCGAATACAGACAAGGTGTATTACCCAAAAAGGTGCCTTTGTGCCTTTTTCCATTGTTGTGTTGATGTTACAGGCTTTTTCACTTGATTTGTTGTGAATAGTTTCATGAATCCGATGCTATTAATATCCTATACCTTCAGATTCAAGATCTACCTAAAAAAATCCATGTTGTAGACATCATGCATAAAAAAAGGAGGAAGTAATTACTACGAAAACAGACGTTTTATTGAATGAAATACTTGAATTTTCTCAATTTACACATTTGAGGAAAACTTTCAGGTTGAATAAGACGAATTGACTTATGTATTTTGATTTACATTTTACTCCTTCATTGTTTGTATCTAGCTCAACGATTTCATAACGTAATGGGTGGTTATCTCCAATTAAATTGACCAATATGCAAGCAGATTGATTTGACATAGGTCGAGAACTAACAATTTTTCTAGAAAGATCTAAGACCTAGCAACAATATCCAATAATAGCTCACTAATAGCAGTCCATTCGGAGAAGTAACATAAAATATTGGGCATTGTTGCACTTTAACTATCGTAGGTAATTGGTAATTTCGTTTGCGGCTTTATTTTAACTCACCTCATTCATGCTTTTGAGAAAATAATAATTAATAGCATGGTACAGTTCACTGGTTTATTATAATTAATAAACAAAATTTTCTCTTAAGATGTTTTTGAATGGATCGTTCTGTTCTTGTGTTTTCGGATCTTTATTAATGCTTTTTATACAGGGTGAGTCATCACTTGCACAAGTTTTTTAACAATAGATTCTTGAGGTCAACACTTTTTCATATACCATTTTTTCCGATTCAGCCTAGAAAACATTTCAAACATTCACAATAGTGCGCTATGTCATCCACTGGAACATGCCATTAAAGTTTTTGGGATCATTCGTTCTACCGCTTAAACCTTGAAAAAATGTAGCAGAAATTTAATTTTGAGAATCCTGAAAATATATGTACAAGTCAGAGACTCGCCCTGTATTAGCATTCCTTATATGTGGAAATTTGGTTCAATCTGTATTCTTTAGGCCATGAAATAATTATAATATTTAATAATCAAGGGAAGATTCCCAATCATTTTCAATCAAGAAATGAGTTATCAACAAAATAATTAGTCTAATCAAGGGCGTCGCTAGAAATTTTTTCTGGGGGGGGTAAAAAAACTTAGAATGTAGTATATTGTCATGATATTTTCCTATGTAATGATTGTACGACTATTTTTCAAAAGTAAATATTTTCCTGGGGGGGGTAATTACCCCCATTACCCTCCCCGTATCGACGCCAGTGAGTCTAATAAGTAAATCATATTCTTTTCAAGGGTTGATGTTCTCTTATTTTTGATATGATCTATTAAACATCGAGGAAATATCCAAAATATTATGAGCAGCCAACAAGTTGCTACAATTTGTTCCCATCTTTGGCTCTGTTTTCGATTTGTGATAATTTCGTTCCATTTATTATTGTTTACTTCGTCAGACTAACCCAAATTCGTAAAAATTCCACCGAATGACAATAAAGATAATAGATTTCAAAATTTCGAAGGACCAGTCCAAAGTCCGAAGATATTTCGACCAACCTGGCAACGTCGGTTCGTCTTGAACAAACACTCGTCATAATTCACCTATTCGAATTTTCCTAGTATTCCAATGTTATTATTTTTATTTGATTTGTACGATACCGAGGAGACAAGGTCGTTGCTTGGCTCGTATTATTTCGATTGTCGATGTACGGGGTGGACCAGAAAACTAACCTGCGCAAGACAATATTTCTCTGATTCGGATTTGATTTTGTTGGATTAGCCCTGAACAGTAATTTCTTTGTTAATCTGTGTAACTTTGAATTATTCTTTTTGTTATTTTCGTTTTGAACTTCAATCTATTCATCTGTCCTTGTGACATCATTTCGGAAATGTACCAAGCTCGTGTTTATATCACGTGGATGAGGGAAAACGATCTGTTGTAGTTGAATCGATGCACACAATCCTATTCTTGCTTTGGCAAACCTCCATTCGAACATTCTAACACGTGATTTTTCTTTTTCAGCTCAGTAAAATGGCCAAGGCGTATTCTTAAGCGTATACCAAGCCAAATTTCTACTTACTATTTATCTATAGCTAATATATAGTATTTTTCATCCGCCTTTTCCACTCGATAACCATTATTGTTAACGATTATACCCAGTTTGATACAATTTTCGAAAATGTCCAAGTGACCGTTATAGCTTTGAGGAATTGCATCAATTTTCTGACTCATTTTTTTTAACGGGATAAGATATAAATTTGGCCATGGCTGCTTCAGAAGGTCGCTCGATTTCTGCCGCTGTTTCTATACCACAGTGGATGAAGAACAGGATGAACAAGTGAGTATTTTCATTGTATTTTCAAAAATTACAAATTTCAGTTCACTCATAACGAAAGTTCATTCATTCTAACTATTAAATTTTTCTTTTCATCACAAGAACATTAATTCATTAAAGGGCTTATAACTAACATTTTCCCTGCGCGTAAAACTCGATATGCCTTAGGGCAGGCATGGGCAACCTACGGCCCGCGGGCCACATGCGGCCCGCGAATAGGTATCTCTTGGCCAGCCAATGAATTTTTTCCCTCACGACGCAACCCCAAATTTGCTCTACAAAGATACCACATCAACAAATTTCCTAGTTTTCATTCGCTGCATGCGCAATGGCTGAAAATATGAAAGTTGCTCGTGGAAATGTGATGGAAACATCTGTTGCTTTTACCATAGCATTGGATGGAAGCATGATAGATGATTGATTGATATCAGTTAGAAATCCTTATTCGAGCAGTCGAACAAAATTTCAAACTAACAGAAGAATTGCTTGCGCTAAGGCCAATGAAAGACACTATACAAGGGGCGAAGATATTTTCGAAGAAATCATTAGTGTTTTTTAAGCTTTCAATTCCAAATATTCATTCTAATTTTTCAAATATAATCTAGGTAAAATTGAAAATTCCTTCAAGTATGGATTTATTATTCATTTACTCAATGCTTTTTGATTAGATGTATTAGAATGACAGATTGCCGAATAAATTTCAATTCCAGATATTCATGTCCCTTTCCAAGTGGAAGTGGAAATTTCACTTCAGATCGAATTGATCGAGCTTCAAGCTTCATTCCACAGGCACTTTTTTTGATCCAGAGGCCTATTGCACCAAACTACTTCACAAATTTTCACTTTCCGAATGAATTATATTGTACGAAAAGCATTCAGAATTGAATATTTCAAAAGTGAAAAGTTGTAAGGTAGTTTGAAAGGTACTTTTGCAAATTTTCACTTCGCACTATTAACTTTTCGAACGAATAACGTTGCACAAAACTCATTCGGAATTGAAAAGTGCAAACTGAAAAGTGGCAAAGTAGTTTGGTGCAATCTGCAATAGGCCCCAGATATATTTTTCAAATATAATCTAGGAAAAATTGAAAATTTCTTCAAGTATGGATTTATTATTCATTAACTCAATCTTTTTTGATCAGGTGGATTAGAATGACAGTTTGCCGAATAAATTTGATCCTAATTATCGATTTTTCCATGCCTCTATTTTTAGCGCACAGAGTTCTGAAAAATCTGTATCGTGAGTTACTTTTGTAAAACTTTCATTCACAAAATCCAAGAATCGATCAAGGATTATGAAAAAAACATTACCTACGTGAGCAACAACATCAGTAGCCCCACCAAATAACGATGCTCTTGTGGAAAAAACGCAACCCCAGGTGTCTCATTAGTTGAAAACTAGTGACTGATGAGTTATTGAGTTGTTTTTTTTTTTGGAATTATATAAGTTCAAGTTTTTTTAATTATCCTTTTGTAAGGAACGTTAAGTTTATTTCGTTTTTGTTGAATGAATTTTTTTTATATTGGAAATATCTTTTCGGCCCGTGGTCTATGAAAAATTTTTCTATTTGGCCCTCTGCGAAAAAAGGTTGCCCATAACTGCCTTAGGGCAACAACAGTGGACCTGCGCATTTTAATTTATCGTATTCAAATAACGACAACTTCCAGAGTTTGTGGTTAATTTTTTGAAAGGGGGGTCCAAATTTTTTGAGAAGAACTGATTTGTGGTTCTGTGACTTTCTACATTATCCCTTTTTAGGTACTAAATAAGCAGGTACCGAGTACTTATACCTTGTCAGTTTACAGTGGACTCTTGTTCGCGCAGTGCTCTCTGAGAAATTTAAAAATTTGTCAAGTTTAAACGTCTTTGAATAAATTGATCGAAATGTTCCCTAGAAGGCCTTGGAGTGCATTTTTAAGGTAACTATTGATAGGTTTTCTCAATTTGTTGGGGTAGTTATTCTTAATGAATAATTTCAAAATTGTTGTAGAATTTTGCTATATCCTCGTTTAGCTTGTAATAGGCACACCACTGGATTTAATTCATATCAGCTGACCTAACTCGGTCTTTTAATTTAGTTTTATCTGTTTTCCCACTCTATCCGAGATGCATCTCTACATGAATGTGCAGACTACACGTTTGATATTATTGTAGAATATAAGTACGAACAATTATCAAAAACCCTGATAAATACGTAGTTTGTTATCGAGTGTTATTCGAGTTAGTAGCGAGGAAATTTTGTGATGTTGAAAAGCGGAAACCTCTCAGTTAAGTAAGTGTCATGGATTTTCCTAAGTAATTTTCACAGGTTATCTATTTCTTTGTGTGTATAAGTGGTGTTGGGTTTTTTTAAACCATTGTTCTGCTAAGTATCAGTATATTTCATAAAAGATTGTTACATACAAGAAAGTCAATCATTCACTTCCACAGGGTCGAAATACAAACTAAAATACAATTTTCTTGATATTTCAATAATTATGTTTTGATTTGCTTTTCCAATTTTTGTGAATAAAAATCATGTTTGAACTCTTATCATTCAAATTAAAAGAATATTCTTAATTCGATAGAATAACTCTTGTTAAAACTTTTTGCACTTGTAGCTTTTATATTTTTTATCAATTTAAATTTTATCGTAATCGTACCACTGTTTCGTTTCTGAGAATTCTGTGATATCTAAAGAATTTCTCAATATTCATCGTAATACATATGAAATTATTGGCAATGAAGGTTTTTCAGTCTAATATTTACGAGTTTGGATGTTTTTTCGGGACAATAATCAAGGTACTATGTATGTCTTTCATACTTCTTTTATTTTCTCACGAAAATTATAATCTCAGTTAGGTTAACAGTTAACGTAACATCTTGATTGCTCAGATATTCGCGCCAAATTCTTTTATGTAATGGTTGTTGCGAAAAGTTTACTCTTTCCCAAGGCTTCATTGATTGGAACGGACTTTCTTTGGCTTGAATAATCTAATATTCATGCTTAGACCTCAGTTTTAATATTTTTTTCCGAGTATTCTGATAATTTCATTTCGTATATTAGATTTATAATGTAAGTTTTGCGGGTTATAGATTCATTCAATTCATTCCTGTCTGGAATTAAATAATAGTAAACAAATAACAAACTAACTAATTAATATTCAATAAAATATGGATTAGAACGAGAAGTTACCTGGGTTGTAAAGTGAAATTGTGAAGATTTGTAAAGTTTTTCATGCAGAAATTGAAGAATATTGAAATTCCTAGAAGTTACTTTAATTTTTATTCTTTATCTTTCTTCTATAGGTTCGACTTCGAACAAAGTGCTTTCTCGCCTACCGAAATAGACGATAGTTACTTATTGTACTATCGTTATCCGAGGGAAGAGGAGAAAGATGCCTCAAAAGGGACAATAAAGCAAGTTGACGCCTCTAAGTACACCCTACCCTGCCAAAAGTACCTGCAAAACGGAAACGGTAAGATCAAAAAGCCATTAACGTTAATATTCTTCGGGCGAAAGTTGAATCATGATTTATGACAAGTCCTTATTTGCCTACAAGTCCCCCGATTTAATCCTTCTAGAACTTTTCCGAATTTCTTAGCGTGTTTACGCAGATATTTACGAATTTGTTTGGGTTTTATCGATCTGGTTGCCCAACAAGCGCAGCCTTACGGCATGATGAAATGGCATATAAAATTTGCAGTTCGGCTGATGCAATATCCGATATCGGAGCACCGTGGACCGTGAATAAAATTTTTTTTAATCTTGGCGTACAAGGTCGGTAGAGCAAATTCGTAGATATGTTGGGATACTTTCTTTCGTCGTCTCAAACGGGAAGTGATCTCTATAATGTCACGGGATAATTATAAGACGCAGGTGATAGTCTTAAAAGCGCCAGGAATGCGATTGCGACGTTGCCTTATGTACATTCATTTATACAGGGTCTTTATAATGATCGTGACATCCCAGTTGGAATTTTGAGAGTTTTTTCTCAATATTAAATAATAATAATAAGCTTCAGTCTGAATGGTTTCCATATACATGGCTCTATAGAATATTTTTTGGAAAGACACAGGATTGAAATTCTAAAGGTGATGAGCTTCAAGTGAGAAGACAACTTCTCGTATATTTTTTGAAGGTTCTTGGACATCAACTTTCGTTTTTCAAATGGGAAGACCCATTTTTTATTGCATAAATAGATTCTCCATTGGATTCTGAGTCTTTTTGATTCCAAAAGTTTGAAATTTCCCGAGAAAATTCTCTTTAAATGAGGAAATACGAAAAAATCTCAAAATTGAACTCTGTTGAAATACAGACAACTTCGAGGTTTTTTTATTGAAAATTCTCATTTTTGAGATTCTCCGAGAAGAAAGGCTGATGCTTCTTTTCCGATAGCGTGATTTTTGGAATATGATAACGGAGGTCACAAATTCTTTGTCAAGTTGTGACGAAACATCAAAAAGTCGTTTTTTTCAAATTGGAACCCCAATTTTTCGAAGCATTTTCGAAATCTTCGACAAAAAATAATAGGAGCATACGTCCAAGATTTTTATCCCAAAATGAATATTTTTCGAGATATTCAGGATAAAAGATTTCGTCTTCAATTTTCAATCTCATTTCGAATGGGTTTTTTTACTGGAAAATAATTAGCGGTCAAGTGAAATATTTGGAAATCCCTGTTATCGAGAAATTATTTTCTATAATATTCGGAATGAGATTGAAAATTGAAGAAAAAATCGTTTTTTCCTGAATAACTCGAAAAATATTCATTTTGGGATAAAAGTCTTGGACGTATGCTCCTATTATTTTTTGACGAAGATTTCGAAAATGCTTCGAAAAAATGGGGTTCCAATTTGAAAAAAACAATTTTTTGATATTTCGTCACTTCTAACTTCGACAAAGAATTTGTGACCTCCTGTATCATATTCTGAAAATCATGCTATCGGAAAAGAAGCATTAGCCTTTCTTCTCGGAAATTCTCAAAAATGAGAATTTTTGATGAAAAATATTCGAAGTTGTCTGTGTTTCAACAGAGTTCAATTTCGAGATTTTTTTTTCGTATTTCCCCATTTAAAGAGAATTTTCTCGGGAATATTCAAACTTTTCGAATCATAAAGACTCAGAATTCAATGGAGAATCTATTTATGCAATAAAAAGTCCTAGAACCTTAAAAAAATATACGAGAAGTCGTCTTCTTACTTGAAGCTCATCTTTAGAATTTCAATCCTGAATCTTGTGTCTTTCCAAAAACTATTCTATAGATCCATATTCGTGAATAACCCTGTATAACATCAAAAGTCTTGTGTTGCACCTTAGCATCAGATAAAATATTGTCAAACATCTTAATTAACCCTTAAAAAACATTTTCAGCCAAAATCAACTCACAGTTTTACATATTGAAAAATTCCTTCAATTTGTAAGGTGCTCTTTTCATCAAGAGAGCTTTGACCCTCTTAATGAATACTGAAAATCATAAATCATTAATTTTGATCCTGACATTCTGGTTTTAACATACGAATTTTTGTTTCCAGAATGCGCAACTGCCCAACGTGTCGTCTATCCGATCCAGGCCAAGACAAAATCCAGTGGCGTAGACGACGGTTTCAAAGGTGAAGCCGCCAAATGCGGGAGCTCCATAATCAGTCTTGCCAACATGATGGTGTCAGGAAGGATCGTGAGGGGTTTTGAAGTCGAAGACAAGACAGAGAAGGCCGACATGGATTTGCCACCCAAAGGATTCGACCCCATGCTGAGGAGGGGAAGCAAATCTTTGCCTGCGTCCCCTCTGGGGTCTCCAAAACATTCACCGAAAGCCCTGAGGAAATACAACAAGTATTTCACAGGAGCTTTCGTAGGATCCGATAGCAAACACCAGGGCAGTTGGATTTTGTCCAATTTGCTAGCCAAAAGGGAGACCATTTCTCAGTCCTGCGATCTGATAGCGGAGGAAGAGAGCGAAGACACCAAAAGCCTTCATCCAGAAGATTTGATCACACCCGCAAGCAAGAAGAAGTCAACGCTTGTCCCTAAGCCTTCCGAACTGAGAGAAATGAATTTCTGGTCACCAACTTCCATGTGAAGACTTATTTTTGAAGTTTACAAATTTCTGTTTCATTTTGACAAAGTAAAATGTGTTACGTTATCTTCGGCACCGATTTTGTAACTTCCGTATCGTTTAACAATGACGAATTAGATTTGTTATTTGAAGAATTCCTAGCGGATGTCGCAATTTCTGTTTTATTCTTGTTACGATCAATAAGTTGGCGATTTGCAATTTCTAGAAATATTGTAAATATGTATGTTTTCAGTTTGTTAAATTATCATTCAGTATTTTGGTTATCAACGTCTTTTCTCATTGTAACCTATTGTATTTTTTCGATCGTTAATTTATTTTCATGGTAATTATTTGAGTGGTAGATTTAAGGTTATGTATAGGTGAGAAATTGTAAGAATAAAAATAATCTTATTTTATTAAACTTTCAAACATTTATTCGTTTTCCTTTAATACCTGTTTTTCAGACTTACGCTCATTAAATTTCAAAGTGAACCCTTCATTGACCAGAGTAATTATTGTCATTTGGTTCAATTTATATTTGACAGTCCGAATCCAGTCACTTTGATCTAAGAAATTGAAATTTATTTCTCTAATTTTGTCAAATCTGTTCACTTTGCCTCATCTTGAAGAGAAAAATCAAGTGAGAATATTAAATTTCATTGGAGAACTGGTAATATTTATTGATTACATGTTGGCACCCTGCCACAAATTTATGAGAGAGAAAAAAAGTTCTGCCAATCGATATTTTCCAATGCAAAAGTCACTAAATGATTTTAATGGAATTATTTCATTAATTTCGATGAAATTCAACGAATTGGAGAAAATTATGTATGATAATCGTACAGAAGGCTCATTCCAACACTAGTTCAGTCGAAAACTTGCCACTATGTGGCTAGTTTCTGAATTTTGTGTGAAAATATGAATGCCTTCTGCACTTGTATCATAACAGTATATTCTAAAACAATTTGCAGATCTGTTTATATTTGACAGTACGTATCTAGTCTGCTTGATCTGAGAAATTTACATTTATTTCTCTTATTCTGTTTCAAAATAGTTAATTCTGCCTAATCTTGAACAGAAAAATCAAGTGAGAATATTAAATTTCATTGAAGCACAGTTTTCCTGGTGATATTTATAGATTACATGTTGGCATCCTGCCACAGATTTATTTATCTGTCAAATTTATGAGACAAAAAAGTTCTGCCAATCGATATTTTCCAATGCAAAAGTCACTAAACGATATTAATGGAATTATTTCATTAATTTCGATGAAAATTCAACGAATTGGAGAAAATTATATATGATAATCGTACAGAAGGCTCATTCTAACACTCGTTTATTCGAAAACTTCGTGGCTAGTTTTCTAATTTTGTGTAAGAATATCAATGCCTTCTGCACTTGTATCATGAATAACTATTATTTGGTCAAATACCCATACTCCTATTTAACACCTTCATATTTTGAATGAAAAAGGAATATTTTTTCCAATTAAGAATAGGTACAAGGGAATAAAATCACTTTAAATACTCTCAACGTCAGGAATTCAAAACTCGTTTCACCACAAGTGTTTGTATTGAAAAAACGGTCGCCTAGCAACGATTCTAAAAGAACTACTTTCCTCCAAGGCAACATTCTGACATTACTAATAACTAAAGTATCGAATAATTCGCGAAAGAACAGAAGTATATTTCGTAATGGCTGTGGATTGGAAGTACTTATTTTCCGTAAGTCCTGAAGACTTAAACGATGAAGAAAAGGACGATCTGTACAACACCGTCGCTTGGTTCGACGACAAAAACGAAGAAACAAACTTAGATCAGACCAAAATGCTGTTCAGGTTAAGCCAGGAAATCTTGAAATACAAGGGGGAGCAGGTTGAAACTTTGCTACACGAGCTCGATGAAATTGCTATCAAGCAAGGGGAGGAAGAGGCTAGGAAATTGGAGTCCGATCCAGAATTACGAAGTGCGAGGTCCAGGAAATCTAGCACCATAGAAATCGAGAGTGAGTCTTAATTTTTTTCGTTATTTACACCCTTAATGAGTGGAGTTTGTGGAGATGATTTGAAACCATCATCTTTTCATTGAGTTACTGAAACAGATTGGTAATTCCAACTCCAGAGAACAAACAGACCAACTTAAACTCGAGATTTCATATTTCCAGATCTAGAACAAAAATACAACGAGATGAAGTCAAAATATAAAAAGCAACAAAGGCTGAATCAAAAAAATCTTCAAGAAATTGAAGCGGTAAGAACAAGGCTAAATAAATTTAACTCAGTAACCAACGCATCGTTGACGGATTAGTTCACCTTTATTCTTGTACTTGTACTTTATTATTCTCTATATTTCTATGGGGTGCAGAGAATTTTCTCGAATTTTAGCTCAACAAAATGGTGAAATCACTAGAACTAGACAAAAGGCAACTGGAACACGATTTGGCCAGCAAAATGGACGGTAGTGAATCTTCTGACCTCTCAGAAACTGTTAAGGACCAACACAGGGAATTAGTAGAAACAGTACACAACAAGAACAAGCAGCTTTCGGACTTACTACACGATATAGAGGTAATTTCTTTGAGGTATCTTTCCTTTAACCTTTATTTCTTTCGAATACTCTCTCTAGGAAGTGGAAAAAGAAAACATTATCTTGAGGGAAAAATTGGCCAACGTGAGGGACGATCTCGCTATAGCCACTTCAGAAATTCAAAGCCAAACTGAGAAATTGGCTTCTTTAGATATTCAATTGAAGGAAGCACAGGGTATAAGTATTTCTTCAGCACTCACCTGCCAAGGAAAATTGTTATTTCTGTCTATCCACAGATACAAATAGGAAACTAACAACTGACAACGAGTTGCTCGAAGAGGAGATACAAGAACTGACTGACCGTAAGATCAAACTTGAGGAACATTTGGTGGAGTTCACTGAAGAGATAAACAGGCGTATAGAAGACTGGCAGGTAATTTAATTGCTCTTTGATCTTGGGTCCCTTCTCAATCTTAACATTCCTTAGAGAGTCCTGCAGGAAAAAGACGACGAAATCAGGAGCTTAAAGTCCAAACTCACTGGGATAGACAGGAGATCTTCCACTTCTTCCTCTACAAAACAGGACCAACCACACATCTCAGCCCTGCAGAAGCTGCTCTCTGAGCGAGACTCACAGCTGATGGAGCTCCAGAGCAAGCTTGAGGAAGCTATCAAAGAGATGGAGGTCAGCACTCAACTCATCGAGGAGTTGAAACGAGAAAAAGAGGAAAAAATCAAGACCATCCAAGAGTTGAATGCTGTCAGGAAAGAGTTGAAGAAACAGCTGAAGACGTCTCATGAGAGATGCCAGAAGTTGCAGGAAGAAGTGGAATACGCAGAGAAGATAGCTGAGGAAAAAACCACGGAAGTAGGTCTGGTTTAAATGCGATACTTTAATCCCCAAATTTTTTTAAGTTCCAGGACGTTATCAGCCAGTTAGAAGGGGTTGATCGCTTGGATGAAGCGAGGATGTTGAAGGAACTCCAGGAGATGCGGACTTTGCACAGGATGAACGAGAAACAGATAATGAGTTTGGTGAAAAACTCGAATAAGCTACAGGATACTTGCGACCAGATGTCCAAAGAAAACTCTTACTTAAGGTTGAGTTTCCAAACATTCAAAAGCAAAATTCATTGATTTCTTTTTAGGGAAAGGATGGGCATACCAGAAGAAGAAACTTTGGTAGTGCCAAACTACCAAAGCAAACACAAGCAGTACAAAAAGGAATTGTTGAGATTGAAGAAGAAAGTGTTGCAGTTTGAGGAAGAAAACATAAACCTTCGAACGGAGGTCAAAAACTTGAGTCGCATCAATAGTATGCTCAGAGAAGACGTGACTGAGGCTGGAGCTCCCAAACAGGTAAGAACTTGCTACTGAAAGAACAGCCTAAGCAAGAAGAAAGCTCATCTTTATGTTTATGTTGAAACTACCAACGTTGTTTTCAGAATTCAAGAACTGATAGAGGAGTACAAGTTATCGAAGACGACCCTACTTCTGATGAACCAGATAAGATGGCTGAAGTTGATCTTTCTCTCAGCTTAGGCGAGATAATCGCAGAACCAGAAAGGGATTCGACAGATAAAAAAATTGTAGAAAAACAGATCAGAGCTCTATGCGAAGAAAACGAGGCTCTTCGAAAGGGAATGCATGAGATTTTGCACACTCTAAATTCGAAAAAAGGTAAGCATCCTTTTAGTTGATCATTGAAATAACCCCATTTCATTCTAATCTTCACAGAAAACTCCCTGAACGAGATCAAATCTGAAACGTTCGAGAAACTTCTCAGAGCCCTAGATGTGAAGCATATTTCTGGATGGTACCACCCAGCCATGAGACTCCAAGCAGAGGTCCACAATGTTGAAGGGATCAACAAAGAATTGAGGGAACAGCTTCGTATCTGCAGGTAAATGCAGGGTATATGTTTAAATTGTGCTACACTCTCTTTTTTCAGGATCGAATTGGAAGAACTTAGGAATGAGAGGCAGGAAAATCTTATACTGCTGAGCAAGAGATCATCTGTGTCTAGTCCTAGACACTTGGCCCAATCGAGCACCTTGAAAGACATGAGGACTTTGGAAAGTCTGAATGAGAACGTTGAAAAACTCATTGAGGTAAGAAAGAAAACTTCTGGGAGGTAACAATACTTTATTAAATTGTTCACAGAGATCAACTACAGACGCCAGAGTGTGCCAAGAAATCGCCAGCAAGATGAACGACTTCAACCAGGACTTTGCAGCTCTCGAAAAACAGCTAGAAGACCTCTACAAGCAGTCCCTGGAAGAAAAGAAGATTTCCGAAGATACCATAGCCAAGTTGGAATCGAAGAACTCTGAACTCGAGCGCAACGTCCAGAGGTTGGAGGAACAGATGAAGGTCTTCATGGAAGACGACCAAATCGAAGACACTACCAAGAAGATAGCTGAACTTACAGGGGCCAATCTAGAGGCGAACCTCAAGAGGTCTTTCCTTGAGGAGCAATGCAAGAAGTTGGAGGAGACTTTAGAGGAATTGAAGAAGGATCTTCTAGACTCTGAAACGCAGAGCTCCAAAAGGTTGTCGGAGATCGCCTCTAACGACAAGATACTAAGGAACAAGATTAAGTCGTTGGAGAGCAAACTGGAGACGTCGGTGACCTCAGAAGATCATCAGAAGTTGAGGAAGGAACTCGAGAATACCACTGTGAAGTACAGGGAATTGACGGAAGGTTATAAGAAATTGAGCGAGAATTATCAGATGGAGGTGGATCTTATCCATAGGTAAAACTTCGTCCCTTTGTGATTAAACGGGAGTAACCCAAGTGTCTTACAGATCCCAGCAGATGACTGAAGATGAGAAAGAAGAATTCAAGGATAAACTCAGCGAAAGCTTCGCCAGATTGAAGATGAGCGACCCAATCGGGAATGTCGACGAGAAAGTACAAAATCTCTCGAAGCAGCTTTCAGAGTGCGAGGTCCAAGTGATGAGCGAAAGGCAAAGGGCCAATCACACCAACAACCTCTACGAATTGGTCAAGGAACAACTCAAGAAGTCCGAGGAAAGATTCAGGGAATATGAGACCCACACCAAGGACATAATGCACAAGAATCTAGAGCTCCAAGGCCAGTTGAAGGAAGCTGAGGACAAACTCTGTGGCTACGTAGACATGGAGCTGTACGAGGCCTCCAAGGAGGAGTACCAGAAAGCTCTGGAGAGGGAGAACTCTCTCATAGAGCTGACTTCCAAGCTGCAAGAAGAAAAGATTGTAAGTAAGGAGAATCATCCTTGGATTGGTGGCGTAAACTTCTTTCTTTCAGTTGTGGGAGAAGGACCATAAGTACGTGGCCCTCTGGAACTCCTCCAAAGAGGAGGAGCTGCTCTCCCTCAAGCACCAGGTGGTGGATCTCTCGGCGGTGTCTGACGATAAGGCAGTGATAGCCAGGATGAGTTCAGACCTGATGCGATCGAGGAAGAGGGAACAAGAATTGAGGGAGAAATGCGACGTTCTTTCTAGGCAACTTGGGCAGTGCCACGAAGAATGGTTGGACTCTTTGAAGGCTCTGGATGAGGAGAAAGAGAAGTACGAGGTGAAGGAGAGGTATCTGCAGAAGAAGAACAGGTAAATTGATTGAAAAGTTTACAAATATCTTCGTTTGGCTCATTTTTTAAATGCTTTGTGTTCATGTGGTACAGAAACTTGTATTTGTGGTTCATAATGCCATCTCTATACTTATTTTTTATTAGCTATGCTGAAATTCTCCATAACATTGAAAAAATTCATTTGATTTTGCGAAAGATTACCTCTGGTTATGTTTTGAAGTTTCAAACTATTGAACGCATCGTTCATTTTGTCTGTAAGAGGCCTGCACAGGTTTATCACCAGCAGGATCCCCACCATATTAGAGTCGAAAATTAGCCCCTTGTGAAGTAAAGGAGCTCTCCAAAAATTGCATTCGCAAATGTACGGATGCGGTAAAATATTTGGGTTTCAGCAAAAGAAGTCTCACTTTTTGATCACTGACATTCTCAGCTCCCCCAGACAAGGATTGGTTAGAAAAAATTTTGGACAACTTATATAATTTTTCGTTGGAATGTTCTCAGTATAACTTAGAATGATGTGACATCTAGTAATAAAACTGCCAACCTTAGACATAGGATTCGGTAAAATTCATGAAGAAAACTGTATATTCCGTAGTTGTTTCGATTTGTCAAAGATGGCGCCATATGTTAATAGAGGACGTTCGATACAAGTACAACACTGAAAATTCGAATATTTCAGGAACAGATTTTTCTAGTGTACCCAACAATGCATCATCAGGAAAGATAACTGTATATTATACCCATTTTCGGGCAAGAAACGTCAATATTTTATTGATTTGCGAATGAGGCGACATCTAGGAATCAAACTTTCAACCGTAGAAACAGGCTCCTTTTAAAATAATGATGGAAACTTCATTTTTCGTAGTTCTACCACTGTGTCAAAGATGTCGCCACTAATCCAAAAATATAGAAAACATTTTCCGCAGTTCTACCACTGTTTCAAAGATGTCGCTACTGATCCAAAAATGTAGAAAACATTTTCCGTAGTTCTTACACTGTGTCAAAGATGTCGCTACTGATCCAAAAATGTAGAAAACATTATCCGCAGTTCTGCCACTGTTTCAAAGATGTCGCTACTGATCCAAAAATGTAGAAAACATTTTCCGTAGTTCTAACACTGTGTCGAAGATGTCGCTACTGATCCAAAAATGTAGAAAATTCAAAACTAACATGAAACTTTCATTATTGCAGAGGTGATTTGTTAATTTTAACCAACCAAAAACATTTTCATGTAAAATATTGCCAAGACGAGGCAGTATTCCTAACATTGTCGAAGATATATCAGATCTCATGTAGAGCCAAGCTGCTGACTCTACACTCTTCATCTTCACAAATCCTTATTTCACAAACTCTATGCCTTGGTCGAAATAAGTGACTTCGCCGTTTTTCTTTCGCCACGTGAGCGTAGGGTGAAAAATTCATTCGCTGTTCATAACTTTTTTTTATACAATATTTCTTATAGTTACGAAACGGCCGAGTCACTTACTTTGACTAAGGCATATATAGTTTGTGAAATAAGATGAAGATGAAGAGTGTAGATTTAGCAGCTTAGCTCTACATGAGATCTGATGACTGTTTGACAATGTTAGAAATACGTCTTGGCAATATTTTACATGAAAATGTTTTTGGTTGGATTTCAATTCTTTTTGTACGTTGCTTATGACAAAATCCTTTTATTTCAAGTCAAACTAATTCACAATTCATGTTCAAAATCAACAATGTACGAAGAATAAAAATATACCCAAAGAGTCAGGCGATTTTCTTAGAGAATGCAAAATATAGCGTTTTTGGGGGGGTCTACCCCTTTGGATTTTTTCGGCCAAAATTTCGAAATTTTCGATTGCGATTTTTTGTGCTAGGGAGGAAGTGTCCTCATCGCTGATCACCAGTCTGCAAACCCCATCTCAATCCGGAGCCAATTAGTCGAGATATGCAGAATCGAAATTTCCAAAATTTCAAAAATTCTCATTTTGCAGGTGAAAATTTTTAAAATCCGGAAAACTGCGACTTTTTTCTTCTTATCCAATCAAGCAACTTCGAAAACGTACATTTTCATATGAAACTCGGAAATATCTACCCTAGTTTTCGAGAGAAACGATGATGAATTTTTTGCATTTTTCATTTTCGAGTTTACTTTGAAACGCTCTGGTGACAAGAAAATGACTATAAGTGATACACTCAGTGTTTTTTCCTGATAGTTCCCGACCGGTTTTAAAACCTCCATATCCAAAAAGGCCCATAGAGTCAGGCCATTTCCTTAGAGAATGCAAAATATAGCGTTTTTGGGGGGGTCTACCCCTTTGGATTTTTTCGGCCAAAATTTCGAAATTTTCGATTGCGATTTTTTGTGCTAGGGAGGAAGTGTCCTCATCGCTGATCACCAGTCTGCAAACCCCATCTCAATCCGGAGCCAATTGGTCGAGATATGCAGAATTGAAATTTCCAAAATTTCAAAAATTCTCATTTTGCAGGTGAAAATTTTGAAAATCCGGAAAACTGCGACTTTTTTCTTCTTATCCAATCAAGCAACTTCGAAAACGTACATTTTCATATAAAACTCGAAAATATCTACCCTAGTTTTCGAGAGAAACGATGATGAATTTTTTGCATTTTTCATTTTCGAGTTTACTTTGAAACGCTCTGGTGACAAGAAAATGACTATAAGTGATACACTCAGTGTTTTTTCCTGATAGTTCCCGACCGGTTTTAAAACCTCCATATCCAAAAAGGCCCATAGAGTCAGGCCATTTCCTTAGAGAATGCAAAATATAGCGTTTTTGGGGGGGTCTACCCCTTTGGATTTTTTCGGCCAAAATTTCGAAATTTTCGATTGCGATTTTTTGTGCTAGGGAGGAAGTGTCCTCATCGCTGATCACCAGTCTGCAAACCCCATCTCAATCCGGAGCCAATTGGTCGAGATATGCAGAATTGAAATTTCCAAAATTTCAAAAATTCTCATTTTGCAGGTGAAAATTTTGAAAATCCGGAAAACTGCGACTTTTTTCTTCTTATCCAATCGAGCGACTTCGAAAACGTACATTTTCATATGAAACTCGAAAATATCTACCCTAGTTTTCGAGAGAAACGATGATGAATTTTTTGCATTTTTCATTTTCGAGTTCACTTTGAAACGCTCTGGTGACAAGGAAATGACTATCAGTGATACACTCAGTGTTTTTTCTGATAGTTCCCGACCGGTTTTAAAACCTCCATATCCAAAAAGGCCCATAGAGTCAGGCCATTTCCTTAGAGAATGCAAAATATAGCGTTTTTGGGGGGGTCTACCCCTTTGGATTTTTTCGGCCAAAATTTCGAAATTTTCGATTGCGATTTTTTGTGCTAGGGAGGAAGTGTCCTCATCGCTGATCACCAGTCTGCAAACCCCATCTCAATCCGGAGCCAATTAGTCGAGATATGCAGAATCGAAATTTCCAAAATTTCAAAAATTCTCATTTACAGGTGAAAATTTTGAAAATCCGGAAAACTGCGACTTTTTTCTTCTTATCCAATCGAGCGACTTCGAAAACGTACATTTTCATATGAAACTCGAAAATATCTACCCTAGTTTTCGAGAGAAACGATGATGAATTTTTTGAATTTTTCATTTTCGAGTTTACTTTGAAACGCTCTGGTGACAAGGAAATGACTATCAGTGATACACTCAGTGTTTTTTCTGATAGTTCCCGACCGGTTTTTAAACCTCCATATCCAAAAAGGCGCATAGAGTCAGGCCATTTCCTTAGAGAATGCAAAATATAGCGTTTTTGGGGGGGTCTACCCCTTTGGATTTTTTCGGCCAAAATTTCGAAATTTTCGATTGCGATTTTTTGTGCTAGGGAGGAAGTGTCCTCATCGCTGATCACCAGTCTGCAAACCCCATCTCAATCCGGAGCCAATTAGTCGAGATATGCAGAATCGAAATTTCCAAAATTTCAAAAATTCTCATTTTGCAGGTGAAAATTTTTAAAATCCGGAAAACTGCGACTTTTTTCTTCTTATCCAATCAAGCAACTTCGAAAACGTACATTTTCATATGAAACTCGAAAATATCTACCCTAGTTTTCGAGAGAAACGATGATGAATTTTTTGCATTTTTCATTTTCGAGTTTACTTTGAAACGCTCTGGTGACAAGAAAATGACTATAAGTGATACACTCAGTGTTTTTTCTGATAGTTCCCGACCGGTTTTAAAACCTCCATATCCAAAAAGGCCCATAGAGTCAGGCCATTTCCTTAGAGAATGCAAAATATAGCGTTTTTGGGGGGGTCTACCCCTTTGGATTTTTTCGGCCAAAATTTCGAAATTTTCGATTGCGATTTTTTGTGCTAGGGAGGAAGTGTCCTCATCGCTGATCACCAGTCTGCAAACCCCATCTCAATCCGGAGCCAATTGGTCGAGATATGCAGAATTGAAATTTCCAAAATTTCAAAATATCTCATTTTGCAGGTGAAAATTTTGAAAATCCGGAAAACTGCGACTTTTTTCTTCTTATCCAATCGAGCGACTTCGAAAACGTACATTTTCATATGAAACTCGAAAATATCTACCCTAGTTTTCGAGAGAAACGATGATGAATTTTTTGCATTTTTCATTTTCGAGTTTACTTTGAAACGCTCTGGTGACAAGAAAATGACTATAAGTGATACACTCAGTGTTTTTTCTGATAGTTCCCGACCGGTTTTAAAACCTCCATATCCAAAAAGGCTCATAGAGTCAGGCGATTTTCTTAGAGAATGCAAAATATAGCGTTTTTGGGGGGGTCTACCCCTTTGGATTTTTTCGGCCAAAATTTCGAAATTTTCGATTGCGATTTTTTGTGCTAGGGGGAAAGTGTCCTCATCGCTGATCACCAGTCTGCAAACCCCATCTCAATCCGGAGCCAATTAGTCGAGATATGCAGAATCGAAATTTCCAAAATTTCAAAAATTCTCATTTTGCAGGTGAAAATTTTTAAAATCCGGAAAACTGCGACTTTTTTCTTCTTATCCAATCAAGCAACTTCGAAAACGTACATTTTCATATAAAACTCGAAAATATCTACCCTAGTTTTCGAGAGAAACGATGATGAATTTTTTGCATTTTTCATTTTCGAGTTTACTTTGAAACGCTCTGGTGACAAGAAAATGACTATAAGTGATACACTCAGTGTTTTTTCCTGATAGTTCCCGACCGGTTTTAAAACCTCCATATCCAAAAAGGCCCATAGAGTCAGGCCATTTCCTTAGAGAATGCAAAATATAGCGTTTTTGGGGGGGTCTACCCCTTTGGATTTTTTCGGCCAAAATTTCGAAATTTTCGATTGCGATTTTTTGTGCTAGGGAGGAAGTGTCCTCATCGCTGATCACCAGTCTGCAAACCCCATCTCAATCCGGAGCCAATTGGTCGAGATATGCAGAATTGAAATTTCCAAAATTTCAAAAATTCTCATTTTGCAGGTGAAAATTTTGAAAATCCGGAAAACTGCGACTTTTTTCTTCTTATCCAATCGAGCGACTTCGAAAACGTACATTTTCATATGAAACTCGAAAATATCTACCCTAGTTTTCGAGAGAAACGATGATGAATTTTTTGCATTTTTCATTTTCGAGTTCACTTTGAAACGCTCTGGTGACAAGGAAATGACTATCAGTGATACACTCAGTGTTTTTTCTGATAGTTCCCGACCGGTTTTTAAACCTCCATATCCAAAAAGGCCCATAGAGTCAGGCCATTTCCTTAGAGAATGCAAAATATAGCGTTTTTGGGGGGGTCTACCCCTTTGGATTTTTTCGGCCAAAATTTCGAAATTTTCGATTGCGATTTTTTGTGCTAGGGAGGAAGTGTCCTCATCGCTGATCACCAGTCTGCAAACCCCATCTCAATCCGGAGCCAATTAGTCGAGATATGCAGAATCGAAATTTCCAAAATTTCAAAAATTCTCATTTTGCAGGTGAAAATTTTTAAAATCCGGAAAACTGCGACTTTTTTCTTCTTATCCAATCAAGCAACTTCGAAAACGTACATTTTCATATGAAACTCGAAAATATCTACCCTAGTTTTCGAGAGAAACGATGATGAATTTTTTGCATTTTTCATTTTCGAGTTTACTTTGAAACGCTCTGGTGACAAGAAAATGACTATAAGTGATACACTCAGTGTTTTTTCCTGATAGTTCCCGACCGGTTTTAAAACCTCCATATCCAAAAAGGCCCATAGAGTCAGGCCATTTCCTTAGAGAATGCAAAATATAGCGTTTTTGGGGGGGTCTACCCCTTTGGATTTTTTCGGCCAAAATTTCGAAATTTTCGATTGCGATTTTTTGTGCTAGGGAGGAAGTGTCCTCATCGCTGATCACCAGTCTGCAAACCCCATCTCAATCCGGAGCCAATTAGTCGAGATATGCAGAATCGAAATTTCCAAAATTTCAAAAATTCTCATTTACAGGTGAAAATTTTGAAAATCCGGAAAACTGCGACTTTTTTCTTCTTATCCAATCGAGCGACTTCGAAAACGTACATTTTCATATGAAACTCGAAAATATCTACCCTAGTTTTCGAGAGAAACGATGATGAATTTTTTGAATTTTTCATTTTCGAGTTTACTTTGAAACGCTCTGGTGACAAGGAAATGACATCAGTGATACACTCAGTGTTTTTACTGATAGTTCCCGACCGGTTTTTAAACCTCCATATCCAAAAAGGCGCATAGAGTCAGGCCATTTCCTTAGAGAATGCAAAATATAGCGTTTTTGGGGGGGTCTACCCCTTTGGATTTTTTCGGCCAAAATTTCGAAATTTTCGATTGCGATTTTTTGTGCTAGGGAGGAAGTGTCCTCATCGCTGATCACCAGTCTGCAAACCCCATCTCAATCCGGAGCCAATTAGTCGAGATATGCAGAATCGAAATTTCCAAAATTTCAAAAATTCTCATTTTGCAGGTGAAAATTTTTAAAATCCGGAAAACTGCGACTTTTTTCTTCTTATCCAATCAAGCAACTTCGAAAACGTACATTTTCATATGAAACTCGAAAATATCTACCCTAGTTTTCGAGAGAAACGATGATGAATTTTTTGCATTTTTCATTTTCGAGTTTACTTTGAAACGCTCTGGTGACAAGAAAATGACTATAAGTGATACACTCAGTGTTTTTTCTGATAGTTCCCGACCGGTTTTAAAACCTCCATATCCAAAAAGGCTCATAGAGTCAGGCGATTTTCTTAGAGAATGCAAAATATAGCGTTTTTGGGGGGGTCTACCCCTTTGGATTTTTTCGGCCAAAATTTCGAAATTTTCGATTGCGATTTTTTGTGCTAGGGGGAAAGTGTCCTCATCGCTGATCACCAGTCTGCAAACCCCATCTCAATCCGGAGCCAATTAGTCGAGATATGCAGAATCGAAATTTCCAAAATTTCAAAAATTCTCATTTTGCAGGTGAAAATTTTTAAAATCCGGAAAACTGCGACTTTTTTCTTCTTATCCAATCAAGCGACTCTGAAAACGTACATTTTCATATAAAACTCGAAAATATCTACCCTAGTTTTCGAGAGAAACGATGATGAATTTTTTGCATTTTTCATTTTCGAGTTTACTTTGAAACGCTCTGGTGACAAGAAAATGACTATAAGTGATACACTCAGTGTTTTTTTCTGATAGTTCCCGACCGGTTTTAAAACCTCCATATCCAAAAAGGCCCATAGAGTCAGGCCATTTCCTTAGAGAATGCAAAATATAGCGTTTTTGGGGGGGTCTACCCCTTTGGATTTTTTCGGCCAAAATTTCGAAATTTTCGATTGCGATTTTTTGTGCTAGGGAGGAAGTGTCCTCATCGCTGATCACCAGTCTGCAAACCCCATCTCAATCCGGAGCCAAATGGTCGAGATATGCAGAATTGAAATTTCCAAAATTTCAAAAATTCTCATTTTGCAGGTGAAAATTTTGAAAATCCGGAAAACTGCGACTTTTTTCTTCTTATCCAATCGAGCGTCTTCGAAAACGTACATTTTCATATGAAACTCGAAAATATCTACCCTAGTTTTCGAGAGAAACGATGATGAATTTTTTGCATTTTTCATTTTCGAGTTTACTTTGAAACGCTCTGGTGACAAGAAAATGACTATAAGTGATACACTCAGTGTTTTTTCCTGATAGTTCCCGACCGGTTTTGAAACCTCCATATCCAAAAAGGCCCATAGAGTCAGGCCATTTCCTTAGAGAATGCAAAATATAGCGTTTTTGGGGGGGTCTACCCCTTTGGATTTTTTCGGCCAAAATTTCGAAATTTTCGATTGCGATTTTCTGTGCTAGGGAGGAAGTGTCCTCATCGCTGATCACCAGTCTGCAAACCCCATCTCAATCCGGAGCCAATTGGTCGAGATATGCAGAATTGAAATTTCCAAAATTTCAAAAATTCTCATTTTGCAGGAGAAAATTTTGAAAATCCGGAAAACTGCGACTTTTTTCTTCTTATCCAATCGAGCGACTTCGAAAACGTACATTTTCATATGAAACTCGAAAATATCTACCCTAGTTTTCGAGAGAAACGATGATGAATTTTTTGCATTTTTCATTTTCGAGTTTACTTTGAAACGCTCTGGTGACAAGGAAATGACTATCAGTGATACACTCAGTGTTTTTTCTGATAGTTCCCGACCGGTTTTTAAACCTCCACATTTAAAAAGGCCCATAGAGTCAGGCCATTTCCTTAGAGAATGCAAAATATAGCGTTTTTGGGGGGGTCTACCCCTTTGGATTTTTTCGGCCAAAATTTCGAAATTTTCGATTGCGATTTTTTGTGCTAGGGAGGAAGTGTCCTCATCGCTGATCACCAGTCTGCAAACCCCATCTCAATCCGGAGCCAATTAGTCGAGATATGCAGAATCGAAATTTCCAAAATTTCAAAAATTCTCATTTTGCAGGTGAAAATTTTGAAAATCCGGAAAACTGCGACTTTTTTCTTCTTATCCAATCGAGCGACTTCGAAAACGTACATTTTCATATGAAACTCGAAAATATCTACCCTAGTTTTCGAGAGAAACGATGATGAATTTTTTGAATTTTTCATTTTCGAGTTTACTTTGAAACGCTCTGGTGACAAGGAAATGACTATCAGTGATACACTCAGTGTTTTTTCTGATAGTTCCCGACCGGTTTTTAAACCTCCATATCCAAAAAGGCCCATAGAGTCAGGCCATTTCCTTAGAGAATGCAAAATATAGCGTTTTTGGGGGGGTCTACCCCTTTGGATTTTTTCGGCCAAAATTTCGAAATTTTCGATTGCGATTTTTTGTGCTAGGGAGGAAGTGTCCTCATCGCTGATCACCAGTCTGCAAACCCCATCTCAATCCGGAGCCAATTAGTCGAGATATGCAGAATCGAAATTTCCAAAATTTCAAAAATTCTCATTTTGCAGGTGAAAATTTTTAAAATCCGGAAAACTGCGATTTTTTTCTTCTTATCCAATCAAGCAACTTCGAAAACGTACATTTTCATATGAAACTCGAAAATATCTACCCTAGTTTTCGAGAGAAACGATGATGAATTTTTTGCATTTTTCATTTTCGAGTTTACTTTGAAACGCTCTGGTGACAAGGAAATGACTATCAGTGATACACTCAGTGTTTTTTCTGATAGTTCCCGACCGGTTTTTAAACCTCCACATTTAAAAAGGCCCATAGAGTCAGGCCATTTCCTTAGAGAATGCAAAATATAGCGTTTTTGGGGGGGTCTACCCCTTTGGATTTTTTCGGCCAAAATTTCGAAATTTTCGATTGCGATTTTTTGTGCTAGGGAGGAAGTGTCCTCATCGCTGATCACCAGTCTGCAAACCCCATCTCAATCCGGAGCCAATTAGTCGAGATATGCAGAATCGAAATTTCCAAAATTTCAAAAATTCTCATTTTGCAGGTGAAAATTTTGAAAATCCGGAAAACTGCGACTTTTTTCTTCTTATCCAATCGAGCGACTTCGAAAACGTACATTTTCATATGAAACTCGAAAATATCTACCCTAGTTTTCGAGAGAAACGATGATGAATTTTTTGAATTTTTCATTTTCGAGTTTACTTTGAAACGCTCTGGTGACAAGGAAATGACTATCAGTGATACACTCAGTGTTTTTTCTGATAGTTCCCGACCGGTTTTTAAACCTCCATATCCAAAAAGGCCCATAGAGTCAGGCCATTTCCTTAGAGAATGCAAAATATAGCGTTTTTGGGGGGGTCTACCCCTTTGGATTTTTTCGGCCAAAATTTCGAAATTTTCGATTGCGATTTTTTGTGCTAGGGAGGAAGTGTCCTCATCGCTGATCACCAGTCTGCAAACCCCATCTCAATCCGGAGCCAATTAGTCGAGATATGCAGAATCGAAATTTCCAAAATTTCAAAAATTCTCATTTTGCAGGTGAAAATTTTTAAAATCCGGAAAACTGCGATTTTTTTCTTCTTATCCAATCAAGCAACTTCGAAAACGTACATTTTCATATGAAACTCGAAAATATCTACCCTAGTTTTCGAGAGAAACGATGATGAATTTTTTGCATTTTTCATTTTCGAGTTTACTTTGAAACGCTCTGGTGACAAGAAAATGACTATAAGTGATACACTCAGTGTTTTTTCTGATAGTTCCCGACCGGTTTTAAAACCTCCATATCCAAAAAGGCTCATAGAGTCAGGCGATTTCCTTAGAGAATGCTGAGGCTTTGGCGAAATTTACAACCTAACAATGATTTTTATTATGGGAAGAATGGTGCATCTTCCATCGTTCTCATTCTGCCAATATTACTTTTTTATTGGTTTAATTGCATTTTTATGTGGTTATTTGTGTACACGTGTGATAAATTTGGTTGACCAGGCTCAAAAAGCCTTCCCTGAGTTTGGTCGTGTTTTCGCTTTCACTTTCAATACCAGGCGGGTTTTCGATTTCAAAGAAAAAAAAATCTAGTATGACGAAACTGATTTTGCCGCCCCTAGAATTTGCCGCCCCGGCAGACTGCCCGGTTTGCCGGCCCTGGCGGCGGCCCTGGTGAAAATATACCTTCACCTATCTAGGTTCAAGCTGCGAAGGCGATGTATTTGAGAGCTGCCATCACAACCATCGTATGAAGAATCCTATCATTATACAATAATCACAACGAAAAATTGCACAATGGAAACTGTGGTTGAGGTAATTGGTGTAAATAAATATGAGGCTTTTTAAGAGCGCTTTTTTATCCCCTTATTCCATGTAGGGGTAATTTTCACTGGGAATTCTTGCATATTTTTTTAACATTTATAACAAACAGTCCTCCGTTTAAATCAATTTTCAGACCACTAGCATCAAAATTGGCGAAAGGCTCATACAAACTTATACATCCCCTGGTTCTAAGGGTTCGGGGGTGAAAGTTTCAAGTTCAAGAATTTTTCCGTTGTTTGTGTACTGAAACTAGCTCACATACCAAATTTCAACATAGAAGGGCATCGGGAAGTACCCTAACAGTTTTTATGATCATCAGTGAGTGAGTGACGAAATCGGGGATTTTTAGATCTCTATAAAATCTGAAGTGTACGAGCTATGCATTTGAAACTCTGCACGTTTGATAAGTTCACTACTGGCATTATATCCTGAGAATTGTTTATCCACTATATTCCAAACTCAAGTTATCAGGGTTCAAAAATACGACGAAACACTTCGAGAAAAAATAGGTAGCTCGTCTTGTAATTGTAATTGTATCCAACCAGGAGGGATGAATCTACACATATCTGTTCCAGGATAATTCAGGACCTTCTGGAGAACCAGAAGCTCCAATATTACGGTTGCATCCCCTTGACTTGCGAACAGAGATTCATCGAGAACATAAGACTGACCCTTGAAAACAACCACGCGTCATTCCTCAGTTTATACAAGGCCCAGAACGTAGAAAACGAAAGTTTGCTGCTGAAGGAACAGACTGAAATCGAACTGAGGCATTACATGGACGCCAAGAAAGTTTTAGTGGAGAATGAAGAAGAGGTGCAGAAGCTGCTTAATTGGCTGCAAGAGAAGAAGCACATAGAACTCGATGTGAGTTTTTTCAAGTATAGATCGTTCTCAATTCGTAACTCATTTGATTCCACAGTTGATCAGATACAGACGTCAAGCTGAATTCAAAGATCTTCAACTTCAACAGTGCAACGATCGTATAGAGATCCAGAACGACCAGATAGCAAAACTGGAGGAAGAACTCTTTCTGTCTCTCAAAGACCCAGACACAGAAAGGTTAAAACCTACCTTCACCCAACCTAAAGGACTCCAAGAACCTCTCCCTGAGAAATTCGCGAAACTCTCCAAAACCCAGGAGGTCCAGACAGAAATCGTGGAGACAGATCAAGACGATGACGCCAAACCTTTCGAAAACCTCAAGACTGAACTGTTGAACACCAAGAACGAAGTCTCAGCGAAAGACGACGTTATACAGCAGTTGAAGACCAAGCTGAATGAATGCGAGATGAATTTGAGTCTGTTTAGGACTCAGATAGGGGACAAACAGGCTCAGATAAGCTTCTACGAGAAGCACATATTGGACCTTCAGCAAACCAAGAAGGAGGAAAGTGTCCAAAGAACTCAGAACGGAGGAGGTGATGCAACTTCTGCAGAATTGGTTAACGAGGAGGTTGTGACCCTTAAGGTGAGTAGCTCCACTCGCGCTTAGAAATTAGCGAAAAACCATCCAACCAAAGATGCTAAAGTTTGTTGAATGTTCAAAATTCTTCTCAGGCTTCAATCAAAGCCCTCCAGGACACGATAGCGCTGAAAGATGAGTCGATCCTCCACTTCCAATCGCTACTCAAAGAAGACAGGGACAACCATAGCTTGGCCGCAGCAAGAATGCAAGAGGAGCTCAAAACTCTGAAGAACGCTGTAGTTGAAGAGAAACAGAAGCGTCTGGAGTGAGTCTGACAACTACTTTAATAGTTCATACTATAACGATTTTTTTCTCTACAGGGTGGAGGAGCAAAATGAGGAGAAGGCTCGCAGCAAAGCTGCTATAGAACAGTACATCAAGCAGGTCCACGCTATGGAACAGCACGCTGATGAGTTGCAGACTCAGGTATCAACCTTGGAGTCCCAGCTGTTGACCAGTCGACAAGAGGCTGTGAGATGGCGCTCTTTGGCCAACGATCGACTGAAGGGGATCGAGGAACTGAGACAAAGGTAAGCAACGGTGTCTTAAGGCCAAGAGTTTCATTCAAAACTTACAGCATGGAGGAACAGCATAGGGAAGAACTGGAGGTCTACAGGAAAGACTCAGAGAAATGGCGAGAAGAAGTCTTAAGCCTCAAGGAGCTCATAAACAAGCACAAAAACGAGATACTGCAGGTCCAACCAGACCTCCAGAACATCCTCAAAGTCAAAGACGACAAGATAAACGAGCTCACATCTTTAGTACGACAATTGAGGGTGAGTCCTACTTTTTTTTTAATTCCAAATCCTCCTTTTGTTGAACTTTCAGGAAGAACTGCAGCTCGAATCGGAAAACGACGCTTTTAACAGACTCTCAGAGGTCGAGAAGATGCACGAGCAACTGTCTAAAGAGCACGAGATCGTCAAGAGAAAATACGACACGTTGCTGCAGAAAGAAAGAAACGCCAGAGAGGAGATTCGGGATCTTAGAGGCCAGCTTCTGAAGTGAGTAAATTTTTTCGGAACGCGGAAAACGACCTTTGTCTATGTCAACAGAAATTATCTTATCACTATCAACAGTTGTGATCACGCAAATCCTCCCAGAGACGCATGTATCAGTTTATTCTTGCTTGTTAATGTTGAGAACGCGTTAAGAATGGATGGGAGCGATGTTTTGAGTTTTGATCTGATGGGAGGTAGGATTTTGAGTTTATTCTCGATAATATCGTGATTTGGTGTCTTTAGCAACTTTTTTTGATATTCGCGATTGAAACTTTTGATCAGTTCACTTGTCCCATAGAACCAAGAGAACTCCTTCATCTGCTAGGAGCGACAAGAGCGATAAGTCGATCAAGGAGCAGCTTCAGAAGAAGGTTTCAACACTCGAGGAGGAATTGGCACGTTTAAAGGAAGAACTCGCTTCTCAGATCGCCATCAACGAAACTCACAAAGTGAAGGCCACTGAAGACTTCGACCGATGGAAGAAGCAAAAGCAGAGCCAGCAGACTATAGAGAAATTAAAGTCCAAGCTGAAGGAGAGAGATGTGGAGGTTGAGAAGATCCAACAGACCTGCAGTGGATATAGGTGAGTATCATGCTTCACTTTGAAGTAGAGCTGGGTAGTTCACGTTTTAAAATTGAGTTTGTAAGAGGAGCCTCACTTTTGTACTTGAGCGGTACAGTGTACCACTTCAATGAGGCGAGGCATTCCGGGCGTTCGTGTCGAGACAAAATTTGTTCTAGTACATACTGTGTCACTGTGTCGCTCGCAACTGGACTTATGCAAAGGGGGGATAACGTCGTTACGTTAGACGTTAGACTTGAAGCTCTCATTGTAGTACAAAATCCAAGTATATTCGGCCAAAGGAGCAACCTCTAAAAAACAACCCTAATTTTGTTATGGGCTGCTCTTACATTTGTCCGGGACACATGAACCGCCTCTTATAGTCCAAGAGCTAGTGAACCTTTTGAGTAACGGTTTGTCTGTAAGGCTAGAAATTTTTATAGCGATAGTTCCTAGCATGCTGAGGACGAAAACCATGACCTGGCACCCCTCAGCCCTGCACATCATCAACTCCTATATCTTTGAAAGTGTAAAAAAAAACTTGTCGCTGTAAACTTTCATACGATTTTGTTCATTCATTGTTAAGTTAAAAAAAAATTGACAGGTGATTTCGATGAGCACGAGTACCTGCCAGGCGACTCGAAAAGGGTGTGAAATACGAATAAAAATGAACTTTTTTCTGTGAGGATGAAATTTATATATGTGTTCGTCTGAAGGAATGAAAAAACAAGTTTCATTATTAATCTTCATCATCATCTGATATGTTATCATTAATTTCTTCATCATATAGTACAGTCGTTTCAAGCGTTGGACACTGTGTCCTAAATTGGTTGAGACTGCACTATATCTCAGCTATTATTGAAAATAGAGTCATGCGGTTTTCGTCACATTTTTGTAAAACTTTTGAATCCACAAACAGAAATATTCCATCTTCTTTTGTTTCTGGGATACAGGGTGAAAACAAAAATGTACACTTTTTGAAAATGTTATTATTTCTCGGCCATGTATAAGAAAGAAAAAAATTAAAACTTCTTAAAATGATATTTTCACGTAGAAGTCAATGGCATTTATCCGATAGAAATTTCTAGATACGCCACTGACTTCTACGTAAAAATATTATTATAAGCATTTTCATATTTTTTTTTCTTATACAGGGCCCGAGAAATAATAACATCTTCAAAAAGTGTACGTTTTCATTTTCGCCCTGTATTCCAGAAACAAAAGTGGATGAAATATTTCTGTTTGTGGATTCAAAAGTTTTACAAAAAAGTGACACAGGGTTGCGAAAACCGCATGACTCTATTTTCAATAATAGCTGAGATATAATGCAGTCTCAACCAATTCAAAAAACAGTGTACTACACTTGAAAGGACTGTACTATATGATGAAGAAATTAATGATAACATATCAGATGATGTTGAAGATTAATAATAAAATTTATTTTTTCATTTCCTCAGACGAACACATATATAAATTTCAGCCTTGCAGAAAAAAGTTCATTTTTGTCCGTATTTTACACTCTTTTCGAGTCGCCTGGCAGGTACTTGGGCTCATCGAAATCGCCTGTCAATTTTTTTTAACTTAACAATGGATAAACAAAATCGTATGAAAGTTTCAACCTCACAGCAACGAGTTTTTTTTAAATTTTTTTACACTTCCAAAGATATAGAGGTTGATGTTTTGCAGGGGTGAGGGGTGCCAGGTCATGGTTTTCGTCTTCGGCATGCTAGGAACTATCGCTACAAACATTTCTAGCCTTACAGACAAACCGTTACTCAAAAGGTTCACTAGCTCTCTTACTATTACAAGAGTTACCCAAAACTACTTTGAGGAGAGCTCGCCTTGATCCTATATTTCCTTCCAGATCGCTGATCGAGAGGTTGGAGAGGGAGAAACACAGTTTGGAGAACAGGGTGAAGGCCCTAAAGACTAACGTCACAGTTTTCGGCTTCGAGAACTCTCAGCAAAACGACACGTTGGCCTTGGAGAACGCGAAGCTGTTGGGTGAAATTGAGGAACTCAAGGCCAAGTTAGAGATGCAGCAGCGCCATGCTGGAGGTTTGGGTGCAGCCATGATGCAAGAGAAGCTAGAAGCTCAGGAGAGGAAATTGGCAATCATGGAGTTATCAGGAAAGGTAAGTAATTGTCTTTTCATCAATTTTGATTCTGAATCTTTCTCCCAAATGGAAGAGGTGTGTTAAATGATGTCTCTGGTGTTGTTTTGACGTGTTTATTTCTCAAACCAACCAATTTTCACAATTCCAGTGAGCCAAATGAGTGACTGCTGCCTTCTGAATTCTCAAATTCATACCAATACTATAAATTCTGCAACTGATCACCTGATAGGTTCGAAGTTGATCCAGAGTCCTTTTGCTGGTGTCAGCAGAATTCCTTTCTTTTCCATAGTTATAGGAAGTGTTGTCTTCGGATTGAGAGTGAAGATGTAGTTTTTCAGCAGGAGGGATAGGCTCATCTTGATTTGGAGTAGAGCAAAACGCTTACCTGGAAAGAAAAGCAATTATCTTTCAAGCTAATCTTTCCTAATTTGATTCTCTTGACGATCTTTGGAAATATATACGAAGAAGAGTTTCAGCTACATATGTGAGGTGGCAGAATATCATTGCTATTTGATTGATTCCAATGATTACCTTCTTATTTAGAATTATAAGGATCAGTAGGAAAGTCAAGATGGGGACCTTCAAGGTTCAATTTGACAGCATCTGAACTTGCCATAGCTTTAAGTGTTATGCCACCTTGGTTTCTATTTCATAGGTCGAGAAATGAGAATGCTAAACATTGGTGGTATCTTCATCAAAAGAGATTCAACAAAAGCTGAACTTTGTGTGTGTAAATCAAATGAAAAAGACAAGAACATCCGTGATCCTGGGCGAAACATACATTTCTCGACTAACATGAAAATTTTCATGAATACATTCGCCTCAACAAACTTGCCAACTCACCTATGCATATCCTGGGACCATCTCCGAAAGGCATATACGTGTAATCCCAGACCTTGGACCTATTCTCCTCTGAAAACCTTTCTGGGTCAAATCTTAAAGGCTCCGGGAAGTATTCTGGGTCCCTGTGCAAGGCTAGGGTGGGAATAGTTACGGTAAAACCTTTTTCAATCGCACCGTTACTGTCTGGTAACTGGTATCTTTCGGTGCACTTCCTCAGGAAGACTGGAGCAACTGGATATTTGCGCATCGTTTCTGGAAAGGTCAATAATCTTGAAGTGAAATTCGATTTTGGTGAAGCGCGAAGGTAATTTTGGCATTTAAGGGATAAATAAGGTAGGGTCGATGAAATTGGGTCATTTAGTATGAGTTTGAGGCTTTTGGTTAGTAGAAAAGAGGTCACATTGATACAGGGATTTTATGGGAGTCACTGTTATCTGTAGCTCAGCATTTGCTCCAAGCAAACCTTTCAAAAACACTGATACTCCATGAGAGTAAAATGATAGAAGATTAACATAAATAGCTTCAATTGGATGGGAATACTTGCAAGATCATGTAGAAAGATGTACTGCTGTGGCCAGCAGAAAATCTCGGAAATGAATATCATCGGCTGCCGCAGGAAAAGCATTACAAAGGAAGAAGTTGACATAAAAAATTTGAGCAGCTGCCTGGATCAAACCACCACCATGAGCCCGAAAGACTGGATAGGGCTCCAAAAGGGATGATCCTCTAGCGTGAAAGCTACCAGGCAAGGGTTATAACTATTCTATCGATCACATTTTTTTTCCTGAATTCTGTGCCTTGAGCTTTTGGCAGCTTTAGAAAATCGAGAATGACTCAAAGGTTCTATCGAGAAACTTCAATAATTAGATAACATTCAGGAGATCATACTCACCATGAAGAACCATATCCAGGTACGCGAGGTCCTGCACGTACTCGTAACTCCAAACTCCTCCATGCTTCTCAAGGAGGCTTCTCACCTCCATCCTAGCCTTCTCCTGAATCTCCTTGTTCATCGCCAACTCAAATATGGCGTAGCTTGTAGTCGTAGAGGTGGTTTCAAACCCTGCCAAGAAGAATATAAAAGCCTGAGCTGCTATCTCATCCATCGTCAATGCTCCTTCGATATTGGGATTGTTCTTGAGCTGGATGAGGATCTGGAGAAAGTCGTCTCGACGTACGTCGTTTCTTTCTCGATACTCCACGGTTTCTTTCACTACCCTCCTGAAGAATTCTGTGACTTTGGAGCAGAAGACTCCTATGGCTAGGAACCTAGCCAGTTTGGGGAAGTTTCGGACTATTATTATCCGGATTAGATCGCCTACAGTTTGGGTGAAGGCTCTTTTGCCCATCAGACGAAATTCGGCGCTAGGATCTCTCATGCTGTTGCACTCTAGACCGAAGGCGCAAGAACCTATGACGTCTGTGGTGTACCTTGCAAAAGTTTCCCTAATTTCTATAGGCTGGCCTGAAACCAAGTTGGGGAGTTATTGGACATTTTTCTGGTCTGTTTCTAGATGCTTCATTAATCTCCTTTGCTTTAGTTTGTTGCGATGAACAAATTCAGAAGTCTCTGACAGGAGCTATGATTTAACAAAGATTACTTAAATCGACAATACCAGTTAGGCAGTGTTCAAATGAATTTGGAGATATGGAAGCCTGTTTATTTGTTTCTCATTTGTAAACGTCAGTTTCCAAAAACACAATATTAATCAAGAAAGTTTATTTTATCAAGTCACTAACTTCTAAAACTGAGTATTAGTAATATTATTTACATTAGAAAATTTTGTTTCATCGTCATATATGTTGAAAATCATGGTACAATTGTTATTTCTAGTAACACAGATTTTTGATTATGAAAGAGTTGATACTGATGATGATGAATCATCTGTTGACTCAGAAACTGCTGAACTCGAGGACTGCAGAACATTTGTACTCTCCTTATTACTAACAAGTAATTTGCTAGACATTTCGATTTTATTGTTGACCGAATCATCGACATAACTCATCGCAATTTCGGTGCTCTTCCACCCTCCTGCACGCTTTAGTGCTAAATTATCTCCACCCCAATCCGCAAACATAGTGGCTCCAGTTCTTCGAAAAGAGTGGACGGTGTATGACTCTGGGTCTTTTAAACCTAAATAATTCCCTTTTTGCTTTGGGACCAATAGTGTGCTGGCCAGCATTAAGGGAAATGCACTTTCCATGTCGATATATCAAAAAAAATCTTAGGCTTTCTGTTCCAGGAGGCCGAAGATTTACATATTTTCTGTATAACATGCAGAGCTTGAAGCTGCAGCCATCATCGGTTATGGTGAATCTTCTTGTTGTTAAATTTTTTGTTTGCCGCAATGTCACAATAACGTATTTTTCCATATCTTCTACATCATTCATGTTCAAGGAGAGAATTTCGTCACAATGACAACATCCAAAAATACCAAATATTGTTACAATTTTCGCCAGCAACCACTTGGTCATCAGGAGCATGTAAAAAAAATTGTTCCGCCTCTTCTTTACTTAATACTTTGGCCTTTTTGGCGTATAACGCTCATTTTTCCGTTTCAGAAACGCTATTACCTTTTGAAATCTGAAAATGACATCTAAACGACATATTTTTCAATAAATTTTTCAAGGAAAACAAACCTGCGAACAGGGGCATTTTCTTTCATTTCCAAGTAGCTTTTCAGCTTAGACCATTTTGCCCATAAAGTATTAGGGCTGAATCTAGCTGATAGTTGATTCAAGTAGACCAACAAAACATCTTCAGTTACCCCAATCACACTATTTTTGTTTTGCCACTTTTTGAAGTCGTCGTATTCTCGCTCGTACCTTGAAGCTGATTTTGCAGGTAATAAACTTGATGCTACACTGCTGGCTGCCTCAATAATTTCTTTTGGTACATTCATTTTCGCTTTCGCCAAAACAAATGTAAAGAAAAATAAACAGACATGTTCATGGCAACGCTTCCATAGCTTACGACATTTGCGACAAATTATCGAGATTTTTTGAAATTTATCTAACCTTTTTACAAATGAGAAACAAATAAAATATAAAACAATACACGCAAGGTAACGGGTTTTACTGCCTCAAGGAGGTAACTTATATCCTCCATTCGGCAGTAAAAACCCTCTTCCCTTGCTAGTAATGTTATATACTATCTCTAGTAAGTAAGTAGAGGAAATCAAGCGGGTACTGAATAGATAAAATTCTGTCTTTAGTTGCTGAGCAACCTCTGAAGCCTCTATGAAGAATACTTGTATATTCCTTCTTTTAGAGAATCATCCACACTGTGGCGATAATTCTCTATATTCAGACAGAAAAAATAAACTATCCACTCACCTCCAACAGCGTGCTCCTCGACTATCTCAACCATCTTCTTCCCGCAATCCAACATGACGCCGAACATGCTCTTCAGCTGCTTTGGCGAGTACGCAGGCGCGAGCTTTGCTCTCAGCTTCTTCCACTTGGGACCGGCCAGAGAGAACAGATGCGCACTGATAGGGTCGTGTTTCTCGTCGTAGTGAATGCCTCTGTCGTGGAAACGCGCCATAACGTCCTTTATGATGCCGGGATCGACGGGCATTAAGGCCTTTCTGCTGAACAGGTACATCCCGACGTATTTGTGACCGCGAATCCTCGCCTGCTCGTAGATTTCCACCAGTTTTTCCGCCATGTTTTGGCGTCTGAAGATCACGCTGGCCACGTCACCGAAAGGGAAGGAGGGGTTGAGTTGAGGTACGCCCCTGGATTCCCAGTAGGTGTGGGAGATTTTTATGTAGATGTAGAGGAGGAGGAGGCATGTCGTGGATAGGGTAAGGATTGGGTGGGCTGCCGCATGGGTCAGAACGAGGGCCAGGAAGGAATTCTAGAAAAACAGAAAACAGATGAAATTCTACCTATTTGGTCATTTTCGTTCGTGGTTCTAATTGTGGATCATCCTCTATATCTACAAACAACTTTGTTTGCCATGAACAGGCTCATTAGGGTCAGAATTTTATGTTCGATGACATAAATCATTCGGTTGAATGTTTTCTGGCAGCAATTGAGGAAATTTCATGTAGTTAATGGCTTTTTCTGGATGTACAACTTTTTTAAATTAGGTTTAATGAAGGAATTGGTATCGAAAAAAACGTATGAATTTTATTCGATGGAATGTCTGAACTAATTCGAAATATTAATAGGGGGGATTCACGTTTGAATTTTTTTTTGACGAAGTTGAATGGAATTTTAACTATGAGGAATCGTAGGCTCGAAAAATTTGATAATGATTGAAATTAATACTTCGCCACAATTTTTTTCAGTCAGAAAATATAATATACAATAAGATTAAAGATGATTATAGGAAAAACTCTGAGAAAATACTGTAAAATCAGCCATATATTGGAATAAATAGAATGTCTCTTGAATATGTATAACGTGGAAGGATTTTTCAAGATGCTCGTTTCCGAAAATACAATGAAATGTTCCATTTCTTCATTTCGTTAAGGATGGGAACCTTATCAACTCTCCTTAAATTCAATTAACTTTTCTGGTTATACATTCGTAATAAAAATTTGAATCGCGAATGAAAAAAATTTAATAATTCTGAAAAGACAGTCAATACTCACATTTTCCATAATACCGACAAGATTAACATCAAACACACCTCGACTTCTCAAGATTCAATAGAATACCGAACGGTAGCCTGAGCAAAGAGAAATTGCGACAGTATATGTTTGTTCCGGAGGATTGTTGCTCTCTCTACTTGGCGAACTTTCAACTTCCGAATACACTGAGAACTCTGCAGCACATACACTGCCCAACATATTGAAATCAGCTCCCATGATGTCTTAGAGAATCTCTTAAGCTAATTATCCCATTCCAAACTTAAAACTATTCCATTCATAACTTTCTCTAGGGAACTCCAGAAATTCGATCAGAATTCGAAAGGCTCCAAAGTACCATTTCGAACCTTCAAAAATCCAATCTGTTCTTGGAGGCCCAGAACATCGAACTCAAGATGGACTTGGAGAAATCCCAAAAGGACTTTGGTAGGTTCAAAGAACAAATCCAACACCTCGAGAAGTAAGTGGAAAATCCTAATTCCAACAAAAATCACTAATTATAAATTTCCAGTTACATTGAAGTTCTGAAGAAGGAGAGAAGCACTCAGTCTCCAGGAGCCACCCAACCTACCCCAGAATCCCGCAGGGTTGGAGAACTTGAAAGAACTGTTCTGGTACTAAAGAGGGTGGTGGAGAAGTTGCAAACAGAAAATAAACGTCTTCAGGCTGGTAAGCGACCTCTAGTGGACCGAACAGTAAGTCAAGAAAATTTTTTTCGAATTGTTATCTTAACTTCTTCTTCACCTCAGATTCCAGGGGAAAAACTGCGAAAAGAATACAACACTCTTAAAGAACAATACAACGAAAGCATCAGAAAAATTTCCGAGTTGCAAACCGCATTGAACACCACCAATTCGAAGCTTAAAAACTTCGAAGACCGAAAAGACAACACAGAAGACTTCCTAGCACTCTCAGCAGAATTGAACAGGGTCAGAAGCCAGCTCGATCAAAAATCACAGCTTCTCGACAGAGTGAAGGCCTTGTTACACGCAGCTGCAGCTAAAGAAAAGACCCTTTTGAAAGAGGTGAGAGAGAAATTCATGAATTACACTATTCTGCTCGAAATTCTTTTGCAGATCTCCGATTTGAAATCGCAATTGCATCAAGGAAATCACAGCTTTGTCCATCCTTCCACTAGTTACGGATGAAGTTTTTTCTTCGTTGATATCATTTTTATTTTTGTAAACCTGATTGTATTACTATTTTAGGCATTAAAGTGAAAAAAGTTGAGAAGGGTTCACTTTGGCTACTGTTAGTCATTCAAAATGATATCGGTTGGTTTGAAACTTGATAGTTCATTTGACACAAACGTAGTTCGTCCGATTCGTAGTTCATTTGACACATTCATAGGTAGTTCGTTCGATTCGTAGTTCATTTGACACATTCATAGGTAGTTCGTTCGACTCATAGTTCATTTGAAACACGCAATTTCCTTTGGAATATAGCGGAAATTGTTCAATCGAACGATTATGAAATTCCTCATAAACTATGACTCGAATTCTGGTGCTATAAAGGCATAAGACGAAGTTACATGAATAGCATTCCCACTGCGCTCTCTGTTTGGCTCTGCCACAGCCGGATTTTAATTAAACTTTGTTCTGATAACGAGTTAAATAAACATAAGTATTCAACAGGTACGGCTGGTAAAAGACCAACCCAACAAACATACTACAATCCCTAAACGACCAAAAACATGCAAAGCGAGTGGATAGAAATTTAAATGAAGGTCTTCAAAGGTTGAATTACTTAATTGTTGTTTGTTTAGTTATCTCCATTCAGTTTATGTACGAGGGAAATGAAAAAATGTTTGATTGTGCGATGTGCGATGACATAATAATCAAAAATGTCTTTTCTGGTGAATGTGATACCCATAAAGGTTTCTCAAAATCGCGCTTGAACTATACTTGGTTGAAAAAGCCGACCAGCCAATAGCTGCAAGTTCTTGGGAAAAAAATTCTTCCAAATATCGAATATTTTTCAGCATATTTCCTAAAAATTTACTCCATAAGCTTTTCAAAGGAAAGCTGAGCTTGAACTTTTATATATTGTTTGAATATTGCATTGAATATTGCTCTGGAGTAAGTCTGAGAAATTGTAGAATGCCCCCTGTATTTTTATTACTTTCTACGCTAACCTCACAACAGATAGAGATAACGAATAACGTACATGGTGTGTTGTTGATAGTACCTACCACATTTTCAAGTTCCGTTGCTTAAAGATGGCTCTGAATAAAACTGTGAACAAAATATGTAGTTTGTGTTCAAAAAACTATTTAGAAGTTTTGAACATGATGTCGAAAAGAAGGAGCCATTTTATTTATACACCAGACACTAATCTCCCTATTCAAGGTGAGTACCTCCAACAAACAGTTAGGTACAGTCGTACTCTGGTACAAGACAGTGGCGTAACAGTAAACTGGTATATTCCTTCTGAATTATTTAATATTCATCTGAAACAAATCTGTTCCATCAAACTTTCTACAGTCTTGCATTTTATGTTTTCTTCTCTTGATTCTTGAGTTCGTACATTAAAAAATACTCAGCATTGTCACAAATCTTGTCCGTATATTCTGAAACTTCCATTTTCCTGTAAAGGTTTGGAACGGTGAGATCCACAGTGGGGTTCGTCCTTATTGGGGTTGTCCTGTTCTGATATACGAGGGGTACATAAGAAGTAGGATTCTTGTAGTGCGAAGCAGATGAGGTAAAGGCAATCTTACTATCGTCTGGAAGCTTCAGCAAGCATCGCAACAGCTCAACTGCTGTCATGTCTTCATGTGGTTGCTTCATTGCGAAGTCTGTAGCTGATTGCGTCTTCCATTTCTTCAGGTACTCCTGGTAATACAACTGTTCATCCAAAGGTTTCTCGAAGTACCTCTTTGCAATCTTTCTGTCTACCTTCTCCAAGAGTTTTTGACGGTAACAGTTTGGGTTTTCCTCAAGAGGGTCTCTGCTGAATGAGGTTACCAAATATTGTTTGCAGTCTTGGATTATAGGGTTTGCGTATTTCGATACAAGATGGAATTTCTTTATTTTTTCCTCTTTTTTTCCAAGATACGATGACTTGTACTCACTGTCGTAGATGCTGTATTTCTCTTTTTTCAACATATCAATGTTAATATTGACAATTGACATTCATAGAACATTGCAAAATGTAGGGAAAACAGAGAAACTCAATATGTTCCAAGCAATCAACAACGCCCTAGATATTACTTTACGTACCGACAAAACAGCAATGGTATTCGGAGAGGATGTAGGTTTTGGAGGAGTTTTTCGTTGCACTGTTGGATTGAGGGAGAAGTATGGTAAAGAAAGGATCTTTAACACCCCTTTAAGCGAACAGGGAATCGCTGGATTTGCCATAGGCGTAGCCAATATGGGATCAACAGCCATAGCCGAGATCCAGTTTGCTGATTACATATTTCCTGCTTTCGACCAGGTAACATAGATACTCGTAGTTCGTTTGAATCATTCGTAGTTCATTGGACTCTGACGTAGTTCATTCGAAACGCATATAGTTCGTTTGTTACGTAGTTCTTTCGTTTATTACTGATCAAATATGGTTTTTCAGATAGTGAATGAAGCAGCAAAGATGAGATACCGTAGTGGGGGACAATTTGAATGTGGAAAGCTTACAATAAGGTCACCTGCAATGGCGGTAGGTCATGGAGCGCTCTACCATTCGCAGAGTCCTGAATCTTACTTTGCACACACTCCTGGACTCAAGGTTTATATAATTTATGTCTCAACATTTTGCTATAGAGATATATCAAAGATTTATTATGAGTTTTTACTGAATTGTCTTACGTTTGCTCATCATCCACCATTATTTTATCTGTGATTGAGTCTTCGATTATTTAAGGTTGTTATTCCACGGAGTGCTGTTAAAGCCAAAGGCTTGCTACTTAGCTGCATCAGAGATCCTGATCCTTGCATCTTCTTCGAGCCAAAAATTCTTTATCGTGCTGCTTCTGAACAAGTACCACTTGATGACTACGAGCTTCCTTTAGGAAAAGCAGATGTCATTGTAGAAGGTATCGCATTTGTTACAGTTACCCTTTCCAGCAACATAATGTCCTGAATTTTTTAGGGAACGATGTAACTTTGGTAGGATGGGGTACACAAGTGCACGTTTTACTGGAAGTAGCTAAGTTAGCCAAAGAAAAACTCAAGGTATCTTGTGAAGTTATAGATCTTGTGTCTATATTGCCTTGGGATAGCGAAACGATTTTTAAGGTATAGGATGATATGGGATAGTGGGAGCTTTGTAATTAAATTGTTTTTCAATTTTCAGTCCGCGAAGAAAACTAAAAAAGTTATTGTAGCTCATGAAGCACCACTGACATGTGGGTTTGGAGCAGAACTAGCAACATCCATACAGGTGAGACTTTATGTGCAAATGTTTTTTTAAATTTGCACCAAGATATTTTTTCTTGAGAATATGCGTATGAAGTTTATCTAAACTGGTAATTTCTTTCAGGAGGAATGTTTTCTTCATCTAGAAGCTCCTGTTACTCGTGTTACAGGTTTTGACACTCCTTTTCCTCATATTTTTGAACCGTTTTACCTGCCAAACAAATGGAGATGCCTCGATGCTGTCGAAAAAATAATGAACTATTAAAATGTTTTATTTCATTGTCAAACGTTAATTGTACGAATAAATTTTGTTCATTTTAAATTGGATGAATACACAATCTACTCCTCACTCCTACAATCACAAGAGAGAGCAATTCTTTGAGTATATTTAACATTTTTTCAGTTGTTATGATCCTAGAACAGCCTCTGCAGATGCAGAAGAGAATTATTTTTTCATCGAGATAAGGTAGAGTACATTATTTTTTATTGCAGCGAATTGATGGCACCTTAAGAGTTCTTCTTCTTGATGGGTGGTAGAGTGGTTGACTTTCCTTCTTTTTGCGTTGCACTTTTAACTCTACTCTTAGGCTTTTGTTGAGTTTCTTTGGATTTCACCCTGATGTTCGAAGTTGAACTGACAGAACTCATCTGCAAAAATACGTTAAGAAGGTAGATTTCGACAACTATTTAACATACCTACCTTCCTTGGACGTTCCATTGATTCTCGTCTAAACTTAGACATAAAATAAGAATAGGCCTCACTGTTTTTGTTCAGCAACGGATAAAATACTTCATTTCCTTCAAAGTCATCTGAAATAACACACATTGAATTTGCTCATTTTTCATCAAGATACTCACAGTCCTTCAGTATTATGTAATACGTTTCTTTTGGTATGAAAAACTCCAATCCTGCCACACTCAATGCAGCATCATTCACGTTCATCTGCTCAGCTGAGGTTGTACACATTGTGAAATTCACTACAAACTCAAACCAGTACAATCAACATATGAAGAAAAAAATTATGGTTTAAAAGGATCACTTGATTTAACCAAATAGACTTACAAGTCCTAGGCAAACCAGCAACCTCACAGATATAGTCAAGTATAGAGCCCAAATAGCAATCAGGGTTTATCAGTACTTCATTATTTTCAACCATAACAGGTGGTGCTATTGGCTCATTCAAGATATCAACTGTTGTACTAGCAGAAATACTGGGTTTTCCAACAGACAACGAGCGACTTCTACTCTTTATTGCTTTGGTTGCACTAACTTGTCTCGAATCCACCGATTTTTGTCTTTGCCCTATTTGGATAGAGGATGGTGGCTTCATATTTAATTCAGGTTGTTTCCTGAACTCCTGGTAGTCTGTAAGACATCAATCAGAGATGGTTTGGACAATTATGGATCATCTACTTATGTATTTCAGGATGAAGTACATCTCTATTGTTTTGAAGCTACGATAGGAAAAACATCGTTATCGTCAAATGACAATAACTGTAATAGATCGATACCATAGAGATTGTGAATCAATTTAATATTCATGTTTCAATGTATTGAAATAAATAAAATAAACTGATAAGATTTTTGTTCATAACATTGAGAATCAATTGGCAGGACTTTTCTGGATGATCAAAAAGAATCTCATAAACAGGTAACAACAAATTTAATAACTAAATACAAAGGAATATCTCGAAAAATCATCATAGATGATTTTACCACTGTACAGATTTCTATAAGAATATCTTATAACAATAAAATCTATGGCATAATTATTATGACATTAATAGGAATCATAGATAAATCCTGTGAAGTAGATTGGAAAATCCCGTATCATGGAATATTTCAATATGGATAAAATCAAACTTGAAGATTCGTCTATGATGAAATGTAAATTTATGTTCTGTGATGTGAACATTCTGACAGTTTGAAATTGAACATCATCGTTGAATCAGTGAGTCATTTTTCTTAATCAGTTATATTTATATTCTGGTTATGAAAGGTTCTAATAGTTTCAGATTTAAATATATTCTGGTGAGTTATTATTCATCTATTATAATTGCTGTCATATTTCATGAACAAATATTTCAAAAGTAGAAAGCCATATTGTCCTTATTTCCTTCATTGGTTGGAAGCAGATTTTAAATTTGAAACATATATTCATGAAAGAAAACATCCCTCGAAATGCATTCGCAACATGAATTAAATACCAAACTACTGGTAATTAATGAATATAGCTGTATTTTGGCATGCAAATTTTTCAAAAACATTTCGTAGCTTTCGAAAGATGAGTATTCTGACGTTGCAACGGTGACGTCAAACACAGAAATGTTTGCAAATATTTTGTGATAATTAAAAGCAGATTTTGGCATTTCTGTCGTAGTTCTATGCCGATTTTCAATTTTATGACTAAGACGAAGCAAGCTTTCAAAAAAATTAATTTTGGTGATCTTTGAACCTAGTTTCAACACCAAAATACAGCTTGAATAACCTAAATAAGAATAGTTTGGTTTCCTTGCAACCTATTGAATAGAATCTTTTTTTAGAAACTAGAGCTCTCAAACATCACCCCAATTCAACAGATGTGTGAGTTTCCAATCTCCTTCAGTATAGTTTCAATCTATGGATATATCATTGCTAGGTAAGTCATTTGAGTATTTTTCAATACAGAATTTTGTGACGACGATAAATCATTTTTAACTTTAACCAATAAGTCGTATTCTTCATTCTGAATTGAGTTCGTCCTGGATTTCTTGGAGGGTTTTTCCCTTAGTCTCAATCATGCAGAACCTCACAAAAATTACTGCAGCAAATCCAAAAGCTGCTGAAATAAACAGCAAATTGGCTTTTCCCAAAGAATCCTCCAGATCGTTATACAGGAAAGTTATCAAAAACGATGTTGACAAGTTGTAAGCGATGAGCCAAGGCACTACCACACTCTTAGTTTTTGGGGGGAACAGCTCTCCTAAGAATGTCATCAAAATTGGACCAACACCAATGCTGAACATCACCGAGAATGTCACCATACAAATGAGGGGTAGCCAAGAAATACTGTCCAAATCGTAATCGTTGTATTTCAAGTGAAAGTAGATACCTAAAGGTATTTGAGACAGAGATATGCCAGCATGGGAAATAGCTAGAAGAAACTTCCTAGGAAACCTATCTGCAACAGAGGATAAAATGAGTGAGGTGATGAACTGGATTACGTTTATTATTATAGGTCCATTTTCTGGTGGAAATCCGACTCCAGCTTCCTTCAAGATGGTCTGGCTGTAGGAGATAATGATGGAGTTACCGGTGAATAAGTAGAATGTAAATCCCCCAACTCCAATTAGCAACGTTTTTCTTGAAGCCCTACTGTTCAAAATTTCAATAAAGGACGCTTTTGACGAGTTGTGAAGGGATTCTTCCATCTGATTGAGGGTTTCGTCGAAGTTTTGATCTCCTCTGATTCTCCTCAAGATGTTCTCCGCTTTGGACCTGTCAGATCTGATGGCGTAATAAGGGGTTTCTGTGCCGAAGAAGAAGAAAGAAACGGTGAAAAAAGCTGCGAAAAAGGCTAGGGTTATGTGGAAGGAGAAATAGGAGAAGTAGGGTCCTGCAATGCTGGTGAACAGCATCCCGCCATTCATGAAGATCACCAAGAAAGTGCTTATGAGACCTCTGTTTTTGGCTTCGGCCATTTCTCCGAAAAATAAGGGAAGTGTAGAGAGTATCAAACCGACTCCAAGGCCGGTCATGAATCTGCCCATAATCAGAAGCCAAACGGCTTGGGCCCAAGTCATTACCAAGTAAAACGTCAGTACTATGACACCACCAGAAAGTAGTATGGTTTTTCTGCCCAATTTGTTCCCAACTATGGAGAGTAAGAGGCATCCTATACCAGAACTCAGAATTGGTAGAGAAGCTAGCCAACTGTTCTCAGTTTTAGTTATTTTTCTCCCCAAAGGGTTATCGTCTAGTTCTTTCAATTTCTCTAGCATGGGGGAAGACCACCCCATCACAGTAGATCCTAGGAAGGCTCCAAAAGCAGCTGAAAATCAAGAATTGCCGTTCAATACTTAACTTTAGAAAATCCATAAGGATGCTTATCCGTATGTTTAATAGTTTTTTGAAAAGAAGGGATATCAAAACTACTTTTTTCTGTGTTTTTTGATATAATTTCTTAAGCAGAAGCAAAAAACCCAGTAAATTTTATTATTACTCACCCAAACAGACCACTGTATAGAAATACTGAGCACCCATTTTTCACCACGTACTACAAACTTGCTACGTCTATTCTTTGCGCAAAATGGAGATATTTCCTATTTTATATCTTCCAGATATCGATTCTGAATGACCGAGATTGCAGCAGAGGTAGTATCGGATATCATGATGAAGTTTAGAATATTATGTATAATAATTCTATTGTTATCGATATTGTAGTGGCCAGCTGAGAGAATGACTAGAGAAAAATTTTCGATTCGTTGAACATGATTAGGTAGGAATTTGATGATGATTTCGCGGCAGCAATTGGCTGATATACAACGTGTTTTTCAATTGAGATATGCATAAATGTTGTATTTATCCAATATGACATGAAATACTAAGTCGAGAGTACCTATGTCGTTGGTAGTGTTCATTGTTGAGTTTATATATTCACAAAGACTATTTTTTTTTAATTTCGAAGGTGAGTTTCCCATAAGATTCAATAAATAGTGAAATATGTCGATAGTATAATTCAAGAATTTTCAGATTTAAATTTTCGCTACATTATTTCCAAGATTTGAATGGTATACTCAAGAATATACTGTTGAAATATACTCATCTTTTGCATATTAGATGGAAATAGGAAACTCTCCTGAGAATAGTGATGATACAGTTTTGTGATATAGAAACATTTTCAAGTATTGAATAATTTAATTATTAAAAAAAAAATAACAAGATTATATCAAAAATAAATCAGAATAAAAAGTAATTATAACTTCAATTGTGTCAAATAAAAAATAAAAAATTAACTTGTTCCAAACTTAAGATCTCTGGAAGATGTCATCATATGATCATATTTTGAAGGCTTTCAATGAAAAGAAAATCTGCTCGATGGTCAAGATTGCCAACTATATATTTTTCATCTTGAAGATCTTGCTTTTACGTCAAACCTATTAATGTAGATGTTAGACTTCTTCTATGGATACTCAAGCAGAAACTGTTAGTGATACCTTGAATTGAGTTCATCTTGTATTTCCTGGAGAGTTTTTCCTTTTGTTTCAATGATGTACAATCTGATGAACACTATAGCTAAGAAGCCAAAACCAGCAGAAATCAATAGAAGATAATCTAATCCAATTGCTTCTTCCAAACTGTTGTACAGCAATGTTATCAGGAAGCAGAAACTATAATTGTACACAACTAGAAAAGAAATCACCACTCGCTTCACCCTTGGTGCGAACAACTCACTCAAGAACGTCCCATATATTGGTCCAACTCCAAAACTGTAAGTCACCGAATAAACAATCAAACAAATTAGAGGAAGCCAAGACACATATTCCAATCCTTCGTAATTGTTGAATTTTAGGTAAAAGTAGATGCCTAAAGGAATCTCTGATAAGGATATACCCAAATGGGAGAATATCAAGAGAGATTTTCTTGGAAAAGTATCAGCGATAACTGAAACAAAAACTGAAGTGATGAGTTGAACTATGTGAATGACTATTGGTCCATCCTTTGGATTCAAGATTCCCCCAGCTTCTTTAAGGATAGTTTGGGTATACGAGCTGATAACAGTGGTACCTGTGAGTTGAGAGAATGAAAAACCACCAATACCGATGATGAGGGCTCTAATTGAGGCTTTACTACTGAAAACCTCCATGAACGATGCCTTTGATTAATCCCTTAAAGATTCCTCCATCTCATCTAGAGGCTGCTCAAGTGGTTGGTTACCTCTTAGTTTTCGCAGAATCTCTTCAGCCTTCGATCTGTCGTAGATGATGACGTAATTGGGACTTTTTAACGCAAAAACGTAGAAGAGTACTGAGAAAATAGCAGCGAAGGATGCAAGCATTAGGTGGAAGGTGAAAAACGAGCAATAAATAGTGGATTATGTCGATAGTATAATTCAAGAATTTTCAGAATTAAATTTTCGCTACATTATTTCCAAGATTTGAATGGTATACTCAAGAATGTACTGTTGAAATATACTCATCTTGTGCATATTAGATGGAAATAGCAAACTAGTCTCTTTTTATCTCCTGAGAATAGTGATAATACAGTTTTGTGATATAGAAACATTTTCAAGTATTGAATAATTTAATTATTAAAAAAACTAACAAGATTATATCAAAAATAAATCAGAATAAAAAGTAATTATAACTTCAATTGTGTCACATCAAAAATTAACTTGTTCCAAACTTAAGATCTCTGGAAGATGTCATCATATGATCATATTTTGAGGGCTTTCAATGGAAAGAAAATCTTGAAGTCCTTGTTTTTATGTCAAACCTATTAATGAAGACGTTGGACTCCTTCTATGGATACTCAAGGAGAAACTGTTAGTGATACCTTGAATTGAGTTCATCTTGTATTTCCTGGAGAGTTTTTCCTTTTGTTTCAATGATGTACAATCTGATGAACACTATAGCTAAGAAGCCAAACCCAGCAGAAATCAATAGAAGATAATCCAATCCAATTGCTTCTTCCAAACTGTTGTACAGCAATGTTATCAGGAAGCAGAAACTATAATTGTACACAACTAGAAAAGAAATCACCACTCGCTTCACCCTTGGTGCGAACAACTCACTCAAGAACGTCCCATATATTGGTCCAACACCAAAACTGTAAGTCACCGAATAAACAATCAAACAAATTAGAGGAAGCCAAGACACATATTCCAATCCTTCGTAATTGTTGAATTTCAGGTAAAAGAAGATGCCTAAAGGAATCTCTGATAAGGATATACCCAAATGGGAGAATATCAAGAGAGATTTTCTTGGAAAAGTATCAGCGATAACTGAAACAAAAACTGAAGTGATGAGTTGAACTATGTGGATGACTATTGGTCCATCTTTTGGATTCAAGATTCCCCCAGCTTCTTTAAGGATAGTTTGGGTATACGAGCTGATAACAGTGGTACCAGTGAGTTGAGAGAATGAAAAACCACCAATACCGATGATGAGGGCTCTAATTGAGGCTTTACTACTGAAAACCTCCATGAACGATGCCTTTGATTCATCCCTTAAAGATTCCTCCATGTCGTCTAGATTCTGATCAAGTGGTTGGTTCCCTCTTAGTTTTCGCAGAATCTCTTCAGCCTTTGATCTGTCGTATATGATGACGTAATTGGGGCTTTCTAACGCGAAAACGTAGAAGAGTAGTGAAAAAATAGCAGCAAAGGATGCAAGCATGAGATGGAAGGTAAAAAATGAACAATAAGGTCCTGCTGCATAAGACAACAGCATCCCAGCGTTCATAAAGATCATTCCTGCAGTTGTGAACACACCCCTGTTCTTTGCCTCAGACAGTTCCCCCATGTAAAGGGGGAGGACAGAAAGCATTCCCCCAACTCCAAATCCAGTCATGAATCTACCCAGGAAAAGCAGCCATATCGTTTCAGACCAAGCCATTATCAAGTAGAAAAAAAGGATTATGAGTCCTTGTGCATACAGGAGAGTTTTCCTCCCAAAATTGGATCCTATGATTGAGATCGCTGCGCAGCCTACGCAAGTACCTAGAATGGACAGAGAGGCTAGCCAGCTGTCTTCAGTCGTGGTTATGGGCCTTCCCAATGGGTTGTCTTCTTTAGTTTTCAGTTTTTCCACCATTGGAGATGACCAACCCATCACAGTCGCTGATACGAAGCAGCCAAGACATGCTGAAAAAAGATTGGAGAGATTGTTTTCATTGCCACACAGATACTACTTGTATAGATCAACATTTCCTACTGATATTTATTGTTTATTGTTTTATATTGAATGAATCTGATTGAACCATACACAAAAACTTCAATTATGAAGTAGGAAATGACCCATATTCGCTTGAAATTTATGTTTGTTTATGTTTTGTTTTATTTATTTATTTATTTTCGAAGAACTGTACCTTGTACTTGTCTGTTTTATTATTTAGTTATTTGTTGACAGTAAAATCATTAGATGTACGTCGTCCCATATCATGGATACGCCAATGAGTCTACAATATTTCAATCGATATCAGACTTTGACTCACTTCTCTTATCGAAAGCAGAGTTTGTTTTTCAAATGGTGATACATGAAAACATAAGAATATGAATAATTCTTTAATTTCTTCCATATGTTCGTGTACAACTGATGTTGATAAAACTGAAATGAACGAATCAGACTCAATTAATAACAGCTGGTCTCTTTAGACTAACACTTTTCTGACAGTCCTATCTTAGGATCTATGTCCATTTTTTTTAATTCTCAATGAAGTGAATACAACTTTCAGTTCGTTTTCATGCTTTACTAAAACACGTTTGATGTAAATTACAGACAGAAGTTGGAAATACAAATATATGTACACTAGAAATTTGCATCTGATGAATCACCATTTTCGAATACATAATTATTTTTTTAACTCACCCAATAAGACGGACGAATATAAATATTTAGCACCCATCCTCACACTTAACTGCATTCGCAAATTGAAAACGACTCTACATTTATCGATATCGAGAATAGGAAAATTGGTGCTCGTACGATAAAACGATCATTGTTTGAATGCTGAGATTGTGGACATTCGATACTTTACTTTTGAACAACTCAACCGTTCAAAACCGCCTGCTTGGGGCAGATTTAAATGATGCTCTAGTCAAAATAAAAACACTATTGGTAGGAATGAAGGTCATCATAAACTTCAGGTCCCTTGCTGTATTTATCATCGAGAAAACTGCATCAAAGCAATCTGTAATTTAGCTGATTCAATACTTGTGATAAAACCAAGTTTTGGCAGCCCTAACTTTTTCCAATATGTAAGGATTTTGTTCATTTAATCAAAATAACACTGAACAAAAGATTAAAAAAAATTTGGTGAATAAAGTAATGAATATCATTCATAACAAATAAACTATAATGAAATCAACAAGTGATATCTACACAAAAACTTGAATGGAACATTTCTTCTGCTATGAAATATCAATTAACGGTGAAATCAAGATTTCTTCCTCCTCTTTCAAGAATATAAGGTGATAACATTCATTATTGATTGTAGGGCAACGAGACTTTCAATAAGATAGAATTTTAAATACTCTCAATAATTCGTTTCGATCGTGAAGTATTTGATGAAGACCTGATCTGTGCTGAAAAAAAATATATAAGATCAGAAATATTTAAACAAATTGTAAGTAAACTCAACGAAGACCTTTCTATTGGATCAAGTATGATCAACCTTTTTCAAGCTTCTATCGAGACGTCCAATGAGATCTCCAAACCTAATCCCATTTCAATTATTCGAAGCTGTTTAAACTGATAAATTCGGTTCTTTACAAAAAAGAACACCTAACTTCGGTTACATTCAAATCAACACACAGCAGAGGCTGTCTGAATGGATCACACAGGTTTAGAAAAGAAAAAGTTCAAAAAATGGATTCCTTTATTCTGCAGATATGGAAAATAGTTTTGATCAATTTTGAATTAGAAATTCTCGTTCATTTAATGTGAAAACAATGGGTTATTGAAATGTAGTTAGAGTCTATCTCTCTTGGAGGTTTGAACGTTGCTAAAGAGAGTATGTTTCGAGTTTTTTTGAACATTCGATCCACACTACGAAAAAAATCAGCGATGGTCAGTTATATCGCGCATTAAGTTCATCTTGTATCTCTTGAAGAGTCTTCCCTTTCGTTTCAACAGTGCACAATCTAACGAATATGACAGCTATGAAACCGCAGATAGCAGATATCCACAGTAAGTAATCCAATCCAATAGCTTCCTCCAAATTGTTGTACTGCCAAGTTATGAGAAACGAGAGCACCAGATTGTATGCTATCATCCAAGAAACCACCACATTCTTTATCTTCGGTGAAAACAACTCGCTCATGAAGGTATTGTAGATTGGTCCTACTCCAACGCTGTAGGTTGCCAAATACGCGATCATGCAAGTCAAAGGCAGCCAAGACAGGTTGTCCAACCCATCATACTCGTTATATTTCAGATGGAAGTAGATCCCCAAAGGAATTTGCGAAAGGGAAATACCCACATGGGAAAAAACCAGCAGCATTTTTCTAGGGAACATGTCAGCGATCATCGAGATTATAATGGAGGTGATCAATTGCACTACGTTCATGATTATCGTACCATCCTCTGGACGTATGGCCCCTCCAGCTTCCGTAAGAATACTCTGAGTGTACGAAGATACCACAGTTGCACCTGTGGATTGCGTGAAGAAAAAGGCACCGATACCGATGATGAGAGTTTTTACTGATGCTTTACTGTTGAAGACATCCATGAATGAAGCCTTTGATGAATGTCTCAGGAAATCTTCCATCTCTTTCAGAGTTTTCTCAACTTTGTCGTCCCCTCTTAGTTTTTTCAGAATCTCTTTAGTCTTGGTCGTATCATACTTGATGGTATGATAAGGACTTTCCAAAGCAAAAACGAAGAACAAAGCTGAGTAAATAGCAGCAAAAGAAGCCAACATAATGTGGAAGATGAAATAGGAACAATAAGGTCCTGCTGCATATGAGAAAAGCATTCCTCCATTCATTGAAATAACTATGGTGGTTGTAATTAAACCTCTATTCTTAGCTTCGGCCAGTTCCCCGAAATATATAGGCATGGTTGATAGTACTCCTCCAACACCTACACCTGTCATAAATCTACCGAGATATAAGACCCATATTGTTCCAGCCCAGGCCATCATCGAATAGAAAAGGAAAATTATGAGCCCTTGTGCGAAAAGAAGAGTTTTTCTGCCAAATCTGGATGACGAAAGGGAGATTGCGATGCAACCTGAGAAAGAGCCAAGAATGGACAAGGATGCGAGCAAACTGTTCTCGTTTTGCGTTATGGGCCTTCCTAAGGGATTATCGTCCATCTTCTGCAGTTTCTCCACCATTGGTGATGACCACACCATCACAGTGGCAGATACAAAGCAGCCAAAACATGCTGTGAAACAAATTAAGTTCATTAGAATCATGAAAGTTTAACCGAATAGTGAATTCGATTCTATTCCATTTTGATTGAAAACAAGAGGAGCTAAAACTGATCCTTAGGGAAGATCACAAGTTTCGAAAATATGACTACCATTATCAACCAAATACGAAACCTTTAAACTGGCAGTATACTTCCAGGTATTCTAACGGTCTGGATTAATTTCTCCAACCTTTTTCCCTAGGAATTATACACCTTTGCCAAAAATTAAAGAGCTGACTATTTCATACGGTCAAATGCTCCAAAATCTGAGGCAGAACGAATAAGAAAACCATTGTTAATCACTCAGAAGTCCCCGAGTTGAGGAGAAATTCATGTAAAGATGATTTTGTTAAAAAAACCTCAAAGGGAAAGTTTGTGAAACGTTCATTTTGACTCACCTAAAAATATTGAAGAATAAAGATAATATGCACCCATTTTGAGGACCACTATTCATATGAACCTCATAGATTCACCGCAATAATAAAAATTGATTCATTTTGTAGGATAGATATAATCAAAAAACTTCAGATTGCCGATTAATGCTTATTAGATAATGGAGATTTGCGTACGTAATATAAGATCAATTCTCATAGAAAAATTTCAATTGTTGCTGACAAAATGATAAGTGAAAGAAACCATACCGGAGAGATCATATTGAGCTGGAATACCTAGGCTGGATATTTGAGTTTAGTAATCAGTTCCAATTCGTCGGTTTTTCAATATTTCATGAAAGCCGAGAAATCGAATTGAAATTCTCAAGTTTTTTCAAACATCCCGTGCTATTCGTTGTCAAAGATATAGTCTGGTTTACTACCCTGAAAATAGGTGAAAGAACTAGCCATATAACAATCAACCAGTTCATCCTTTTTTCGTTTTTTTTCGAATGAAGAGGTGACCAATGAATTATTCTTGGATGAGACCCAAAGAAGATACAGCCATTTAGGAGCCTTGATTGCCTGAGAATATCCTGTTTGGGTGTCTGAACATCTAATAAAGAAGGTCCTGAGATATATAAGACATATTCATAGTGCTGTTTTTGAACCACAAAAGTTGTGCAAGCCACTTGTCTGTTAATACTGATGTCACTTCTACTTATTGTTCAGAAAGATACGTACCATCCATACTGTAGAGCAGAAATACATGCAGCTCAGCTTGCACTATGAAACAGTATTTATCTAGGGAAATGAAAGTCCAGTCAACCAAATTTTAGTTTACTAAATTGAATGTAATAAGTATCCAGAATACAGAAGCTGTGTTAATCTCTTCATGGGAATTATTCACTTATAATTATTATAAGGAGTTTGTTCATTTAATCAGGATTACACTAAAAGTAAAAGATTCTAAAAGTACCTAATAATCATAATAATGGCAACACATATGAGTTTATGAAAAATTATACAAATAAAGTAATAAATATCGTTCACAATAAATAAACTACAATAAAATTAATATACGTGACATCTACACAGAGATGAAATATTTCTCTTGCTTTGCAATATCAATTAACAGTGAAATCAAGATTTCTTCCTCATTTTTCAAGGATGTAATTTGAGACACATTTATTATTGATTGAAAAGCAGTGAGATACATTTTAAATACTCTCAATAATTGTTGAGTTCCCTCTGGATCTCTTCCAGAGTTTTGCCCTTCGTTTCGATCATGAAGTACTTGATGAAGATCGTGGCTGCAAATCCACAAGCCGAAAAGATCCAGAACAGTAAACCAATACCGAGACTGTCGTTCAGAAAGTTGAAGGAGGTGGATAGTAAAAAGGAGAGAGTCCAATTGTAGCTTATCATGAGAGAAACAGCTGGACCCTTCACTTTTGGTGGGAACAATTCTCCCAGTAGGGTCATCAGGATGGGCCCAACTCCGATGTTGTACACGCAGACGTAAGTTATCAGACACACCAAAGGCATCCAACTGAAGCTGCTGACGTCGTAATCATGTTTTTTCAGGAAGAAGTACGCGCCAAAAGGTATCTGTACTAAAGCCACCAATATGTGGGAGAGGGTCAGTAAAAATTTCCTCGGGAATCTATCAGTTATTGAAGAGACGAGAACTGACACTACTAACTGGGCAGAGCCAATGATAATTGGACATAATTCTGGTGGTATATCGCCTCCAGCGTCTTTGAAGATGGTTTGGTTGTAGGCAGCTACTATGGCAGTACCTGTCAGTTGCATAAATGTGTACCCACCTAAACCTATCACCAAAGTTTTTCTCAATGGCTTACTCCTGAGTATCTCCATCACGCTTGCATTTGACGTTTGTTTCAAATTTTCTTTCATCTCTTCCAGCAGATGAGGAACTTTTTCTCTGTCCCTTATTTTGAGCAGAACTGCTTCAGCAGCTGCTTCGTCAGTCTTGATAAGGTAATAAGGACTCTCAGGTGCAACAAGGAAAAATGACACTATGAAGATCGCAGGTAGAATCGCTAGAACTATGTGAAACCAGAAAAAAGGCATGTATGGTCCTAAAGAATAAGGAACTAACATGCCAATATTGATGAAAACTGCCATCGAAGCACTCAGCATCCCTCTGTTACCAGCGTCAGCTATCTCTCCACAGTACATGGCGAGAATTGTGAAGACCCCTCCCAAGCTCAAACCAGTCACCAGTCTGCCTACCAGAAGCAACCATACATTTTTGGCCCATGCCATCATCAAGTAACATACCAGGAATGGAAATCCGAGGGATAGGAGCAGAGGTTTTCTTCCAAACGTTGTCGTTAACATTCCGAATATAACGGAGCCAATAATGGCTCCTAGAGTTGCTAGGGATGCCAAGAAACTGTTTTCCAAAGAGGATATTCTGTAACCAAGTGGATTGTCATCTGTCCCATTCAGTTTTACAAGCATTGGAGAAGACCAAGTCACAGCGGTTGATGCAATCAGAAAGCTGATTTGGGCTGAAAAAATATTTATCAAAAATATTGAAACAATGGGATTGGAGAGGTAAATCTTCCTTTTGACGCTTCTAGATGTCTCCATTTGTATTTAGATACTCGAAAAACTTATACTTGATAGTTAGTGGTTTTTATGAAGATTTTATCTGTGAGAGGTGCTTGATAGTTATGAGTCCTAATAAGGCCTGGTACTATAGATGATACTATAAATGAGTAGTACCATAGATAAAACTTTGATAAAATCGATTAGTTTCCGACAAAACATTGCACAATGTTGCTTTATTAATATACAAGAGTATATACTCCAGAGACCTGATTTGAAGCATTTCATAACATTTCTGTATTTCCTTCTTGAGTCTTTAGTGAGTCTTCTCATCACAACCCTTCAAACATTGTTATTATGTTTCATTTTACTGTTAATTTATATGATTATTATTATTCATTTTTTTTTACAAGAGTGGTCAAAAAATAACATTAATTTTACTTATTTCCTTCAAAATATATTCATTCTTGAAATTTCATATACTTTATAGGATGCAAGGTTCAAATTAGATTTTTGCTGAAATAAATTAACATAAAACTACTAAATTGATCAAAAGGGCATACTCAATTAAAATTCAATATCTGATTGAATTAGAATTTTTCATTCGACAGTAAAATTCACAAATAAATGAAAAAATGATATTTCTCTATTTCAGTATCGTAATGGGTTCATTACAGTACTGAAAGTAGTGCTGTAATGAAACTCATTACAGCATTGTTTTCAGTTATATTTTTCATTTTATGGTTGTCAATACTGACCTCCGATCCTCTCAAGTTTCAAATCAAATCAATTCAAATTCCGTAATCTGTCAAATTTCATAAGTCACACCAACTGCCAAGATACAATACAAAAGTCACTAATCTGAATTTTCATTCAACTTTCGAGAATATTTCACAAATATTGACTGAAATAGAGAAAATACCGTCTAATACTCGTTGCAGAAGGCAATTCCAACACTTATGCTATCGAAAACTCGCTCCTTCGTCGCTCGTTTTCGAAGTTCGCATTCGTGTTGGAATAGGAGCTCATTCTGCAACTTGTTTTAGAATATACTATTCTGAGTGATCTTTTGAATATTAAATTTTTCAATTAGAATGAGAAATAAATCATCAAATTTTTTGGATAATTATACGAAATTTAATTTATCTGCATTGTTATAACAAGAAATAGTTTCATCAATCTTTGATAAATTAAGTTACTGATGCCAAACGTATATACGAGAGAAGAAAAAAAGTTAATTCATTCAGGTATGAAAATGCCTTTGATAGTTTTTGTGGAAATAAACTCACCTATAAACACCGACGCATACATATAAAGGGCACCCATTTTTAAAATTTCCGCAGTTGAACAGACAAAATGAAGTTAATTGAATAGAATGTATTATTTATACCATTTCACAAAAATCTCTAGTTATCAAGCAATTGAGATTGAAAACGACAATCGAAATGTTCTAACGGCTTTTTACGTTTGCTGTGTTTTATGCAAAGATAAATTCCGTTATCGAAGATAAAACGTGTAATCTATTACTTTGACAGGCTTCTTCAATTAAAATCTTTTTGCACAAGTATTTGGTGGTTCCGTAAAATAATTGGTGATCCCTTGATATTTCATTTTTCAGGGTTGTAACAGATTTAATCGACTGAAAAGATTTTTTTCTGCGTTAAGCCAAACGAAATTTATTCGAAGGAAAAAAAGTACTTTTACATTCAGGAGGATACGAAAATCCGCACATTGTATGGAAATATTGGGGGATTTGAATTGATCTTGAGCATATTCCACCAATTATCGAGGACATACTCAAAATAAGATCTGAAGTACGTGATTCTCTATTTGAAATTACTTCATAGTGTATTTTGAGTTGCCTGAGTAAAAAGGTAAGGCTGATAAATTCTCAATTCCATAACCATTCAAATCTTTTCATTTGTTGGAATTCTTTATAGAGAATTGGTAACTTTAGAAATTGATAAGAAAAATTGTCGGTGGACATGATTTTTTTATATTTTGATGAAGTTTTGTATATATCAACTCCCAATCAATTAACTATGCGCTAAGTTCAGCTAGGAATCGAATTCACTTACATAAATATTTGATGAAAGCTTAGCCGGAAAAATTAAAAAAAAGTTTCGTAGGTGAGCTCAAACCTGAGACGATCAGATTTTTTTTGTACACCGTATAAATATCGATAGAGAACAGTCTTGCAACAGGAGACCGCTCCTTTTGAAAGTCCTTGATTTGAAGTTTTCAAGCGTTGGGTATGTAAATTCAGGGCAATCGATAATTTTATGATATCGAGCTTGATTTGCATTCGGTGTTTTGTTGCAGGTGGATTTGTTGCTGTAGCGTTGTTTCCCATGACCGGAATTCCCTATAGTAGTTTTCGCGTCGACACGTAAACATGTATGTTTATGTTTTATTATTATTTCGTTAACAGATTTTGAACGAAAGAAATTTTCTTATAGGACGTTGCAGCTACCTTATCAATCTGTGAAAATATGCATTCTTTCACCTAGAATTCAGCTAAATATTATCAGGGAACGTTATCAGAATCATATTTTCAAAGGGATATACCAAATATATTTACATATTGAAATTATCTAGCATCCTTAATTTTTTGAGAGGCATTCATTCTGGGCTCTTTCCTTTTCTTGGTTAGTTATCGTAATCTTCATAATTTTTCTTTGAGTGAAGGTATTTCTCCTTCATTTTTTGGATTTAGTTCAGCAAAGACAATGCTGATATCATTTCGAATGCATTTCCACTAATGACTCGAATTATTTGAAAAAAATCTTATAGAATCCGGAAAAAGCTGCGGAAGGATATATTCTTGATCCAATTCCATACGTATTTCATTTTAATGAACATAAATACAATATAAATAACCATCAATCTAAATAACTGCAAGTTATTGAGCTCACATCAATTTCGTTTCAATGATATGTCGCAAATACCCAGTTTCGAACTAACCAATACTTATCTTGAAATCGTAAGTATTCCTTCAACGCTTTAACATTTTTCGATGACATAATATCTGAGAAATCTGAAAAGTAAGAGGACGTTTTCCTTCCCAATTGACATTTGTGTTAACTGAGCCATTGATCATTTTCGAATGGGTTTCTATAAGTTCGGATTGTATCGGCGATAAATACGTCTTGCATTGAACTTAATTCAAAAAACGAGAAAAAATTGCTTGTTTCGAAACGTTAGTATAATTACATCGCCTGTCGAATACTATGAAGCAGGTCCGGCTTCGATCTGTACATGCGAGGAAACATTGGAAATTTAGCAAACACCAGTTGTGACACAAGACATAAAATATATAAAAAGAAGTACGTAGTAGGTAGGTTCAATCTGATTGATTAGCCTTTTGATTAATAGAGGATTATTAGAGAATTCGATTCAGTACGTCAGTATTAATTAAAACTGAGTCCATCGCTGTGCAGAGATTGTCCGCTCGAATGATGCAACCTGACATTGTACATAAGAGAGCTGAAGATGCAACTTGAATGTTTTAGAAGATGAGATCATTAATCCGATCATTATTGGACTTAATTTGGCACCACAGGCGAAAGTTAGATACGTCCAAGTTGGCGACTGATGAATATCCAAGACTTATCGCAACATTTTGACAAAATTAATAGTCGCCAACCTTTATAAATTTTTTTCGGTGTGGCTCTTCCTTTCGCCTGTGAATTTGCATGATTGAGAGGTATTGCATCATGCTTATAGAAGATTCGACAGACAATTTTTTATTGAGTCAATGATGGAGTTTCAGGAAAAGGAAATAACTTTGATGACTTTTCATAAGATCCAAATGATTCAGGAAAAAAAATAATAGAACATACAAGATGTATAGAAGGGCGAGTCCTAAATATCAATGAACTGGAAATCAGAACAAAACCATTTTACAATATTCATCTCGAAGTTCAGATCAACCTTGAGGACTCTCAAAGTTCATAATAATGGGTTATTGATTTGGAAACAACGTCTTGAAGTCCTAACAATTGGCTGAAATTTGATGTTATTTCTCGCTATTATGTGCTGGAGAACAACCAGAATGATTCCAAGACACGAATACTGAATTTCTGTGGAAACCTCTATACTTTTCTGATTGTTGAATAATAACTATTGATTCTGACAGGACCCTGAATATGTTAGTTTGATGTGGTGACATTTGGATCGACATCGAGAACATTTGTAATCATTATTATAATCCCTCATTTGAGATATTTGTATTGTATTACTGTTGAATTATCTTTTCTAGTTTCTGGTCCTTTTAACTGAAAAATTAGCTATTTTTTCTTGAAACTACGAATTGGAAAAGACGTTCTCAGCTGATCTGATAAGCTGTAATTTTTTTTCATGGTTCAGGGGTTGATGAATACCAAAGAACAAATTATGTTATTCCTTGATATACACTGCGCAAAAAAATTGACGCACATTCTGAAAATCCCAATTTTAATGAAAGTTAACTTCATAAAATGAAAGAAAAATTCAAGATTTTACCAAATCTTATGTGAAAGAAGAGAAATGAACAATTTTCAAAATAGCGAAATGCTGATAAGTGATTTAATACTTGGTACTTGCGTAAGTTACAGCTTGGCATCGACGGTTCATACTCAAAATGAGTGATCTTAAAATATTCTGGTCTAATCCTTTCCAGATTTCTCCGAGTTGGATTCCTAAATCATTAAGAGTAGCTTCAGGATTTTCTAAACTTCTCAGCCTTCTATTGAGGTTGTCCAAAACCTGTTCAATCGGATTGAGATCTGGACTTCTTGCTGGCCATTCCATTCGAGAGACTTCAACCTCTTCAAGGTACTCCTGAACGATGCGCGCACGATGGGGTCTGGCATTATCGACCATAAAAATGAAATTTTTACCAATATATCGGTCAAATGGCACTACATGCTCTTCAAGAATGTTCCCTATATACTTATCAGCATTCATAGCTCCATTATCAACGACCACTAGGTCTGTGCGAGCAGTCAAAGATATTCCACCCCATACCATAATCGATCCTCCTCCGAAACCAGTAGTATTCAGGAAATTGCACTGAGCATATTTTTCATGTGGACGTCTGTATACAACAATGGTAGAGGCAGAATCGAGACTCATCTGTGAAGAGAACTCTTTCCCAATCGTCCTCTTCCCAATGGATATGCTCTCTCGGAAAATTCAAACGCGCCCTTCGATGGGCTAGGATAAGAGCTGGGCCTCTTGCTGCGACACGAGGCCTTAAATCATATTCTCTGAGGTTATTTCTTATTGTCTGAGTGCTCATTTGCACCCCATGAGTTTGCTCAAGCTGATTTTGAAAGGGGCGAGCGGTTGCAAACCGTTGTCTCAACGAAGAAACTCTCGAGTAACGTTCTTGAATGGCAGTTGTTACCTGTGGTCTACCCTGTCCTGATCTTCGGGCAGTCATACCTGTCTCCCTGAATCGCTGCAACATTCTGGACACACTTGTATGGGAAACTCCAAACCATTCTGCAATTCTTGTGTATGTCACCCTTCTTCTCGCAAAACTACCGCTTGGGCACATTCCTCTTGGGTCAAATTGCGTGTTTCACGTTGCATAGCGATCGAGTGTAGAAAATCAAACGAAAGGAAAACTATTGATCACTTGAATTGATCGAGAACAACTGATTTTAGAATTAAGCCAATACATTCAAGATCTGTAATATCATCTTTTTTTATTCCTGCTGGAAAAAAACATCTGTATTGGAGAAAAACGTTGAAAGTGGATAACATTATGCATGCATAATTCTGATAAAAATAATAATCATTGAGAACACTTTCAGTTGTAGAATAAATTTGAGATTTCCATAATGTGCGTAAATTTTTTTGCGCAGTGTATATATCCACATTTACAATTTATAAATGAGGAATGCCAAACTCTATACACCGTTTGCGAAACCCATAAATCCACTGGCAATTAATCGAATAGCTGGCTTCAGATCTAGACTAGCTGAACATCGATCTTACGTGCAATGCAACAGTTTTACAACATTTATGATTTCATTATAATACCAACAAAATTGCAGCAGAGTAAACCGTCGGGTATGATTATTTCGCAGCTAGTTTGCCAGATGTCGCAACGCTGCGGAATGTCCGTTCTGAAAAGTTTAAAGGAATAGAAATTGGATAAATGTTAAATGGATATGCTTCTTGGTTCTTTGGTTCGGACCAAGTGGTCCGTGTCCAATGGTCGACAGCCGCAATAGGCGTCCTTGTCAAGGATATCAACTATCGCACGGGATCTGCAATCGTCCTTCTACGCCGTGTTGTCGGATTTCGCCGAAATTCATTGGATGAAGGGAAACTTGATTCAAGAAGTTTTCCCTCTAAACTCTAGAAGAATGATTATAAGTGGTAATGTCTATGAAATGTCCTCGAGGAGTTCAGGACAAACTATAGTTTGCTGGGAAAATCAAATCATGGAACTCTTAAAGAAGATCAATTAACTAGACTTGTTAGTCTAGTGGGTTTCTCTGTAGATTTTATTACAATAAGTTCATCATCGCTCTAGACAAATTGTATTTTCGAATTTTCACTACAATTAACCATGGAACGCATATAGTGGTGTAGCCTACTAGTGATTGAATTTATAGCCCATTTGTTGATGCAATCAAATCATTGGGTGAAAAATTAATTCTGTTCAGCCTGTGTGTGGATTCAATTTTCTGTTTGTGTCATGATTGAATTAAAGCCTATGGTTTTAACCGTCGACATATTCAATCTTCATAATTCCCGTAATTGTCTACTCTATTAATTAAAACATTGTCAATGTTCGATTCGTTCAACATGATATACTCATATCGAATGTTGTTTTTTCGGGATATTTCGTACCAAAGCTTAGCTGAAAAACTTTTTGTATTAACCTTTGATCCACCGCTGTCTTCAAGAAAATTCACCAAACGTTTTATTATTTGAAGTTCCAGTTTCTTTGTGAAGGAATAAAAAATAATTAAATGCCAGTGCGCGTTTCGTTGAATTCATTACGATAGCTTTTTGTTGTTGAAGCACCTGCATAATTGACATTCCACAATTTGGTACCTTGAAGTGGAGAACCAAATGACGAGGTTACCTCACATTAAAAAAAATATTGGCTAATCGACAGGAATTTCGGCTGCCAAGCGATTACATCTTGTACTTGATCAAAATCATTGTGGAGGTCAAGGTTTTCATCCATGGTATATCCAGAAAAACTGGAAGGCAGGGTAAAAAAGGATCTAAATTGATTGCTAAGGTTTGAAAAAAATTTGGTGACAGGGAGAGAACATAAATTTTTTCATGTGTGTATTCAAATGAACAAATTGATGAAAGTTTTGATCCACAAAGGTTTTCGGATGGTTATTGGAATATCTATCCTATTTTTTGCATCAGTATGTCGGACTTATTCAGGCAAATTTCTCATCAACTAGTCGTATCAAAAAGCTGTGCGAAATTGAGTTCGATCCCACGCATTCCTACAAATTAGATATGGTAATTCATTTGAAATTGGAAGTGTATCAGATATTGGAGGAATAAACCGTTTGATCAAGGTTTTTAGGTTCAAATATTGATCATTGTTCGATTGTTTTAGATTTTATATTTACGAAAATGAGTTTACTTCGTATCATGTTCGTTATGTGTAGAAATGTTGAATATACGATGTAAGTATGTACAGGGTGATCAGATTTCGATGTTTTAATTAATTAATTAAGCGAGATAGAAAAAAAAGAATGTCATGTTGTCTTTTTTCGAGAAATTCAAATTGCTGAAAACCGCAATTCGTTAAGGTTTCATGTTACAGGGTGATTTTGAAATTTTGCCAATTATTATAATTGGCTATAACTTCCCCAGTGTTGCTGCTACGCTCTCGAAATAAGAGCATCTTTTGTGGAGTTTCTTCAGTACTTTTTACCAGTGCTATCAAAATTTCAGTGTACTTTCAAATTTTAGAGAAATTAAAAAAATTAATTTTTTTCGAATGGAAACCATAGTGTGCTATGATGATCTTCAATAGACTTTTCTTAGACAATTTCAAAAAAATATCATGATATAATTCAGAGCTTAAATATCAAAAATTCCGAAAAGAACAGTTTTCGATCAACAAAATCAAAGGTTTTGATTTTTATTCATTTCTTTTCACCTGAGGAAGTCATACAACTTGAGTCTGATTGAATTATGTTGACCGAAAAGTATTTTTTTTAGAATTTTTATATTCAAGATCAGAAGTATATCATGATATATTTTTTTTTATTTCTCTTAAATTTGAAGGGACACAGAAATTTCGATAGCACTGGTAAAAAGTACTGAAAAAGCTGTCCTGAAAATGTTTCCATTTCGAGAGCGTGGTGACAATACTTCGGAAGTTATAACTCATTACTATAATAATTGGTCAAATTTCAAAATCACCCTGTATCGTTTAAACTAGATACCTTAGCGATTTGCACTTTTCAGCAATTTATGTTTCTCGAAAAAAATGACATGTTTATTACTTTTTTTGATCTCGCTTAATTTAGGAGATGTAGTACTAGAACATCGAAATATGAACACCCTATACAGAACGTTTTGATAGCGGTGGACTTTCTTCAGCTTGAAAAATAGTTATTTGTTATACAAATGCTTCAAATCGTGATTTAGTCCGAAAATTCACCATTTGAATTGATGTAGTTTTTATTATATACAGAGATTTGAGAAACACTGATTGGCACTATACCTACTTTCTGAAACGTCTTGCTTAAAATTTAATTTAATTATTCCACTAGTGGCCAAGATCTTTACAATGAGTGTGAAAAAGCTTCAACTGATTCTCTGATTGAGAATAAAATTTTCTCATAACTTTACATCGAACAATTTGAAAATTCAAAGTATAAATCTTAGTTTTAACCTTTTTTCATTTTATGAGTAGTAGTTTAAATTTGACAGTAGACAAAGAACTTACAAAGGTACGACAAAAACAAAGTTTCTCCCCAAACGTATCCGTTTCATTCTTATTGAGGCGTTGGTAACTAATGTGTTTTTTTATAAAAAAGCAATATTTCTTTGTTCAACAGTAGCCGGATCCAGAGGCCCTTATACAAGGAGATTGTCGTCGAACGAGCAAAATGTCAAGGCTGATTGGATCTACCTGTAGAACTGCGAACCACTTGCGGTGAAAGTGACAATTTCTGCCCGCCTTGTAAAGGTGCCCATACGCAAGCGGTCCCGAACTGTACTGCAAATCGACAACGACCAAAAGGGATCTCGAGCTCGATGAAATTTATACGGGGTAAGTTTTGAACACAATTTCCTTCAACCATAGAAACCTCAAACAACCAATCCACAATGAAAACCAGAAAAAAATCAGCACAATGTACTCAACGCGAGATTAATAGATAAATAAAAAGGACATATATTCGAGGGGCAACATGGCAGAACGTCCTTTTATTATACCGAGTATCTCGGGCATTACGTGAATTATATCACTAACGCCACCAAACGACTTCACACATAAAAATATTATAATTAAGTCCGCGAACTGGTTCTGCAGGGATATTATAATATACGCGAAGCAATAAATTCGCAGAGAACAGGTTGCCAATGGTCGGAGGGTGCCTTTTTTGGATCTGGCGAATCCCAAACAACGTTTGTGGTCACTCCGACGGAATAAATTTGCATGGAGTTAAGCTGGGAGGGAAATATACAGCTTGGATACAGTGCTGTTCAGCGAGGAATGGTCAGCAGAAGCCAAATCAGCCGTGAGGAAATCAATATTTGATATTAATATTGATGAATGCTTGGTATTTCGAGCGAAAAAATTTTTTTCACGGTGCTGAGCATAAAGGAAAACTAGCAAAGATAACCCTTCCCAAATCTTCAGAAGGAATACCATTTAATGGAAACAGACACCTTGCTGATTCTTTGTTCGAACAACCAAAGCACCAAAAACTGGCAGAGATGTAAACATAAACGTAGATTCCAAATATAAGCCTGATAATGAACCTTTCAGATTATAAATATCTTCCGAAATTCGTGAGACTTTCTGGATATAAACGGGATTCAGATAATGTTCAAGGTTACATGATTTAACTACTTGTTAAAACAAACTCGATGACTTTGTCTTGATAGCAGAGATTTTGTTGCTATCTCAAGTTGATCCGTGAAACCTGTTGGATGATGACCCTATGAACCACGGCTGAAGCCTTTGAAAATTGCAAAAAGTGAAAAAAAAATAATATAGTTACAAGAAAATTTTTCATCATGCACCAATGCGTTTTATTCTTCATTGAAAATGTAGCCTCCTGTAGAACCACGCTGTATTGTTGATAAAAAAAAATGATTATTATATCTGTATAGCCGGAGCAATGAACAGTAAATGAGTCTGTATTAAAATGTATCGAAAAAAGTTACTAATCACCATACATGTAACTCTATTTTTATCTCCAACGAATATAAGTTCACGCATAAATTTGAATTTAAATGAAAAAATATGCGGAATATCTACATGACATAGTTTAATATATTTTTAAACTCCGCTCTCCAAGTTTCACATGATCTTGTTTCGACTCAAGAGATTAACACTTAGATGAAGAATAAAAAAAAAATTGTATGATGTATGATGTATTCTTTTATTTGATTGTCTCTGTCATTATTGATGGGAAATGTTTCCTAATTTGATGTGAATAACCTTAAGCAACATTTCCTGTTGGTTATTGGCTGTCAATTTCCTTTCATCTTGTCATTCCTCAACTTTCGACGCAGATTCCATCAATCGGAATATCTGAGTAGACCTGTCCTTGCCAGTGTTTCTCGAAATGTGAAGAAGAAGTGGTTTCTCCCTCGTTGATTGCTATGGCTTTTTCCACTCATCTGGTGAACGTATCCCAGAAGTTGATATTTTTCACCTGGAAGGTAAAAACAACAATATATATTCAGCAAACCCGTTTAGTAACCAGATATATCCTCTTTGTTCTTTCATGTGATTTCGTGCGATTTTTGCAGACTGCGTTAATTCGAGATTCCTCGAAAAAAATGCTAAATGCGACCGGCAAATGCCACTTGTTCAATTTGTACGGATATCTCGTAAATTCTCATCGCAATTGACTCTGCACTTGATGCCAGTTCTTGTTTATATACCTCATATTCGAATCAATAATCTGAGAAAAGTTTAACTGTCACAATTCCTTGAATTTCACAGAAATATTTATATATTTTTTGTTATCAGATTACAAAGAAATATGAGGAAACAATAGTAACTACTCATTAATTGCATTGAATTCCCTTCGAAGCATATGTTGAATTCCTGGTACCATATTCATGGACTTTATTGGTATGTTATGAAAAAAAATCTTTTCTTGACCAAGAAGACCTCCTGTTGTTTAAAATTCTAATTAGCTACCCTCACCAAAAGCTTCCCCATCCTGTTAGAACGCCAATGGCGATTGTTTTGTCCGCAAATGTAAACTAAGTTCGAATCAACTCCATTTAATTAACAAAGATCCACTGGTTTATTCCCTAGCTGTTGAATCTGTCTGAATGAGTAAACAATTAATTTCAGTTTCATTATGTGATGGGCATCTGATGCTTCTCCTAAAATGTTGTAGTGCAGTTGATTAACAACTGCTGTTTGATTATCGGATCGATGATGATAACGCAGTTCGCGAAATGTTCAAGCTTTTAGGACAGAAATCGATTGAAATACACTCCCCGTCAATAAATTCCGGACAGGCAAAATTTTTGTCAAATTCAACACCCTGTATCTTTTTTCGTGGTTCACCGATTTGGTTGGAATTTTCACCAGGTATAGTATTGGGTCTTGTTATATTAACCTGAAATTTACTTTGCGAAAATACCTGTAGTTAATCCGTTATACAGGGTGAAACAAAACCTTGTTTATACCCTTCATTTCTAAATATCCTGTGGTGAATTCGGGGCGGAAATTTTGATATCGTTCAGTTTTAGTTTGAAGTGTTACCCTTCCTTAACAAAATGTTTTTTGATTTACGTCAATATCTTCTTTTAAAAAAAAGATACACATTTTCAAAGAATTTTAAACAGTACAATACCTTATCGACTAGTAAACATAAACAAACATCTGAAAATTAATAGTGTGTATTTCCACCTCTCTTTCTCATCACTTCTACCATACGACGTGGCATACTTTCAATGCATTTCTGAATTGCTTCTGGGGGAATATTTTCCCGTTCTTCAAGAAGGGCTGTTCGCAAATCGGGCAAGGTCTTGGGCTGCCGATTTTGAACATGTCTATTCAGCATATCCCATACATTTTCAATTGGATTTAAATCCGGCCTTCTGGCTGGCCACACGAATCGTTGAATTTTCGCCTCTTCAAAGTATTCTGTTACAACCCGTGCAATGTGAGGCCTAGCATTGTTCTGCATTAACAGAAATTGTTACTTCCCCCAGAAGCAATTCGTAAATGCATTGAAAGTATGCCACGTAGTATGATAGAAGTGATGAGAAAGCGAGGTGGAAATACACGCTATTAATTTTCAGATGTTTATTCATGTTTACTAGTCGATAAGGTATTTTAATGTTTTGAAGTGTTATAAAAATTGAAAAAAATGCAACACTTTCTTTGAAAATGTGTATCTTTTTTTTTAAAGCAGATACTCACGTGAATCAAAGAACATTTTGTTGAGAAAGGGTCACACTTCAAATTAAAACTAAATGATATCAAATTTTCCGCTTTGAATTCACCACAGGGTGTTTAGAAATGAACGGTATAAAACAAGGTTTGTTTCACCCTGTTTAACGGATGAACTTCAGGTATTTTCGGAAAGTAAATTTCAGGTTAATATAACAAGACCCAATACTATACCCGGTGAAAATTTCAACACAATCGGAGAACCACGAAAAGAGATACAGGGTCTTGAATTTGTCAAAATTTTGCCTGTCCGGAATTTATTGACGGGGAGTATATATCATGGGGAAATTATGCATTTTTCTCAAACGTGTTCAGGGTTTTCTCTCGGGTTTTTTTTTTGAGATTTTGAGTTCCAAACGCCCAAATGCTTTCCAATCACATTAAAAATGGAGCTCCTGTTGAATGACCTCGGACAATCGGCTCCCCCAACAAAAATAAGGACTTCAGAACCGAGCAAAATTAAATTTCTCCCATCGTTTTATTCGGGGACAATGCTAGATCGTTTTACTATGGATTCAGCTACGAGACCATTGTCTTCATTTCCGCGAATTCTCCCCAAGTAGAACCCGAAGACTCGTTCGGGAGGGAAGCCTGGATCAATACTCCCTCCTAGATTAACTCCACTCGTGACTCCCCCCTTGTTGCTTGCAGCTCACTTGTTGAGGAGTAGATGGATTTAACCTTATTGCGACGGTTTCGGATTTTGAAAGTGTGGTTTCATGTCATATCAAGGATTGGATATGACGTGAACACGAGAAAGGTGGATAAGATTGACAGGAAACTTAATTCTTTTTTTCCCTTCTTTTTGAGTTATTTATTGTGTTCTTGATTTACTCCTGATATATATCTTGCAGGCTTTATTAACACGTGAAAGTCCTGCAGAAGCTTGAACTGTGGCGAAGGGTTTTTCGATAGAAAAATGGAATTGTCTCCAGGTTATTGATCAACGAAACCATTCAGACAAAATTTCATGATCTTATCCACACTTGTAGCTCGAAGTAAACTCGATTACCTCAACTGCTCACCTTTTTATCTGTGCTGTCGTGTCTTAATTACGTCAATCCAATTAATTTCAACGAACTCATTATGTCTGGAACGAAAGGATGGACTATTCGATGGGGGTTGCTGCACCCATTTCTAGTTCACAGTCGAAGTTATCCAATCTCGTTGCTGGAACATAGCTGGAGGGATTTGTATTATGGAAATTTTCTGCGGTGTCGATAGGAATATGGGGTTTTGTTGGTTGGGAGGGAGCTTTTTGCTGGATGAGATTGCGTTGTCGTTTTTGCGCGGAGTTGTATGGAATTTGATTCAGGGTAATGAAGGATGTTGGGAGACAATATCATAGGACAAGAGAACAACAGGGATTTCACCAGTTATAATTACTGAATCGCCAGAATAATCTGTGAGGTTAATGACCAGGGAGTCTGATTCCCACTGAATAACTACATCACATCTGAGGACCTTCTAAGTGACGTAAGGATTGAGAAAAACCTCACCTTCTTACTAGGCATTGAAGCCTCAGAAAGCATCTGTTCAGAATGGGCTTATTGGACACTGAGGAGTGTAGATTTTGGGGGGAAGAAGAAGAAACTCCTTTGCACTCAGTCACAGAATGCTTTGCCATTGTAAGCCAAAGGAAATGGGTCAAGAATCTTGGCAAGGTGAGGAATTAGCCTCGCTGAAGCCTTTCCAGATGTTGGATTTTATTAGAACTCTGGAACTGGAAGGTACAATACACCACCAGATGCAAAACAGATATCTGCAACTTTTGAAGAGTTAGTGCTAGACTTTGGACATCCAGGTTTAGAGAATCCTTTTCAAACAGAACTACAAAAACTTTCAGTGCATGAATTTGCATTTGCAATCAATTTTCTTTGCACAGTATAGGAAACCCTGTTATCATTACCATTTCAGGCGTGGATTCAGTGATATTCATTTTGTTGTTTGGTATTCAAAAAGCAGAATGTGTAGATCTGTAACCCCTCGGGATGGATGGACTTCTTGGACATACTCTTATTCTTCGAGAATCTGAAAATCGTCCATATCTGGATTCATCAGTGAAAATGACACTACGCCATTGATCGTTCCAATTGATATGTTGCCTTGCCCATTCCAGTCTTTGGCGCTTTTGGTCACGTGTTAATGGAACTCCTCTTAATGGACGTCTAGAACCTAGATTCACCTCTCTCAAACGTCGTCTGATGGTTTCGATGGAAACTTGGACACCATCTGCATTTTGAAGAGTATTCCGTAGCATTTTACACGTAGATGTAGGCTTTCTTCTCGCCGAAAGGATCCTGAGCAGGTGTTGTTTTTCGTCGTCCACCAAGCATTGGTCTTTCTAACACAGAACCTGTCTCCCTGAATCTATTCCAAAGTCAAGATATCACACTTTGGCTGACTTGGAGCCTTTCAGCTACAACAACCTGAGTTAGGCCACGCTGTAGCATTCCGATAGCCCTATTAGCCTCGGCGTTTGTTAATTTACGTCTTGGCATTTTCAGGGAATTCGTTTCAAATCGAAGCCGTTGATAACTTGACTCCATATCAAAATAAGAACATTCTTGAAACATTTGCAAAGAACCAAAGTTCAGAAAAAAGGCGACCAGATTGACGAAATGTCTCATACTGATTTTTATTGGATCGATTCAAGTTGTCGTTGAGTTTTAAATGATTTTACAGCAATTTTCTCGAAGATTTCATACTTTTCTAAACGATTGAATACGATATCCCTAACCCTTGTGGAGAAGTATATTTGGGATGGGTCAGTATAAATTCTTAGGATCATTCTAGGTTCAAGGGAGATAGTTTTTTTTTACTAGACCTTGCTTCATCTGAAAAATGATTGAATCATTTTCAATAAAGACACATTTCCTTAACGTTGGAAAGAGAAGTAGTTCGTGTAAAGTCCATCAGTTTCTCCAGCTTGTGTGCCAGTGCGATATGCGATGCTTTCAGTGGGCAACAAGTTGCCATTTCTACAGACAGAGGGTGCATTTTACAACCCTGGCGCCCTACTTTAGTTTCATTACCCCGTGGATGTTTTTGCCGACGCTGATGTTGGTGGTAACTGGAGTGTGAAATATGGATTGTCTCTGGAATATGGGTTGACGCGACATGGAAGATAATTCAACAACTTCGTTGGATATTCAACGAATAGAAGGAAAGTTTTTACCCGCGTCGCGATTGAATTTGATCGCACTGCTGGGACAGGAAATGAACTGGGAAATGTTGGGAGTTACACTGTCGTTGGGTTTGATTGTTTCCAGCGGCGGAACCACCAAAGGGCAACCCCCTCACGTACAAAAAATTAAAAAATTTTTTTTTTCATTTTTGTTTTGGTTTTATTTCATGTTGAGGAAATGGTATCTATCATGAAGAGTAAAACCTTGTGAGTGGATAATCTTTCACTTCCTCAGTCGTTGAATCATAATAAGAATGACAGGAACGTTCCTTGTCCATTTCAAATCTGAGTTATATCCTCCAATCTCTTTATGGAAATCGAACCAACTAATCATCAATATTTCTGTGTGACCTCCGCAAAGAAAAACACCTATGGCCCGTGGTGGTTTTTGTTTCAATTTCCTACTTCCTGATCAGCAACGGTTGGTAACAGTGAAAGGAATTCATTGCAGGCTAGATTATCTAAGATGCTCGATCGAACCCATCAAACTATTACAGATTCCACATGAAACATTTGTTTATTGTAGAAAGCAACTAGATTCACTCTCCATGCGGATTCGTTTGTTTGTACGTTCAATTGTGGAAAGTTTTCATGGGAAAATATTTGCATTCGCCCTGGTTTTGAGCAGATGTTTCCTGTTTAGTATACTGAGTGATATGGAAATAAGAACACCCAGCATTTCTACAAATATATTTGACCATCTTGAGACAACAACAAGAATTATTTCATGGCAAATTATCTCAGAATCTCTGGCTAATAACCAAAGCAGTTTTTTTTAAATTCTTCCATGTGTTTTTTTATGTTCTTCCTTTGAGGTTTTGTTATGTGTTCTATCTTTGAGGTTTTGTTATGTAGATTGGTATCGAACAGTGAGCTTGCTTCAAGATAAGCAGAAAAATCTCAAAATCGATATTAATCAATTGCGCCTGAATACTTCTGGTAACAAAACCGTGTCAACTCGACTGGTGCCTGTGTTCACTTTCAGAAAACTGATATTACGTTGGATTGCAACAAAAGAAGGTCGAGCAGGAAGGTCGTTGCAGATGGAAAGGAGAATATTCATATCGAGCACATTTTCACACTTGCCATTATGAGAGTTTACGAAACTTGCGATATTAATGAGGGTATTTCTTTGTTTTTACGGTTATTCGATGGATAAACATTAATGCTACGTATTTATGTAATCGGAATTATAATGTATGGACAGCCAGAATGAGAGCAGTAGATGGTAGTAGGTGGGTAACTCAGAAGCCTTAAAAATATAACCCTGAAACGGATTCAAAAAGAAATAATGATGATCTAGTGAAACCTTTTTTGAAGGCCCCTGAATTCCCTGATATATGTATATTTTTATGAAAAAGAGAGCTAAAATAATACAATAAATGTCGAAACAAAAAGTACCTAGGCTGAGGTAAAAAAAGAACGGAGTATCATAACATTCTTCGTAAGATAATATAGAATCATACCATACTATCATCACTAGTATCATACGATACTATACAGAGAAGGGAAAAACCTCAGCCGAAAAAAACTGTCTCCCCGTTAAAAAATAACATAAAATATTAAATATCAGGAAAATCTTGAAAGACATCAATGTGATCATCTTCATGTTGTCCGTCGATGGTCTCGGATAAACAGATTCTTCCTAAAACGACTCGCAATTCTTAATCTGAAATGAAAAAAGACAAAAGCAGAAAAGCAACCGATTATTCAGATTAAATCAAATGCATTTGCTACTTTAAAAAACATTAACATTCAGATTTCTTGGCCAAATGATGTTCGGAGGTTCATAAATATTTATGACAGAAATGTCACAAAATTTGAAAGAAATTAATCGATTTCCCCTTTCCGAATCTGTTGAAAATTACGAACTAATAATTTTTGAACATAACAAGCTAAACTTGTAAAAAATCGATTAATACATAATCTTTCAACTGTCTTCTTTCACGTGGATTTTTTTTTTGCCGTGTAGGTTTCTTGCAGAAGAATCACTTCGATACCATGTTCATCAGCTAATTTGGAGACGTAATCACACTTGTCTTTCGAAATTCCTTCGATAGTCAAATTCAAAATCCACAAATTTTTGCTCTCTGATCGTGAGGGCTTTTCAAACCGGATACGACCTTCCAGGTGATGATTTTTCGGCACTTCAGATGTTTGAAGACCGCTACGGGACCCCAATGAAAGGCAATCATCTCCCATAGATAAACCAAACATGTTATAACACAAGAAAACAGAATATTTTTCAGGACCGAAAACTACGAAAAATTCCCTGATGAAATGAATATAGTCACGAATAGAGAACATTTTTCAGCAATTTCCAGACGTGTTAGTCAAAATTGTCTTATATCTCTTTCAATTCAATTCAGTCTCAATGATCGAATAAATTATTTTGTATCCAAGATCAAGATCGAATTCAATTAGTTCTTGAACTAATTTTCGGAACCCTATCATGAAAAAGTGAACCGCCTTCTATGTCTGACAAAACCGAGTTTAATTCCGGTAAATGATAGGGAACAGAACCAATGAAATTGTTCGCAAATTCGAAGGGCTATTTGCTTCGTGCTTGCAGGAGGGATATTAAAATCGCATTACTTCGTTGGAAAGTCACAGATTTATGTACGAGGAATAAGGTTGGGGCAAACCAGAACTTTATTAAGCCATAATTAGCAATCTGCGGTGGCTTCATCAATTTCCTTGAAGTTGATGGATGATCATATGTATACCGCCTGGATTTTGCCTGGCAAAGCATCATGAATATTCCGTAGAGGCATGTTAGGGTCCTGGAACAATAGATCTCTAGTTATCTCAATCGTTGTCACAACCTCTGTAGCTTGAATCCTCTCTCTTTGATGCAAGTCATCTGTTAACTATTTGGGGAGAAACTTGGTCTGACAGTTTAGAAACATTTCAGATTTATGTCTATATTGTTTTCAAATTTTTATTACCAAACCATCAAATTTTTTTTCGTCAGAATGACAATTCTCGTAATATGTCTTAGTTTTTGGTCCAGAAAAATATTCTGTTTTCTTGTGTTATAAAATGTTTAGTTTATCAATGGGAGATGATTGCCTCTCATTGGGGTCCCGTAGCGGTCTTCAAACATCTGAAGTGCCGAAAAATCATCACCTGGAAGGTCGTATCAGGTTTGAAAAAACCCTCACGACCAGAGAGCAACAATTTGTGGATTTTGAATTTGAATATCGAAGGAATTTCGAGAGACAAGTGTGATTACGTCTCCAAATCAGCTGATGAACATGGTATCAAAGAGATTCTTCTGCAAGAAACCCACACGGCAACAGAAAAAAATCCTCGTGAAAGAGGACAGTTGAAAGGTTATAAATTAATTGATTTTTTACAAGTTTAGCTTGTTATGTTGAAAAATTTATCAGTTTCGTAACTTTCAACAGATTCGGAAAGGGGAAATTGATGGAGTTTTTTTCATTTCTTTCAAATTTTGTGACATTTCTGTCATAAATATTTATAAACCTCCGAACATTATTTGGCTAAGAAATCTTAATGTTGATGTTTTTTAAAGTAGCAAATGCATTTCCAAAATGCATTCGATTTATTCTGAATAATCGGTTTCTTTTCTGCTTTTGTCTTTTTTCATTTCAGATTAAGAATTGCGAGTCGTTTTGGGAAGAATCTGTTTATCCGAGCCCATCGACGGATAACATGAAGATGATCACACTGATCTTTCAAGATTTTCCTGATATTTAATATTTTATGTTATTTTTTTTACGGGGAGACAGGTTTTATCGGCTGAGGCTTTTTCCCCTGGCTGTATAGTATCGTATGATACTAGTGATGATAGTATCGTATGATTCTATAGTATCATACAAAGAATGTTATGATACCTCGTTTTTTTTTTTACCTCAGCTTAGGTACTTTTTGTTTCAACAAATATTGTATTATTTTAGCTCTATTTTTCATAAGAATATATATATTGTTTCATATTAAAAGATCCGCGTTTGAACGAGTACTACCGTAGACTCAGCAAATGAGCTCTTAACCGAAGGAATCAATAGCTCGTACCGGCTCCGCAACCAATACATATAAAAAGTGAAAGGAACAAATACGCGTTTGCAAAACCGCTGGTATGTTCGCTCAATTATTTTATACGGTTTCAGCAATGGATATTTGAAAAATGATTTACTGGTCTGTATGATTCAACACCGTAAGGTTTTCTTCATTTATATCGAACTGAATACCTGCATAGAAGGACGAAGATTAGAAAGTAAGGTTCATGAATACCCTGTATAAGATTTTAACGATTTAATCCTTGAGCGGAAGATTCGATAGTACGTCGTCTTCTTTTATGTTTCGATTGACTCGTTACGAAATTGGTAATTATTGATTGAGTTAGCGAATTCTTCGCATAATTAACTTTGGCTCGAGAAGCACTTGAATGAAAAAAAATAAACGAGTACAGATGATACATTATGAAATTTATTATTCGATTTTTATTCATCCAAGATTTGAGTTTTGAATATCACTTTCAGATAATTATAAAAATATAGAATAACTGCAAACAAAGATGATAACATTTTCAAAAGGATCTCAAAACCCCGTTGTTTTTTGGGAAATTTTAATTGTGCATCTGATGTTTCATGAAATTCACAAATTATGGAATGTGGTCTAAGATAATTCGCTGTAAAGTTTTGAATGACATTGTAGATACCTGGTGCATGTTATATATTTTACATCCTCACGAACGTGAAGAAAACACTATAATAAATTGCGTTTGAGGCGCCTCACGTGAAAATGCAGACATTAGATTACGAAACAACCAACAACACATAGCTTCAACTTCAATAAGGAAGGTGCAGAGATGCAATGGCGAAATCAATGGTTTTATAAGTAAATGAAATTGTATCATAGCCATATCGTAACAGCAGATGACAAGGCACATATAGTAAGATAGCTGACAGCTATGACAGTGTTATAGAAGATCAGCAGGAATTGGACATCTCATTATCATTCTAGATATTCAATTTTTAGAGAAATAAAACTGTCATGTGTTTCAAAATTCTATTGGGAAATACATTCACTCAAAGCCGACACTGAATACAGGACAAATCGAGTACAGCTTCACTGTCAATTATGCAGATGCTCACTATTCACAGGATGAAAAATGCATTCCAAAGCTTAGTGGACTATCAGTAGCATTGAATGTGAATCGTTTTACTCTGAATTGAAAATCGATTGCTTCGTCCTAATCTGGAGCTCAAATAAGATCTTCTGGTTCAGTATTGATACGCTTAAAAGATTTATTGGGTTCCAACAGTTTGAATTTCTTTTTTATTCGAGAGATTTCTTGAATGATGACTTCTTTGGAGTAGAAGTGGACTTGAATAGAAGGCATATTTCATATTGATGTAACTTTTTCATTCATCCTGGACCTAAATCCTTCAGGAGGGATCAACTGTTGGATCTTCAGCCCAGAAGTCAATCTAGACCCCATAGCTGATGTTGAAAACTAAGAAGATAAACAACAGGTAATTCTTGATTTCCTTCGCACCCAATTTAGTCGTACTCATTTCTTGTGAGTACCATCGAGATGGCAGACAGCCTCATGCAGAGTTGCTCTTGGTTATACGGAGGATGCACCACAAATGTCAAGGCCAATGGTCGAAAACAAGAAGTTGGTCCACTCTCGCTTTCATCCAAAGTGCCAATCAAGCCGACGATATTGGATGAAGCAAAATAAAAGAGGGAATCCGGACTGCTACATTTTTGCGAGTTTTTTTTTTGTTTACGTAACGATCGATTTTGGATGAAGCTGGTTTCGTCCCCTGTTATTATGTGTTGGAAAGTTAATATTACTTTGGGCTTGATATAATTAGAATCGTGACAAAAAACTAATCTGTAAACGGTTTATGCGCCTGAAATAAACCGAGGATTATTTGTGTTCATGGAGTGGCCTTGGATTTGGTGCCATTGTTGGGCATGGAAATGTGTAATCTGTTTATGCTTCCATCTTGGGAGGACTAAGATCTTAGGCGCCAAATTAAAGTTCACTCTGACCACGTTGAGATATTCAAGAGTACAAAAAACTTACAACCAATGATATTATCTGGAGCAGTCGACGGTAAATTGAATTGTTGATGACATTTCCTAGCACGATTCCAAGAGGTCTGGTAGAGATAATCATTGCTTCTAAATATTATTGTGAATTTGTGAAAAGACTAATTATATCCATTCATTAGAAAACATCATTCATTTCTCATTCTAACTGAAAATATGTTTTGTCGATCATATCGCAACTTCAAGGGTAGGTCTTTTTTTTGTATCTGGGAGGAAATGAGATACAATGGGGATTTTCTACTTCAAGATTAAAAAAAACAAAAATGTCTTTGCGAGAAAAGAAGTTAGTGTCCTCCAGATATATTTGTTTGAATTTTGGTTTATTTTCAGCTCCTTATCCTTAATTTTATCCATTATTATTATTTTATCGTATTGGCGTAAGCCTCTATGAACCCTATCGAGTGCAGTCGACGGTATATTGAATTGCTGATGACACTCATATCGATACTTCAATGGTTGGTATATTTCAGTATCTAGGAGGAAATGAAGCGCACTATGAATTTTCTAATTTAGGATTGGAACAGATAGACTGAGCTTCTACAGGATTAAATATAATGAAGCGATAAGAGGGTCGTCTATCATTTCGGACATTATCAGTATAGGAGCTTGCAATTCCCGTTATCGTAATTTTTGGCGGTAGTCGATGAACACGATGTTTGAATTTCTAACAATTTTTCTAATCACTAATTCGCATTAGGAAACATATCGTGATATATCAGGATACTTTTTTTTATATACGTATGAAGTTTTATAGTACTTCTTTACGTAATTGTGTCAATAGTCCATTTAAAAAATGCATTGGTATTTAGTATTGTATGCAAGAGAAATCTCTGTCAAATTGTTTGATTAATAGGAAATTTGTTTCTATTTAAGTATGATAATTCAATGATTCACTTGGCGCTATTTCTTGAGCAGCGTTTCGAAAAGAGTAAAAATGTTTGTCTTGCGGTTGAATATTTTATTGATGCGCTTATAAATCGGTTTATTATGCTCATTGATAGGTTCGGTATTATATAATGGAAGAAATAAAACTGTAGGATAAGACTGATGTATAGGAAATTGCAGATGGTGACGAGTTTGAATTATTCATCGTGATAATCTAGCATCATTAATTGGCTGACTGAGTGCCACAGCAAAAACTCGACCGATGCGTGAGGCATCATTTTTTTCGAAAACTCGTAGAGGAAATCGTTTTATTGGATGCAGAAGTCAATAACATTGAGGGATCGAAATCCTAAATGATTTATATTAGAAAAAATTGATTCATCTGTTTCAAAATGGACGAGATTCAAGATGAAGGTAATCAATCACCGTTGCAATTGAACGTTTTATATAGAGATTTTCTCCAAAAATCAATTTTATTTGTTTCTCATTTGTAAACGTCAGTTTCCAATAACACAATATTAATCAAGAAAGTTTATTTTATCAAGTCACTAACTTGTAAAACTGACAGTTAACTTGCAAAATTTTTACAAGTTAGTAGTATTATTTACATTAGAAAATTTTGTTTTATCGCCAAATATGTTGAAAATCATGGTACAATTGTTATTTCCAGTAACACAGATTTTTGATGATGAAAGAGTTGATACTGATGATGATGAACCATCTGTTGACTCAGAAACTGCTGAACTCGAGGACTGCAGAACATTTGTACTCTCCTTACTACCAAATAATTTGCTAGACATTTCGATTTTTTTGTTGACCGAATCATCGACAATTTCGGTGCTCTTCCACCCTCCTGCACGCTTTAGTGCTAAAATATCTCCACCCGAATCCGCAATCATAGTGGCTCTAGTTCTGCGAAAAGAGTGGCCGGTGTATAACTCTGGGTCTTTTAAACCTGAATATTTCGCTATTTGCTTTGGGACACCACTAATAGTGTGCTGGCCAGCATTAGGGGAAATGCACTTTCCATGAAAGTGTCAAAAAAAAATCTTAGGCTTTCTGTTCCAGGAAGCCGAAGATTTACATATTTTCTGTATAACATGCAGGGCTTGAAGCTGCAGCCATCATCGGTTTTGGTGAATCTTCTTGTTGTTAAATTTTTTGTTTGCCACAATGTCACAATAACGTATTTTTCCATATCTTCTACATCATTCATGTTTAAGGAGAGAATTTCGTCACATCGACAACATCCAAAAATCCCAAATATTGTTACAATTTTCGCCAGCAATCACTTGTCATCAGGAGCATGTGAAAGAAATTGTTCAGCCTCTTCTTTACTTAATACCTTGGCCTTTTTTGGCGTATAACGCTCATTTTTTCGTTTCAGAAACGCTTTTGAAATCTGCAAATGACAACTAAACGTCATATTTTTCAATAAATATTTTAAGGAAAACAAACCTGCGAACAGGGGCATTTTCTTTCATTTCCAAGCAGCTTTTCGGCATAGACCATTTTGCCCATAAGGTATTAGGCCTGAATCTAGCTGATAGTTGATTCAAGTAGACCAACAAAACATCTTCAGTTACCCCAATCTCACTATTTTTGTTTTGTCACTTTTTGAAGTCGTCGTATTCTCGCTCGTACCTTAAAGCTGATTTTGCAGGTAATAAACTTGATGCTACACTGCTGGCTGCCTCAATAATTTCTTTTGGTACATTCATTTTCGCTTTCGCCAAAACAAATGTAAAGAAAAATAAACAGACATGTTCATGGCAACGCTTCCATAGCTTACGACATTTGCGACAAATTATTGAGATTTTTTTGGAATTTATCTAACCCTTTTCACAAATGAGAAACAAATAAAATATAAAGCGATACACGCAAAGTTACGGGTTTTACTGGCTCAAGGAGGTAACTGACTCGCCTGCGGCTCGTCAGTTATATCCCCCATTCGCCAGTAAAAACCCTCTCACCTTGCTAGTAAAGTTATATACTATATCAACTCGAATTTTTGTGAGTGAGCCTATAAATTTTGACTTACCCTCCCAAGAATTTTAAAAGAGTGTCGTCAAATGACTGCAATAATGCTGGACCATGTTATTATTATTATTATTATTATTAAACAGATACAGAGTTGAGTACAGGTGTGACTATGAAACTCTTGAAAAAATATAATTGAAACCTTAATGAGAAAAAAAAACACAGGCAATGAACAAACAAAGAAAAAAAAATCCAGCATATGAAAAACTACCGAAGAACACTTGTCCTCCAGATGTCGAACCGATTCTTGAAGACGTTGACTGACGATGTTGAGACGGTTTTCAGTCAAGATGATTTCATGGAAGTCAATGGAGGATAATTTGAACATTTGATTTAAGAACGAGAATCCAATTGTAAGCATAATAAAACAATGAAATTGTTGCAAAGAGGCGATGAGAAAATTTGTGGTGTACCTTTTAATCAGGGAATAATCGATTTGTTTCGATTTTTTTCGGGTGTATGAAGTTTCTAAGTGTGCCTCTTTTTAAAATTCTCGGTGCCCTTTCGATGACGCCCCTGTTTTTCCTCTGATTCTCATCGATCGATGAATGAAGCATGGAAAATCGCTCGTAAACAATTGAAAATCGACGAGGGCCCTCGGAAAAGCCGAGGAAACGACTCTAGACTTTTCCAGAACCTGTAGAGCCGGATGAAACGCACGTACTCGCCACAGACCGACCGAGCATGCGCCGCTTCGCTCGCTGTGATCCCAACTCCTCGAACACTACGTCCACCGTTCGGCAATTTCCCAGTGCGGCTTGCGGTTGTCAGTGAGCTGTGCGGCCCCTCGATCTCGCTCTCCTAGCTCTGACACATCCTCAGCGTACCCACAAGACCAACCAAGAGCGTCCAGCGTCCGCGGCGTCTGTCGCGTCCACAACAAATCACTTTACCCAGTGCGTCCGAGTGACAGATCAACCCTTTCGCGAGTTCGCCCAGTTTGTGACGATGATGGGCACGGGATTCAACGACGTCTTGAGCACGGAGGACTCCGGGAACAGTTGCGGCAGCAGTGTGGTTTCGGATTTCAGCGGGCCTTCCGATCAGCAGGACTTCGAGGATGGCGTCCAGGTGTCGGACTTGGAGAACGATTCCCAAGGAGTCTTTTCGCAGGTTTGTGTGATATTTCTGAGTCGGGACGCCGCGTATTTTGGGCCGTACGTGGTGTAGGTTAGTTGCGCACGGCCTGCTTTGGCGAACTTTCCTTTTCGACGATGCTCTGCGATGGTACAAGTCCCCATTGTTGGAGTAATCTAATTAGGAGCGCTCTAAATTCGATTTGCGTAGGACGGGATGGGACGCTTCCATCGTATGAAATGAAGGAGGCATGTGCAAAACGCGCTTTTCACATTATACAGGGCGAGAGTTTGAGTTGAGCTGTCTGAGGTCGAAAGAAACACTTTTTGTCCTTATCATTTTTTCAGATTCGGCTCAGTTTACAAGATACGGGCTGTTAAAATTCTGGGGAAAGATCAATTGCGTGAATGATTTCATCCAATGAAAAGAGATTCCAAATATAGTTTTCCACATGTCACATTTCTTTATTAGATCCATTACATTCCATAAAATACCAGAAATTCTACGAAACCAGCTATCAAAATTGAGTTGAAAGCTGTTTAATGTTTATAAAATAAAAGTAATCCTTGTGAAATCTCATGAAATAATTTCATTTTTCGAGTTATCAATCATTAAAAAAATTTTCTTGATCGCAACTTTGTTCGAAATTGAATTTTTGCTATCTTTTTCCGAAGTCTTAGGCGTAGGCGATTGATCTAATACTCGAAAGAAAAGTCAGTGGCATGTTTCCATAGCCCATTATGAAAGATCAAATTGGCTAAATCTTTTTGTCTGAGCTGAAACTGAAAAATGGTACACGAAAAAATTGGAATAGAACAACGAACGATTTTTTTTTATGAATTTCCATGCGTAGTTGGCAGTCAAATTCAGCACCTCAGAGGTAAAGTGTGTTGAGTCACATTTTTTCAGACACGAACTTCCTACAATATTGGATTCACATTAGTAAATTCTAGATAGTGGAACACATTTTTGACTCCCTGGGTAAATCAAGTCACCAAATAATGGCACTAAACATTCTTTGAAACAAAAATGGAACTGAAAAATCTCTGTTTAGTCTAATTTTGATATTGTGACTTAACACACTTTATCTCTGGGGTGCTGAATTTGAAACGAAATTTAGATTCTTCTCTTTTTTCTTGGTATCGACTCATCAATTTGAGACGAATTCTTGTACAGTGATCCACAATGAAATATTCTAAACAATTGAGAATATCATATTATGTATATCAGCACCCCAGAGGTAAAGTGTGTTAAAGTCACAATATCAAAATTAGACTAAACAGAGATTTTTCAGTTCCATTATTGTTTCAAAGAGTGTTTTATGCCATTATTTGGCGACTTGATATACCCAGGGAGTTAAAAATGTGTTCCACTAGCTAGAATTTACTAATGTGAATCCAATATTGTAGAAAGTTCGTGTCTGAAAAAATGTGACTTAACACACTTTACCTCTGAGGTGCTGATATTCTAAAGAGTAAAACTCTGGGTTAAACTTGTTTCATCGTGTTTTTATGTTCTTATTTTCAATCCAGTTAGATGAGCTTGTTAAATCAGGAATTCAAAAAACTATCATCAATTTTCAGTTTGATACCCACCAAGTTTAAAGATCGAAAAAATTCAAAATTTCCACTTTCAGGGGGGAGATTGAAGAATCTTCTTGAATTAGAATCGATTCAACCTAATCCGAAATACAGCATGAAAAAATCGGAAATAACTTTCGGAGATAATTGCCAACGCAAAACTGATGACTCATACTCGACAAAAAACAACTCAAAAACTTGTAAATATTGTTTCATTAGAGGGGAATATATACGCGATTTTTTTGGATGACGATAATGGTTAATTCGTGACATATTTTTAACAACCTGTTGACGATAAGGTGCAGAATTCGAATGAAATGCAGTAGATAACGTGCCAACACAATCTGAGTTATAGGTATCCTTTTCAAATATTCATGATTTTTGTATTATTCTCAATTTTTTTTTAAATGCAGATGAGGGGAACTTGTTGTCGTATCAATGAATAGATATAGGTTTGTTGAATCTATTTGTATTCATAATTGATTCATCGTTCACGACGACAATGAATCAAAAAAAAAATTCCATTGGAAAAATTTTGGATTTCGCTCGTTTTCCTATCAAGAATTAAGTTGATCATTTTGTGGTTTCGCGTCTCATAATTTTTTTCGTGAAACCATCTGGTGAAAACTGATTCAATTTCATGAACTACTTCAAGTAGATTTAAAAAAAATTTAAAAATAATGACAGAAATATCAATGCACAGATCACTAGCTACTTTTGATTGCATCTATTTACAAAAATTTATTGGAAGTAGATTGCAAGTGCCAGTAAAATGCTGTCCTACTTTGTGAATAAATAAATGAATAAACTAATTTTCGAGGTTTGATCAACACATCAATAAGTATTAAAGTTTTCGTATCTGAATTTATACAGTGGAAAGTGAACAGGAAAATTTCCATTTCATTTGATTCGCTTAGCGATAGTGAAATTATGATCTACGATAGGTTGCTACAAAAATGGAATTGTCCCAGATTCAGTCTCGACCAGATGTGTCATGAATAATAGTGAAATACAGGGTGTTTGCTGACCAGCACCTTTGAGAGACTTCAAAGATGTCGATTAATTAAAAAAAATATTTTCTGGCTCGTACAATCGATCTCATTCTCATTGTGAGTAGTGTCACTAGACACCCTGTATAAATGAGCGCTGACAGACTCGGTCAGTCCTACACTAGAAAGCGTTTCATGTTATGAAAAATTTAATTGAATTCAGAGAACACTCCTTTGTTTTTACATGAGTCAAATAAAAATATGGATTTCAATCGGAATGAGATAAAGGCTACATATTTTATTTGTTGATAAGGGAACAATGGTTAAGAGCAGGCAAATTTTCAATACTTGGAGTTTCAAATAATTTTTCGCAAGTTTATCACTTCCTAAATCGCGAGATATGCAGTCGTAATCAGTTTAATTAAGTTTATTTTAATATTTTCGAGATACATTCCTATTGTTGTTTTTGATCGAGGGCCTGCATAAGGATCTTAGCCTTGAGTCTCATATCGAGTTTCAAAATATTTAATATTGATCCTTTATGAAATTATTTCCAGATAAGTTTCTCCTATTCGATTCAAACCCAACCATTACGCTGTTATAAAATTAATTATTTAACGATCAGTCCGCAGAATTCTTGCAGTGTTAATCAAGAATAGTATTCGCGATAAGCCATAACTATAAATAACGAATCGCAAATTGATATAACTTACTTCATTCATCAATTTCCAATCAATGGAAGATAATTTCGTCTCAGTTCTTTATTGCAGAATAGTACTTTCTCGCATTTGCGAAATATTAACTTCTAATCGTTTTATTCTGCTTGGGTATGATCGTATAGGACCATCGTATGATGTTGAAATTTTTATTGTTGTTATCTTTTGTTGCTGAAGTTGACGAAATCATTATCGTGCTTCACTATGTTGGTTTCATTAGCTTCTTAATTTTGATAAATTTCTGATATCGATCTTATCGAGAATTTTTTCAATCAGGATATTCATCTTTTGCTTGCATTCTTCCTTATTGTATTGTTTATTTATCTTTCTTTTTTTCGGTTGTTTCATATCTTTCCATATCGCAAATGAGTGTTCCTGGAATCATTGATCATATTCTATGTGTTTTCTTATTTTTAGCTCTATCAAATATTTGCCGGTATGGGATTATTCTCGTTGAAATGATAAAATTTAATTTCGCAATATTGCAAATGTTAGGAAATCATATCTTGTTGTGAAGGATAGTAATTAGACTGTGCGAATCGTTGTCGAGTTCTCAGACTGAAATAAGCGAATGTTCTCTTCAATTCAAATTAAATTATAACCTACCTAAGTGGGTGAGTTGTGATATCTTATTAAAATGGTTAATAACATTGAAAAGTGAAGGTATCTCCAGCATGAAATAATTCTAACAAACTGCGAAAATTTGGGAGTTTGTCTACATTTGAAATCCTTCCAGATGAAGATATTGTTATAAATACACCAGTTGCTGGAAATTTTACAAGAAACGTTTCACAAGTGAATGTCCAACAATTTTTCGAATCAGATTGTAGGATTTTGTAAAATCTACGTTTACCGCAATTGACGAACACTCTTCACAACAACAAATTCTAGAATTGCATAGAAAAGTACCAGCATGACAAGAAAAATGAATAATTCAACGCAGGACAACATGAAAAATGTATGCTGATAGCAATGCGAATTTTTCTGTGTAGAATGCAAAACAAAATTCAAAGGATTTCTTGCCTGTTTTCCTGTGAAAAATTGGACGAACTCTGCTCTGACATCCTGAGTGGTTACCCTATAACAATTGGAACGTAAAGAATGTTTGAGTCATGTTTTTTTTGCTAGGTTGTGTTTACATGACACTGTCATTATCATTGGTAATTGGAAAAGCAATTAAATTCGTCATACGATTAAACTTGGATCTTTCTTATGGGTTTCTATATTGTCGTAACAGTGATATTTTCATAGTTCGCTATACTGAGTGGCTTAGAAATAACCCAATGAAGTTATTACAATTTTTTGGTTACCAATTCACTTTGTATTATTCACCTCAGGTGAATGTACTTTGTGTCCAGTTGCTGCCAGAGACTTTGAAGAATGGGGTGAAACGAGTGTTAATTTTTCTATTAAGAAATGTTTTAAAAAAGGCTAAATCAATCTCAATTTATGCAGGAAAGAATTACATTGACTTCTGCCTTGAATTTCTTGAATCTTTTCACCTTGCTATCAAAGAATGCTTCAATAGTTCTCACGAAAATCCAGCAAGTTGTCTATAGAGACACCACAACGGAAAATTGGCCTCTGGTAGTTCTTCAACAAGCGAAGGATTGATGTTTTCAACGCAAATTTCAACGGTGATCCTCATCACTTCGCAATACTCCTGTTCATACATAAATAATTCATTTTCCTCAGCGTTGTGAATCATAAACAATGATGGGAAAAGTAATTCCTTCTCCATCACACGGAGTTTAAAAAGCCTTACCGTTGCTTCTCCACAGACCTAATTTCATATACCATCGTCCTTGGATTAGTCTGCAATCGTATCGAGAGATGTAACATCAACACAGATGATTTCACTTTCGTCATCTGTAATTTTGTCCGGTATTTTTCTTTGTGGCGTTAGAGCGAGCAATTATTGAAATACCATTTTTCTTATTTAAAATGTTCTTGGTTCGATTGAAAATCATCGGAAATAATGAACCTGGAAGGAGTGAATTTTTTTCAACATTCTTTCGAAGCCACGTACGAAAAACATGGTTCCAGTACGTGCTATCTTTCCAAATTCCATAGACTGTCACAGGGCAATGACACAGATCTTGTAGTTGAACAAAAATACGAGAATTTCCTGGATACAATCTAGCAGAATACAACTTTTTTCTTCGAAGGGTAAAGGTTTCTAGATTTTGTAACTAATCATTCAGGTATCGATCTGTTTTAATTGTTTTTTCTTGATGAATGCTTCTTACGTTGGTTCAATCGAAATAGAGCGATAAATAAATGTTTCAACATCGGACTGTTGGCATGTCGGCTATCTAGCCCAATTATTACATTATCATCAATTTTCTGCTATCCATTGCCCCAGATTAATGATATTTCAAATAAATCATGTTCCTAGTTTTGGCAAAAGAACCTAGAATTCTTCGAAGTGCGTAAGATTCTTTCTTGTAGGCAGGGTTTAAAAAATATACTCCATTGGTTCAAGAAGATTCAGCAATTTTTCTGCGAGATACTGTTTATGTTTCCATTTTAGGGGGTCTAATGTCTTAGGCGCCAAATTAAAGTTCACTCTGACCACGTTGAAATATTCAAGTGTACAAAAAATTTACAACCAACGATATTGTCTGGTGCAGTAGACGGTAAATTGAATTTTTAATGACATTTCTTGGCACTATTCCAAGAGATCTGGTAGAGATAATCATTGCTTCTAAATATAATGTAAAATTGTGGAAAGAATACATATATCTATTCATTAGAAAACATCATTCATCTCGTTTTCTAACCAAAAAGTTTTGTCGATCATGTCGCAACTTCAATGGTAAGTCTTTTTTTGTATCTGGGAGGAAATGAGACACAATAGGGAGTTTTTTTTTAGGATTAAAATAGACAGACTAAACTTTCACAGAATTGATTATAATGCAGATAAGTTCATTATTTTCTGGCAGAGTGTTTTTCTTCTAGTCCTTACCTTATCTAGAATCTCTTTCTCCTAGGCATATATTCGTATATCACAGAAAGGTCTTTGCAAAAAAAGGAGTCAGTGTCTCCCACATATATTTGTTTGAATTTTGGCTCATTTTCAGTTCGTAATCCTAAAATTTTATCCGGTATCATTATTTTATCGTATACGCTTTAGCCTCTTTGAACCCTATCGAGTGCAGTCGACGGTATATTGAATAGTTGATGACATTTATTTGCATGGTTCCAAGAAATCTGGTAGAGATAATCATTGCTTCTAAATACTTATCTGAATTTGTGAATTTCAGCGAGATACTTGGTAATTTTCAAAGTTTGAACAAACTTCCCTATTTAATGGTATCGATTATTTAATTGGCATTGGATGTCACAATGTTTGTGACTGAAAAAGAGTATAATTAGACGATGAGGAATCCAGCGGCCTTGAACTTACCATGTTGGGATAAGTTGAATATTCATCAAGTTCTCGGTCTCTTCTATTTGCGCTTCAAACGCAAGAACTAGCGAGTTCTTCTAATCTCCTAGCTTCAGCAGACTGATTAGCAGTTCGCACGGCGTCTACGGCTGTGTCAACAGTATATTTAAGAGCTCGCAATTCAACGTTAAGTGCCCATCAAAATAGACAACACCGTCGTAAATTATTCAAATAATTGTTTTCGTCGCTGTTAGAAAAGTCGATCCAGAAGATGGTCAAATGAACTACGCGTCTCTAGAGGATACGGATCTATTTTTGAACCATGCGGCGAATCTACCAGTGGCGGAGGAGGCAGTGATTCAAGGAAACACTGAAAATGTGACATGTCAGAATTGTATCCATCTCAAAGATCATAACTGATGAGAATATAACGGAAATTGAAGGAAATTATGTTTAGAAGTAATTTTTTCTTGATTTTAAGAATGTTGGACCCTTTTATATCATGATATTGAGGCTCTATGATGTACCGAAGAGCAGCACTTGCTGTTCGGAGTTTGAATTGATCCGCAATGGTCCTGGTACGCCCCTGGATCGACAGACCGTTGACCATTCTCTTGAACCGCCTCTGTTGCTAACCGAGAATTATCGTGTGGTAGTAATTTGGTCGATTCTTATTGACCGAGCAATTTTACGGGCCTTTGGCCCCTTTTCACTTTCGTTTGGTTGATGATGCGGAAGCAGGAGATGATCCAGTCGAGCTGCATTGAGTTTGACCTGAATTTCTGACTCATTAGCGTAACAATAGAGTGGGTTCATACGGATTCCATTCCTAGGAACCTCAATTCTTACTCGTAGGCGAGTTTAAGAGCCTGAAATTTCCACTGGAGAGAAAAATCACGAAGTTTTCCATGCAGAAAATGTAAATATTGGCCTAGACCGGATTTGATTAGAGCCACACGTAATTGCAGCGCTGGAAAAATTAAGTGGAGCGATGGAAATCCCATTTCCATCAATTCGCTCGTCGAAAACTTGTTTTTCGAGCAGTTGCAACATTTGATGAGCAACTGAACTTGGTGATTGCAGGAAGCGAAAGATTACAACGTTTTCCGGTACGGGGTTACGGTGCTAATCAACAAATGGGATTGGGATTTGGACTTCTTCACTTGGTCGATCGATGGGGTAGGATTAGAATTACACGAGCTGGTCGATATAAAAACGAGTTTTGGGGGAGTATTTCACCATTAAATACACTCCCCGTCAATAAATTCCGGACAGGCAAAATTTTGGTCAAATTACACACCCTGTATCTTTTTTCGTAGTGCTCCGATTTTGTTGAAATTTTCAACAGGTATAGTATTGGGTATTCAGGTATTAACCTGAAATTTACTTTGCGAAACTACCTGTAGTTCATCCGTTATACAGGGTGAAACAAAACCTTGTTTTATACCCTTCATTTTTAAACACCCTGTGGTGAATTTGAGGCGGAAAATTTGATATCATTTAGTTTTAATGTGAAGTGTGACTCTTTCTTAAAAAAATGTTTTTTGATTTACGTCAGTATCTGCTTTAAAAAAAAAAGATACACATTTTCAAAGAAAGTGTTGGATTTTTACAATTTTTATAACAATTTAAAACATTACAATACCTTATCGACTAGTAAACATGAACAAACATCTGGAAATTAATAGCGTGTATTTTCACCTCCCTTTTTCATCACTTCTAAAATACGACGTGACATACTTTCAACGCTATTAATTTTCAGATGTTTGTTTATTTGAACTAGTGGATAAGGTAAGGTATTGTTATGCTTTAAATTATTTTAAAAATTGAAAAAATGCAACACTTTCTTTGAAAATGTGTATCTTTTTTTTTAAGCAGATACTGACGTGAATCAAAAAACATTTTGTTAAGAAAGGGTCACACTTCAAATTGAAACTGAATGATATGAAATTTTCCGCCTCAAATTCACCACAGGGTGTTTAGAATTGAAGGGTATAAAACAAGGTTTTGCTTAACCCTGTATAACGGATGAACTACAGGTATTCTCGCAAAGTAAATTTCAGGTTAATATAACAAGACCCAATATTATACCTGGTGAAAATTTCATCAAAATCGAACAACCACGAAAAAAGATACAGGGTGTTGAATTTGACAAAAATTTTGCCTGTCCGGATTTTATTGACGGGGAGTATATTTTGTCTCAATTTCAATATGGTTGGTTTATGAGGTTTCAGGGGGTATTTAATCGAAGTAATTAAATCGATGAAGATTATCTCGGAGATTATTCAATATCTATAATTTATTTCTGCTCACGAATTTGACTTCATCGAAATTATAATGATGTTTCTCCCATTGAAGGTAGGTGCATAAAAAGCTTTCTTATATTTATCACAACTAATATTTGTGCTTCTGAAATTTTTCCATTCGGAATATTTATTTTTTCTCACACGATTTCCTCAGCCTTATTCCAATTGGAATTAATTGAAAAAGTCTTTAAAGTCTACTTTATCCATTATCTGTTTGCTTCGTCAAATGCTGCGAATTTTCGTAGAGAAAAGCATATTAAATGGTGCATATTTTCCATGATGGGAAAGAAACAAAAGCACTTCTAGTCATAAACCTTAATAACCTCGATTACTGCATCTATTTCTTCGATAAATTTAATTAATGCTATTTTCGTAATTGGTCTGACGTTGAATTGAAGAAATATTCACCAGAATGACGCATTTAAAAACTTGACAGAGGTAACATATTATCCCTACCGATCATCCTGACGAAGAAAACCGGAAGGAAATCATCTGATCTCCCCGGAAATATTTTCCCTGAACTCTTTGGAGAGATTGAGGTCATCACTTCTCATAGTCCCATTAAGAATACCAGAAAAATATTGGATTATCTCGTCGCAGTGAAAAGGACCAGTCGTTATTCCTAAAGCCTTTTCATGTTTCCCCGATGTTGTTTTTCCTTTTTCTCTGGTCGCAGTGGAAACAGTCAGGATTACGTATTTATCCGAAGAAAATGGAATTTAATAACGGTGGCTTGGGCGAACTTTAGCTTTAATTGGATTTGGAGCTTTTGCGTTTGAAAAATGGAGAGATAATGATACTTTCACGAAGGTATGGAGAAAATTCGAGTTCGTTATCTTTTCAGTTTAGTACATGAGATAATGGGGGAATATCAGGTTTCAAATCAATTTTTATTGTCTTGTTCTTTCGTGTTTGATTATTTGTAATTCTACTGAAAGAGGGTTATATCTCCATAACGTTTGAGTTGACATTCAATATTCATAAAGAACCCTGTTCGAATCCATACTAGAATTACGAATAATCAGACACAAAATCTAATGCTTTATGTAGAATCACCCGGTATAAATACGGTTGTAGGGCTTGGAATTGAATCTGTGTATCCAGTAACAAGCACTGCCACCCGAACCAATCTGAAACAGGATCTACCGATTCTATTGCAACAAAGATAAATCAACCGTGCCTATTATTACATTGAGTACTGAATTGTCGACCCATATTTAAATGAATTATTATTTAATTTCAAGAACACAATTCGAATGGGAGCAGCCTTGGGTCGTTATGAGAGAAATCCCAATGCATATGCCAAGTTCCACACTATTTTTGTAATTTTGCATTTTATTAGAACCGTGGGAGAAAATCACGAAACTAACCTTGAAATAAAAATTTTATTTTCACTTTCATAGCAGAGGAAATTTATTCAGACGAAAATAGGAAGCAGATGATTCTGGAAGTTAACAGAAATATGGCTTCTTAGATTACATTGATTATCAAGGTCGATCTTTTCGAATGGTGATAACTCAAAGATACTGACAACACCGCAAAACCAAGAAAGGTGGATTGAATGTGGTAATATGGATTGATACAGATAAAGTTATCACATTCTATCATTGGGAATGGGAGATTGGTTAGTCACTCTTTCAATTTACTTCCCTTTGTTCGGAAGATGCTGAGCAACAGTCACTCAACCTCTGGATCACAAGGCTCAGAAAGAATTTCAGAAGATCTGAGGACAAGAAGTTCTGCAAACTCCAACATTTTCACACACCACTTTCAATGTCTTGCAATATAAAGTAAAATTAAATGAAAAAGAAACAAACTCAGTTATCAGTCTGAGTGAAAACCTTTACTAAAGCACTTGAGTAAATACACTCCCCGTCAATAAATTCCGGACAGGCCAAATTTTCGTCAAATTCAACACCCTGTATCTTTTTTCGTGGTTCTCCGATTTTGTTGAAATTTTCACTAGGTATAGTATTGGGTCTTGTTATATTTACCTGAAATTAACTTTGCGAAAATACCTGTAGTTCATCCGTTATACAGGGTGAAACAAAACCTTGTTTTATACCCGTCATTTCTAAACACTCTGTAGTGAATTTGAGGCGGAAAATTTTTTTATCATTCAGTTTTAATCCGAAGTGTGACCCTTTCTCACCAAAATGTTTTTTGATTTACCTCAGTATCTGCTTTGAAAAAAAATATACACATTTTCAAAGAAAGTGTTGCATTTTTTCAATTTTTATAACAATTTGAAATATTACAATACCTGATCGACTAGTAAACATAAACAAACATCTGAAAATTAATAGCGTCTATTTCCACCTCGCTTTCTCATCAATTCTACCATACGACGTGGCCTATTTTCAATGCATTTTCGAATTGCTTCTGGGGAAAATCACTTTCTTTGAAAATGTGTATCTTTTTTTTTAGAGCAGATACTGACGTAAATCAAAAAACATTTTGTCAAGAAAGGGTCACACTCCAAACAAAAACTGAATGATACCAAATTTCCCGCCTCAAATTCACCACAGGGTGTTTAGAAATGAGGGTATAAAACAAGGTTTTGTTTCACCCTGTATAACGGATGAACCACAGGTATTTTCGCAAAGTAAATTTCAGGTTAATATAACAAGACCCAATACTATACCTGGTGAATATTTCAACAAAATCGGAGAACCACGAAAAAAGATACAGGGTGTTGAATTTGACAAAAATTTATTGACGGTGAGTGTATAAGAAACTGAACTTATCAAAACGCGTGTTCTCTCCTGTCCCCATCTCGACATTTATTCTCTCCAACTTCTGTACATCCCATAAGCCATCCCGATCCCGAAAATCCAGGCAGACAAGATTGCAGACGTAAAAAGTTTCGAAATTACTACCGTCTGATCCCGGACGAGCTGCTGAGCTAAGCTTGTTCGTTACCTGTAACTGAAAACCGCAGAGTTTTATATCGACGATAATTCCGCACAACTTTTTTTTTCTCGAAACTGGATAGGATCGAAGACCCCTTGGAGAGAACGCGTAGGCGACGGTTCGCTCGAGTCTCGACGAGATGAAGGGTTGAAACAGGGGGGTAGTCAGTTGATTTGTTGTTTTCAGGGATTTCGAGCTGAAATTTGATGGAACCGAAAAAAAAAATTTTTGGTGATTTTCAACAGGCTGTATCTCAGTGAAAAATGACCGTATTGGAAATGAAAAAACTTCCTTTTGAAGTTTGAAGACTCTAGTTTCTTAATTTATTGGTTAAAAATTTTTCGGAGTACCGGTAGCCATGCAATCTTCGGATAAATATCAGAAAGAAAAAATTTTCAAAATTTTTCAAATTTTTATTTTTGCCCTACTCGCATAGAAAAATTTCTAGCTAAACTGATGCAAAATTCGCATAGCCTGTTCATTCAGCTCTAATGTGCTTTTCACCACCCTCAGATATGACCATTTGTCTTCGAGATATCTAATATTTCAATGCAAAAAGATCCTTTTTCATTCAACTGCCGATATCTCAGCTCCTAGTTTGAAATTTTTTTATAACTTTTTCAATAATTTATATTTTAAAAAACAATTTGAGTAGAGGATGAAGGAATAATGTATTTATTGATTGATTAAAAAGATTAGGTCAAGTTTAAGGAACAGAAATCTTGTTCCTTTGATGTTTTCAAAAATTCAATCAATCGGTCCAACAAAACCGCTGAACTGATCGATCCACCGATTAAGGGGGGACTTTGGAGAACATGAGGTTGTAAAATTTCCTTATAAGCTAAACTTTCCTTCCAATATTGACAAAGATACAGTTCATCAATGAAAAATGGCAAAATCTCATTTTTTGCTATTTATTCACGTTAACTGTACAGGCGAGAAAAAAATTTTTTTTTTATTAAGCATAACAAGTTTTTGTAGGAAATTTTCTGTAGAAAAAAAAATTGCTTGTCGGCTAGCTAGGCAACCTGTAGTTGCGTAGATATCAGCAGTTGAGTGAAAAAGGATTTTTTTTCATTCAAAATTGGATATATCGAAGACAAGTGGTCATATTCGGGGGTGGTGAAGAGCAAATTAGAGCTGAATGAACAGGCTATGCGACCTCCACATTGGTCTAGCTCGAAAAATTTTTTCCATTCGCGTAGAGCAAAAAAATAATTTGGAAAATTTTGAGAATCTTTTCTTCCTTATTTATCCGAGGACAATCCTGAAAATTTTTAACTGATAATTTAAAAAACTAGAGTCTTCAAGCTTCAAAAGTAAGTTTTTTTATTTTCATTACGACCATTTTTCACTGCGATACAGCTTGTTGAAAATCACCAAAAAATGTTGAAAATTTTCCTGTTCCTTTTATTGTTGCGTGAAGTATATTTCTGTTGTTTATATATACTCCCCCCGTCAATAAATTCCGGACAGGCGAAATTTTTGTCAAATTCAACACCCTGTATCTTTTTTCGTAGTTCTCCGATTTTGTTGAAATTTTCACCAGGTATAGTATTGGGTCTTGTTATATTAACCTGAAATTTACTTTGCAAAAATACCTTCAGTTTATCCGTTAGACAGGGTGAAACAAAACCTTGTTTTATATCCTTCATTTCTGAACAGCTTGTGGTGAATTTGAGGCGGAAAATTTGATATCATTAAGTTTTAATTTGAAGTGTGACCTCTTCACGTGAATATACACGGGGAGTGTATATATATATATACACTGCGCGAAAAAATTAACGCACATTATGGAAATCTCAAATTTATTCTACAACTGAAGGTGTTCTCAATGATAAATACTTTTATCAGAATTTCATTTTTATGGACGATAATGCCACACACCATCGTGCGCGACTAGTTCAGGAGTACCTTGAAGAGGTTGAAGTCTCTCGAATGGAATGGCCAGCAAGAAGTTAAGATCTCAATCCGATTGAGCAGGTTTGGGACAACCTCAATAGAAGGCTGAGAAGTTCAGAAAATCATCCAGCTACTCTTAATGACTTAGGAATCCAACTCGGAGAAATCTGGGAAGGATTAGATCAGAACATTTTAAGATCACTCATTCTGAGTATGAACCGTCGTTGCCGAGCTGTAATTAACGCAAGGGGTGGAAATACCAAGTATTAAATCACTTATCAGCATTTCAGTATCTTGAAAATAGTTTATTTCTCTTCTTTCACATAAGATTCGGTGAAATCCTGAATTTTCCTTCCATTTAATGTGTCTTGTTTCGTTCAAAACCTTCCCGAGAGACATAAAAAATAAGTTGAAGTCAATGTAGAGTTAACTCTCATTAAAATTGAGATTTTCAGAATGTTTGTTAATTTTTTGCCTTGATATCAATTTTTTTATGTTGGTCCTTGAATTGGGGAAACGAGATATTCCATCAACACACCATGATTTCAAATCCTAACAAAGCAACACCCTTCTCTGATGGTTAAACTCATGTCACCATTTCCATATTCATGAAAAAATCTCCTCGTTATTCTCCCGCTCTGTGTGTTTGAAGGTACAGCATAATTCTCATTCCTCTCGAGCTTCATCCCCCAATCCAGCGACCCCCGCCCCTTCAGTCTGCCGCCCCCGATGAGGCGCCAGTCTGCCGTCCTCAGCAGCACAAACAATGGACGTACGCATTACACACTCGACGACCGGCGAATCCTCTCTTAAACCGTGACTGGTTAATTAGCGCCATCTATGTGCCATCCTTAATTACACATGCAGAGATTAATAATCAACTTGGTGATAACGGGGCGCTGATGACTGGGACAATTATCAAAGCATATTTTGCTCCGGTTTTATCGGACTGATCGAGGATTCGATAATATCCTGAAGGCTTTTTATTGCAACTGGGATCAACCCTGTCTTTTTCAGGCAATTGAAGTACAAGGGGATGAATATACCAAGGTTGCAGAACCCCCAAACAAACATAGCATTCACTTTATTAACTGCAGAAGTGGAGTTCTTCAGGGCTCAATTCTGGGACCTTTACTTTTCATATATCATACCAGAATGGTCCTTTTTGTGCAATCTTATATTCTCCTGATGATACCAACATACTTAACAGAACATTTTCTGTTATATATATCTGATATTCTTATGAAAAAGAGAGCTGAAATAATACAATAAATGTTGAAACAAAAAGTGCCTAAGCTGAGGTAAAAAAAGAACGGGGTATCATAACATTCTTCGTATGATACTATAGAATTATCCGATACTATCATCACTAGTATCATACGATACTATACAGCCAGGGGAAAAAACCTCAGCCGAAAAAAAATAACATAAACTATTAAATATCAGCAAAATCTTGAAAGACATCAGTGTGATCATCTTCATGTTATCCGTCGATGGACTCGGATAAACAGATTCTTCCCAAAACGACTCGCAATTCTGAATCTGAAATGGAAAAAGACAAAAGCAGAAAATAAACCGATTATTCAGAATAAATCAAATGTATTTTAGAAATGCATTTGCTACTTCAAAAAACATCAACATTCAGATTTCTTGGCCAAATAATGTTCGGAGGTTTATAAATATTTATGACAGAAATGTCACAAAATTTGAAAGAAATGAAAAAAAAACTCCATCAATATCCCCTTTCCGAATCTGTTGAAAATTTCGAACTGATAATTTTTTAACATATCAAGCTTAACTTGTAAAAAATAGATTAATACATAACTTTCAACTGTCCTCTTTCACGAGGATTTTTTTCTGTTGCCGTGTGGGTTTTTTGCAGAAGAATCACTTCGATACCATGTTCATCAGCTAATTTGGAGACGTAATCACACTTGTCCTTCGAAATTCCTTCAAATTCAAAATCCACAAATTCTTGCTCTCTGGTCGTGAGGGTTTTTCAAACCGGATACGACCTTCCAGGTGATGATTTTTCGGCACTTCAGATGTTTGAAGACCGCTACTGGACCCCAATGAAAGGCAATCATCTCCCATAGATAAACCAAACATGTTATAACACAAGAAAACAGAATATTTTTCAAGACCAAAAACTACGACATATTCCGAGAATTGTTGATTTCCCTGAAAGAAAGAATAGTTAAGAACAATGACAATATACAAAAGAGGTCTGCTTAATCTCATCCGTAAAAGAAAATGCCCTAAAAGCATATGAGAACTTATAAGCTGAAGCCATCTTATCACTTTGTTTTGTTTATTTTACCCATTTTTTCAAAGTATACAAGGAATTATGTGTTATGTTTCTCTTGTTACTTTTTGTTTATGCTTTTTTTTCCTTCGACGTTATGTTTATTTCCTTTCTGCATTTTCCCACCCATTGATGCACCCTATTATGACCAGAAACGTAGTCATTTGTTGTATCATTTCACCCTAAAAACTCCCCTGTACTTCCAAAACAATCGTACCTCTGATGACTTGCTTTGATTTCATTTTTATTGCCATGATTACTATTAGATTTGAAAGCACTCCCCCCAAGTATCTAAATAATAGTGAACTAATTCTAGAGTGATATCGAATATGCATTATCGAAAAAAGTTAATTCTTCATCGTTTGACGCAAAGTTGGTATTTTATCACGTGAATATTTCATCCCAATGAAATATTCAGGACAAATGTTCAACCCCAATCATTTGGTATACTTTCCCATGTTGTCGACCAATTATTGATCGAATCCTATGAATTGCTATAAGTTTCAATGTTTACATCGTTGCTCACCTTGGAAATATGGATTTTCGATACACATCCATAATTGAAAGTTCTCACATTTTGATATCTACCGGCACTGGTTGGCACCAGTTACTTATTTTGAAGCCCTTACAGAAGTTAGCATTTCGAAACTATTAAATATACAAACGGTTAGCTATCAAACTGAAAATGATGACATAGTGAAAAATAAAACACATGAGAAAGTGTATAGCTTTCGAAGAGAACTTATGAAGTAGAAATAATCAATTTTTTAAAGAATGCCCAGGAATATCCTTCAGCCTTTTTTTGAGTTTTGGAAAGCAAAAAAAGATACGATAAGTCGAATTTTCTACCTCAGTGAACGTTTAAAAAAACCTCTCTTCTGTTTCTTTCAATCGTTTTATTTTCAATTTGTGGTTCAAAGTACAATTTTTGATGCTTGTTTCTGGTTAATTTGATTCACCTTGAAATATATGTAAAAATTTCCATCGTTTTCGATTAAACAATTTGAGCAAACTCGGCAACAACGAAAATAAAAACTTCATTAAACTTTTTTCAATTCGATTTCTCGAAATCTTCCCAGCTTAATTATTGCCAGAAATAGGTTTCAATTGAGATACTTTCCTTTCAAAACAACTATCAAAATTCCTTCGATTACAGCAGCATTCAATATTGACCTTTTATCCAATTAGTCATATGAAAACTCGATCCATATCAATTCATTTGATGAGCTTCGTATTGATAAGGGAACAACCGAATTCTTTATAGTGATATAAGAAGAAATGTAGACATTTGAACTGTGTATCGGCTGAAAAGTCCTTTATTTTAGAAGCGATTTGGAAATTACGTATAAAAAATATGTTGTCACATGAAGCTTTCATATTATAAATGACTAATTTGTAAGATGCACCGAAAATTCAAACAATAATCAAGCTCAAAAAGGGGTAGCAATAAACAAGATACTGTAGAATACAGCAACTATAATAAGGATTTTAAATAAGGTTCAGAGTGAAGTCTATTTTAAAATAGAACATTTTAGACAATATAATATGGTTCAAGAAGAATTCATCTTAAAATGCACGAAATGGCTAGTTTTTTTCGAAGCAGTATTTTAATCATGTTCTCGAGTGTTCAGAATCTCCAGGCGCTGAACAAAGGCAACAAATCGAGCTAATATCATTATTTCCAGATCGTGACGACAAGCTCCGGTTAAGGAAGAGATATTTCAACGTTATAGTGTGGCCATTTTGCATAATCCAGACGGATTATTTCGGAATGGCGGCGATAATTCTCATGTTACTCAACAGACAACGAGCTAAAAATAACTGGGAAGGTACGCTCTGAACATATCTGAACCCGCAAATTCGTTCGATTATTTTTAATATTGAACTTGTCGCTTGACCCTAAAGTTGACATCCTTGGTGAAATATTCCATAAATCCGCTCAATTCCAATATTATTTCTGAATAAATCTCACACAAATACTTCCGACGAAAATTTCAAGGTCATGAGAAATATTTTAAATCAAGATATTATATATGGAAGAACTACCGAAGTAAGAGAAACATCTGGCTTTAAATTTTCAATTTTATAAGGCGATTTCTGGCCATATGTTCATAAGTGTTTGAACAGAAATTCGGATTCTGTTTGCTCAACTTTCGAAGGTTGAACATTCTTTGAGTTTGTGATAATGACTGGTGGATATTGAAAATATTATATTCGAATCGAAATGATGGTAAGAGACTTCAACTTCAATTAGTCCGAATTCGGTAGCAACTATCAACATAGAATCAAAGTTATTTTTATAGATGATGTCATAGACAATTTCGCAAGGCACAAATGTAGGCGGATGAATTTTTGATTTTTCGCAATGTATCCATCATTAGATGTTGAAAATCCTATTGAAGTTTCACAAAATTCCTTTGGTAACACAAGGCGAGTGAGCTATAGCTGATATCCAATGAAACCTTTTTTTTCTTATCGTCCAGGGAATTCCTATAAATAAATTCTTCATCATATCCGTCGTTTAGGCGTCGGAATATCGGATCCTGACAAATTAAATTTCATCAGGGTGGAAGCCATTTCACGGTTGAGATGTTATGACATTTCTTAGAGGGAAAAAAAATGTTTCTCCCCGATTGTGTTCAGAGCAATGTAGAGTGAAGAATCCTGAGTCTCTCAACCTAGTTCACTACAGATAGCATCCACTAAGTCTCTTGATGATTACTACAATCCAAATCATGAATCTGAAATTGCAAAAAAAAATTTAACTTTGGAATATTCAGGGGTACTGCCTCCAAAATTGTTTCGTCATACTGTCAGCATTCCTGCATTGTTTCAAATATAGATCGGTATGTCAGGGTAAACCTCCAATTCCGCACTAATAACTTAATTTCTCAACTTCCCGTACAGCAGAATCCGCCATGTGTAACAGACATATGGAATTTTTATTGCACAAAGGCAGAATCTCTATAATCAGTTTGACGCGACCTTGGATTGAGAAATTATCGTTATTTTCGAATTGTTGCGAGCAGCGAGATTGTGGTTCTCAAAACGTTCGTATAATATTGAATAATTGCCATTCTCTCTGGTAATTTGTTGGTTTTATTCGGAAAACAGACGTTGTTCATTGCGCTTCTCGGAAAAACCAGCCATGATCGATAATTGGATATTTGGACACGTGACTTTCATCACCTGGCAGCGAATGCGAAGTTTTTCGATCGATGTTTCAGCTGTTTCTCCCATTCAGTGGATATAGCATATGTAGTTCATAATAGATCATACAGAACATTTTTTTTCATAGGAAATTGTTCTTAAACGATTTGAGATCGAATGAAAGAGTCTCCTCGATTCAACACCCTGTAGACATGCCCTGAATACCTTTTCTATGCATTCAAGGACCCTCCTCTACCTTTATGTTCTTTTTCCATAGTCAGCTTCGCTAAAATAAAATAGATATTTCCAATTTTATATGGTAAGTTCGGCTGTAAAATTTTTAAATATCATTGGGTATTGTAGGGTCTAAGAATGTCCTTTCAATGGCCCATTCTTTCGAGAAGAATATAAATAATGATGGTTTTGATCGGACGTAAACTCTTAGAATTATCTCATTACTAAACTTAACGACCACAACGGGGACCGGGTATTTTCATCCTTGAGTAATCAGGGACAATTTTAGGCGAATAACGTTTGAATTTCAGTCGTAAAATGACGAAGGAAATCAGAATGAAGGCCAGTAACGAGTGGGGTCAAGATCACATTGAAATGGCGAATTTTTCCTCCCGTTATCTACGCAGATGAGATTCTATTGTTACCGCATCGCGTTAGTGGAAAACACGGAATTCTTGTTTGTTTTATATCAAACGCGGAGGCTGATATACTAGACCGTGCTTCAAAACAATAATAGCAATGGTGGAAGTTCGATTCCATCAACTATAAAATTGGTCTCGCATATATGTTATTTTTTACTGTAACGACATGCAGATAATGGACATATAGAACTGAAGCTCTCAACTGAATTTTATGTGAAAAGCATGCTATCAACTCTTCCGGGAGAAATATAAATATTGCAGGAATTCCATGCACAAGAAATGGACCGGAATGTTTCACAGCATGTTTTCAGCAGATAATTTTGCTGAAACTCAACCAAAAATTATCCCTGATAAAAAAAAATTCATGACATTCTTTTTGAATAAGTGAATTTTCATCGTCTTCACGATTTTCGACATGAGTATACCTCCTAAAGGCTGAAATGGTGAACAACGAGGAAGAATAATTCAAGGAACTCTCACCGATGACCTTACCTGGAGAACAGCAATAAAATGTTGCAGAAACCACAACAAACCGATACACAATTTCCGCTGACAGCTTTATCGATTGATAAAAATTTTACCGAGAATGGAAGCGCGAAAATAGGTTTATTTGTTTCTCATTTGTGAACGTCAGTTTCCAAAAACACAATATTAATCAAGAAAGTTTATTTTATCAAGTCACTAACTTGTAAAACTGACAGTTAACTTGCAAAATTTTTACAAGTTGTAGTATTATTTATATTAGAAAATTTTGTTTCAGTCATATATGTTGAAAATCATGATACAATTGTCATTTTCAGTAACACAGATTTTGAATTGAATTGAATTGATACTGATGATGATGAACCATCTGTTGACTTAGAAACTGCTGAACTCGAGGACTGCAGAACATTTGTACTCTCCTTTCTACCAAATAATTTGCTAGAGATTTCGATTTTTTTGTTGACCGAATCATCTTTACTTAATACCTTGGCCTCTTTTGGCGTATAACGCTCATTTCTTCATTTCAGAAACGCTATTACCTTTCGAAATCTGCAAAGGACAACTAAACATCATATTTTTCAATAAATTTTTGAGGGAAAACAAACCTGCGAACAGGGGCATTTTCTTTCATTTCCAAGCAGCTTTTCAGCATAGACCATTTTGCCCATAAAGTATTAGGGCTGAATCTAGCTGATAGTTGATTCAAGTAGACCAACAAAACATCTTCAGTTACCCCAATCACACTATTTTTGTTTTGCCACTTTTTGAAGTCGTCGTATTCTCGCTCGTACCTTGAAGCTAATTTTGCAGGTAATAAACTTGATGCTACACTGCTAGCTGCCTCAATAATTTCTTTTGGTACATTCATTTTCGCTTTCGCCAAAACAAATGTGAGGAAAAATAAACAGACATGTTCATGGCAACGCTTCCACAGCTTACGACATTTGCGACAAATTATTGAGATTTTTTTTGGATTTATCTAACCTTTTTATAAATGAGAAACAAATAAAATATAAAACATTACTAGCAAGGTAACGGGTTTTACTGGCTCAAGGAGGTAACTGACTCGCCTGCGGCTCGTCAGTTATATCCTCCATTCGCCAGTAAAAACCCTCTCACCTTGCTTGTAATGTTATATACTATTGTTTGCACGAATTTAAAGCTGATCAAACCGGACATTGGCATAATTCGTGTTGCCAGATTGTCAGATTCTCCCGATATTCAGGAAATAAAGTTGTAGTAATGAGAATTTTGCGTTTACTCGTCACCTCGATGCTAACAATGCAGCATGGACCTTACGAGCTGAAAATCCAATTGATTCAATTAAAATCGGGTTCAGTAAGGCCACCGTTTTCGACGGCCAACCGAAAACTCGAACAATAGGTGATTGATTCGGTATTATTCGAATCCTTAAGTATCAAATAAAAAGCTTAATGCTACGCTAAACCTTCCCCAGCATGAATAAATTGCTCCATTAAAATTGATATGTTACCGTGTATATATGAGCGTCAATCGTGCTCACGTCAAAAATTTCGAGAGCTCATAAAACTCGGAATGGTATATATCACTGACGATTTGAGGTTATCCGATATTGAAAATTTTAATGTGCAATAATTCTGTAAAAGTCGGCATTCGCATGATTTCGCGAATTTGGTATATTCGGTGCTTCATAGTCCTTTGTGATGCTTTTTCTTCCATTAATTGTTGGCGAAATGAATATTTATTCTTTGACACGTATGTTTATGTTAATACGAGTATATTATGGAACTATTTGATTTAGTTCTTTCTTTTTGACTCACAATGTTAAAAACAATATTGTGCCATATTGAGAATAAGGAAAGTAATTTTCATATTATTAATTGAGAGAATATCTCGACAGAAGAAATTTATAATGAAAATCGATTGAACCTTGTTGTAGGGGCATTCAAACTTCAAACTTAAACCAAAATAATTGAAGTGTTCATGTGTAGATCCTTGCTTTAATTTGTGGGGAGCAGAAGATCTGCATGATCCTCGAAAACCTTCGAATATCGATCAGGGGCCATTAAAATTTCGGCAAATTGAAACAAGTGGCCTCCTGAGCCCCAAAGTGTTCGAAAACCCATTTCATATCGCTGCAGAGTCTGACAAATGGCCTCTGCTATTTATACCGGAGCCAGCTGCTACACATTTCGCTAATGTATAATAATGTCGAGACATTTTGAATAACCATAAATTTCATTGTTCGTCGAATCAACGTAACTCTGTTAAATTATGATCGTCTTGAATTACATCACCGATTACCTTCGCATATAAATCGTTGAATGTTCGATAAAGGTCATTACTAATGAAGTCAAGATATGTATGTTTGAAATTTGAGAGTTTTCATTTTGAACTAAAAAAAATTCAAAATCTGGAAAACTGAAATTATTTCACCTTAATCAGATAGAGCGACATCAAAAACCAGTATTTCGAATATGAAAATGAAGGTCCGAACCGTAGTTTTCGCGAAAAAAAATAAAGTTTTTTTTCCATATTTCATTTTCGAGTTGACTTCAAAGGGCTGTACTGGCAACAATATACGTGACAGGAATCTACTAGATAGTTTTTCTGAATCTGCTCAACCGGTTCTGGAACCTCCATGCACAAAAATTACCATAACTCTCCTGGATTGCGTCTGAGAATGCAAAATATAGCGTTTTAGGGGGGTCTACCCCTTACGATTTTTTCGGTCAAAATTTCAAAATTTTTTATTGCACTTTTTTGTACTAGAAATGAAGTGTTGATGTCACTGATCACTTTTCCGTAAACCAATCATCAGTCCGTCGCGTAGAAGTCAAGATATGCATGTTTGAAATTTGAAAATTTTCATTTTGAACTAAAAAAAATTCAAAATCTGGAAAACTGAAATTATTTCACCTTAATCAGATAGAGCGACATCAAAAACCAGTATTTCGAATATGAAAATGAAGGTCCGAACCGTAGTTTTTGCGAAAAAAAATAAAGTTTTATTTCCATATTTCGTTTTCGAGTTGACTTCAAAGGGCTGTACTGGCAACAATATACGTGACAGGAATCTACTAGATAGTTTTTCTGAATCTGCTCAACCGGTTCTGGAACCTCCATGCACAAAAATTACCATAACTCTCCTGGATTGCGTCTGAGAATGCAAAATATAGCGTTTTAGGGGGGGTCTACCCCTTACGATTTTTTCGGTCAAAATTTCAAAATTTTTTATTGCATTTTTTTGTATTGGAAATGAAGTGTTAATGTCACTGATCACTTTTCTGTAAACCAATCATCAGTCCGTCACGTAGAAGTCAAGATATGCATGTTTGAAATTTGAAAATTTTCATTTTGAACTAAAAAAAATTCAAAATCTGGAAAACTGAAATTATTTCACCTTAATCAGATAGAGCGACATCAGAAACCAGTATTTCGAATATGAAAATGAAGGTCCGAACCGTAGTTTTCGCGAAAAAAAATAAAGTTTTTTTTCCATATTTCATTTTCGAGTTGACTTCAAAGGGCTGTACTGGCAACAATATACGTGACAGGAATCTACTAGATAGTTTTTCTGAATCTGCTCAACCGGTTCTGGAACCTCCATGCACAAAAATTACCATAACTCTCCTGGATTGCGTCTGAGAATGCAAAATATAGCGTTTTAGGGGGGGTCTACCCCTTACGATTTTTTCGGTCAAAATTTCAAAATTTTTTATTGCATTTTTTTGTATTGGAAATGAAGTGTTAATGTCACTGATCACTTTTCTGTAAACCAATCATCAGTCCGTCACGTAGAAGTCAAGATATGCATGTTTGAAATTTGAAAATTTTCATTTTGAACTAAAAAAAATTCAAAATCTGGAAAACTGAAATTATTTCACCTTAATCAGATAGAGCGACATCAGAAACCAGTATTTCGAATATGAAAATGAAGGTCCGAACCGTAGTTTTCGCGAAAAAAAATAAAGTTTTTTTTCCATATTTCATTTTCGAGTTGACTTCAAAGGGCTGTACTGGCAACAATATACGTGACAGGAATCTACTAGATAGTTTTTCTGAATCTGCTCAACCGGTTCTGGAACCTCCATGCACAAAAATTACCATAACTCTCCTGGATTGCGTCTGAGAATGCAAAATATAGCGTTTTAGGGAGGGTCTACCCCTTACGATTTTTTCGGTCAAAATTTCAAAATTTTTTATTGCACTTTTTTGTACTAGAAATGAAGTGTTGATGTCACTGATCACTTTTCCGTAAACCAATCATCAGTCCGTCGCGTAGAAGTCAAGATATGCATGTTTGAAATTTGAAAATTTTCATTTTGAACTAAAAAAAATTCAAAATCTGGAAAACTGAAATTATTTCACCTTAATCAGATAGAGCGACATCAAAAACCAGTATTTCGAATATGAAAATGAAGGTCCGAACCGTAGTTTTTGCGAAAAAAAATAAAGTTTTATTTCCATATTTCGTTTTCGAGTTGACTTCAAAGGGCTGTACTGGCAACAATATACGTGACAGGAATCTACTAGATAGTTTTTCTGAATCTGCTCAACCGGTTCTGGAACCTCCATGCACAAAAATTACCATAACTCTCCTGGATTGCGTCTGAGAATGCAAAATATAGCGTTTTAGGGGGGGTCTACCCCTTACGATTTTTTCGGTCAAAATTTCAAAATTTTTTATTGAATTTTTTTGTATTGGAAATGAAGTGTTGGTGTCACTGATCACTTTTCTGTAAACCAATCATCAGTCCGTCGCGTAAAAGTCAAGATATAAAAGGTTGAAATTTGAAAATTTTCATTTTGAACTAAAAAAAATTCAAAATCTGGAAAACTGAAATTATTTCACCTTAATCAGATAGAGCGACATCAGAAACCAGTATTTCGAATATGAAAATGAAGGTCCGAACCGTAGTTTTCGCGAAAAAAAATAAAGTTTTTTTTCCATATTTCATTTTCGAGTTGACTTCAAAGGGCTGTACTGGCAACAATATACGTGACAGGAATCTACTAGATAGTTTTTCTGAATCTGCTCAACCGGTTCTGGAACCTCCATGCACAAAAATTACCATAACTCTCCTGGATTGCGTCTGAGAATGCAAAATATAGCGTTTTAGGGGGGGTCTACCCCTTACGATTTTTTCGGTCAAAATTTCAAAATTTTTTATTGCATTTTTTTGTATTGGAAATGAAGTGTTAATGTCACTGATCACTTTTCTGTAAACCAATCATCAGTCCGTCACGTAGAAGTCAAGATATGCATGTTTGAAATTTGAAAATTTTCATTTTGAACTAAAAAAAATTCAAAATCTGGAAAACTGAAATTATTTCACCTTAATCAGATAGAGCGACATCAGAAACCAGTATTTCGAATATGAAAATGAAGGTCCGAACCGTAGTTTTCGCGAAAAAAAATAAAGTTTTTTTTCCATATTTCATTTTCGAGTTGACTTCAAAGGGCTGTACTGGCAACAATATACGTGACAGGAATCTACTAGATAGTTTTTCTGAATCTGCTCAACCGGTTCTGGAACCTCCATGCACAAAAATTACCATAACTCTCCTGGATTGCGTCTGAGAATGCAAAATATAGCGTTTTAGGGGGGGTCTACCCCTTACGATTTTTTCGGTCAAAATTTCAAAATTTTTTATTGCATTTTTTTGTATTGGAAATGAAGTGTTAATGTCACTGATCACTTTTCTGTAAACCAATCATCAGTCCGTCACGTAGAAGTCAAGATATGCATGTTTGAAATTTGAAAATTTTCATTTTGAACTAAAAAAAATTCAAAATCTGGAAAACTGAAATTATTTCACCTTAATCAGATAGAGCGACATCAGAAACCAGTATTTCGAATATGAAAATGAAGGTCCGAACCGTAGTTTTCGCGAAAAAAAATAAAGTTTTTTTTCCATATTTCATTTTCGAGTTGACTTCAAAGGGCTGTACTGGCAACAATATACGTGACAGGAATCTACTAGATAGTTTTTCTGAATCTGCTCAACCGGTTCTGGAACCTCCATGCACAAAAATTACCATAACTCTCCTGGATTGCGTCTGAGAATGCAAAATATAGCGTTTTAGGGAGGGTCTACCCCTTACGATTTTTTCGGTCAAAATTTCAAAATTTTTTATTGCACTTTTTTGTACTAGAAATGAAGTGTTGATGTCACTGATCACTTTTCCGTAAACCAATCATCAGTCCGTCGCGTAGAAGTCAAGATATGCATGTTTGAAATTTGAAAATTTTCATTTTGAACTAAAAAAAATTCAAAATCTGGAAAACTGAAATTATTTCACCTTAATCAGATAGAGCGACATCAAAAACCAGTATTTCGAATATGAAAATGAAGGTCCGAACCGTAGTTTTTGCGAAAAAAAATAAAGTTTTATTTCCATATTTCGTTTTCGAGTTGACTTCAAAGGGCTGTACTGGCAACAATATACGTGACAGGAATCTACTAGATAGTTTTTCTGAATCTGCTCAACCGGTTCTGGAACCTCCATGCACAAAAATTACCATAACTCTCCTGGATTGCGTCTGAGAATGCAAAATATAGCGTTTTAGGGGGGGTCTACCCCTTACGATTTTTTCGGTCAAAATTTCAAAATTTTTTATTGAATTTTTTTGTATTGGAAATGAAGTGTTGGTGTCACTGATCACTTTTCTGTAAACCAATCATCAGTCCGTCGCGTAAAAGTCAAGATATAAAAGGTTGAAATTTGAAAATTTTCATTTTGAACTAAAAAAAATTCAAAATCTGGAAAACTGAAATTATTTCACCTTAATCAGATAGAGCGACATCAGAAACCAGTATTTCGAATATGAAAATGAAGGTCCGAACCGTAGTTTTCGCGAAAAAAAATAAAGTTTTTTTTCCATATTTCATTTTCGAGTTGACTTCAAAGGGCTGTACTGGCAACAATATACGTGACAGGAATCTACTAGATAGTTTTTCTGAATCTGCTCAACCGGTTCTGGAACCTCCATGCACAAAAATTACCATAACTCTCCTGGATTGCGTCTGAGAATGCAAAATATAGCGTTTTAGGGGGGGTCTACCCCTTACGATTTTTTCGGTCAAAATTTCAAAATTTTTTATTGCATTTTTTTGTATTGGAAATGAAGTGTTAATGTCACTGATCACTTTTCTGTAAACCAATCATCAGTCCGTCACGTAGAAGTCAAGATATGCATGTTTGAAATTTGAAAATTTTCATTTTGAACTAAAAAAAATTCAAAATCTGGAAAACTGAAATTATTTCACCTTAATCAGATAGAGCGACATCAGAAACCAGTATTTCGAATATGAAAATGAAGGTCCGAACCGTAGTTTTCGCGAAAAAAAATAAAGTTTTTTTTCCATATTTCATTTTCGAGTTGACTTCAAAGGGCTGTACTGGCAACAATATACGTGACAGGAATCTACTAGATAGTTTTTCTGAATCTGCTCAACCGGTTCTGGAACCTCCATGCACAAAAATTACCATAACTCTCCTGGATTGCGTCTGAGAATGCAAAATATAGCGTTTTAGGGGGGGTCTACCCCTTACGATTTTTTCGGTCAAAATTTCAAAATTTTTTATTGCATTTTTTTGTATTGGAAATGAAGTGTTAATGTCACTGATCACTTTTCTGTAAACCAATCATCAGTCCGTCACGTAGAAGTCAAGATATGCATGTTTGAAATTTGAAAATTTTCATTTTGAACTAAAAAAAATTCAAAATCTGGAAAACTGAAATTATTTCACCTTAATCAGATAGAGCGACATCAGAAACCAGTATTTCGAATATGAAAATGAAGGTCCGAACCGTAGTTTTCGCGAAAAAAAATAAAGTTTTTTTTCCATATTTCATTTTCGAGTTGACTTCAAAGGGCTGTACTGGCAACAATATACGTGACAGGAATCTACTAGATAGTTTTTCTGAATCTGCTCAACCGGTTCTGGAACCTCCTTGCACAAAAATTACCATAACTCTCCTGGATTGCGTCTGAGAATGCAAAATATAGCGTTTTAGGGAGGGTCTACCACTTACGATTTTTTCGGTCAAAATTTCAAAATTTTTTATTGCATTTTTTTGTACTAGAAATGAAGTGTTAATGTCACTGATCACTTTTCCGTAAACCAATCATCAGTCCGTCGCGTAGAAGTCAAGATATGCATGTTTGAAATTTGAAAATTTTCATTTTGAACTAAAAAAAATTCAAAATCTGGAAAACTGAAATTATTTCACCTTAATCAGATAGAGCGACATCAAAAACCAGTATTTCGAATATGAAAATGAAGGTCCGAACCGTAGTTTTTGCGAAAAAAAATAAAGTTTTATTTCCATATTTCGTTTTCGAGTTGACTTCAAAGGGCTGTACTGGCAACAATATACGTGACAGGAATCTACTAGATAGTTTTTCTGAATCTGCTCAACCGGTTCTGGAACCTCCATGCACAAAAATTACCATAACTCTCCTGGATTGCGTCTGAGAATGCAAAATATAGCGTTTTAGGGGGGGTCTACCCCTAACGATTTTTTCCGGCAAAATTTCAAAATTTTTTATTGCATTTTTTTGTATTAGAAATGAAGTGTTGATGTCACTGATCACTTTTCTGTAAACCAATTATCAGTCCGTCGCGTAGAAGTCAAGATATGCATGTTTGAAATTTGAAAATTTTCATTTTGAACTAAAAAAATTCAAAATATTGAAAACTGAAATTATTTCACCTTAATCAGATAGAGCGACATCAAAACCCAGTATTTCGAATATGAAAATGAAGGTCCGAACCGTAGTTTTCGCGAAAAAAAATAAAGTTTTTTTTCCATATTTCATTTTCGAGTTGACTTCAAAAGGCTGTACTGGCAACAATATACGTGACAGGAATCTACTAGATAGTTTTTCTGAATCTGCTCAACCGGTTCTGGAACCTCAATGCACAAAAATTACCATAACTTTTCTGGATTGCGTCTGAGAATGCAAAATATAGCGTTTTAGGGGGGGTCTACCCCTTACGATTTTTTCGGTCAAAATATCAAAATTTTTTATTGCACTTTTTTGTATTAGAAATGAAGTGTTGATGTCACTGATCACTTTTCTGTAAACTAATCATCAGTCCGTCGCGTAGAAGTCAAGATATGCATGTTTGAAATTTGAAAATTTTCATTTTGAACTAAAAAAAATTCAAAAGATTGAAAACTGAAATTATTTCACCTTAATCAGATAGAGCGACATGAAAAACCGGTATTTCGAATATGAAAATGAAGGTCCGAACCGTAGTTTTCGCGAAAAAAAATAAAGTTTTTTTTTCATATTTCATTTTCGAGTTGACTTCAAAAGGCTGTACTGGCAACAATATACGTGACAGGAATCTACTAGATAGTTTTTCTGAATCTGCTCAACCGGTTCTGGAACCTCCATGCACAAAAATTACCATAACTCTCCTGGATTGCGTCTGAGAATGCAAAATATAGCGTTTTAGGGGGGGTCTACCCCTTACGATTTTTTCGGTCAAAATTTCAAAATTTTTTATTGCATTTTTTTGTATTGGAAATGAAGTGTTAATGTCACTGATAACTTTTCTGTAAACCAATCATCAGTCCGTCACGTAGAAGTCAAGATATGCATGTTTGAAATTTGAAAATTTTCATTTTGAACTAAAAAAAATTCAAAATCTGGAAAACTGAAATTATTTCACCTTAATCAGATAGAGCGACATCAAAAACCAGTATTTCGAATATGAAAATGAAGGTCCGAACCGTAGTTTTTGCGAAAAAAAATAAAGTTTTTTTTTTCATATTTCATTTCGAGTTGACTTCAAAGGGCTGTACTGGCAACAATATACGTGACAGGAATCTACTAGATAGTTTTTCTGAATCTGCTCAACCGGTTCTGGAACCTCCATGCACAAAAATTACCATAACTCTCCTGGATTGCGTCTGAGAATGCAAAATATAGCGTTTTAGGGGGGGTCTACCCCTTACGATTTTTTCGGTCAAAATTTCAAAATTTTTTATTGCATTTTTTCGTATTAGAAATGAAGTGTTAATGTCACTGATCACTTTTCTGTAAACCAATCATCAGTCCGTCGCGTAGAAGTCAAGATATGCATGTTTGAAATTTGAAAATTTTCATTTTGAACTAAAAAAAATTCAAAATCTGGAAAACTGAAATTATTTCACCTTAATCAGATAGAGCGACATCAAAAACCAGTATTTCGAATATGAAAATGAAGGTCCGAACCGTAGTTTTTGCGAAAAAAAATAAAGTTTTTTTTTCATATTTCATTTTCGAGTTGACTTCAAAGGGCTGTACTGGCAACAATATACGTGACAGGAATCTACTAGATAGTTTTTCTGAATCTGCTCAACCGGTTCTGGAACCTCCATGCACAAAAATCACCATAACTCTCCTGGATTGCGTCTGAGAATGCAAAATATAGCGTTTTAGGGGGGGTCTACCCCTTACGATTTTTTCGGTCAAAATTTCAAAATTTTTTATTGCATTTTTTCGTATTAGAAATGAAGTGTTAATGTCACTGATCACTTTTCTGTAAACCAATCATCAGTCCGTCGCGTAGAAGTCAAGATATGCATGTTTGAAATTTGAAAATTTTCATTTTGAACTAAAAAAAATTCAAAATCTGGAAAACTGAAATTATTTCACCTTAATCAGATAGAGCGACATCAGAAACCAGTATTTCGAATATGAAAATGAAGGTCCGAACCGTAGTTTTCGCGAAAAAAAATAAAGTTTTTTTTCCATATTTCATTTTCGAGTTGACTTCAAAGGGCTGTACTGGCAACAATATACGTGACAGGAATCTACTAGATAGTTTTTCTGAATCTGCTCAACCGGTTCTGAAACCTCCATGCACAAAAATTACCATAACTCTCCTGGATTGCGTCTGAGAATGCAAAATATAGCGTTTTAGGGGGGTCTACCCCTTACAATTTTTTCGGTCAAAATTTCAAAATTTTTTATTGCATTTTTTTGTATTAGAAATGAAGTGTTAATATCACTGATCACTTTTCTGTAAACCAATCATCAGTCCGTCGCGTAGAAGTCAAGATATGCATGTTTGAAATTTGAAAATTTTCATTTTGAACTAAAAAAAATTCAAAATCTGGAAAACTGAAATTATTTCACCTTAATCAGATAGAGCGACATCAAAAACCAGTATTTCGAATATGAAAATGAAGGTCCGGACCGTAGTTTTCGCGAAAAAAAAATAAAGTTTTTTTTCCATATTTCATTTTCGAGTTGACTTCAAAGGGCTGTACTGGCAACAATATACGTGACAGGAATCTACTAGATAGTTTTTCTGAATCTGCTCAACCGGTTCTGGAACCCCCATGCACAAAAATTACGATAACTCTCCTGGATTGCGTCTGGGGAATGCAAAATATAGCGTTTTAGGGGGGGTCTACCCCTTACGATGTTTTCGGTCAAAATTACAAAATTTTTTATTGCACTTTTTTGTATTAGAAATGAGGTGTTGATGTCACTGATCACTTTTCTGTAAACCAATCATCAGTCCGTCGCGTAAAAGATATGCATGTTTGAAATTTGAAAATTTTCATTTTGAACTAAAAAAAATTCAAAATCTGTAAAACTGAAATTATTTCACCTTAATCAGATAGAGCGACATCAGTCAGTTTTATTATCCCAAGAAACATGGCATTTTTATGCTTGGAATTGAATATATGAAAAAAGAACACAAATATTCAACTTATATAAATAAAAGGACGAAAAATTAAATTAAAACAATTGACATTAAAACGAAGTCATGGTTAATTAAACTTTCAAGTAAAATATTCACAATTATTCAAAAACTAAAATAAACCAGTTAGCATTCGAAAAGATGATACTGGGTGGATCCATAAGAGTGTCACGTTTCCTGCTTAATGTTCGTTTTTTTTCACAATGAGTTATCGACGCAAATCACGACCCATCCTAGTTCTTTCTTCAGACGTCGTTCTTTGGTGAGCATTTTCAGTTTACGGTATCGTTACTTTCGATTTCTATGTGTTTTAATCTCGAGGTCGACTGGTGAACATTCTATCTTTATATAAATAGAATTGTGTTATTAAAGGTTAATCGAATACAGATAAGGCGTATGATTGACATGAACCGTTATCACGAAAAAAAACATACATATTAATTTTTTCAACTTTGTATGGATGATTTGAAGAATTAGAATTTTATTAATATTGTTTCTTAAAAATGCCATCAAGTGGGTGTGGGTGAATACGATCAGAAAAATCAAGTTCAATTAATATAATCCAATAAAAGCTACTCTTCGAAATCTATATAATTGTGAGCCATTCAACCAATCATATATTATTTCGGATTGCTGAAACTATTATTTATCATCGTGTACTGTTGTTTGTTTTGAATTATTGATTGCCCAATGCGGACAAACAATATCATATCCTGGTATTTGATCGGTAGATTATGTTTGTAATTCCCTAGAGAAAGAAATGAACCAATCGTATCTGAATGAACGTGTGTTATATCAATAACGTGACATTCTCTAGCACGAATGATTAATATGTTAGAGATTTGAGCAGCTTCCAATAAGGGCACACTAAACCCAACAATGACAATCATTTCAACTGAAGTTCCTTGAAAAACAAAATATTGAATTATACGCCGCCACTGACTGGCCCCCTTTAGAATTGTCAAAAATTCCATACGCAACCTTTTTAATGAAATAAGTGAGAGCTTCCGTTATCGTTGCCTAATAGTGAGATAAGGTTGCCAACTGTCTAAATCAAACAGATAATGTACATATGACGCCAGGGTATTCTAGACCACTCAGTTTATTTAACGGAATCCTGTTTGAATTTCTGAGGTATTGAGTGGACTCAATTTTAGGCTAGCCTCTACTTCCCATAGAAATTATCAGACTGGTTCATATATCTTGGTCATTCTATCCTATGACTAACACTTCGTGTACTGACAAACAGAATGTGGAAATGTTGGTGATGATAATACTCGATTTTAACGTAAGCCTCTGGTTTTAAAAAAAATTAATTCTACCTCTAGAAGATATGACAAGATAAAATATCAAAAAAAACATTCTCGTGTATTGAAACTCGAAAAAAAACGTGTAAAACAACATTAACGGAAAATCGCGGAATGCCCTAACAAATATTCATTTATTCCGCACCCACCCACAATCATAATTGAAAAAAAAATTGCCTTCACTTGACGTCAATCCGCCAGATATGAAATAACTTCAATAACTCATAATTTATCGAACCTCACGTCAGGTTTTGGTGATCCTAATTATGTTTTATCTATTACTCTGGTGATAAAATACTGGAGACAAATATGGTATGACGTAGGTGGTTTCGAAGAAAAGCTAACATTGGATAATTCCGAATAAAAATTGATGGTAGCGAGGATGTGTTTCAAGATAATGGGAATCGATTGTACTTTGGCGAATGCTGGAAAGACTGAAGTGAACATAAAGTACCAAAAAATTTTATGAGTTTTTTTTAGTTTGTTGCTATGTCAATACAGTATAGATGAATTTTATAGTGCACTCCATAAAACTTCTGAATTATTCATTCGTAAATGTGAAATGAGATAGAATAGCATACTTGACACAATAGTTATTTCTTTAATTCTTCGTTAATTCCGTTCATTAAATTGTTGTATCATTTGAAGGTTGATTGTTCAGTTGATTCATTTTTTTCTGGTGATACTCGTAGATCAATTCCTTGGTTCATTCTCCCATTTGACCATCGAATAATATGGAGAATCACGGTATATTCAGATGTTAGTTTGTCAATTTGAATAAAACTACGAATTCAAGAATGAACATTTCTGAACTTATAGTTCCCATAAAAAAAAGAATAAAAGCCACCGATTGAACGATAAGGTCATGACCATGTGGCCTGGACCAGAGCCAAGTTCATGCTCACCAGACTTGAGCAAATAACTCTTTACGGTCAGTGTTGTTGGTTCGGGTCATCCTTTATCATGCAAATTTTTAATCCCTCTTGTTGATTCAACTCATCAAAGAACCTTATTAAATTAAACGATGATGCTCATTTGCATCAAACCTATCAGAGGATGAACTGCAATCAGGTTGACAATGGCGCTGTATCATGTATGCTAAAAAAAAATAAAGAATACTTTTTTTGATAGGTTTTGGTTGATATTTGATGAAAACTCCGACCGTATTTAACGAATGATACCGTCTTATCAATTTATTTACATCTAATCTCTTAACTGGAGCAAAGTTTCAAAAGGAAAATCTGTCCAGAACCTAATGGAGTTGAACACGACTATTACGAAATCATTCATCAAACCCAAAGTACTACAGACGGATGAATTCATTCATTGAAACTTATTACGAAGTCCACATCCCGACAGTATTGAGATATAAAACGTTTTCAAGGTTTTATCACCAAGCGATTGACTGACGCTGAATTCGCTCGCATTATTATTTTTTTTCGTTCCGGAACTGTGAAATAGCGAACAATGAACGCTCGGTGACAACATTTGTCACATCGAATGATTTTATTGACGTAGATCATTTTGCAACGTTTCGAAATGTTGGTCATTTTTTTTTTATTCTATCGGAGTTTTTGGACAACTGTGGAATTCTATGGAATTCAGGATCAATTCCAGCGAATGTTTCGATAACATACATCGATTGATAGATAATTTTTCAGGAATTTTCCCATAGAAACTTAATTCACCATAAAAATTGCAGTCACGAGTGAGCATTATTTTCAAGATAACTTCTCCCAGCTACCTAGCGAAAATGTTATAAGTTCCTTCCCATAACCTATCTTGAAAAAACGTTAAAAACATTTCAAAAGTACTTCAGCCAACCACAGATACTGTAATCGCACGTGAGGAATCTTGAAAAAAAAATATTAACTCACTTTCGAAAGTTTTGGAGAGTTCTTATTCAACATCTCTATCCACCACCATTTCCTTCAATAATAAAAGTTCGCGTGCAACTTCCCATAGCTCGAAGCTTGGATCGGGGTTGGCTGCGTTATCTGAGTTTGCTCAGCTTCTCCCGAGCTCAGAAATATATAGGAAGGCAGGTTAGTCACGTTTTGATTCAGTCAGGTCCGTCTTGTTTCGACTCTAACAAATTTTCAATTCAGAGCTGATTGAATTTTTTCTTTTCCTTCCTATCCATGAAGTACATCTATTTAAATCAAGAAGACATCTTGGTCTCAATATTTGCTCATTAAGAAGTCCCAGGTTACATCTAGAAGATGTAATGGGAGTTGTTTGAGTTCCAAACTATCAAACAGTCTTCCATCTAATGAGAATATCTTCAAAGCTACCTGCGCTGATGAATCTAACATAATTGAATCCTTCTTCCTATATGTTTCACTCATGTCGTGTTGAAATTGATCAATAAAAATTAAAATGCTTCCTTATGTAGGTCAACTACAATGGTGTTCTCTTATTTAAAACAAACAAAGTATGGGAAACATGAACAGAACTTGATATTCCAGAGCAGTGATGAAGAAATTAGAGTGGAAATTGATATAATGGATGTAGTGAAGAATAATCTTGGGTTCTATACTGAACCCTGGGGAACGCCGTCAATCTTGAATACTTGAAGCATGAATTTGTGGTACAAAAGAAGGGGATTTGATGAGCAATAGAATTACAGCATTTCATCATGAGAGTAGAATATGATGTTCAGTATAAGGATTATCATTGTTGCACCCCTGTTACCTTCAACAAGTCAAAACCTACATCGTGATGTAGAAAAGCACTCGCAACCGCATCGAATCCAGACATAACTGGGTCGTTCAACAGTAAAATCCTTTTCAAACACTGGAGCGACGTCGGGTATAGACATATCAGCATTTCTGTCACGTCTTTTCGATTCCATTCCGAATCAAAAGTATGTTTCACAACGACGAAGGTTGTTTGGTTTTCAATTATGTGAAATATCGAAGTGAAAGTATATCTAGTACGTTTTCATATTGGTAAAACGGAACTGGATCTAATCAAGGTCGCGCTGTCATTATTCGAACGCGAAACAATTTTTTTTTTGAACACCGATTTCATTTGGTCGATGGTTCCGTCAGTTTTTTTCGGGTTGCAAGGACGGTTGTTTGTGATGTGGTCGATTCTGGAAGCAGAGAATGACTCAGTTTTGTATTTGAGGGTCCACCTGTTCACTTGGTGTCAATCTTCCTTCTAATGAAATAAATATGGCAACAAAATGATCGTGACATCTATGTCACGATAAATGTTAAAACAAAAAGAACCTAAGCTGAGGTAAAAAAAGAACGGGGTATCATAACATTCTTCGTATGATACTATAGAATCATACGATACTATCATCACTAGTATCATACGATACTATACAGCCAGGGGAAAAAACCTCAGCCGAAAAAACCTGTCTCCCCGTAAAAAAATAACATAAAATATTAAATATCAGGAAAATCTTGAAAGACATCAGTGTGATCATCTTCATGTTATCCGTCGATGGGCTCGGATAAACAGATTCTTCCGAAAACGACTCGCTATTCTTAATCTGAAATGAAAAAAGACAAAAGCAGAAAAGAAACTGATTATTCAGAATAAATCAAATGCATTTTACAAATGCATTTGCTACTTTGAAAAACATCAACATTCAGATTTCTTGGCTAAATAATGTTCGGACGTTTATAAATATTTATGACAGAAATGTCACAAAATTTGAAAGAAATGAAAAAAACTCCATCAATTTCCCCTTTCCGAATCTGTTGAAAATTACGAACTGATATTATTTTAACATAACAAGCTAAACTTGTAAAAAATCAATTAATACATAACCTTTCAACTGTCCTCTCTCACGAGGAATTTTTTCTGTTGCCGTGTGGGTTTCTTGCAGAAGAATCACTTCGATACCATGTTCATCAGCTAATGTATGTACTTCGGTCTGATCACAATCCAAGTGTATGATAGACCACACGGCAAGTCCGAAAATTACTACCCAGTGAAAATTGAAGTTAAATTGACAGGAAATACGTTCGTCAGCAAACAATGGTCCAAGTTAATCTCAACCTTGACCCTGCCACTTTAAAAGACTGGAAGTGTGCTGTTGTTTGTCCTCATAATGTAACATTTTGTTGCTTTCACGCGGAATTTTCGCAGAGGTCTTTTTTCACCAATTGCAGATCACCCAAGAAAAGAGCAGCTTTACCTTTTAGTTTTTGAAGTACCTACAAAGGTCTGCTACTTTGGGGAGGCAAGGAACATTTCCTTGTTAACTGGGTCTGGTAATACGTTTGTAAATGGCGAATGCATTTGAGTGATAGTGATCATCGATCTGACACTGCTAATTCTGATAATAACTGCACTCGCTTTCTGAATGACTAATATCGACACCTTAAAAGTACCATACCCTGGTGTTCTTACAGCGATAGATGTCGCAAGTGATTCATCTGACTTTAAAAGAGAAAGATCGACCGAACACGCAGTGACCTCTATCTTCTCCGCAGTCCATAACTCCGAGCATTGTAATCTTCTTAATTACCTGCTATACATCAGCAGAGTATTTCCGCGAGGCAATGGTCACCACTGTTTGTAAACATTGCAAAACGAACGACGAAGAATGGCCCGGACAGTGTTGCCTAGCTGGAGGCGCGACGTTGCGCAACTGGCATCACAAAATCATAATCTTTTAGAAAGTGTCTGATGCAGTAGGTAACGTTAGGAATACCAAGTTGCATAATGGGTGCAAGAGTGAGAGGATTTGGTAGCTGCGAGGAATTCTAGAGTCGTCTGAAGTGGAGCGTGACTCTGTGTTTTGTTTACTGATCGCACTGGGCTCCATCGAAGATGTTACGATATCATCAACAGCCCATGAGGTGTTGAAAGCCTCTCAACCTTCTTTCATAATTCAGCATACTCATAATAAGATCGATTTTCTGCTTTTGAAATGTTATTACAGAAAGAAGCCTTCTCCATCTATCATCTAATGCATAATTCACCTCCTTTCAAACTTGAAACTGAAATTTTCGTTGGACATTTATAGCCAATGTTATAAATCTGTTTTCCTTCGAATACAGCTTCCTGATGCTCGCTCAAAACGAAAATCAATACAGTTTTTCCTCCCCTGCTGAGCTGGATGCCCGTAGGTTGAGTGCCACCAATTTTTTTCCTGTCTGGATTGTTTTGTAGACCGGCAATCTTGTTTAGAGGAGAGCCATGTTCTGCCTGAATGAACCACGTTGAATATTGATGATAAAATTCCTCACCAAGAGTTTTTCATTCTTATTATATGTCCATCTCCTGTGTTCTTCAAAAAAGTTTCTTTGTGTCTCGGAAGGAAATACATAGATGATATTCTCGAGTCTAGGAAGCAAAGTTGGTCGAGGAAAATTAGTCTTTCCAGAAATTGGCAACATGTTCCATCGTTAATCGCTGAGGAATTTTTGGATAAGCACCAAGTGCGATGGGTAAACAAAAATTAGTACCGAGTGGATATATTAAACCTTCGCATTGTTCAATTGTAGCAAAGACCTAGGACGTCACCTAGCTATCTTATAAAAATAACCAGATCGATGATCTCAAAGTAAAAAGACAAGCAGTTGGTTGAACCCAAATTCGAGTTTCTATTTCGAGAAAAGAGTTTCGTGATCAAAGGGATTCGTTAATTATACCGTACCATATTCAGTATATTGCATTGGGATCCAGCTATTAGCTTCATAAATTTCCATGTCTCTGGTAAACACAATAAGCGATGTTATAATTCCAAAAAAAAATGTTCTCCAGAGAAGAAAAAACTAAAGACCAAACCAAGAGAAAACTATTATGAATTAAACCTTCAACTCTAATTCCAGAAAATACACTCCCTGTCAATAAATTCCGGAACGGCAAAATTTTTGACAAATTCAACACCCTGTATCTTTTTTCGTGGTTCTCCGATTTTGTTGAAATTTTTACCAGATATAGTATTGCGTCTTGTAATATTAACCTGAAATTTACTTCGCAAAAATTCCTGTAGTTTATCCGTTATGCAGGGAGAAACAAAACCTTGTTTTATACCCTTCATTTCTAAACACCCTATGGTAAATTTGAGGCAGAAAATTTGATATCATTAAGTTTTAATTTGAAGTGTGACTGTTTCTTAACAAAATATTTTTCGATTTCCGTCAGTATCTGCTTTTAAAAAAAAAAGATACACGTGTTCAAAGAAAGTGTTGCATTTTTTAAATTTTTATAACAATTTAAAACATTACAATACCTTATCGACTAGCAAACATAAACAAACAAAATGCATTGAAAGTATGCCACATCGTATGGTAGAAGTGATGAGAAAGCGAGGTGGAAATACACGCTATTAATTTTCAGATGTTTGTTTATGTTTACTAGTCGATAAGGTATTGTAATGTTTTAAATTGTTATAAAAATTAAAAAAATGCAACACTTTCTTTGAAAATGTGTATCTTTTTTTTCAAAGCAGATACTGACTTAAATCAAAAAACATTTTGTTAAGGAAGGGTCACACTTCAGATTAAAACTGAATGATATCAAATTTTCCGCCTCAAATTCACCACAGGGTGTTTAGAAATGAAGAGTATAAAACAAGGTTTTGTTTCACCCTGTATAACGGATGAACTACAGGTATTTTCGCAAAGTAAATTTCAGGTTAATATAACAAGACCCAATACTATACCTGGTGAAAATTTCAACAAAATCGGAGAACCACGAAAAAAGTTACAGGGTGTTGAATTTGACGAAAATTTTGCCTGTCCGTAATTTCTTGACAGGGAGTGTAAAAAGATCGATCTTTTCTAATACTCACATACATTTGATAAAGAAGATCAACAGGATTGATTTAAATTTTAATAATGAAGTTTCAAATCACTCTACAACCTACCCTGCACTCTCGAAAGGTCCACAAACGTAAAAAAATCGATTAGCACCCCCTCCCTCCAACATTCCATCAACCCTGACCTCTTCCGCGAAGCGTTCTCGGCGTCCCGTGACGTCGCGGCGCCTTAATTGAAAATGAAAATTTCACGTTATATTAATAACGCAGAGCGTCAGCCTGAATCAACATTCACGGCCTAGGCTGACCCCTCTAGCTAATGAGGCGGCAACAATTTTAATTTTCTGATCCGTCGTCGCTTTGGGCATCCCTGAACGTATTTAGGATCGCAGATTGCGCTTAATGAGGTCGTCGCGAGCCGGGTTATGGGCCCAGGTTATGAAATTCGGCCTCTAAAACGGAACTCAGAAAAGAGATCAGAGGAGAGTTGCATTTAGTTCAAGAGGAAGTTTCTGAGAAGCAAGAGAGATCAGGGGGTTCTATAAACCATAAGGTCACAGTGGAGTGGTACAGCTTTTTAAGTTACTAACTATGATAAATACTTGGTGGTACACAAACTTAAACTTCAGTGATTTCAGATAGTTTTAAGTTGAACTAATGGAAACAAGATCTCCCAGTATGTTTCAACGAATGCAGAATGACTTCATAATTGGACGGTAGATTTGTCTTTCACTGGATGGAAGCAGAACAAATGTTTGGATGCTTACCTCCAACAAACATGAAAGAAGTACCAATTTCATTCCTGATCTGGTATGGACATATAAAGGAACAGTCCCTGATCTACAGAGATGTTTTTCCGAAAAATATACCAGCCAATATGGTACAGACTTTGCAATATTAGAAACGCCTACCTAAATGTCTTTTGTCTTTAGTTGTTGCACAAAAGAAGCGAATTGTATGCCTCATGACAATTCTGATGGCGTGAATTCTTTGGTCTTTTTGTTTATCTTCTGGTACAGGACATCTCTTTCTCTATCGTCCTGAAGGTGTCTTATGGATTTCTCGAGGAATGCGTTCAACCAACTAAGAAGAGCATCTCACACTTGGAGCGACGCATCATCTTGCAAATTCTCCTTTCATCATCCTAATCAGATTATAGTCGCGACACGGTACTTTCGCAAGTTGTGTGCATTCTCCTCGCATCGTATAATGTTTCCTACGTTCTGGCTGTCATCAGACATCGCAATATGACGACCTGAATTCGCGAACGTTTTAGTTTATCCTCCATCAGCAATTATTGTTGACCGCGCTAGATTTCGAAATACCAAGTCGAGGAAATGGCTTCGAGAAGACTTTGTTCGAATGAAATTACATCTGCATTCTATCCATTCCCATTTCAATTTCGTTGGTGGAAGAATTCGATTTTGCGAAGTGTTAATGTCAGTTTCTGTGGTGGTTTCAGAGCCGTGGAATCCTTGGAATCGAATACAATGTCTCAAACTTGCATATCAGCAATGGAATAGCTTAATCTTCTTGGGAACATTAGATACTCAACAAGTTTTTCTTCTCTCCTACTTTCTTCAGGCCTTTAAAGTCATTATTAGTCTTCTCACCCAAAAATTCGTTCAATACGAAAGGGCCTGGCTTCTTTCAATATGAGTGGGAGGTAAATCTTTTCCACTTTATGTCCTGAACGACACATCGATTATTCAATAGTTTCATGGCTCTCCAGATCCTTCTCATATCCTCCGAGAGCGGGGCATTATCTTTTCATGGTCAGGAAGCTGCTCCACGTCGGATTTATTATATCAGTTTTACCTACACCCCAAGATGATGTGAAACACCTACCAGTACCGAAGATCGTTTGGAGAAATTGCTTGGCGACGTGAAAATTTGAATAAATATAGAATTTTTTATATTTCTATATTGCCGAATATATTCATGTGGATATTTCCGGCTGAAATTCGTCTGTTTCCATATCAGCACCCCAGAGGCAAAGTGTGTTAAGTCACAATATCAAAATTAGACAAAAGAGAGATTTTTCAGTTCGATTATCGTTTCGAAGAATGTTTACTGCCATTATTTTGCAACTTGATATACATAGGGAGTCAAAAATGTGTTCCACTACCTAGAATTTACTAATGTGAATCCAATATTGTAGATAGGTGGGAAAATGTGTGACTTAACACACTTTACATCTGAGGTGCTGATATAGCCCAAGCAAATTAGCTTCAAAAAATGGTGTGCTTGAAAATAATTGTTGGAGTTCAGGAAACTGTTCTAATCATTCTTTTAGACCTCTAACAAGAGTAGTTTGAGCTTTGCCCCAATTTTCCAGTGGAGCGTATGTCTTGACGTTCGAAAAACCTCGAAATTTTCGGACTATTTTGGATTTACAGGAAGAGATTGGGGCTGGTTTTCTTCGCCGAAGGCTAAAACCGTGAGATTTAGCATGAGAAATTGGGAAAATGGGATGTGCTTGCTCGTCTTTGGGAGGTGGACGCACTGCGGACTTCCTGGTGTAAAGTTCAAAGGTTATGGTGCAGCAACAAGTCGGTAAGCGTGTGGGGGAAGGCTCATTCAAACGTGATGACATCAATGCAAGGGATGAGATTGCTCTGGAAATTTGTTCACGCCATTGAGCGAGCCGTGAGCATGTATTGATCGCTGTCAGGGTCATATTCTTCCTGTGGTTCATCGATGACACACTGGAGAAGAGAACAGCACAACAGGATCATGATACATTCATTCTACTAGAGTTCAGTTGCAAAAAATTGCAACTGGGAAATTGGGGCCAAACTCAAACTGCTCCTATTAGAGGCCTAAATAATTGATTACCACCAATTATTTCCAAGCAAAAGGCTAATTTGCTTGGTCTAATATGGAATGATAAACATCTTGGTAATTTGAGGAAGGCTCTCATGCGAGTTTACTGTCAATGTTTCTGGAATAGGAAGCAGAATACGATCACTAAAAATTAAGGTTAGGTTAGGTTGGGTTTGGTTAGGTTAGGTTAAGTTAATGATGTCTCCGAGGCCTCTTAGTTGATCTTCTTGCAGTCTACTGCATCCAATTCAATATCAAACTGACTGAACAAGTATCTTAAAGAATTTTGAGCAAACTTTTGTAACTGAATTCTCGTAGAATGGATGCATCATGATTCTGTTGTGCTGTTCTCTTGTCCAGTAGGTTATCGATGAACCACAGGAAGAATATGACCCTAACAGCGATCAATACATGCTCACGGCTAGCTCAATGGCGTGAACAAATTTCCAGAGCAATCTCATCCCTAGCATTGATGTCATCACGTTTGAATGAACCTCCCCCACACGCTTACCGACTTGTTGCTGCACCATAACCTTTGAACTTTACACCAGGAAGTCCGCACTGCGACCTCCTCCCAAAAACGAGCAAGCACAGCCCATTTTCCCAATTTCTCATGCTAAATCTCACGGTTTTAGCCTCCGGCGAAGAAAACCAGCCCCAATCTCTTCCTGTGAGGACTTGATCGATATTGTTTGGGCCCGGGGTGGTAAACCCACGGCGTAGGCGCGTCACCCATTCACGACGTCTCCCACGCTCTCGCTATGACGTCATTCGGTTATAGAAGGGACGCCTGCGAATGTTCCCGTCAGTATACGGGAGCGACGGCGTGCGGTAGCGTCGCGACGGCTTCTGGAGCCGCGTCTGACACTTGTGGGCCTACAGCGCGTCGATATGAAGCAGAGTTTTTCGAAGAGTTCTTGGGATTTTTACCCCTTCAGCGAGGGGAACAGTGTTGAGGACAATTCTGAAGAAGATTCGGTAGGTTTTGAGTTTTTCTTGGACGCTGGATCGGTAGGATCGGTAGTAGTGCGTAGTATACACCCCCTCTCTCCTATTCTAAGTTGAATTCTTCGTCGAGACGTGGTTGCATCCAAGTGCGTAGTAGGAGTCATGCCCTAGAAGGGGATGCAGACCTGTGCTTGACTTGAATGTTTAATTGGTCATTTTATTGCGTTGTTAGCATCGTGATGTGTGGATATGAAATATTAGTAGAGATGAACCAGCATCTTATTAGTGAATGAGTTGCAAAAACTCATTAATTTGCAATTGTTCAATTTGCCACAAGTGCCCTCTTGTTTTTTTTTTTAACAAGACAAGTGAAAACGTAAACTCTTTCTGAAAAACTTATTGGTATTTGTGGCTAGTCTGAGATCAAACACCCGGTATAAGAAGAGTATAAATTACCTTCCAGGTTCCATACCTCTTAGGTTGTAAGGAAGAAGTTGTTATGGAAGTTTGTGAAAGAATAAGCTTAGACCAAGCAAATTAGACTTTTGCCTGGAAATAATTGGTGGAGTTCTGGAAACTGTTTCAATCAATTATTTAGGCCTCTAATAAGAGTAGTTCGAGTTTTTCCCCAATTTCCCAGTACAGCGTATGTCGTGACGTTTGAAAAACCTCGAAATTTTCCGACTATTTAAGGTTTTTCTCAAACAGCTCCTGAATTAAGCACTAAATCAAAAACATTGTTGTATTCAAAAGTGTTTCGCATTAAATTCTGCTTCTAAAAAGTATAAGGATATTATATTTCTAACAAGTGGTTTTATAGAAATCATTTTTTCATTATAAAACATATAATATCTTTAGAACTGCGAGCGTTAGAACAAACTGTTATTGAATGAGAGTTGTAGACCATCAAATTGTGATGAATACGTAACCCGCCCCCTCACATCACTATGTAAAATCGCATAGTAGATCATCCTATTGAGGATGCTGAGCATTTAATCGTAGCTAGTGCTGTTGAAGATGCTCAGCAGTCAAATGAGTGTGTGGTTATTGTTGAGGAGTACACTGACCTTCTTGTAATTTTGACTGCTCCAGTCCCTATGTGCACCTATTTTTTTTACTAAAGCCTGGCAAAGACAGGAAAGACGATAAATTGTCTCTTCTTCCTTGCAATACAATTTATTCTCTGTTTCGAAAACCAACATATTTTTCCCTCATGTTTGTAGGGTCTGGGTGAAGGACAACTGAAATTCGTGAAGACGTTGAAAATCAACTAAATTAATTATTATGACAAATGTGGGACTCATCTGCTAATAACTAACAATATAACTCATTGCTAAGAACAATGTATTACATATTACATACGTCCTTAGTCGGGGTACTGCTTCAGTTGGAGGCATAGAAGCAAGATTAAATGAGGTTTTGGTTAACAATTTTTCAAACATCTCATACCACAATACATCTAATTGCTTGAAATAATTTTTATAAAAGTCTGCCATGCATTTCTTCCCTACCTCGTCGACCTTATCGGCAGAAGCATTAGATTTTCTAAATAATTCTGCTGTTGTTGATTTCAGACGTCTTTAGGTATTTCATTTTTCCTTAACTTAAAGAGATGACATAGTGTCGCAGACATTAAAAGCATGATGGAATAATATGTTGTTTTTCGAAACAGATCAAAATTTGTTATGCAAGGGAGAAGAGACAACATCGTCTTGCTTGCCTTTGCCAGGCCCTAGTAAAAAATAGTTGATACACATAGAGGCTAGAACAATCAAAATTATAAGAAGCTCAGTGTCCTCCCAAATATTATCCACGAACACATGAGACTGCTGAGCAAATTCAATAGCACTAGCTAGGATGAAATGATCAGCATCCTCAGCAGGATGAGCTATTGCGAGATTTAACATCATGGTTTGGATAAATGGAGTAACGTTTTTATCACAATATGATGGTCTACAACTCTTATTTTATGAAATTTCGTTTTAAAGTTTGTGAAAACATGCTACATTTAGAACACCTACTCTAATTGAGTTCCATTATGTTTTCAGTTTTGTATTTAATTTTCTTGTGATTTTTTTATTCAATCAATACATTCATCATTACTTTATACCAGCATAGATTATAATTTCACAATTTTCAAATCAAAATATTCTGAACACAGTATCGAGTTTTATCAAGAGTTCTGGTGTAAAATTGAATGACGTATAATATCGCTTCAAATTTAGCCCAATAGATCTGATATCAAAAAAGTTATGTCCAAAAGAACTTTGTAAGAACCGTGTAACTAAAGCCCTCTATGACAGTCAGACATCAGAATACACTCATTAGATGTATCAGCTCCCAAAACATATTCGTGTAAAATTTCATTACAATGTTGCCAGTAGTTTCGGAAAAATCGTGAAAAATGTGTATATTTTTTTTCTTTCTCAACGCCCTGTATCTTGAGTTCGAATTACGTTACGAAAATTTTTTACTGAACAAACCCCTATTATTTTTTAGTTTTCTATCTATCCTACAGAGATGGTCACCCTTTTGTTTTCTAACTACAAAAAACAAAATATTCAAAAAAAACTTTGAGAAACGTGGACAACTCTGTACCCTATCTATCTGATGAATAAATGACCTTCAGGGAATAGGTATCAAATTTAGAAAAAATAACATCGTTTTGAAGAAATGACCACCAAAAATCACAGCAAAATGAACCTCTTTCTTATGTAAATTTTTTTTATTGCAGTGTGGATCCTTGGACGACATAGACGAAGAGTCCCGTCTCTCCATCGGCACCGAGGACCTCAGCCTGGACGATCTCCAGCTAGACGACTACTCCAGATCAGCCTCAAACGTCCAAACATCATCCAGCATCTCCAAACAATCCACACCATCCACGAAAAGCATTGACAGCCACCAGCAGAGACTAGCCGTCCTGAGCTTCGAGCAAGTATGTCGCCTCAACGACGTCATGGACGAAGTCATCTACATCCACGGCAGAGGCAACTTCCCAACCCTGGAAATCCGCCTCAGAGACCTGGTGAACGTTGTGAGGAGCAAGTTAGAGGCCGATCCAGCTTGCGGTGGAGCTGGGATGAAAGTACGAGACATACGCCTCAATGGAGGCGCAGCATCTCACGTCTTAGCCACTGAATCTCAACCCTACAACGACCTCGATCTGATCTTCGCGGTAGAGCTGTCAACCCAGAAACATTTCGACAGGGTGAAATCCGCGGTTTTGGGGTCTTTATATGAAATGTTGCCTGACGGAGTCAGCAGAAAGAGGATATCTACGTGTAGTTTGAAAGAAGCCTACGTGAGTAAGATGGTCAAGGTTAATAACAACAACAACGATGGCGACAGATGGTCATTGATAACCTTAGGAAACGCCAGAGGTCGAGGTGTTGAACTGAAATTCGTAGACAGCATGAGGAGACAGTTCGAATTCTCTGTAGATTCTTTCCAAATCATCCTAGATTCCCTGCTGCTGTTTTACGAATGCAGCGAGTTACCAATAGGCGAAAACTTCTACCCCACAGTCGTAGGAGAATCTGTTTACGGGGATTTCCAAGAAGCTCTGTACCACCTCCAGAAGAAACTCATCGCAACAAGACAACCAGAGGAGATACGAGGAGGTGGTTTGTTGAAGTATTGTAACCTGCTAGTCCGAAACTACAAACCAGCAAGACCAGACGTCATCAAAAGGGTGCAAAGGTACATGTGCTCCAGATTCTTCATCGACTTCCCAGACATAAACCAACAGAAATCTAAGCTTGAGAACTACTTATGGAACCATTTCGTCGAGCCTGAGGAAGAAGCCTTGAAACACCAGTACCTGATGAGACTTCACGACGTCGTAGGGGAATCCACAGTTTGTCTGATGGGCCATGAGAGGAGGCAAACGCTTAGCTTAATCAAGAGCTTGGCCATGCAGATCCTTTTCCAAGACCAACAGCGTTTGATAAGCCAGCAACCTCCACCTTTGGTCTACGCCAACGGCATCGTGTATGCGCCGATCATCTCCACAAGCTGCTTCTGCACGTGCAGCAATCCATGGATGCAGAGCTGTTCCTCGTCGTGATGGGCAATGGTCTGTGCAAATCATGTGACGCCCCCCGAAGCGCATCGCAATCATCGAGTCCTCGACTCTTGTAGATCCGCAACAGATGACCCGTGTCGTCCAAAAACCACTCAATATAATTGTAGATTCGTACCTCGTACAGACGTCTGTGAGATAGATCTCCGTTTAAGATTACAATATATCGCTATTTTAATCAATCTTAAATTAATGAGCAGGCTTCTGGCGTCTTAGCTTAGTCGAGACCATTCCGTACTTCTCAATGAGTTAAAATCTAAAGGAACCACAATGTGAGGCTGAAAATCTTGAACTATGACGCATCTTAGGTGTCTGGCTGTGAAAATTAATATTGGGTTATGTACATTGACATAAGATACGCGTTCTAAGCATTGTTACCCTCTATTTGCAGCCTGAAGTAAGTGTTAACAACAAAGTACAAAAACAACTTCAAGCTCATCGTCAACTATATCATTATATCAAAAACATAAATATATATACTATATATAGCAAGGTTGGATATCAAATTTTAAACAAAAAAACCTAAAAACAAAAATGGAATTTTTTTTTATTTGTGGAAGTTCATTGAAATATGTTTTGAGTTGCTCGTCGTCTGGCTCTCATTTTTATACATTTTAAGAGCGAGACTCGGTCGTATTTTATTGGTTAGTATTTTAGCGAACGCAGAACAAAAGGGACTTCAGGCTGCATTGAACACTTAACAAGGAAAAACAAGTGCTTTGATGCTATTAAGTATTAATTATCCTTCTGTTGAATTTATCGAATGTGTATGTAGTTTCTGTCATTACAATAAGCAAGTGTAGGTCTATTTTGAGTATTTCCATTTGTACATTTCGATATTGTGTTATACTGAGCTCACGCAAAGTTCAAAACGATAACGTTTCTTGTACGCCTATATTTTTTTATTATTTCTACAAAGTTCATTTTCTTTCCAGATTGAGTTTTTTCAATATGGTTCAAGAATATCTTCTCCTTTTATCATCGTCTCCCTATTTTCTTGGTAAAAAAGGTTTCTAAGACCCAAAAAATTTGAAAGATCCAAGCAAATCTTCTAGAATACTAGAACATTTCCTGTATATATAATATTGTACTGATTTGCAGCAAATCGATGTTTGAATATAAAGCTTCGTTTCTTTATGTTGGAAACTTAGAGACCTTTTCCCCTTGTATCGGATATCTGAAAATAATAATAAATTCATATAGGTGTAGCTTTAGAAACATATATCACCCAGGTTGTAATCATGAAACCTCAAATTTAGAAGCTCAGTTTAACGTCCAAAAAGTCCATTGTATAAAAAGGAACGTTCTAGGAAAATTTTACCAAGCAATAAGTACAAATTTAAACGAAAACTGAAAAATCAGGAATAAAAATTCCAAAAACTCAATTCCGTGCTTCTAAAATTTATCTGAAAACGTTCTTTATAGAAAAACTCGTTGAATAATAGAAATCATTATTGATGCAATCTTAAGAAATATATTTTCTAGTGCCATAAGATGTATCGTTGTTGTAACATCAATTCAAAAAATACTAATTCATGTTTATAGGAAACTTGATTTGCTTCGAAGAAGTTATTAGTAAATGTAATTTGACGAGTTTTTAACAGGTAATATAGTTGAGAAAAGGAGAGACTGGCTGTATATTTATATGACCTCAAATGTTTGCCTATTAGTACTTATATTGTCGCTGAAACATTGACTGAAATGCATTACACACAAGAGAGTCGAATTGAACCAAATTTTCGATCAGAGTTGAAGGGAAAGTTTAATTAAAAATACAAAAAGTGAAAACAGCAATTTACAAAATAGAGAAGAGGATTGATACGAAAACCTCTAACATATGTCATATGAATCTTGTGAGGAATTACTAGAATTGCTTCTCAACATTACGAAAGATTGGTTCAGTCATCAGCTCCATTATTCAAGAAAAATGGCTCTCAGTGTAGTTGTTGAAGTGTAGAATGACGCTGGGTCCCTTCGATTGGATTCTGCTAATTTATCTTATAAATAAGATTAAGAGTAAACAATAAAACATAACTTAATAAAATGTCTATTTTCATTGAAGATATATGTATGTTACTACCGATTGGGCCCTATCTGTATATTTTTATTGTTCCGGTCCAATCGTAAGATAAATAAATGTTTAAAAATCCAATAAAAATTATAAAATGTTTGAAAACATTTATGAAACTGGAGGCTTGTTTTATTTACCCTTATTCCACACATAATATCCAGGGCAAATTAATCACCCAGGATATACAATTTGAATAGAATATATGAATCAAATCAGCTCAGCAGAATATAAAGAATGAAATTTCAACAGGAGAAATTTTCATTTCGAAAATTGTTGATTTTGGAAAATGGAAAAATGGTATAAGGGTATCTGAATACCTCCTCGCTTTCCTGTGATCCTAATACAATTTTTCCGACTTTCGTAAAATTCAACTAAATTTCGACCAAATTTCTATCGAAACGAAAATTTTTGGGTGAAAATTTCGTAGAAATCGAAAATCGTTATTAGGATCACAGGAAGGCGAGGAGGTATTCAGGTACCCGGAGCAGCGCCTGAAAATTTTTGAGATAGGCAACCCGTCGTTCGTAAATGGTGTATTGAGGGTTGCCTACCTCGGGAATTTTAAGGGGCTGCTCCGGGTATCTGAATACCTCCTCGCCCTCCTGTGATCCTAATACCATTTTTCCGACTTTCGTAAAATTCAACTAAATTTCGACCAAATTTCTATCGAAACGAAAATTTTTGGGTGAAAATTTCGTAGAAATCGAAAATCGTTATTAGGATCACAGGAAGGCGAGGAGGTATTCAGGTACCCGGAGCAGCGCCTGAAAATTTTTGAGATAGGCAACCCGTCGTTCGTAAATGGTGTATTGAGGGTTGCCTGCCTCGGGAATTTTAAGGGGCTGCTCCGGGTATCTGAATACCTCCTCGCCCTCCTGTGATCCTAATACCATTTTTCCGACTTTCGTAAAATTCAACTAAATTTCGACCAAATTTCTATCGAAACGAAAATTTTTGGGTGAAAATTTCGTAGAAATCGAAAATCGTTATTAGGATCACAGAAAGGCGAGGAGGTATTCAGGTACCCGGAGCAGCGCCTGAAAATTTTTGAGATAGGCAACCCGTCGTTCGTAAATGGTGTATTGAGGGTTGCCTACCTCGGGAATTTTAAGGGGCTGCTCCTGGTATCTGAATACCTCCTCGCCCTCCTGTGATCCTAATACCATTTTTCCGACTTTCGTAAAATTCAACTGAATTTCGACCAAATTTCTATCGAAACGAAAATTTTTGGGTGAAAATTTCGACGAAATCGAAAATCGGTATAAGGATCACAGGAAGGCGAGGAGGTATTCAGATACACGGAGTAGCGCCTGAAAATTTTTGAGATAGGCAACCCGTCGTTCGTAGGCTGTGTATTGTGGGTTGCCGATCTCTAGAATTTTCAGGCGCTGCTCCGGGTATCTGAATACCTCCTCGCCCTCCTGTGATCCTAATACCATTTTTCCGACTTTCGTAAAATTCAACTAAATTTCGACCAAATTTCTATCGAAATGAAAATTTTTGGGTGAAAATTTCGACGAAATCGAAAATTGGTATTAGGATCACAGGAAGGCGAGGAGGTATTCAGATACCCGGAGTAGCGCCTGAAAATTTCCGAGACAGGCAACCCGTCATTCGTTGACTGTGTATTGTGGGTTGCCGATCTCTAGAATTTTCAGGCGCTGCTCCGGGTATCTGAATACCTCCTCGCCCTCCTGTGATCCTAATACCACTTTTCCGACTTTCGTAAAATTCAACTAAATTTCGACCAAATTTCTATCGAAACGAAAATTTTTGGGTGAAAATTTCGACGAAATCGAAAATCGTTATTAGGATCATAGGAAGGCGAGGAGGTATTCAGATACCCGGAGCAGCGCCTGAAAATTTCCAAGACAGGCAACCCGTCATTCGTTGACTGTGTATTGTGGGTTGCCGATCTCTAGAATTTTCAGGCGCTGCTCCGGGTATCTGAATACCTCCTCGCCCTCCTGTGATCCTAATACCATTTTTCCGACTTTCGTAAAATTCAACTAAATTTCGACCAAATTTCTATCGAAATGAAAATTTTTGGGTGAAAATTTCGACGAAATCGAAAATTGGTATTAGGATCACAGGAAGGCGAGGAGGTATTCAGATACCCGGAGCAGCGCCTGAAAATTCTAGAGATCGGCAACCCACAATACACAGTCAACGAATGACGGGTTGCCTGTCTCGGAAATTTTCAGGCGCTACTCCGGGTATCTGAATACCTCCTCGCCCTCCTGTGATCCTAATACAATTTTTGCGAATTTCGTAAAATTCAACTAAATTTCGACCAAATTTCTATCGAAACGAGAATGTTTGGGTGAAAATTTCGACGAAATCGAAAATCGGTATAAGGATCACAGGAAGGCGAGGAGGTATTCAGATACACGGAGTAGCGCCTGAAAATTTTTGAGATAGGCAACCCGTCGTTCGTAGGCTGTGTATTGTGGGTTGCCGATCTCTAGAATTTTCAGGCGCTGCTCCGGGTATCTGAATACCTCCTCGCCCTCCTGTGATCCTATTACCATTTTTCCGACTTTCGTAAAATTCAACTGAATTCCGACCAAATTTCTATCGAAACGAAAATTTTTGGGTGAAAATTTCGACGAAATTGAAAATCGGTATTAGGATCACAGGAAGGCGAGGAGGTATTCAGATACCCGGAGTAGCACCTGAAAATTTCCGAGACAGGCAACCCGTCATTCGTAGACTGTGTATTGTGGGTTGCCTATCTCAAAAATTTTCAGGCGCTGCTCCGGGTATCTGAATACCTCCTCGCCCTCCTGTGATCCTTATACCATTTTTCCGACTTTCGTAAAATTCAACTAAATTTCGACCAAATTTCTATCGAAACGAAAATTTTTGGGTGAAAATTTCGACGAAATCGAAAATCGTTATTAGGATCATAGGAAGGCGAGGATGTATTCAGATACCCGGAGCAGCGCCTGAAAATTTTTGAGATAGGCAACCCGTCGTTCGTAGGCTGTGTATTGTGGGTTGCCGATCTCTAGAATTTTCAGGCGCTGCTCCGGGTATCTGAATACCTCCTCGCCCTCCTGTGATCCTAATACCATTTTTCCGACTTTCGTAAAATTCAACTGAATTTCGACCAAATTTCTATCGAAACGAAAATTTTTGGGTGAAAATTTCGACGAAATCGAAAATCGGTATTAGGATCACAGGAAGGCGAGGAGGTATTCAGATACCCGGAGCAGCGCCTGAAAATTTTTAAGATAGGCAACCTGTCGTTCGTAGGCTGTGTATTGTGGGTTGCCGATCTCTAGAATTTTCAGGCGCTGCTCCGGGTATCTGAATACCTCCTCGCCCTCCTGTGATCCTAATACCATTTTTCCGACTTTCGTAAAATTCAACTGAATTTCGACCAAATTTCTATCGAAACGAAAATTTTTGGGTGAAAATTTCGACGAAATCGAAAATCGGTATAAGGATCACAGGAAGGCGAGGAGGTATTCAGATACCCGGAGTAGCACCTGAAAATTTCCGAGACAGGCAACCCGTCATTCGTAGACTGTGTATTGTGGGTTGCCTATCTCAAAAATTTTCAGGCGCTGCTCCGGGTATCTGAATACCTCCTCGCCCTCCTGTGATCCTAATACCATTTTTCCGACTTTCGTAAAATTCAACTAAATTTCGACCAAATTTCTATCGAAACGAAAATTTTTGGGTGAAAATTTCGACGAAATCGAAAATCGTTATTAGGATCATAGGAAGGCGAGGAGGTATTCAGATACCCGGAGCAGCGCCTGAAAATTTTTGAGATAGGCAACCCGTCGTTCGTAGGCTGTGTATTGTGGGTTGCCGATCTCTAGAATTTTCAGGCGCTGCTCCGGGTATCTGAATACCTCCTCGCCCTCCTGTGATCCTAATACCACTTTTCCGACTTTCGTAAAATTCATTTAAATTTCGACCAAATTTCTATCGAAACGAAAATTTTTGGGTGAAAATTTCGACGAAATTGAAAATCGGTATTAGGATCACAATAAGGCGAGGAGGTATTCAGATACCCGGAGCAGCGCCTGAAAATTTTTGAGATAGGCAACCCGTCGTTCGTAGGCTATGTATTGTGGGTTGCCGATCTCTAGAATTTTCAGGCGCTGCTCCGGGTATCTGAATACCTCCTCGCCCTCCTGTGATCCTAATACCACTTTTCCGACTTTCGTAAAATTCATTTAAATTTCGACCAAATTTCTATCGAAACGAAAATTTTTGGGTGAAAATTTCGACGAAATTGAAAATCGGTATTAGGATCACAGGAAGGCGAGGAGGTATTCAGATACCCGGAGCAGCGCCTGAAAATTTCCGAGACAGGCAACCCGTCATTCGTAGACTCTGTATTGTGGGTTGCCGATCTCTAGAATTTTCAGGCGCTGCTCCGGGTATCTGAATACCTCCTCGCCTTCCTGTGATCCTAATACCACTTTTCCGACTTTCGTAAAATTCATTTAAATTTCGACCAAATTTCTATCGAAACGAAAATTTTTGGGTGAAAATTTCGACGAAATCGAAAATCGGTATTAGGATCACAGGAAGGCGAGGAGGTATTCAGATACCCGGAGCAGAGGTTGAAAATTTTTGAGACAGGCAACCCGTCATTCGTAGACTGTGTATTGTGGGTTGCCGATCTCTAGAATTTTCAGGCGCTGCTCCGGGTATCTGAATACCTCCTCGCCCTCCTGTGATCCTATTACCATTTTTCCGACTTTCGTAAAATTCAACTGAATTTCGACCAAATTTCTATCGAAACGAAAATTTTTGGGTGAAAATTTCGACGAAATTGAAAATCGGTATTAGGATCACAGGAAGGCGAGGAGGTATTCAGATACCCGGAGTAGCACCTGAAAATTTCCGAGACAGGCAACCCGTCATTCGTAGACTGTGTATTGTGGGTTGCCTATCTCAAAAATTTTCAGGCGCTGCTCCGGGTATCTGAATACCTCCTCGCCCTCCTGTGATCCTAATACCACTTTTCCGACTTTCGTAAAATTCAACTAAATTCCGACCAAATTTCTATCGAAACGAAAATTTTTGGGTGAAAATTTCGACGAAATTGAAAATCGGTATTAGGATCACAGGAAGGCGAGGAGGTATTCAGATACCCGGAGCAGCGCCTGAAAATTTTTGAGATAGGCAACCCGTCGTTCGTAGGCTGTGTATTGTGGGTTGCCGATCTCTAGAATTTTCAGGCGCTGCTCCGGGTATCTGAATACCTCCTCGCCTTCCTGTGATCCTATTACCATTTTTCCGACTTTCGTAAAATTCAACTGAATTCCGACCAAATTTCTATCGAAACGAAAATTTTTGGGTGAAAATTTCGACGAAATTGAAAATCGGTATTAGGATCACAGGAAGGCGAGGAGGTATTCAGATACCCGGAGTAGCACCTGAAAATTTCCGAGACAGGCAACCCGTCATTCGTAGACTGTGTATTGTGGGTTGCCTATCTCAAAAATTTTCAGGCGCTGCTCCGGGTATCTGAATACCTCCTCGCCCTCCTGTGATCCTAATACCATTTTTCCGACTTTCGTAAAATTCAACTAAATTTCGACCAAATTTCTATCGAAACGAAAATTTTTGGGTGAAAATTTCGACGAAATCGAAAATCGTTATTAGGATCATAGGAAGGCGAGGAGGTATTCAGATACCCGGAGCAGCGCCTGAAAATTTTTGAGATAGGCAACCCGTCGTTCGTAGGCTGTGTATTGTGGGTTGCCGATCTCTAGAATTTTCAGGCGCTGCTCCGGGTATCTGAATACCTCCTCGCCCTCCTGTGATCCTATTACCATTTTTCCGACTTTCGTAAAATTCAACTGAATTCCGACCAAATTTCTATCGAAACAAAAATTTTTGGGTGAAAATTTCGACGAAATTGAAAATCGGTATTAGGATCACAGGAAGGCGAGGAGGTATTCAGATACCCGGAGTAGCACCTGAAAATTTCCGAGACAGGCAACCCGTCATTCGTAGACTGTGTATTGTGGGTTGCCTATCTCAAAAATTTTCAGGCGCTGCTCCGGGTATCTGAATACCTCCTCGCCCTCCTGTGATCCTAATACCATTTTTCCGACTTTCGTAAAATTCAACTAAATTTCGACCAAATTTCTATCGAAACGAAAATTTTTGGGTGAAAATTTCGACGAAATCGAAAATCGTTATTAGGATCATAGGAAGGCGAGGAGGTATTCAGATACCCGGAGCAGCGCCTGAAAATTTTTGAGATAGGCAACCCGTCGTTCGTAGGCTGTGTATTGTGGGTTGCCGATCTCTAGAATTTTCAGGCGCTGCTCCGGGTATCTGAATACCTCCTCGCCCTCCTGTGATCCTAATACCACTTTTCCGACTTTCGTAAAATTCATTTAAATTTCGACCAAATTTCTATCGAAACGAAAATTTTTGGGTGAAAATTTCGACGAAATTGAAAATCGGTATTAGGATCACAATAAGGCGAGGAGGTATTCAGATACCCGGAGCAGCGCCTGAAAATTTTTGAGATAGGCAACCCGTCGTTCGTAGGCTATGTATTGTGGGTTGCCGATCTCTAGAATTTTCAGGCGCTGCTCCGGGTATCTGAATACCTCCTCGCCCTCCTGTGATCCTAATACCACTTTTCCGACTTTCGTAAAATTCATTTAAATTTCGACCAAATTTCTATCGAAACGAAAATTTTTGGGTGAAAATTTCGACGAAATTGAAAATCGGTATTAGGATCACAGGAAGGCGAGGAGGTATTCAGATACCCGGAGTAGCACCTGAAAATTTCCGAGACAGGCAACCCGTCATTCGTAGACTGTGTATTGTGGGTTGCCTATCTCAAAAATTTTCAGGCGCTGCTCCGGGTATCTGAATACCTCCTCGCCCTCCTGTGATCCTAATACCATTTTTCCGACTTTCGTAAAATTCAACTAAATTTCGACCAAATTTCTATCGAAACGAAAATTTTTGGGTGAAAATTTCGACGAAATCGAAAATCGTTATTAGGCTCATAGGAAGGCGAGGAGGTATTCAGTTACCCGGAGCAGCGCCTGAAAATTTTTGAGATAGGCAACCCGTCGTTCGTAGGCTGTGTATTGTGGGTTGCCGATCTCTAGAATTTTCAGGCGCTGCTCCGGGTATCTGAATACCTCCTCGCCCTCCTGTGATCCTAATACCACTTTTCCGACTTTCGTAAAATTCATTTAAATTTCGACCAAATTTCTATCGAAACGAAAATTTTTGGGTGAAAATTTCGACGAAATTGAAAATCGGTATTAGGATCACAATAAGGCGAGGAGGTATTCAGATACCCGGAGCAGCGCCTGAAAATTTTTGAGATAGGCAACCCGTCGTTCGTAGGCTATGTATTGTGGGTTGCCGATCTCTAGAATTTTCAGGCGCTGCTCCGGGTATCTGAATACCTCCTCGCCCTCCTGTGATCCTACTACCACTTTTCCGACTTTCGTAAAATTCATTTAAATTTCGACCAAATTTCTATCGAAACGAAAATTTTTGGGTGAAAATTTCGACGAAATTGAAAATCGGTATTAGGATCACAGGAAGGCGAGGAGGTATTCAGATACCCGGAGCAGCGCCTGAAAATTTCCGAGACAGGCAACCCGTCATTCGTAGACTCTGTATTGTGGGTTGCCGATCTCTAGAATTTTCAGGCGCTGCTCCGGGTATCTGAATACCTCCTCGCCCTCCTGTGATCCTAATACCACTTTTCCGACTTTCGTAAAATTCATTTAAATTTCGACCAAATTTCTATCGAAACGAAAATTTTTGGGTGAAAATTTCGACGAAATTGAAAATCGTTATTAGGATCATAGGAAGGCGAGGAGGTATTCAGATACCCGGAGTAGCGCCTGAAAATTTTTGAGATAGGCAACCCGTCGTTCGTAGGCTGTGTATTGTGGGTTGCCGATCTCTAGAATTTTCAGGCGCTGCTCCGGGTATCTGAATACCTCCTCGCCCTCCTGTGATCCTAATACCACTTTTCCGACTTTCGTAAAATTCATTTAAATTTCGACCAAATTTCTATCGAAACGAAAATTTTTGGGTGAAAATTTCGACGAAATTGAAAATCGGTATTAGGATCACAGGAAGGCGAGGAGGTATTCAGATACCCGGAGCAGCGCCTGAAAATTTCCGAGACAGGCAACCCGTCATTCGTAGACTCTGTATTGTGGGTTGCCGATCTCTAGAATTTTCAGGCGCTGCTCCGGGTATCTGAATACCTCCTCGCCTTCCTGTGATCCTAATACCACTTTTCCGACTTTCGTAAAATTCATTTAAATTTCGACCAAATTTCTATCGAAACGAAAATTTTTGGGTGAAAATTTCGACGAAATCGAAAATCGGTATTAGGATCACAGGAAGGCGAGGAGGTATTCAGATACCCGGAGCAGAGGTTGAAAATTTTTGAGACAGGCAACCCGTCATTCGTAGACTGTGTATTGTGGGTTGCCGATCTCTAGAATTTTCAGGCGCTGCTCCGGGTATCTGAATACCTCCTCGCCCTCCTGTGATCCTATTACCATTTTTCCGACTTTCGTAAAATTCAACTGAATTTCGACCAAATTTCTATCGAAACGAAAATTTTTGGGTGAAAATTTCGACGAAATTGAAAATCGGTATTAGGATCACAGGAAGGCGAGGAGGTATTCAGATACCCGGAGTAGCACCTGAAAATTTCCGAGACAGGCAACCCGTCATTCGTAGACTGTGTATTGTGGGTTGCCTATCTCAAAAATTTTCAGGCGCTGCTCCGGGTATCTGAATACCTCCTCGCCCTCCTGTGATCCTAATACCACTTTTCCGACTTTCGTAAAATTCAACTAAATTCCGACCAAATTTCTATCGAAACGAAAATTTTTGGGTGAAAATTTCGACGAAATTGAAAATCGGTATTAGGATCACAGGAAGGCGAGGAGGTATTCAGATACCCGGAGCAGCGCCTGAAAATTTTTGAGATAGGCAACCCGTCGTTCGTAGGCTGTGTATTGTGGGTTGCCGATCTCTAGAATTTTCAGGCGCTGCTCCGGGTATCTGAATACCTCCTTGCCCTCCTGTGATCCTAATACCACTTTTCCGACTTTCGTAAAATTCATTTAAATCTCGACCAAATTTCTATCGAAACGAAAATTTTTGGGTGAAAATTTCGACGAAATTGAAAATCGGTATTAGGATCACAGGAAGGCGAGGAGGTATTCAGATACCCGGAGTATCGCCTGAAAATTTCCGAGACAGGCAACCCGTCATTCGTAGACTGTGTATTGTGGGTTGCCGATCTCTAGAATTTTCAGGCGCTGCTCCGGGTATCTGAATACCTCCTCGCCCTCCTGTGATCCTAATACCACTTTTCCGACTTTCGTAAAATTCAACTAAATTTCGACCAAATTTCTATCGAAACAAAAGTTTTTGGGTGAAAATTTTTTAGAAATCGAAAATCGTTATTAGGATCACAGGAAGGCGAGGAGGTATTCAGATACCCGGAGCAGCGCCTGAAAATTTTTGAGATAGGCAACCCGTCATTCGTAGGCTGTGTATTGTGGGTTGCCGATCTCTAGAATTTTCAGGCGCTGCTCCAGGTATCTGAATACCTCCTCGCCCTCCTGTGATCCTAATACCATTTTTCCGAAATTCATGAAGTTCAACACAATTTCAATCAAATTTCTATTGAAACCAAAATTTAATTGAAATTATTTCATTCTTCTTAGTGAGGTTTTTCATTTTATGTGTCCACGTGTTTCTGACGCCTAGCCTAGACTCTGCATAATATGTCATCAAAGGAAAATCGCTAAATATACTGTACAGTAGCATTTCATTAATCTAGTCAATAAAGGTTTTTTGTTTCGCATATATAGCTCAGATATTTTGTCATTACACAAAATTATTGATAGCAACCTCTCATTTAATTTTCATGATTGAATAATTAAACACGAAAAGCTTAATTTTAACTAGGACTTCAATCAAAAGTTCCATCAATAATTAAATCCTCGAAAATACATAATTTCGAATTAATTCAATCATGGATAATCACTGAGAGTTCGTACACTCGCACATGCAGTTGTGTCCTAGCAACAATATAGAGGCCAACAACTCAATCGTAACCTACATCTGCAGACACTTTTACTAGACAAGGACATCCCATTCGGCGTTTGGATAGAAAGGTTTTACATTAAAAGTGAATTGATCGGAATCGACAATCGATCGAAAATTTGTACACCTATTCGAGAATGAGCGAAGAAAGCCACACACTTATGACATAATCGCGAAGCAAGAAATAGTTGGGTAATGTCCATAATTTCGATTAACTCTCCGTGTATGCTTCTTCAGAGAAGAAACTTTGTTATTTCGCGCCTTTTTCGTGAATCATGATGAATATTATGATTGAATGGACGTGTGAGCATTTTTTATCAGAGTTCAAAGATTTTTTCTACTTTTCCGGTATGGTCAGTGCCTTTTATACATTCTCTTAGGCACTTAAAGCAACCAGAGGCCTGGAATTCCATGATCTTCAAGTCAAGAATCCTTGCTTCAATGGGACTTTATAGTAACCATCTTTAGTCAAATTGGTGAAGGTGCTTCAACCAAACCTACAATGGGGAAGTATCCCAGTGACCTTTTCTATCTTAACCGCCTGTTACCAACTGGCTGCATAATGCAGCGAGATAGCCCGAAGTCACGAGTTGTATGGAACTAATATCAAGCAAACACAAATGGGCAACTCATTGCACGATGTGGTAACTCGCCCGAGGCTCTCGGCAGTCGCAGATAGAACCACAAGAAGAAAGGGCGCAAGTATAATGTTCCTATCCTTGGCCGAGATGTGGTTGATATGTCCGTTTTCGAGTTGAAACCAAACGCGTTTTAATTGAGACCAAACCGAGAAGCATTCATTCACAGAATGGGTTCTTGATAGCCGACAAAAATCTATTTTTGTGAATGATACTGGTGTTGCGTGAATAGACGCATAGCCATAAAAAGAATATGTCTTGCACGCGTTGGGTTTCAGAACTGTAATAACCTTATTTGATGTTGGTATTTAGAACGCTGTTGGAGTTTCATTGGGTTGGTAACCTGATGCTCGGCGTCTCTTCCTTGTATTCTGCAATATATTTGTTGGATTCACTCAACCAAGAGTTGCCCTCATTGGTTTTGAGGCCCATCAAATCATAAAATTATAAGAGAAAATACTTATGAAATGCAAAAGCATTTCTTAACTACTAATATTTTGGGAGAACTGACTCAAGGCACCGAACCAGTAATCCAGAGATCTCGGGTTCAAGTCCTACCGAGGAAGATTTTTTTGTACCCTAACAATGTTACCCACTATCTGTAGCCCGAAAAAAATTGATTCCTGATGCATGTTCACCAAAGAAAAAGCACTGCCACATTCTGTTATAAAATTCAAGGTTTTCCTCCGATCATTTTCGTAGATTCTGAATGAAAGCTCATCCAACACAGGCCCCAGCATTCATTAAAAGACTTATCTTCCTTTTCCTCACGCTCAGCTTCTCCCAATTTATCTTGCCTCCAAGCTGTTCGTTCCATATTACCAACAAGGGGGGGTAAATCTTTTGGAAAGGAAAGAATCTTTCATCTGATTTGCTAATATTCATTGTATGAGAATACTTTTTAGGTCTCCAGTAAAATCATGTCCAATTCAAACAAACAGAATGACATGCGGCAATATAGTCAAACTGGCTTTTAAAATGATGGAATTCCTAGCCTTAAGATATTCCGTTAGGAATTCACTTCGTTATTCTTATGATGTTTGCATAAAATCCAAAATTCCATATTCACAAGATAGAATCACATTTTAAGTACACAAAAAACTCGTGTCACGAAGTTTGCCAACCTTTTAAGGTATCTTTTCAAACATTCCCACTCAACAATTATGTCCAAACATCCTGCACTTATACCGACTCCACTGATGACTTTATCCTGTGAAATCTCTTTCAAAAAGTTCCAACGACTATGTCTTCTTCAAGATATATCTAACCTATATCTCATGGTGAAGACATGTTGGTTATTCTGTAGAAAGAAGAACATAGTCCAGTTTTAACAGCAGACCCTTCTACAATAACGTTTGTACACCCACAAAAACGTTCAACCACCTCAAGATCTCCTGAATCGAGGGAATTTGGGCCCAAAACACAGCCCTGGGTAACCCCAAGTACGTCAGATCTCATCTTTCTACCTCAGGAATGGATGGGGTAGTAACCCTCAGCCTCCCAGCTTCTTCGACTGGCAAGGCTTGAAAAACCCAGACCTTGACAAAGGTTCACTATTCTTTCGAGCTGTTAATCCTCCACAATGAAACCCTCAACAAAGAAATCAATTTCTTCGGTGAACGAAAACACTTCGTGTGCAAAGACCTATGATATATCGACTAAAGGTTCAACGGCACACATAAATCAAGAGCAGGTGGGCAACACTGAATCGTTATTATGCAATAGACGTGCTGGCTGCCCACCCCACATAATGTCGTTGCTTCAATTTGTTCGGTCGTTAAAACCGAAAATTTGTCGACAGGACAGAACAGGCGCAAAGCAGAAATCAATTCGTTTCAACAGCATATAAAGCTCGCGTTTGATTAATCTTAAACGGAATCGGTAGAACCGGAAGGAAGTATATATAGGACAACAGGGCAGCATTCAGAAGAATTTGGAAGAATCATAATTTAGGAAACAAAAATTCAGATTACAAATTGGAGAAAAGTATAAGGTTTCTCTCATATTCGGGATAAATTTCGTCGCGATTGATCTTCTCCTAACAAAATACTCTACCTGTAATGTCCCTATAGTTAAATGCCATAATTTCGGAGTTAAAGCTACATACACATTACCTCAAACGAATCATAAATAATACATACAGATAACTGAATCAATATCTCGTTTAATTCGATTTATTTTTCAAATTTTCATTGGGCAAGTTTCCAATTTCTTCCCACACTACATGCTTGTTGAATGAACGACCTGTTACGTCAATATCAGCCCTAATATGGGCATTCAACGGATCAGTAGATCCATATTTCACCATTAACAAATCTCGTTGACCTGCAATAGCGCTCAATTCATGGCGGCAAGTTATTGTTCGAAATCATCCAATTTGTGCAGACCCATCTGCATGAGCAGATTTCACGGTCACAATTCCAATTTTTTGCACCGATGTCATACTGAACACGAATTAGGAACAGATAAAATGACAGAGAGATGTTGTGACATTCAGCTTTCAGAAACGCAGTGACATGCAGTCTGAATAACTCGACTTTTTTTCAACAACGAAGTTCTATTTTATGCAAGAATTTATCTGATCACAATCGGAAACTATGAAATAACGTCCTTCTCAGAGTGATGAACTAATATAATGATGATTCCAATTATTTTATATTCCAAGTTGACTTCAAGAACACTCCTTAGTTTCCAACTAAAGTTCAAGGACTACAAACAGCCTTCTGCGATTTAACTAAAGGTGTGGTAGATGACGTTCCGGTTCTTCTGTTGGAAAACAAAATACCAATTAAATCTCTAAAAGATCGTAATGAATTAACTTGAAATACCCATGAATATGAAATTCCATTAAGATTCGACCTTTTAACAAATTTGTTGTGTTTTAAAGGTCCTACGACAAACTCTGGTAGATGACAGCTTCAGTAATTCAAAACAATGCAAATAAAATTCATTCAATGAACAAGAAATTCTTCGTACACTCAGGTTAATACAGATATCGAAGATCCTTCATGAAATCATTAGATGAGCTTCACCACATAATCACTTTCAGTTCAATCTTACTTTAATTAGATTCTGTCGTAATTAAACTCGTATAAAAAAACACCAAGACCCCTGAAACTAGAACAGAGATCTTCATTTCTGAACGACAATGACATTACACCATAAAGATTTACGGCGTAGGTGACATTTGAGAGAGTTATTGAAAAACTTGACTCAATTTAAAACCTAATTACTATATTGTTGGATCCTCAGATGCCACTCTGTTAATTTCGAATCAGTTAAATGTTGTAATTGATGCTCTAAGATGCGTTAAGCAAAGATTACGATGTTCGATGAACGGAAACACAACCAGGCAACTTGAATAGAACCAGAAAAAAAGGTTTTGTAATCTTTTTAATTTGGAAGATTGCAGTCGACTTTTCTTGAATTATGAATTAACACTCTTATTCGAAATGGACAGGAATACTAACTGGAAAACCAATAACATGAGTTCGCCGAAATACGAGAGGTGTAAGACACGCTTAACAATCTGATGGAACTTCAAGTATTTGTATTCAGCCAGCGAACACTTCTGCTATATTTGGAGGTAATACAAGTGGGTTGATAGAGAAAGGACTGCATGCCGTCGAACTGTTAAAACTATGCGAAATTATTCACAATTAACTGTGTTGTAATGCAAGGACGAATGTTTACAAGTGTATTGCTTTTTGTTTTTTGGTATTCTTCTTAAGATTAGAAGGATTTTCGAATGTATCTTCTCTCTCTCTTAGTTCGAGAAATTAATAATTTAAAACTATCAAAAATTTGCTCTCACAAGAGAAAGAATAGTGGGCAATCTGCATATGGATGAAGTTAACAGTGCAAAATTAATAAAATGGCGATAGAGATCATATTTCGAATTTTCCATGAAAAATCCAGCTAGAAACATAAAATTGTGTGTAAATCATGAGAAAGAAACCATTTGGATTTGGAAATGTTTTGTGCTTGACCCATATACTTAACTCGAAAATAATTGAGAATCGATGTGTGTACCAAGACAACCTAGATCCAGAATGTATTCGACAAAATTATAGTCTCTACTGTATCGAATTGATACTTTGACTTCTTGAAAGGTTGAGAGGGTTTCATAAAAAAATTCATGAAATATGAAACGCATATCGTTAGATGTGATTTCAACTTGATAGTTATTGGTATTGTCTCAAATTTAAAGAACTATTCATCGATTGAATGTGGACATTGCATCAACTGTTATAAATGTAAAAAAATTTGGGAAGTATCATATAATACACTATGAAAAAGATTTCCGCCCAACGTGGGGCTCGAACCCACGACCCTGAGATTAAGAGTCTCATGCTCTACCGACTGAGCTAGCCGGGCTTGTTAACCATTTGTAATTCAAAACTCAGATAAAGTATAAAAAATATCAAATTTAATTTTTCAGCCATTTTTTCATTTATCTGAATGACAAGTGAGTCTTGATTGAATAATAATTCTTCATTCGAATTTATCATGTAAAGTGAAATTTCAATAAGCACAGGTTCATCTATGGTTAATCATCAGAAACTTTGGTTACTCGAAGAAGAAATCTTTAAAAGATTGCCTACTTCGATTAGAAACTCATAGAGGGCACTACTCTACACAAGAGATGAATATATTTTATTTTTGAATATTTATTCGGGAAATTTATCAATCTTTTCGATTATATTCGAGAACTTCTAAGCAAAATCTTACTTGAAGGCGAAATCTGATTAATTTTTGGCTCATGAACTGTATAAGGCAAACAGAACAACAATATTCAGAATCAGAAATAACCAAGGCTGTTTTTCTGAAGAATTTTCTATCCAGTTTTCAAAATTTTGTGGCCAATTCTGTTTAACTCCTAGATTTTAGTGTTGAACTCATGTTTTGTGAGGAAAAAGATCCCATTTCGAATCTTCTCGAGATTGCAATAATTTATTCTGGTAATTTCCAAGTTAAACTTGATTTTTCCAATTTTCTTGTAGTCTTGATGGAGTGAAATGTGCCAAGAGAAGTAGCAGAGATCTAAATTGAAAAGAAAAGCAACGAAAACTGATGAAAAAATGAAGAAGGCGAAAGAACTTTCTCTTGGACTGCTTGGTGATCTTGTTGTATGAAAGATTTTGAATTACTCCATCTGTAGAACGATCTGAGAGCTCAGTTACCATTTTCCAGTCTCCAAATCTCCCGTTCCTATCGTCAGATGTTGCGCAAACGTCCTCATTCATCTGCGCTTCTCAATAGGAAAAGAAACGTCACTTTGTGACAATTATTGCAGGCGAAGGTGTGTTTGGTAATCTGGGTGTTAAGTGCACTGTTTTCGCGAAGACACTACGGTGGAGTACCTCCAGTTGCTGAAATAAGTCGGTGAGTGATCTCCCCTACCTAGCAAATCCATTAGCGCTCGTTCGGGAGGGGTTCGCACTAAGAAACATCCTGTTGAAGATTGACCTTGCCCTTGCCCATTTCTGTTTTCCCTTTTATCTAGGATGAATCCGAAGATGCTCAAATTGAAGAAATTCAAGATATTTTGGAGACCGCTCATAGCAGAATTTCTTCAAATCTTCCTAACTATCCAACCATAATCCTGTGAGGAAAAAATACAATATCATTACTAAAATTCTCGAATTATACTCAGGCAAATAAATTGGTGCGAAAAACCATGGTTTTTCACAAAGCAAAAATGAATCTGATATTAACAATCAATTTTTAATTATCCACCAGAAGATTCGTTATCTTATTGAATGAGAAAAGCAATATTTTCTGCAAAAACGTTTGAAAACATGTAAAATGATCTTTGATCTTTAACACTACTTGTAGGCTTTTATTTAAGAACATAACAAAATACCATTAGGAACTCGAAAACAGTAAGGAGACTCAACTTTTTCCTGCGTTGATCATACTTTTGTCTCAAGATTTAAGGAGAAATTAATTAAGTACCATAATTTTTTCATAAATTTTCCTTATTATTAGGATTATTTCCATTAACGACGTATCCCTAATCAACAAAAAAAGATTTATCGTAATCACCCATCCTGTTGTATGTTATCATAACCGAAAATGATTAGAAGTATGATTCTTGCTGACTATTCCAACGATAAACGAAATATTTCCATTATCATTCCATTCCAGATCACTGGCAATATAATAAGAACAATTCATATCCTCTTCTCCAAAAAAAAGTTATTAATTGCACAACTCGTATAATGTCAACACTTAACTTCATGTTTCAGTGTAAACAACCTCTAGAATAGGTCTTGAGAAGTATGATAAAGTGGATTCCCATGTTTTGTTAGACTGAAGCACATAATACGAGCAATATGGCGTTTCATGGATAGCACGACTCCTTAGGGGGACTTGGATATACATATTACAATTGGCGGATTACAATAGAGACAGAAGCCTGAAGACATTTCGGATAAATTAAGCCATTCATATGCTCGCTTTGCGGATTATAGAGAACTATGGGTACAATGATCCCAGCTAGAATATGTAAAGATACAAGAACTCGTTGGGACAATTTGAATATTTATTTCTAGATGGCTTGAGGACAGTATAAGCTGCTCATACTCTTAAAATTTATTCGAAGAAAAAATGAACAGACACTCTTCATTAATATTCTGAATCATCGCGATCAGTTTGATATAACTTTTCAGTTAATTTTCCTTTTCAATCTTATATTTATTCTTGACACAATACTTTTTTTCAATCTTTATCTGTGTTGGGGTTCTTGCAGAAGAATCATGTATAGATTCGTGTACATCTTAAATATTCAATCACATCCATCGCTCTGTGAATCAATCTGGCTCTCTTTCATGAGATTTATCGGCATTTTCTTCCTTCAATTGGAAAATCCGCTTGTGGGTGGTAAACTGATCGATTATTTGAAAATAGACGTTTCCATTCCTCTCTTCTATGAATGAAGGGGTCGACAGAATGAGGTCAAGAGGTCTTGAAAATTCATAAGTAGACCTCCGAGGGAGAGAGATGATTTCATTGTAACAAACGAAAACAATAGCAAGTACTTTTTATAAGAGCAGAGATGAACCAACTAAAAAGTCTACAGATTTTGATATATCTCGTTTCACAATCATATGCTTTTGTCAAAAATGTTTACTTATAATTTTAAGCAAGACAATAATTGTTGCCTATTAGATTTGTGTCAATTTCAAATTTTACTTGCAAATTGGAAAATGATATTTTAGATTTGAGAAAGATTATTCGAGTTCTTCTTCTAAATATCCTTTTCTATAAAGTATATGCAAATATAATGGAATTTCCGTACCACTATTGGGTGAAAACTAAGGTAAAACTGAAATAAAGTCTCTGGAAACTGCTGAAGTTTACCAAGGGTTGAAACTCTGACTGTTTATTTCCAATAATAATAATCTCATGGAATTTATTAATGAGCAAATGAACCCCCGATAAGTTGTTTGCGACCGAATGTTTATCCCAAATGGATTATTCATACTGACTCAATCGGACAACAAACCGAATCTCCAACGAAAACAAACTTTATTAGGATGAAAATAGGTATACAGAATTAATATTTTTGTTTTCCAACGTCGTAAAGCCTGACAAATCGATGAGAACGGTCTTGAAATGAGAATATCATTCAATGGGATAGGGGAGAATGGCCTCAGGTTACTGTAATAAAGCTGAGAATAGTCGGTGAAGCGAGAAAATAGGTCAAAAACTAACCCCCATCAGAGTCGGGCTAGAACGTTGACTCAACATAAAGATTTTGTCAATGTTTGAACTTCGATCGTAAAGACTGAAATGACAGCATTTGTTTGCGGCAAATTTTGAATAATTCATCTACATCGATCAATTTCTGGATGAGAGTAAGAATTTTTTGAATTAATTGGTTTTTTACAGAAACTCGAAAGAAAGTGCTCATGTATGAGCTGAATTTGGTTCATTCAAATATTGAATTTTATTTCTTCAATAACGAAAGATATTAGTTATTTATATTACAAGTGCAGAAGGCAAAAATACTACGGAAATAAGTTTTATGGCAAGAATATGGTAGGAAGCGAAATATGACCAGAAATTATTCTGGGTAAAGGTAACAAAACATTCAAAAATTTAGTACACTTTTTTTCTGAACATAGCTTCTGGCCTGTTGCTTAGGCCAGTTCAACACTGCACTTCTGGCTCAATGTAGCCCCGTTCAGAACCAGTGACGTCACCTCATCGATGACGTAAATGCCGAGAGGAGGCAATTTTCATCCCCCCAATTCGAATTGATGGAAATCCGTGAAGATTAGTCGTTTTTGATGTACCCTTCAAATGTCGAACTCATTAGTCCTTTTCATTTTGACCTGGAGTGTCCTCGAGAGCCCTAAATTCGATTCTGATTTCCTGAAGTTCTGGAGAGCACTCCAAGGGGGGAGCATTGTGTTATTCCCGTTCTTCTTTGTCCAAGGCACGACTTTTCGCGAGTTGAAGAATGCTTACGTAACATCTTTTATCTACAGTGGAGATTCACCTTGAAATTTAAGATTATTTTCGAGTTCTTGACTATTTTTAGCGTAAATTAAAAAAAATTCATGAAGGTTGATTCATTACATTCGATTCAAACTGAAATTCCAGAGGCAAGGTTTATTACGTGAACCTGTGTGTTCTCAGTTCTTAGCATAATCTCCAAAGCCAATTTACTCGAGCAATCCTCGATTTTTCCAATCACGAAAGGTTGCATCACAACCTGAGCAAAATTGGCATACTTTCCCCAATTACCTTTATCAGTTTAATCGATCCTAGATTAGTTGTTATGCAGCCATTCGCGTTGTCATTACGGATTTACCTGTGGAAGTTCAGCTAGAAACGTTTGTGCTGGTCTTCAAACTGGTTGTCGCAGGTGATTTATTGATTTCTTTCTTTCTGTGTCTGAAATGCAGCACATTCATCAATAGACTTGGAGCCTTTCCGCTACAACAACCTGAGTTAGGCCACCCTGTAGCATTCCGATAGCACTATTAGCCTCAGCTTTCGTTAATTTACGTCTTAGCATTTTCAGAAAACTCGTTTCAAATCGAAGCCGTTGATGAACTGACTCCATTTCAAAATGAGGACATTCATGAAGCAAATGCAAAGAACCAAACTTCAGAAAAATGGCGACCAGATTGACGAAATGTCTCATACTAATTTTTATTGGATTTACTCAAGTTGTTATTGAGTTTTAAATGATTTTACAGCGATTTTCTCGAAGATAACATACGTTTTAAAACTCTTGTGGAGCAGTATATATTGCTTCAAGAAAGTTAACGATATAATATCAACGCTCAGTTAAAACACTCATTTTTGATACCTTTGAGTCACTTTACTTTTGATCACATTAAGATCATTTCAGTAATTAAATCTCCCAGCGCACTTATATAAATTAGATTGTTCTTAATATTCCTTTTTTTTTCAAGGAGAAATTGATGAGGATCAAAATGAACCAGGAGCCCTTAGGGGTTGCATCGGACGTAGTACTTCCACAGCAGCTCACCAGATGGAGCAACACGTTGGCGACAAATTTTCCAACTGACTACAGCTCCTCTGGCGAGCAACCAGCTCACCAAAAACCTCCTTTTGTCTTGGATCACCAGATAAATCAGAAAATAATCTTATGGTCAGTACTATTTGGCATGCTGAATCCTTGAAAATAACGAGATTCGAATTTTTTCAGGAACGGTGACATTTCTGCGTTACAAGTAGACGCAATCGTCAATTCTACGAACGAATCAATGACAGAAAGTAACCCTGTTAGTGACAGGATATATCAGCGGGCTGGATCTGACCTCAAGGAAGAAATAAATGTAGATATACGTGGTGAGTCCTAAATATCGGTTATGAATTGAACACATCCTAATCGAAATCATTGAATTTATAGAAGATTAACCTGTTCTTCGATACCTCACACGTTTCAGTCATGTTACGGTTGAAAATTAAAGATTTAAAGATCATTTCGTTTCAGAATGTAGGACAGGGGAAGCTATAGTGACAAGAGGACACGCGCTGCCTGCTAGGTATATAATTCATACTGTTGGCCCCAAGTACAACATTAAATATCAATCAGCATCAGAGAACACATTACATTGCTGTTACAGGTAGGTAACCCAGATAGTTTCAGACTGTCAAATCATGTATGCCATTAGGCAAACGGAATGGATAAAGCAGTCTAAAGTAGTAATTGATGAGTGGAATGATCAATTTTTTTATTGATCCAAACCAAATTTGCACCTCCAGCAAAGAAAGAATTATTTTACAAAAGAGATGCCCATTTTATTTCTTCTGCTGACTTATTTACTTCAGTCATCGACTTTTCATGAATCTAATCTATGACCACGTGGTTGAAATTTCACTTTCTGTCATTTCGAAAAGTCAATCGGATATTCATTCTCAAAATTCAAACAACTAAATGGAATTCAGTTGAACAATTATGGAATTGACCGAAAGGCCATCCTGACATGAACAAGAGCAGATCTAAAACCAAACGCGGTTCGATTCCTATGGGTGGTAAAGAAAAAAAGAAAAGACGTAAGAAGGAACAAAAGAACACATCAAAAACCAAACAGGAAAACGTCTCAATCTCGAAACCACCCACAAGAATTGTCTATCCTAAGCCTCCCATTATCCGCAACGTCTACAAGGAAAATACAAAGAACAAGATAGTTTATGAAGAACTCTTAGAGGCTCAAAACAGTAAAACTGACAAAACGAAGAGTAAAAATATCTGTGAAGCATCACGATCTTTCCAGAAGAATCCAGGTAAAACAAGGAGTATAGTCCATGAAAAACCCGAATCTTTCCAAAAAAGTCAGTCGACAAACACCGCAAATAAAGCAATAAACACATCAAGGATTCTCGTAAACAAAAATACCAAAAAACCCCGCTCCAAAAACACGAATATCGTGAAAAAAACTACGAAACCTTGTAGTCTGCAAGAACCAAGATTTTTTGTTGAAGGCACCCCGTTCTACGACCCTGACAAAGTTAAAAGGAAAACCATATCTTTCAGCAAAGCTCTGAGAAGATCCCCAATTCTTCAAACCCAAATCAATATGCCTCCAGGTTATTATAGAAACCTGGCAAATCAATTAGATTTCTCAGAAAGTAAAAAAGATAGGAGCAACAGATACTTGCACATGGCTGTCGCTGAGATGAGATGTATCGAGAAAAGCAGAATATGAAGCAAGGCTACCATTTTATATCAATAAATAAAACCATATAAAAGTCCTTCCATATTGGTGTTTCGTATTGTTAGAACTTTCTCTTTCCGGATACTCCTTTCTCTAAATATCCATTCGGATCTGTCGAAAATGACATACGTCATTCTGAAAATTCGCAGTTTATTGTTCTCTAAGATAAAATGAACCCATTTTCTGCATGGAAGTGTTTCATAGTATAATGCAAGGAACCGTTGTGGTTTCCAAACGAAAACTTTTTAATCGAATAAAAAATCGATCTCATAATTGTTAAACTTCAACGAAATGAAGAACGCCAGATCCAGTAAGATGCTGCAGAGGATAACTCAAAAAATCAGCGTTGTCAAGAGCAACATCCACATCAACAAAAAAAGCAAGAAGATATCGACTCCTGCAGATATGTTCACTCCAATCGTGAATTCTTTCAATCCAATCTCGAGACATTCTGTTGCCAGGTATTTTAGACCGAAGATAATAGATCTTGCGAGATACCCGAATAAAAACCATACTTTTGATAGGCGTACGAAATTCAGTGAACTTCCTAGAAGAGAGATAACGAGCTGCATCACTGTGGACAGTGCAACTCGCTTGAGACTACCTAAAAAAGATGTTAGATCGAGATTCCCACCGAAAGTAAAAAAAGGAAATGTTGGGAAAGGATCAGTGGTTCCTAAAAGGCCTTCATCTGCTCCTACCAGAGTGGGTAATGGTATGAAACCTGCTGAAGATTCCAACATGAAACTAATGAAGAGGGCTAATTCCGAAATCAAAACCCTAGAATGTTCCAGAAAGCTGTACGATATAGATTCCAAATTTCCTAACGCCTCTAAAGCTCAGAAATCACCTAAGAGCGACAAGAAATTCAACAAGAAACAAATAAACTCAAGAATATGTATAGAGGGACTTCCTGATCCTATTTCTTTGAAGTGTGACAAGAGACTTATAGAAGACATAAACCCTCAGCTGTTCGGAAGTTTCTCCTACTCAAACTTTCCAAATTCTCCCATGGACGTCTTGGTTAATCCAAAGAAACAAATGAAGAACCGTTTGGGGAAGAGAGCTACTAAAATTAACAGACCAGAAGACAATCGGAGAGTGCAATATTTCATTTCCAAAATCCCAGAGGAATCATTGACTCGCCTGAAGAGAGGAGGTAGGAAATTAACATCATCAGGACATCTTCTAGAGAAATCCTCGTCATATCGTAAAAACAGGGATTTGTATTGTGAAACTAACGTAATCCTTGAAGAAAATCCTGAGGACGAGACTAGAGACACTGGCAACAAAGAAATCAGCCGAGATGTTGCAAAACGCAGGACTGAAGAAATAAAACAGAAATTCCTCGGAATACTCATGGGCAAGAGATCCAAGACTCATAAGAAAGACGATGAGGAGGTTGAAATAGCCGAAAAAATTAAGGAAGCTCATGAGAATCCTACCAACGAAAAAATTCCCTCACAGCATGACTTGGATGGTTCCTCCACTTCTTCCAGACCATGCGGCGAGTATAAACTGCTCAACTCCAAATCCAAGAATGCCATCGATGATGAGCGAAGAGAGAAAAACGACTCAGAGGACGAAAGAATCTGCAGGAAACTCAGAAATGACCTGGACCAAAACATAGACCTCCAAGACTTCCTCCTGCAATTTTATGGAAAGAACGACACCAATTTCGAAGACTACTCGAAGGAATTCCACAAGCTGTTGAGGAGGAGCTTCTTCACCGTGTCCTTGGAAGGATCACGCAACAATTCGTCTGTTTATGAGACCTGCAAAACGCATTTGTCTGGTGATGATCTTATCTTGGACAACTTCTCGAATGGTCGCAGACCGCCCCCACCTACACCAAACAACGAGGATAGTTGTGGTGAAAAAGAGAGCAACGATGAAGGGCCAGAAGAGCAAACTTCAGTTCATAAAAAAAATTCAAAGATGTCTAGACTCGTAACTGAAGATGAGGTAGATAGTCTGCAGTATTCCCCACGTTCCTCAACTTTCGCAAGACATTCTGGGATCATGTCCACTGAGGAAAAGACAGAAGTCTTCCGAAACAGCCAAATATCTGCAGAAGAAGATCCAAACTTTGGAAATCATCACCAGGAAGATGAGAGAAACGTAGGAGATACTTTCATCGAACAAGTATGTGAAGTAGACGTTTCGAATTATATCCCAGATGCTGACGAATTCATACCCTTACAACATCGAGTAAAAAAAATTCCTTCTATTTCCGACACATACATAGATGAGACAGTCTCTTTCGATGACGAAAACACTAGCAATATCAATGACAATGAAGATAATAGAGGTTATAGAACTGACAGGAATATATACGTCCCAAAAAACCTTCCAGAGAAAGTAAAAGGGAGCAGAAGCAAACAGTTTAAGCTTCCTAAAGCTAGATGGAGGAGTGCACCCACTATCTCAAGAAAAAATAACAGCTCCAGCAACTGCAGCACTCCTCATTCTCAAAAAGGCAAGTTTAGGAAACGTTCCAACAATGTTTCAACAGCTTCGAACAAGAGCAACTCTATCAACTCGAATATGGAGTTACTAAGCGAGGATTCAACCTATAATATTCGTTGTACCAAATTGGTATTTTCGAAATCTTCCATCAAACGAAAGGGATATGTTTCTGACTCTTCAAGCTGGTCAGAGTCTCCTTCTGAGCTTTTGGAAGAAAGCAAGAAAGCCTTGGAGAAGCTCATGAAATGTATCAATGGCTCTAAAAGTGTTTCTCCGTGTGATAACTCCTTGAATGATATCTTAAAAGATCTGTCCAAGCTGGATAACGATGACACTTTCAAGAGGATGATTGATGGAAGCTACCCACCAAATGCTCAAGACGTTTTCGAGTCGAATAATAGAGGCTTGATAGGAACATCAAATCCAACCAAGAAACTTCGACATCATGAAGATGTTCACTTGAAGTCAGCTTCTGAATCCTACAGGATATCTAGGGAAAGCTTCCCAGATGGGTTTGCAGAAACGATATGTGAAAATTACAGAAAAGACAAGTTTGACATGGTGTTACCGTCCTAGCATAACTGACCTATTTAGTATAACCTACAGACTTTCACATTGTTATATTTGTGTCCCTAATAAAAACTCTTTCACGTATACAAACTATGTTTATGTCGATTTTAGGGTGGAAAATTTTATTAAACATTTTTTACAGGAATGTTCTTCATAAAACGAAAGAGCTAGGTCTTCATTCGTTAGCTCTTTGCGTCATCAATTCGGTCAGAAGGAATTATCCACCCAATGAGGGAGCTCATATAGCTTTACGTGAGTATAAAATCAGTTTCCACGTGTAGGATTTAGGTATTTCGTGATAGGGAAAGTGTACAAGCTTATTGAATGGAAATCGACAAGAATATTGGACATTATGGTCTTCGAACCCTCGTTATCGGCTCGCAAATTACTTCGTTATTAACAGTAAATGGGGAGCCAATAGCGATAAACTGAATGGTCCCAAATTCCAATACATTTAATACACTGTTTCCACAAGCAAATTCACCATGAAAATATCCAACTACGAATTCTAACCTTATTCCTCACATTTATCAATTCTACTTACGATTCAATATTTCTCATGACTTAGTTCTCTGTCTCTCACTTAAGGTTCTGAAACAACTTCTGCAACTTTTGAATTGTAGATGGTAGTTTTTTCATGTCCTCTGCCAAGGTTTAGACAACAGGTGTTCTTATTTTGCCTACCCAAATAGGATCAAACACACCACCAAAATGATACTTATAGGTATAGCAAACACTATAAACTTCATGCTAGGTCTGTGGTTTCAAAACTAACCCAGGCTGAGATTGTCACAACATTTGTGATCTTCAGTTAGATATTGATGTTTTCAGCGATTAATCCATTCTTTCCTATCCGAAACACTTGAATCTGTCTATTCCAGAATTCTTGATTCCTTGCCTGTGAACTGTAGTCTATTCTAGTAGAAGCCTTTTGGCTGTTTTGCTGACCTTAGTTCATATGTGTTTGTTCTTCATGGTAGAAAGAAATTTGTTGGATGAAATATACTGCTCCACAAGAGTTAGGGATATCGTATTCAATCGTTTTGGAAAGTATGCAATCTTCGAGAAAATCGCTGTAAAATCATTTAAAACTCAACAACAACTTGAATCGATCCAATAAAAATCAGTATGAGACATTTCGTCAATCTGGTCGCCTTTTTCTGAAATTTGATTCTTTGCATATGCTTCATGAATGTTCTTATTTTGAAATAGAGTCAGTTTATCCACGGTTTCGATTTGAAACGAGTTTTCTGAAAATGCCAACACGTAAATTAACAAACGCTGAGACTAATAGGGCTATCGGAATGCTACAGGGTGGCCTAACTCAGGTTGTTGTAGCGGTGAGGCTCCAAGTCAGCCAAAGTGTGATATCTCGGCTTTGGAATAGGTTCAGGGGGACAAGTTCCGTGTTGTAAAGACATAGGTTTGGTGGGCGACGAAAAACAACACCTGTTCAGGATCGTTTCATCACCGTTTCGGCGAGAAGAAAGCCTACACCTACTTGTAGAATGCTACGGAATACTCTTCAAAATGCTGATGGAGTTCAAGTTTCCATCGAAACCATCAGACGACGTTTGAGAGAAGTGAATCTAGGTTCTAGACTTCCATTAAGAGGAGTTCCATTTACATGTGACCATAAGCGTCAAAGACTGGAATGAGCAAGGCAAAATATCATTTGAAACGATCAATGGCGTAGTGTCCTTTTCACTGATGAATCCAGATATGGACTATTTTCAGATTCTCGAAGAATAAGGGTATGGACAATCCCAGGCATACTCCGTAATCGTGCAAAGAAGATGTCAAGCTGTTATTGATGCCCGTAGAGGCCATACATCGTATTGATAGTCTTAAAATGCTTAAATTCTCTGGGAATAATACAGGCTGAAATTAATTTCATTTCCTGCAATTGACATCATATTAATATGAATTTTCATCGCAAAATCTCATTTAAACTATATTTTTTTGTAATTTAAGTCAATATCCCTAACTCATGCGGAGCAGTTTACATTATTTCCTTACCATCAACTTGGGTAACTTAAGCTTAGAGGACACCAATGATTGGTTCATGTGGCAAGAACTAAAAAGGACCTGCTTCAGATCTTACTACAGAAGATCACGAATGGTACTACACAACTTCTTGAATGTTGTGGTAATCAATTGCTAAGGTCCCAAATGTATTTTTCATCAGTCTGGAGTTGTGGAATCGTCTGGTTTCTTCCTTATAGCATGCACAGCGAGAGTTTTCTTCTCAGTAGGATACAACCTTCAAACTTGTTACAAGCGTTGGTTGGTCTCAACAAGCAACATCAGCATTCCAATGACAAAATTCTGATGTGATTCAATAGAAATAACTCTCGTGTCGACCACTTAATATTCAATTATTCCCAATCAGGCATAAAACTACCATAGACCGGTTTCAAAGCCTACCACAGGCCAGTTTTTCCCAGACTTCTTCAAAATCCACCATCGCTTATTTCGCTTTTTAATCGTTCGATATAGGTGCGTCATACTAGATTTAGACGACGTCAAATCCAGTTTGTCGGTTACGTTCGACAGTTTGTTTATATTCGAGATATAGGTGTATCTGCTGTTGCACAAACGAGTCGAGAGCTTTGTTCTTTCTAGCAAGGTCGCGAAATCCAATTAACGGGCCTTGGTTTCAGCCCTGAGGCTCTCTGAATGCGTGCTTTGGACGTCCATCATTACCGGGGCTCTCTCAGTCAATGAATGGTGATTCAGTTGCGTCTCTGAACTTGGAAGTGCGCCTAGTTGAGGTTATGTTTCCGTAGGAAGTGCCGAAGTTCGAACGCAAAGTCGCGCACGTAGTCGTCAATTTTTTTTTCAGTTGTACCTTGTGCTTTGAAGTGATAGTTTCGATTTTTTCATAGGAGAACTGTTGGATATAATATTCGGTATGTAAGTTTTGTCAGATTAGTCTTTATTCTTATCAGATCGATAACTTATCGATAATAAGGCACACTTTCTATTATTTTGTGAAACTACGGACTCAGCGATGTTTTTAAACATTTTTCTGTCTCGATTTGTTTATTGCATCAATATATCGATATTTTACTAACAAATCGAGTTGCCAGAAGTACCAGATATTTTGAGGACACATGTATATACATTAATGAAAAAAAATGCGAAATTGAATTATTTTTTAGAAAAGTTAAACAAATTGAAACAGTGATGAGTCTAAAATTCCTCTGCTATTATAATCATTTCCTGGAATTATTTGTGAATGTAAATTTCAAATTACAATTGTTCTTGTGGCATTTGAATGATATTTATTTTAACGATTGGTATACCTAATTTCAATAGGATATTACTGCTTTTATCTTCACAACAGTTGAATCATCTTTATCGAACACAAGAACTCTTTGTTTATTTCCTCACCAACCGGATGACGCCTGTGTTGAATTATAATTAAATTGCCAGTGGCGTGCAGGGCCTTCAATGCATTTCATCAACAATACGATGTTGAATCTGTTAAAATGCATAAGAAGAACATTTACTGGCATTTCTTTAAAAAAACCTTTGAATTTTTTGTTCTTTTCAGGGAATTGGGATTATTTCACGAAACTTTTGTTAATTATCTACGTCACTGGAACAAAGTAGTACCTATTTTTTTAAATCAGCAAACATTCTGGCTCGTACAAAAGTATTTTCGTTCATTTGTCGAAATAATTGTTCGGTTGATGAAAATCATTCATCAAACTGAATTTCGCCTAATAACTTCTTGTGAAAGTTGAAAATTATTCCAATGTCCTCAAAGACACTCACATCTCGAAAACGCTATAAAAACAGGAATATTCCAACATATTGAAGTATAAAAATTTTCATGATTCAGATAATCCCACATGAGGCTAATCTATGATAGTCGTGACTCATAATATTATTGACATAGTTCAGCACTTGCGAAGAATATTATATGTGGAAATGAAACCAGGTCCTCGACCTATCGATCTATTCATATAGCTGTCCCAAATGCACCGAGACAAGAAAATTGAATTTTTTTTACTTACGGAGAAAAAACTCGATTGAATTATTTCAGTTCAAGTTCTGAAACTTGATGCCTAACTATTTAAATAGGCAACAAAATTCGAAGCCGACACAATTTATTTCAATCGATGCCAGAAAATTGTAGTAGGTATTTGGGATTGTTTTCGGTTTCATGGATATATTGTGATGTGTTCACCAATCGATATATCTTTTGTGGTGCGAATATTCTTGAAGTAAAATGGCTTCACACGAAACCTTCAGAAAAGTACATCGATATGCTGGCTAAGAATATTATCCCACAGCTACAAAAGCCATGTTTACCGACTATTTAATCTAATCTTATTTACCAGGAAAACAAGGCAATCCACACCTACCTAATATTGTGCCATATTATATCTGAATTACTCAATTATGCGAGGCCATACAGATTATTATTGTTGTATTTCAATCCCCTACATTTTTTATATTGCTGTACATTGGCGAAATTGTGTTGAATTTATGGTAATATGCAAAATGACTGGTATATTATATTCTCGGGTTTTATGGCCATGTTCAATGAATAGCACAATTTTGAAAAGAAAAAGAGATGAACATCGCTAGAAACATGCCCAATAACATCAATTTTACAAAGCCAATATAACTTGAATTCTTTTTTCTTTCACATAGATGAAAATAAAAAGCAAGAGAGAGCATATAAAGGTGTATATTGGAGTTGTTTCATCACCAAGTAAAAAATGTATAAGAAAGGAAATGAGCATCGAATAGATCTTGATTCAATTTTTTTTTTTCAGGAACTGTTCGACGCTTCTTGGAACGTTTTGGAAACACCCTAGACACCCTCATATTCGTGGTAGACAATACAGATTTGGGAATCTACGAAGTTCTTCTTCCCCTCTATTTTCCAAGGACACAGATGGAGGAGGAGGCATCAAAATGGCAGCTACCAAGTGATCTTGGAGGTGAAGATGGAGAACCTCTATTACCAGATAGACAGATCAGGATTATCGACAATCCACAACACACCCTTCATAGTAGGTATCTGAGCTTGAAAATTGGGGACCTGATCTTGGTTGAGCCCACTCTTTAGTATTTTTCTCTTGTGCAGAAAGCCCAAAAGGTTTACTCTTCGTTTGGTACGGTTTTGGAAGGGTTTTTTGATAGTTTTGTACCTTATGACGAAGATTGAATACCTTCATGAGTTCAAGTGTGAAGAGAAACATTTTGGGTATATACAATTAATTGATGAAACAAACCTGAAAGTTAAATTCTTCAATTTTTCCTTTCTCTGGAAAATTATCAAAATTTTCACCAGCATTCTTCTAGAGGAAAGATATGGAAATAACAACGATGTCTTTGTTAGGCTGAAAATAATAGTATCTCCAAGAATCTTTATTTTCTCTTTCATATCCAAAACTAAGTTCTTTAAAGTTTCCAAAAATATCCAAGAGATATTTAATTGTCTAGTATTTAGTAGGCCAAAAATTATTCAAGTTTCTCGGAGTAGGCCCAATGACCTTTCAACATGCTCAAACTGAAAAATGGTAAAATTGAAAAGTTCTTCAGTAGAATTTGAATTCTCTGCCATCTCTTGGGTGAAACGTGAAACACCATAATTGATATCGATTAATGTATGTTTAGTTGCCTAACCTTCTGCTTCTGAAACTGTTCAATTAATATGTATTATATTATAGATTCTTCATTGAAAAGCATTGAATTGTTGGAGAAGTTCCTATAGATTGGTGAAACCTAGAATTTTCCTTATCCGTGAGAAAAATCGAATTGAACACAACTTTTTATTCCTTTATATAAATACAGGGTGGGTTTTTTACTTAATCATATATCTAAACAGAATAGTGGCCAAAAATAACACTTTTTTCTTACTATTTCATCCTATTTAGGATTGGTTGAGAAGATAGAAAGCCATAAAAAAATTAAATTTCAAATGGGATGATTTTCAGAACAAAGTTTTCCATTTATGTGATGAATCTTTCAAGTTCTTCATGATGACCATTACATTTAGTTTCTTAAATTCAAGAGACCAACTGTTGAACATAAGTTATTGTATGCTTCTTCATAAATATTCGGCTATTTTGAAGATAAATGTATTATCGGTAAAATAAAAAAATGAGAAACTTCATCTGGATCCAATTTTGTTTGGGAAATCCACAAAATTCGATGGTACATACATTTTTTCAAAGTTTAAAACGGTATATCTGACGCTTGAAGAATTTTCATATGCATGATTCCAGAGTTTGTATAACTCTTAATTAGAATAGCTAAATCTTCGATAAATCGAAAAAATTGTGCACGAAAAAAGAATTGTTTTCGACTTCAAAGACCTACTATTAAAACATATTGTTTTTTCAAGACACCCCAGTAATTACTTATGTTTTCTGAAAAACAACAAAAACCAATAAAAAAAACTTCGATGAAATATAAACAAATGAAAATTATACAGGTTCATGGGGAACAACATTATTTGAACAATTTAAATCCCACGTATTTTTTCATAGTCACTTGGCGCCGATTGAACAATACGTTGAGTAGTATTTATTTAATAATTGTTGTTATCCGTTCCATGTAAATGAGAATCTTTATTTGTAACAGATTTATAATCGCGAACAGAAGCTCCGTTTGCTCGATTCGAAAAATTTCTTATGTACAGTGCTCTAGTGATGTGATCCAAGTATTTTTTTCGACATGATCAATGAATCTTTTGAGTACTCCTGTGAGTGGATGCATTTTATATTTATTACCGTTAACTACGCAATGTTTATCTTAGTTATCAGACGCATGCTCCAATTTGTAGAAACTGCGAATCTTCATTTGTATTGTTTCTCCTATGCCTTCTTTAAAGAGGTGGCTTTGTTCACCTGAAATAAAAAAAATCTCATTTACTTGAACAAATAATGACATGTATTTGGTTCAACTCACTGTAACTCCACGTGTTCAGTTTGATCAAATCATCTTTGATTCCTAAAGCATTTCCATGCAATTTGAGATAGAAAATATTCTTTTATTCAGCATAATTTCCCTCTAATCATATTGACCCTTCCAAAATAAGTTATTCATCGTTGAAGAAGCTTCCTTCCACATGCATAGGTCTAGGCTAACCAAATATATCCACACCCACGCATAATATTTCATGTAAGTCTAGCGTGTCCAACCCAGATGCATTATAGATCATCCCATACCATTTCAAACGGTCTTTTGTCCACTGACTACGTGATTTTTTCAGCTGACGAGGAATCGATAGATCTTTCTACGCAGGTGGAGACGACCATCAATATCGAACATGCTTTCAGTCAGATGCAGGGCGATTTGGATCAGCAACGACTTCTCGGCGAAAGACCTTTGAACGACCCTCTTGCCGACATCATGGTCAAGGAGATACAGCATCAAGAACGGTGAGTTTTAATAGTTTAACACAAAACCCGCCCTTGATTCACGGTTGAACGTAGGGTGTACCTCAAGGGTCCGTTCTAGGCCCTTTTATATTCATTTGAATGTTCCATCACTCTCCTGCCAATGGTTAAAACAAGAAGCTTACCTCAGATGGGTAAATGTTTGTGTGAAGGTGTCTCAGGAGTATTTTAGAGGGTCTTTAAGACCTAATTCGACTCAACAATGCCTAAACAAAAAAGCCTTCCAGGAGTAGGTCTTTTGGTCTCTCATATTTCATCATCTGGATGACTCTTTCTCAGTTTACTAAAAGTAGAACTACAGTAGAGTTGTTATTTGGAACATAGCTATTTTTTGATAGTTAATACGTGACCTGTGCTTAATTTGTTTAAATTTTAGGGTTATTATTTTGCAAAAGTCATCGTTCCATAATTTCATAAGCATATTTGCTTTGTTCTGCAGAAATTCTAAGTCTCTATACCAATTCTTGAACTGCACGTAAAGACAATGTTCACCAATGGAAAATTTCATTATTTCTTGATCTAATGTGTGTATTTTTCCGATCGAATGGAAAATTTTCTAAAAAAATATACGCTGAAATCTTCCAAGTTCCAAGTAATAACTGGTTAACAATGGATAATGAGTCATTTTAGAATATACTAACTATACCCCAATTAAATGGCTTATGAAATCTCATATTTTGGATATATTTCTTGAAATAAATGGTTCGTGTTTCGTTGCTTTAGGAAATAAGGTCCGATATGAAGCCGAGAAAATTTGCTCAGAATTATTCTGTCACAATTGTTTGCACAAATTGATAGATAAAACTTCAATTTATCTTGGATAGGGGTTATTCAGTAGATAGGAGAAGAGATAAGGAAAACACATGATCAAAGAAACCTTTATCCCTCTATAATTGAAAATAGCAACATCAGGAACCTTGCTGGCAAAGAGCATGAAGAAGAATAAAAGCAAAAACATTCAAGTATGAAAAAAAACTTTTTTATTATCGGTAACTTTTAGTGATATATTTTTTTTATTTTCATCTTGATTAAACGGGTAAACAAAGTGATGGATATATGGTTGTTTCTCAAACATCCAACTAGAAAGTCAATTTCGCAAACGTGCTAAAAATGCATCATTCTTGAATCTCTTATCAGTCGTGTATTTGCGATACACATCTCGGACAAAATTAAACTGCGAAACCTTTAAATCCCCTTGAAGGTAACTTCAATCATTCTTTTTGCGTCATTGTTAATCCCTACTTCAGATAATATCATCAGCTTACGTAGATGGTCCATATTTTGTGCTGATTCTTTCTCACGATCTCATTCGAAATGTGTTCTTACGCCCAAAACTTTTCAAATCGGAAAAGTCTGTGTGGTTTTACTTTTGGAAAAGTCATCGAAAATGAGTTGGAGTAAGTACAGAACTATCAGTCTTGGGGTGTTTTAATTTTATCATCGAAAAATCAAAATTCACGAACATTTTTAGGAAAAACACAAGATTCAAGATTGAAATTCTAAAGGTGAGCTTCAAGTAAGAAGACGACTTCTCGTATATTTTTTTAAGGTTCTAGGACTTCCGGTTTTTCCGGAAGTGACATCAACTTTCGTTTTTCGAATGGGAAGACCCATTTTTTATTGCATAAAAAGATTCTCCATTGAACTCTGAGTATTTTTGATTCCAAAAGTTTGAATTTGCCCGAGAAGATTCTCTTTAAAAGAGAAAATACGAAAAAAAATCTCAAAATTTAACTCTGTTGGAATACAGAAAACTTCGAGGTTTTTTCATTAAAAATTCTCATTTTTGAGAATCTCCGAGGAGAAAGGCTGATGCTTCTTTTCCGATAACGTGATTTTCAGAATATGATTTTTCGAGATTTTCAGGAAAAACGATTTTGTCTTCATTTTTCAATCTCATTCCGAATGTGTTTTTTTACTGGAAAATAATTAGCGGTCAAGTGAAATTTTTGTAAATTTCTGTTATCGAGAAAATATTTTCTAATGGTTCAGACAAGTTCATTTTTTCTTTTTTTTTTGAAGCTTACGATAATTAACGCAAATTCTTTATTCTGGAGAATTTCTTTTTTGTCATGAAGTTTTTACATATTCTGTTAATAATTCTTTCGAAAGCATTAAAAATTATCACAAATTATTTTTTTCTGCATTCCTGAGAATTTTTTACGTTGACTTCCACTAATACTCACATTGAGAATTTTGTTGCTCTCGCATTACAGATGATAATTCAAGAACTTAACTCGTCTGATCTATAGAAAATATTTTTTCGATAACAGAGATTTCCAAGAATTTCACTTGACCGCTAATTATTTTTCAGTAAAAAAAAATCGGAATGAGATTAAAAATTGAAGACAAAATCGTTTTTCCTGAATATCTCGAAATATATTCATTCTGAGATAAAAATCTTGGACGTATGCTCCTATTATTTTTTGACGAAGATTTCGAAAATGCTTCGAAAAAATGGGGTTCCAATTTGAAAAAAACGATTTTTTGATGTTTCGTCACTTCTAACTGTGACAAAGAATTTGTGACCTCCTGTATCATATTCTGGATATCACGCTATCGGAAAAGAAGCATCAGCCTTTCTTCTCGGATATTCTCAAAAACGAGAATTTTTAATAAAAAAACCTCGAAGTTGTCTGTATTTCAACGGAGTTGAATTTTGAGATTTTTTTGTATTTGCTCATTTAAAGAGAATTTTTTCGGGAAATTTAAAACTTTTGGAATCAAAAAGACTCAGAATTCAATGGAGAATCTATTTATGTAATAAAAAATGGGTCTTCCCATTTGAAAAACGAAAGTTGATGTCACTTCCGGAAAAACTAGAAGTCCTAGAAACTAGAAAAAATATACGAGAGGTATCGCCTTTAGAATTTCAATCCTTAATCTTGTGTCCCAAAAATATTTTATGGTGCCATATTAGTGAATAACCCTTTATATTCGAAAGAGAATAAAACCTCACATAGTACATTTTTTGTTAGATTCAAAGGATCAATTCAAATAATAAAATTCAAACTTCAACAGAAAGTAAGAGGAGTCTTTATTATGTATGAATAGGATAGTAAATATCCAAAAATCTGGCAACATACTTCATGGGATTGTCCGGTTTGTTAAATCTCCAATATGATATTATTTCTCATACTCTGTTCTAATTCTAGACTTTTTTATGTTGGTTATTGCTTGTATTTGCTCGTTATCGTTTCCATTGTAGATTTTTCACGTTGTGCGTTAATTCGATATGGAAAAAGTCCAGATTTTCGGCGAAGAGTTTAATTAAAATTTTTCCTTATTTATTTTTCTTTATTTATTTTCCTAGATACTCTTTCGGCGTCTTTAACAATGAACTCTTGAACTTGATACTATCTCGTCATTATTTCTACTTCGGTCAGATCTTCTTTCACCGCGCTCACAACAATCCACCTCCATGCCATTCAGCGCATAAACTTCGCGGATTTAACTCGATCGCAGTTTGGAGTTTTCCCCGCTCAGTCTCGTTTTGCGCGCGGTCTGTATCAAAGGATCGTTTGAAGTTGCCGCTCGCGAGTTTCTTCCTCGGTTCTTTGTCATCGATGGATGTTCCAAAGTCGGACTACACGAGCATCTTCACCACCCTGTCCAGCTACCTGGGGCTGGGGGGCAATCCAGAAGGCGATGACTCTCTGAACACGGTGTGTTGTGACGATGAGACTAGGTGAGGTTCTTTTTTTGGATCGCACCAAGTCTTGACGCCGATCGAATATACCTATTTATACACCGGTGACGCGTTTTAAACGTTTATTTAGTCCTTTTTCCTGCTGTTCGGGAAGTTTGGAAAGTTTCCGGTTAGGATAAATTTAGATTATTTCACTCTGCAACTCAAAAAGTTTCTTTCCTTGAATTGAATTCATGTCTCTCCTCATTACAATCTGAACTAATGCAATCACAATCTCATCTTTCATCCAGTTCTCTTTTCCACAGTTCTCAATTCAATTTTCATTTCCTTGTTATCATTATATATCATAATCACCTGTTTGTTTTTGTTTTATGCCTTCAATGTAGCCTCTATTTTCTTCTTATCTGTTCATTTTCACCTACCATATTGCAGTTATTCATAATCCTATCATTCTTTTTTTCTGTAGCTTTCCGAATTGTTTCAAATTTAGCTGGTGCATTGAATATCAACCTAGTTGTCTCGTTTTTATATTATTTTTCTCCAGCTGTGTGTGAACATTCAGAACATCAATTCGAAATAAGGACTTCAATAAGGGTGACTTTCTTCCTTGAATCTTGTCAAAGTGTATTCCTGATCAACTCGAGGTCTCGTAACCTTTAAATCCCCCTTGAAGGTAACTTCAATCATTCTTTTTGCGTCATTGTTAATCCATACTTCAGATAATAATATCAGCTTAAGTAGGTGGTCCATATTTTGTGCTGATTCTTTTTCGCGACCTCATTCGAAATGTGTTCTTACGCCCAAAACTTTTCAAATCGGAGAAGGTTGTGTGGTTTTGCCTTTGGAAAAGTCATCGAAAATGAGCTGGAGTAAGTACAGAACTATCAGTCATGGGGTGTTTTAATTTAATCATCGAAAAATCAAAATTCACGAACATTTTTAGGAAAGACACAAGATTCAGGATTGAAATTTTAAAGGTGAGCTTCAAGTAAGAAGACGACTTCTCGTATATTTTTTGAATGTTCTAGGACTTCCGGTTTTTCCGGAAGTGACATCAACTTTCGTTTTTCAAGGCCCATTTTTTATTGCATAAAAAGATTCTCCATTGAATTCTGAGTATTTTTGATTCCAAAAGTTTGAATTTGCCCGAGAAGATTCTCTTTAAAAGAGAAAATACGAAAAAAAATCTCAAAATTTAACTCTGTTGAAATACAGAAAACTTCGAGGTTTTTTCATTAAAAATTCTCATTTTTGAGAATCTCCGAGAAGAAAGGCTGATGCTTCTTTTCTGATAACGTGATTTTCAGAATATGATTTTTCGAGATTTTCAGAAAAAACGATTTTGTCCTCATTTTTCAATCTTATTTCGAATGTGTTTTTTTACTGGAAAATAATTAGCGGTCAAGTGAATTTTTCGGAAATCTCTGTTATCGAGGAAATATCTTCTTATAGTTCAGACGAGTTCAGTTTTTCTTTATTTTTTGAAACTTAGGATAATTTCCGGAAATTCTTAATTCTGGAGAATTTTTTTTTGTCATGGTGTGAACATTCAGAACATCAATTCGAAATAAGGATTTCAATAAGGGTGACTTTCTTCCTTAAATCTTGTCAAAGTGTATTCCTCATCAACTCGAGGTCTTGTAAAAATAAATAAAAAAACTGCGTTCTTATGTACCTTGTCCTCTGTTTCAATTATCACGGCGAAAATTAACACCTGAATTGAAGTTTTCGGAATCTCGAGATTTGTACTTTCAATTCGTACGCTCAAACGTGCATCACTGAAGATATAAATTTGAGGCAAGGTTGAGCACTTTCTTCGTCTCATGAATATCACCTGAAATGCTGTGAAAGACAAAAAACTTGTGTAAGAATCCCAACAGTGTGTACTGAAGTGCTTTACAAAGTTAAGAAGGCCTAAATTTTTTTTTATTATCAAGTTCAACATCACCATATCATTTTCTTGGATCATGTTCTGTTAGTTTCAAATGGATATTCTGATTAATTATAATGTGCTTGATATAGATCATCATAATGGTGTCAAAATTTATCAATGACTTCGGACGCAAAGTTGGGATAATGGTTTCTCTCATCTCTCCACCTAAAAATTAATTTTTTTAGAGGAGGATCGATAGAATTACATTCGGGTCGTAAATAAAAATTCTAAATTCGCCTTGTTTTGCGGTATTTGTTTGTCACCATTGCGTGTGCTGTTTGCCATATAAATTGGCGAACCGTTGCGTTAGAACAAGGTTAAGCTGCTGCACTTTTTGTGTTCTCACGCGAAACCAAGTAAAACGATGCCTAATCTGGATTTTATCTCACGAGATCAAGCTGAATGAATTTGATTACTCAAGGAAAAAGGTGAAATGAGTGTTGCAATGCTCAAAAAACTAGGCAATCCCCTGAAGAAAACAAACGTTTTTTTATATACTCTTGCCTGAACTAGAAAAATCATTTTTTTCTTGAATTTCTCCGTATATTCTTAATTTATTTCATTAAGTTCTTGATCCAAAGGAGCATTAATAAATTAGGCAACATCCCAGTTGAAAAGGATTTCACAGCAGGTGCAAGGGGAATGATATCAAAATTTTTCAAAGAATATCAATTGATACAGAGGAAAAACACTATATTTCCCACATTTATTGCGACTTCTTCAAACATTCATGAGCCAATTTTCAGATTATCATAACGATGAGAAAGCATCTCAAGCCAGCCATTAATTTTCTTGATATTGTTTCCAGATTGAATTGCTCATAAAAACGATAATTGAAGTTGATGAGTCTGTTCATTCAGCTTCAATTGAATGTGGAGCTTTTTCCAACTGCGTCTAATAATCGGTCGTTTAATTTGATATCGAGTCTAGAACATGTGTCTACGTGTTCATAAATGAAAACACAAACCTTCCCTCTCTATTCAAAATGGATGATTTGATTGGGATGATTCGACAAGTGTTTTAATTAAATTTTAATCTTGTTACAGTTATGAAAGATTGTTAAGAAGGGCAAAGGCAGAGGACCTCACAGAAGTGTCAGGCATCGGCTGTTTGTATCAGAGTGGCGTTGACAGACTTGGAAGGCCAGTTGTTGTCTTTGTTGGCAAATGGTTTCCTTTCAACAAAATAAACTTAGATAAGGTGAGTGAAATCCACTGCAAGACTTAATAATTAGGTACCTTGCAGAAATGAATTTTTTTCTCTCAATCGAAACACTATGAATAGAAGCGAGAAAATTCACGAGAATCAGTGTTGCCAACGGTTGAATAGCGAAATGGGGTCTATTCGAATCCTGTTCATTGTTGGAGAGCATCCTGATAACTTTGTCGCAGAACTATTTCACCCTTATCCGACTCTACTAGCGTTGCACTGAATCAGAAACATTGGCTTATCTAGTTTCCGTTGCCAGGAAAATAGCGGGCAAAAGCGGTTGATTATATGGAAGTTCGACATTTGTACTGCTAAACTTCGAGTCTGTTTGGCGATAACTTCATAAAGGTAAACCATTGCTAGGTACTAGATATAATGGAGCATATCACAGACTGTTGGTTATTGTACACGGTTTGAATGTCAACATCGATCTATTCAGTTGTCCTGAATTTGAACAAAGGAAGAGGAATATACAAAATTAATTTCTGCAAACTTAAACTCAAATTCAGCACCCCAGAGGTAAAGTGTGTTAAGTCACTATATCGAAATTAGACAAAAGAGAGATTTTTCAGTTCCATTGTTTCAAAGAATGTTTACTGCCATTATTTTGCGACTTGATATACCTAGGAAGTCAAAAATGTGTTCCACTAGCCAGAATTTACTAATGTGAATGTGAATCCGATATTGTAGATCGTTCGTGTCTGAAAAAATGTGACTTAACACACTTTACCTCTGAGGTGCTGAATTATTGGCAGATATATTAAATTTTAATCTCTACAGGCTCTTCTGTACCTGATTACTCTTCTGGACCCGATTGTCAGAGGAGACTACGTTATAGCTTACTTCCACACGTTGACGTCAAGCAACAACTACCCATCTTTCTCCTGGCTTAGAGAAGTCTACAATGTTCTACCTTACAAGTATAAGAAAAACCTGAAGGCTTTTTACATCGTACATCCCACGTTCTGGACTAAGGTAAGAAGTCTTCCTCATTACAGCTAAGAGAACTTATTTGACGTTCTTACGTTTTACCTTCATTATTAACAGGCAGAATTCAAGGCTGAAGACATGGCGATATAAACATTCTGGCGATTGTTTGTTTTCAGTTGATACCAAACGATCTAGCGTCTATACGAAAGACGATTTACAATATTATAATTTTTTTTAATTCACCGAACGATCTTTAATATCAGCTGCCAAAAACCTGTCACAGCTGCTTTCAAATACGTAAAAATAATTAAACTGTTAACTCGCAATCAAGGATCAGTTTGATGATCTTTGATAAAAACATTCTACGTGAGGAAGGAAACAAAACTCTGGTGCGATGGCTTGGATTTGAAAATTACATGATTCATGAGTAGATTAATACAAAAAACGTCCCTGTTGTATTAGATCTTTCGTTTTTCAGTAGGAACTAGAGTTTATAAGCCTGGTTTCACGTGTTCCGCCTTCTTTATCTCTCACAGATAAAAAAAAGCGCTTCTAACGGGTTGAGTTCTTTTCAAACCTTTAATCATTTCTAGATGATGACTTGGTGGTTTACCACATTCATGGCACCTGCCATCAAGCAGAAAGTCCATAGTTTACCAGGAGTGGAGTACCTTTATGCAGTCATGTCTCCTGATCAACTCGAAATACCTGCTTTTATCACAGAGTACGATATGACTGTAAGTACTAAGTATTCATGTGATATGGCATTTTCATCATTGGTAAATTAGCTTGCATGTCCGAGTTATCAAATTGTTATTAGCTCTGCATATTGAAGACTTAAAATCTTAAAGGTTGTTGAGTAGAAATGTTGTTTTGATTTTTTACGAAAATATTAAGTGTATAATACTGCATAACATATGGATAATCTCTCATTTGATGAAGTGTCATATACATATCATCACGTTTGGGTTATCATTCTGTTCAGAAGACCTTCAATAGAGTTTTTGAATTGGAAATTAGTCTACATATGCATGATTTGAAAGGAAAATCAGAAACACTTGGGTTTTCTCTAAATCTTTCCAATTTCATGTTGTGCAATAACTGTTTTTCCATGTTTTTAGCCCCTTTACAAGCTGATACTTGAAGAAGCCTACAAATTTGACGATTCTCTCTCTTTCTATAGATAAATGGCCTCAGGTACTTCCAACCAACTCTGGCACCATAACATAAAGCTGCTCCTACCTCGGTCTAACGTCATAAAAGCGGGGACCCAATTTTTTTGACCCCAAAAATTCCATCACCGTTTTGTCGACGCAATATTTTCGATTAGAGTTAAGTTGTGCTGTGCCAACTGGTATGAAATAGTGATGAAATGCATGCTCCAAGAGGTCCTAGAGCCTCAAATGTTGCTGGACGTGAGTCAAATGGAGAACGGAACGGTCCGTTTCATATTTAGGAAGTTTTAATTTTAAGGCTGTGCAAACTGTAATCACTTGTTTTTATAGTGTGTAGAATTGAGTGCTATGTTGAACATCCGTTCTGTTGAAACTTATATTTTTACCAATTTTGTACCCTGCAGTATATGAGTTGAACTCTAGAAATGTTATATTCAATAGGGATTATTGTATATGAGTAAACCAATGTGTCGATCAAACCTTATTCCCCAGATTTGTTCAGAAGCTTCATTCATGAGAATTATTTCTGCATATTCTCATGAAGGAAACCAAAAGCATACCCAAAATATAACGTGAACAAATTTACATGTAGACCTATGCTACCATTTAAAAAAAATGGTGCAGTATAAGAAATGTTATCGGTTCAATCGCCGAAAAGCGGATGACTAAATTCCCAATTCTTATGATGAATTTCCTGAAATATATTGTCAATTTGTCACTTATGAATTCACGGAGTCGTACAGGTTTTAGACATGTGTTTTATTGCTTCCTATTGACAATTTGACTGATTTAATTGATTGTTGTTTGTTATTATGGGCACCTAAGAAATTTAACAATTTTGAATATCTTCTTCCTATATCGCAGTCGGCTATGCGAAAGAAGCTGCAAAAAGCAATAATCTCCATGTTAAAGGTAAATTTCTATTCTATTATTTAGCATTTATGATCTCCTTATTAATTGTATGTGCCAAGACTAATACCAAGATTTGTTCAAATTTCCCTTTCAGCTGACCTTAATATTTGAACTTGGTACGAACATATCGAAAAAATTCTAATTATAAATAGGATGATTTGCTCTTCAATCGAGTCAACATTCTTATGACTATCATAATTCTTCAAGATATTAATCAACTTGGTATGTGCAATTACCAAACATTTTTATGAATTCAAATGTTGCTGAGTAATCAATGTTACCTGTTTGTGAGATTTCAGTTATCTCTCAGCTCATGAAAGTACTATTCGCACTTAACTAAACTCATGCACTCTTTAATTTTCGTAATATATATAATTTGATTTATACTTATAGAGAAAACTTTCTATCCATGCTCAATATATAACATCAAACAATTGTTGAAAAATAGTGTCTTGGAGAAGAATATATTCTGAATTTTTGCAGTGTTGATTATTATTTTTCAAATGATATATTGTTGTAATTGTTGAAGAAATTTCTACGAAATTTGTTGGAAGCGGAGCCGTATTATGGTCGCTTCAATAATACTGTTGACACAAAGATTTTCAATCACTAAGCTTGCATTTTCTGTTATGACAAGGATCCAGATTATGAATAAAATTTTAAAGATTTAATTATGCCTCTTATTCAGAGTTTATCAAAAAAAAGAAAAAAAGGGTTATCAAGAACTATCCTACCTCCCTATCCCAATTTCAACAAACATTTTTAAATATTTTAGGAGAAAATGTGAGATTTTTCATAATCAATTCAACTCATAAGGTCTATACACATTTAAATTATAATTAACCCGTGACAATATCGTATACATCTTTATATTAAAATTTTATTCTGCATAATAGGGATTGTGGAAAGTTGTGGTTGCTCCCTTGTATAAAGGGTTGTCACTTCTGTGCCATTTGGAACTTTTCTGCTCGTTCATAAACTTAGCGTACTCTCTTTTGTCGTGTAAAACTGTCGCTACTTTCCATAGCAGAAGAGTTAACAGCCCAATGAGTAGAACAAGACCAGCAATAGCTATCATCCACACTGAAAATGTCCAGAGGATAAGGATTGAAACGTGAAGAATGAAGATTTCTGCTCACCTAAGATGTTGGGTGGGCATTTTCTTTTTTTCTGTACAATTACTGTCAATTTCTGCAAGTCGTCGTACATGTATTTGTAGATAATTTCGCACTTGTCGTTATCCACTTCCCTGCAAATTTTCTCTTCATCTTCGTTCTTGACAATGGCCTCGTTTGTAAACCTTATGTCATAAGCGACGCATTCCAGAGAGCACTTGCTTTTATCTCGAATTCCTGTACCGAAAACTGTACATTCTACGCAGTCCTTCAGCTTATTGCACCTGAAAAATTGTTGCTCTGAGAATTTCGATCAGAGGAATAATGTTCTGACTCATTTGCGCTCAGGAGTCTCCTTGAAGGGCCACAAATAAGGAAACCAGAAAGAATTAATGAACAAACATCTCCGAAGTGAACTGTTGCACCAAGAATCTGAGTCATACTCATAAAAAACCAACCATTCAATACTTACTCTCCATCGCAGCTTGGACAAACTTCGCAGAATGTTCCAGTGTAATTCCCAGAACATTTGCATGCGCCACAAAAGCACTTGCCTCTGCCAGAGCAAGGTTCAGTGTCTCCGCCTCTTATGCAAGGTTTGCTTTGGTCTTGACAAGCACAGCTTGGACCTGTCCATCCATCGAAGCATCTGCACTCACCACAATCGCAAGTTCCCTTACCGTTGCAAAGTTTTCCATTTTCAATTTCGCAAGACGCCGCGTCACATTCACAAAACTTCCCTCTGAAAAAAAAATGGCTCATCAGAAGAAGAATAGCACACCAAGATGGCCACTTTGAACTTTGTACGTCTAGAATCTCTTCTCTCAGAGATGAACTATTATTTCTAAGATTTACCCATATTTTGCTCCTGTGTTGGGGTTAATCTTGCAATCGCACTTGCCACAGTTGCATTGTCCTAATCCAGAACACATCTTAGATCCAGGCTTCTTCTCCATGCATTCAGTCTCATTGAAACCTGAAGGACTCTTATTGTCACACTCGCAAGAAGTACCATGGTGACCATTCTTGCACACGCACAAACCACAGACCAAGTCCCCTTGCCCTGAAGATAAAAATCACATGACATTATATCAAATTGCATTTCAAGCTCTAACAAAACAGTTACTGACCACCTGAATGAAATTAATGAACCTTTAACTATTGAAATTACCTCCGCATTTCGCAGAATTTTTTTGGTAGGATGGATCCCTTGGTAATTCGCAGTTGCATCCGCAAATGGTGTTGGTTTCAATCATCAGGCTTTCATTTAGAGCGTCAGGTTTGATTGAGATGAATGTGGGCGTTGAAGAGTTATCCCCACAATCTAAGAGTGTTATAGATGCTGTGAAATCTACCACTTCTCCCAAACCTACTCCAGCACACCCATTTCTGATTGGGTTCTTGCATTTAGGTGTTATCTTCACTTGGATATTTTCAGTTGAGTTGGCCTCTAAAGTGACTGAACCAACTATTTCCTGCAAAGGTAATTCTTGAGTGAAAGAGAGAGGTAATTAGGTAAGTTTATCCGTTTTCTCATGGCTTATGTCTTGTGTAAGAATAGTTCATCTACCATGACAATATGAGTACAAATAACTAGATTAACAACATAAATTTACCTTATAATTGTCTACTACCAATTTCACCACGTTCTTTGAATCATCAGCCAGACCATCTGTCTTGGAGTTGACGATATTTTCGGCTAACTTCTTGTAGCTTTTGAGGACGTTCTTTTTAGATTTAACAATTGCGAATATAAGATTCACGTTGTTCTCCTTGACTATATGATTGAGATGGGAGATGGAAGGATAATCATTCTTCAGTCCATCGTACTCATTGTTGATCATGTGGCATTGTGCATCGTTGGTTTCGATGACACCCAGCAACTTACCATCTCCTGGAAGGTTGGATAAGATTGGTACAAGTGAAATGTAGCCCTTGGGTATGCTAAGGTGTATTTGGGAGATATGATTCATTGTTGCTTTGCAGATTGCTCCATTTCTAACTGGTTAAGGCGGAGAATATGGGAATCTTTAGATAATGAGAAAAAATATCGCACTTTTACACCTCTAAAAGGTGTCAAAGCTAATCTGCTGTCAAAATTTCACTCATGAAGACCCTTGGTGATCAAGGAGGACAACCAGCTCACCTGCTATGTGAAACTCGGCATCAGAAGAGAAAATTATGAGATGTCTTGCTTGCGGCCTCCATCCAATCTCCTTCTTGCAGACTATGGCTTGCATGATGGCATCAAAACCTCCCTCTGGAGCGTCTAGATTACCAGATAAACTAGCGCTTTCGACTTTCTTCGAGAATAAATTGAAATCTGGCGTGAGGGGTAGATGATTCTTGAATCCATAGGCAGGGACACACCCTGTACAAGGGGTTTCTAATCTGGAAATCGAAAAATGAACAAATGAGGGAAATTCTTGCTGCAATTACATTTGGTAAAAATTGTGGACCTAATAATTCGTTATAAGGTGTATGGAGTATGTTTAAAGACGAGTGAACTCACAAATAGGGCACATGAGAGACGAATGGTGGTGCTTTTTTGTCTATGAAACTTCCGAATCCTATCCTAAAATCATTGGTGAGTTTAATCATCGTTTTGGACAACTCTACTCCCAATTTGGCCAGTTTTTCCTTGTGAACCCTCATGGAGAAGGAGTTGTCGATAATATAATACAAATCAACGGGATAATTCTCAGCTTGGGAGTATTGAAAATCTACATCAACCGTTTGGCCAACCCTCAAATTGAGGTTGATCTTCTGCGGTTTGATCTGGACAACTAGTCCGCTTTCGCTTCGTAGAGGATGGTTTTCAATGATGTTCATGCCTGTTTTTGGATCTACCACGTCGTTTTCCGAACATGTTACAACTTGCGAGTCTCTCTGCATGCAATGGTTCAACTCTTTGGTCTTGTTTTGGGTTAGTGGTGCTTTCTGCAATCAAAAAATGTGAATCAAAGCGCGTGTACTAAGTCTCAAATGAAATACCCTCACCAGTTTTGGTTGTAGACACCAAATGCATCCAAACTGCTGCATACAAGAACTACAATCAATTTTATTGTCACATATCGAAGGATTTTGAGGTAGTACACTCATAATCGGCAATAATACAAAAAACGCACATATTCTGAGTGATATAGAAAATAACATATTTCCAAAAGGACACAGTTCTGAATAAATATCAGAGTCTTGTGAGGTAATTCTCAGATAAGAATACGCTAGGAAGTTGATTCACTGGAATCTAGAATTGAGAAATTGTGGTCAATATTTCCTAATCAGTTGGGAAATTAAGAAGATACGTTGTCCTTTGAGAAATGCGTTAAATCTCATGAAAATATAAAGGATAATACAATAATACATTATTTGCCATAGTGTAATACAAAATACAATCATTGATAGTATTTCGAATTACGAGGTCTTTCCTTGTCTTTGCGCAGATCATCGACTGGAAGAAAAACTAATCTGTGTTCCTTAATCATTTTAAATCTATGTAATTGGACATTGATATGTCAATAAAAATTTTGAGGTTAATTGAGTTTTCCAATTCAAATTCGAATTCTATCATATTGTTTCTAATGTAATGTGGACATTGCAATTTTTCATGAATTATAAATGTATATAAGGCGTTAAATCATAATGGGTGAATGTGAGGCTCAATGAGATTTTGCGTTCGCTGTTCATTTTATAATTATCGAGAAATTAATATACAATAAAAATGTTCATAAAAGCCCCAATATTTATTCTACTGATATTTTCTCATACGGGTCACTGCTTCTTTGAAGTTTTGGTAGGTGCGGGATCCTATATTTTTGAGCAAATGTCGGGCAACAGAGTTCGATGTGATGATAAAGAAATACCTGCCAATTTTGTTGGTGAGTTTCCTGGAATCAATTTCAACAGTTCTCTACTTTAATTGTTTTCCAGAACTGAGAGAACGACTCAGAAAGAACTTATTTGGGCAACCATTGGTTGAGAATATAGTCGTTAGTGCTCTGAGGGCTCACTGGATGAAAGAAATTGAACCTGAAAAAGCATTAACTATGAGTTTTCATGGGGGCCCTGGTATCGGAAAGAATTATGTTTCACAAATGATACAAGAAGCACTATTCGCAAAAGGAATGGAGAGTCCACATGTACATAATTTCAATGCACGAACAGCATTTCCTGAAGTCAGTAAGGTTAAAGAGTACCAGGTTGGTAGAATTGAATTGTTAAGTTTCAACTTCCATAATTTCTTCATCCTCATTTTTAATTGCGTGTCTTATAGAAAGATCTGGCAAATTGGATCAAAGCAAATGTTTCTAGATGCCCTAAGCAGCTATTTATATTCGATGAGGTCAACCAAATGCCTCCAGGGCTTTTAGATATTCTTAAACCGTTTATCGATCATGTACCGTACGTTGATCGCATAAAATTCACAAGGGCCATTTTTATTTTCATGTCTAACACTGGTACTCAAATTGTGAATGAACATGCTTATAATTTGTGGAAGAGGGGCATAAAGAGAGAAGATATGATGTTGCATATGTTCGAAAAAGCAATAGCACAAGGTGCTTTCAACGAAAAAGGTAAGTACTTCCCATTTCTTATTTCAAACAATAAATTTTTCTATTTCAGGTGGATTTCAACACTCAGAAACAATCAAAAGTAATTTGATCGACCACTATGTTCCGTTTTTGCCACTGATGAAAGACCATGTCATACTGTGCATAAAAGAAGAATTCAGAAAAATTAATATGAACTATCCAACTGAAGAACAGATAGAGTAAGCAAAAACAATAATAAAACATTTTTCAGTTTCTTGAAGTACTCATTCATTGTATTAATTTTTAGAGAGATATTGGACTACCTAGATTGGGGTCCAGATGAGGATAATAGAGTATTTTCAAAGACAGGATGCAAAAGGATAAGTCCAAAAGTGAGATTATTAGCATACCTCTAAAATTAAGAAAAAATTGAAAGAAGGATATCTTATACCTACTGTTGATTTCATTCCGTTTACAACTGTTGAATCTATTGATCTTTTAATTTGAGATATACAATACTAATATATTTTTTAAGTAAATCCTGTTTTCTTTCACCAAGCTTAGGAGAAGAAAAAACATATTAACGCTCTAGTTTAATGTGAAAATGAACGAATCTTCGATTCAAATTCCGTTTATTCCAGAAGTAACAATAATATGGTTGTGAAAAGCATTGTTTTAGTGTCGAAATTACAATTCAGCAATCCAGAAAAAAATAATTGGTGCTTCATTATGCTTGTGTCGATTTTGTGAAAATTGGGAAAGGGTTTTTAAGCACATTGCATACATTTTTCATAAGAAAACTTTATTTAATTCCCTATAACCTAACTCTCCTTAGATACCATATGTCTCATTAAGTTATTCAAAAATTTGTCTATTTTTCTCACATCCTGGGCTATTTCTGTTTTGAACTGCAGGCACTGAAAAATAAAGGTGCAGTTTATTCAAACAGAGAGGAATTATCCAAACGACTACTCACTACAACATTATCGGTCATTTTCAAAATTAGGTGATTTTTGGAATGAACATATTTCATCGTATATCTAACTTTTGAAGGTTCCTGCATGTACAACTTTTCCGCAGCTTTTTCAAACTCTTCCCAGGATTTTAAGAACGTCATTTTAAAATGCTCGAGTTTCAATCATCAGGCAAAAATCTGATTTTAAATCAGAAGGAATGCTATTCACCTTTTTTTCGTGATAACAACAAAGGGAGAGGTTAGGAGATTGAAAGATAATTGACAACTCGACAGTGTACTTCATTCTAGTGTTCTTCTATTAGAGAAAGATCAAGTTTTTTGGGATGGGAAGAATTATGTTTCTTGTATTTGAATATTGATATGAAGACGATAAGTCACATCATACCTATATGATATTTCTATTTAATCCTCAATTTATTTTTATCCTTCACCTGTGTGTTTTTTGGATCAATATCAGCTTTTCACCTTCTCACATAGATGGCGGGTTCGTAATTCTCAACAGGTGTTAGGCGAATATAATGGAGAATGGAAAGAATTTAATAATACAATTATAAGAAAATAAATATAACTTCGAGAAATAATAATACCCATAATCTCTTTTTGAAACATACATTTCATTTTATGTCTATTCTATTTAAAATGATTTGACTATTCTGTGATGTTAGGAGATTAATTTACTGCAATTTTGGTGCAATCTTCATTTTATTGCTCTCCTTCATAAACAAAATTATATCTTTAGACAGGCCACACACTAGAATCATTAAGAATCCTCCAAATATAGAATAAAAGCGGTTTGTTTCAAACGGGAATCGGAAACGTATTTTGAGAAGAATTTTTCAAAAACTGACAGAGAGAATCTATTTGACTTGAAGCATATGAGATGAATTTTGTTCCATTTTTCTATAATAGTGCACACCTGGGGCTTAAATCCCATCATAATTTCCCCCAGAACCTCTATTTTGGACCCTACAAAATTTTCTGATTATAACTAAATATAATAATTTGTACCCAGTGGCGGAGGTAATTAGGGGGATTAGGTACATTCCTAAAAGTTATCGGAATATGATAATAATACACTCTTAGGTTTTTCATATACTTTTTCCCTCTCAGAGTCTTCAACTATTTGAAAAACCTTGGAATATAGAAAAAAAGGTAGCATTATAATACATAAGATCTTTTTTTTAATGTTTCAAAATTTAATCTGGTTTTCGGCTCAGAAGATGGGATTAAATTTTTATAGTCCTCTAGGCGATTTTGTAGAGGGAAAAGGTTTTCAGTTTGACAAAAGCCTGCGTTTTTAAATGGGTTTATGCTAAGATTTTTCTATAATATTTGGGTTTTCGTTTCCCATATTGAATAAATTGTATTTTTTCGTAGTTTTCGCTTCAAACTTGTATTCAGTGAATAAAACGGATAAATCTGTTATATTAGAAGGAGCTTTTCCGTCGTTTAAATCAAATGAGACTCGTTCAATCCCAATTAATAATAACGGGACACCGAAATATTTCGTAAATCAAGTAGGCCGGCACCGTTCACCAATTCATCCGCCAAAAGTAACAGGTCGCCCGCAGAAGTGCCATAATCTCGTCGAAAAGAATGGTCTGGCTCGCATCTACAAAAAAGACCGTCATCCACATCGCTTTTGTCGGGTCCAAAATCATAATGGCATCGAACACAAAGATCTTTCGTCCCAATGAATGGAGAGGAGAACAGAGACACGTTGTCTGGCAAAGCAGGCTTGGCGACAGCCTGTCTGGCGAGTCTTTTGCGACGTTGCCAAACCGTCGCATTCCAATCCGAACAAAACGGTTAAAATCGTTCAAATTGGCGTAGAAGGTTGGAAAAATGGTGAATTAAGGTGATTTCTGATGGAATTGAATGATTGAATTGCAAATTTCGGCGGATTTGAGGATTATTTGAATATTTTATAGGATTGGGGCAATGTGGCAACGCCGCCGACAAACTCGTTTCAAACGGATGTTGGGGCCTCTCCACTGTCCGATCTAGCTACGACAGTCGCGTCGATGCCCCAGAGAAAGCCGGGACCTAGACCGCAGAGCTTCGAAGAAGGCGTCCAAAATACACGCGTCGCTGATGAGTCCAACATTTTCCAAGCCCCCTTGACGGTGAACGTGAGAATAGAGTTTAGTCAGTGGGAGTGGGGAATTCTCTGAATTGTGACGAGAATGTTGCTACATAGATGAGGCGCAGTGTGTTACTCGGTTCGTTTTAAATGTTTATGTAAGTTGTGTGTTCAACAAGTGCGAAAAAAATGGCCCACGGCTCGAGTCCCGTGCTTAAACGCAGCGAAGTGACGTGCAAGACGGAGCTCAAAACTGGCGCAGGTTCCCGTAGGATATTCGCTCCCCATTTCAAGCTCCAAGTGTTGGATTCCTACAGGAACGACGCTGATTGCAAAGGGAACCAACGGGCGACAGCCAGGAAATACGGCATCCATCGTAGACAGATCCAAAAGTGGCTTCAGGCGGAAAATAACCTGCGTAATTCGGTGTGCAAGGCGAAAAGTGACTGTGCGAATATTCCAGACAATCGTAATAGTAGTAATAACCAGGAGAATACGAAAAGATACGGGTACGAAGTGGCCTTGAGGATCGGCAGACTGCAGGACGCCCAGCAGCTCGGAGATGGCGTCAAGCTTATTCCGGCGCCAAGTCAAGTCGAGGTCAAACCCGCCGCTGTCCCGACCCCCCTCGATTTCACAACGCATTCTCGCGCTGCGAGCTGTGCCAGCCCGTTTGTCGCCACAGAAGTCGCCCCTCTTTCCCCGCAGTACCCCGATTGCCCCATGGACTTGTCGTTCAAGAGGACCGCCTCAGGCTCACCAAGCCCTGGTGCACCTGTGCCTTACCCCCCTTCGCCGGCACGGACGCCAATGAGTCTCGTTCAACCTCACCCAGATGTGTGGGATCTCTCGACTAAGCGAAAGCTAGACGTTACGTGTTTGTCGCCTGCTGAATCGCCGAAGCCTGTCAAGTTGTTCAAACCGTATTTAGACGATTTCAACAAGGATTCATCGTCTTCTTCCTCCTCAATCTCAAGCTGCGAGGAATGCCTCCAACCGTGCTGCTCCCAACCAATAACACCCCCAACATTCGCCCACGATTACTATTTCTACAACCACAATAACAACGTCTGCGATATCAAAGCTGATTGCTCTTACACCATCCAAGAATTACACCCTAAATCCCTAACATGCTGCTACCCTTACCCATACCCCATACCAGAATACGACCAACCTTACTATTGCCAAAGTTACGACGATGCCTACACCCCAAACCTTGCTCCATTAAAACAACGACAAAGCTACAGCCTAGACTTCAAACTAAGTGCAATAGACTGCTATTACGAAGATCAAACGTGCAAAGGCAACCAAAGAGCAGTCGCCAACAAGTACAACATCCACAGGAGACAAGTGCAGAAATGGTTGAAACAAGAAGATGAACTACGACAAAGAAATCAAGTCATAAAACACACCCAGCTCGTTAGGTGAGAGTCATTCGTAAATTAGTTTATTCGTTGAAGCCACAGAGTCTAAAGCTATATATATTGTATATTGATGATCCCAGTGAAATATATTATCTAGTTTGTATATTCTTTATCTTTAAAAATGGATTTATCTATTCATGAGCAATATTACATATCCACTTGAAGCCTTTATGTTTAGATGCCTTACTCGTATGTATATATATAACGTGAAATATATATATGGACGCTATATATAATGTTCAAAGGGACTTTACACCTTTTATTCTTATACAGTGTGCCTTCTAGGATTAGGAAACAGTGCCAAATGGAATAGATCTATAAATAGGTCTGATTCAATAAGCCATTAATAATCAATAAATCAAAGACGAGGTCAATATTCATTGAACCCGTTTCTGTGAACTCTCAATATTCAACTGTGACATTTAAAATATTACGTCGTATGGTTTTGTCGAGTTTTATCGACAAATATTTGTAAGGACCACAGGAATTAATGGTGCTAGTCGGTTGAAAATTGGGATTTCATGGAAATGATAATATGAATGTCTAATTTGAAAGAAAAATTTTGTTTTTTTTTATTTTCGAATACTGTTCATTTTCCTAGGATTAACAGTTTTTTCTTCTGGCAGCTTTTCAGAAAGTCTTTAATTTCATTGTTCACAATCAGTATTAGATATTGACATTGATATCATATTTGAAGAATATTGACATCGAGGCCATTAGTGAATTAAGTATAATGTATTTTACGTAGTTTGATAAGGTTTATCAATCTGTATCAACTCGACTAGTCTTCCAATACTGTACGTTACAAAGTTGAATAGTTATTAATACTGTCATCAATTTCTTCAACTGTAATTTATGTGATGGTGCAAATAATATTTATATTCGAAAAAATACTCAAATTTCTAAATTAATTTACAAAAATTTCCCATGCGATGTTCGCACTTTTGCTAAATAAATTTATCGAAATTTTCCATTCACATATTTTCGAGTTATCAAAAAATGTTATGTACCAAGCAGTTTCAGCGTCTAATCTTAACGTGACTAAGCTCAAAATTTTGCTCAAGAATGGCCTCGGGCTAGAATTAACCATATCAGACCGATTTGTTAATTTGTATGTTAAAGGGTCTGTTGTACATTAGAGAAACTTATCGATATTTTGTATGAAATGTGTATATATACAGAGATAAATGTTTTATTTGCAAGATTTTAGGATTTTTTGATTTGATGTACCACTGTTCAAGGTATTGAAAGTTGAGAAGTCTGCAGAGTATAAATTATATTAATAAATTTTTTACTTATATCCCTGTGTTTTGTGTTTGTTACCCCCATACGTTCATATTTTATTATGAAGTAAAAGTTGTTTCTCTTAAAGAGGACAAAAATTCTACAAGTTGAAAAAAAAACCATCTGGATATAGTGACTTTCAAAGTGACAAAATCTCCTATAATTGTACCAGTAGTTTCAAATCTTAAAAAAAAATTAAATTTTTCGCATTAAAATCTTTGTTATGATTTCTAAATCATCACTTTGAGTTTTGAACAAATTTTTGACCTAAAATACTTATCAATGATTTATTTCGTCATTAAATATTTAATCCTTTTTCAAATTATGGCGTGTGTATCTTGAATAACCATTGCACAATATTGAAAATGGACAAAATCAATTGTCCGAGCTCTTCACGTCATCGACTGATTATACCTTTCGATTTATCGTGTACCGAAAAAAAAATGACAGAGTGCAATCGTATGTAAAGGTAGCTATTATAGTTCCATTGTTAATCCATTTCAACGTTTGTTTACTGACGTATTGATGAGTCAGTTTATCGAAAAAATTTTGTTCATTGTTGCAAATTGTTATCGGTTGGTGATGGGTTTTCTCCTATTTTGGGGCCCCCAGCGTGTTATCACTTAATCTGTAACGACCCAGTAGTAACCTGAATTTTTTTAAATATTTTTCATGTACAAGTCAGTCTTCTCAACAAATTATTAGCTTTCCTATAAGATTTCATAATTCAAGTCTTATTGATTCAAAGAGTTAAAAATTGTTAATTCATGCTCTGATAATCAAGAATGCCAACACTAAATAAAAAATAAGACAAAATGAAAACATTCAATTCTTAATTTTTCTCGGTCAATTTATATGTTTACCTATTACTTTGTGAATATTTGAATCTTCCCTTCTTTAAAATTCTTTCAAAACTAACTGCGTAGGTATCTTATCAGAGAGGGGCTGAACAGATAAATCCTCAAGCTCAATGACTAATTAAATCTTCAACCAGATATATTCACATCGAGATAAACCGCAAAATGGACGAATTGTCTCTCCCACATAAAATTCAGATTGCAGAAACAGGAAACGAATTCTATTTCATTCTAGCCTTAGTTACAACAATATGAAGAAGATATACGTGCTGCTTTTGTTCATCTCCATCTTCGGTTTTTCCTATCCGTACAAGAAAAAATACGAGGATAAGGAAAAATGTCCACGAGTGAAGGCAATCAGGAACTTCATACTGGAGGATGTGAGTAAAAAAACAGATATAAGATTCAGATTCCTATTTATAATCAGTCTAAAAATATTCATTATAGTTCTTAATTTTGCTAGAGAAGTTTTCTCTGTTCAGAATATATTTAAATCGATTTCAAAATATGTTTCTCCAATTCTTCTTATAGTTACTGGGCAAGTGGTACGTTATAGAATATTACGCTAGTTCTGAAGAAGCTCTGTCGTATAGGTGCATGAGGGCAGAGTTTACAACAACTTCCCTAGAGGATGTCACCATGAACTTCACCTACAGTTTTATAGATGACCCCTTGAACGAGATTCTGATCGGGAATATCACTTGGACCATTCCAAACCCAGGAAGACCATCTCATTGGGTCCATTCTGAAGACACTTGTAAGTTTGCCACTAAATAATATAGTAGTTATTTCAAAAGGAATGGTATTCCACAAGGATCAGTCTTGATACCAGTCCTCTTCAATTTATATCTTTGTGATCATTTCAGCTAAAAATATCGAAATCTTCTTTTGCTTTCTTTCAGACGAAGGTGTCTATAACACGTACGTCCTAGACTCCGACTACAAATCATGGGCCCTTCTGCTGCATTGCGCAGAGAAGGCCAACGTAACCAGATACCTCTCCAGCTTCATAATGAGCAGGAAGCCAACGTTAGGGGACAACGAGAAGGCGTATCTGAGAGACAAATTACCACGCTATGACATCGACCTAACCTATTTGTTCGACATGGCGCAAAGTGACTGTAACACGACCTCCATTAGCGATTTCATCCCTCCACCTGTGCTAGCGAACAGAAGGGAGCCTTCCACAAGAAGGCATCCCATGAAACACGTGCATGGTTAATAATAATATCGGTTTATCATAGATCATCCACCATTTATATTGACATGTTTTTCTTTCTTCAATTGATCAACAGAAAACTTAATAAGATAAATCTGGGATCCAGGTTGCAATTCATTAGACCATTACAGTCTTGGACATCTTAATTTTTTCCTATTCATAGTTAACCACATTTTTTGCACTCAATTCACATTTCAAAGCAGTATAAGTTGTTAATCATGAAGTTGAAGCATTCCTGTAGTAAATGTCATGTTATATCCTGTTTTCCCCCAATAAAAGTTCATAAACATTTCTTGAGCTTATACCAACTCTCCCCAACCTTGAAAATCTCATTAATGGCTTAAAAATGAAAGAAACCACCAGAAGAATGAAAGATAAATACCTCAAGGAGATAAAAATGAAACACTGTAACTATAATAGTATCTTATTAAAATACAAACTGAATAAAAACTAAAGTAGACGTGTTAAGAAAGAATCTTGTACTTTATCGTTGGATAAGTCCTCAGCCTCAACAATTCCAACTCAGTCTGCAACAGCAGTATGTTCTGGTGGTTCTCTTGTATCTTCCTGATCATCTTACTTCTTGTCGCCAACGATATCATCCTGAAAAACAGTGATCTTCATCTGCTCAGAATATAATTAAAATTGAGGAACTCACCTTTCTTCAATCTGTTTCTTGGCTTCAACATCCAGATCCCAATCCTTATCCAACTTGCACTCGCAAACGTCAACGTTGATATCGCTGATCTGCAAGTCCAATTTCTTGCTATCTTCGCGAAGAACGCTGATCTGTTTCCTCAGTTTCATCACTCCCATCTTTTTCTCCTTCAAGATCATCTCGTAGGAGTTCTTCAGCAGTTCCAAGCCGACTTCGAAAGGCAGGGCCTTCTCCTTGCCTTTAAGATAGACCTGCATCTCTTTCGTCACCTGGAAAAAAAAATTCTCAACTTATGGATAAAAATAAAGGGGACCAAGTTACTTTCAAATGGCCTATATCGTTCAATTCTTCTCGGAGATCCTCTATGTGCATCCTGAGTTTCTTGTGAGTCCATTCCATCTTCATTATTTCCCTGTGGAAGGTCATAGTATGGCGCATGGTGTTAAGTTTGATTCTTCCATTTTCCTGCAACATTGAACGTTTTCAACAATCCTAGTAAGATCTAAGGTGTTTATAGTTACGAGAATAAGAGCGTTTATGTCTTCCACTTCCTTGCGTGATATCAAAATGGCATCCTGGAAGTCGCTGACGTCTCCATGCATCGGAACCTCAACATACCCCTGTTTGAGCACAATCTGCATCTGCAAGTTCTTCATCCGCTTCAAACGATCCGTTCGTACTTGCGCTAAATCCGCCATAGAACGAACGTTGACGTCTTTCTTCTGATAAAGCCTTTTCTGAAGGATGGCCACGGTTGCTTCAGCCTCCATCAAAACTACACCGGCACTCTTCAGCTGAAAAAAACAATCACCAGGTGGAGCAAGACCAATTCTGATGCTCTATTGGTTTACCTTGATTTCGTGCTCTATCTTCAACCTCCTATGCTTGCAGATAACGGCGTAAGCCTCCTCATCCACAGTTGGAGGCACCCCAACGAAGTTGTCCATTTGATCCAAGGCGTTGAGGTAATCGTTGCATTCGTCCAAGAGAGTTGGAGGCCTCACCTTTGTGACCACAGCTCTGGCTAAGGCTTGGAGCATGGTGTAGGAATTCAAGTTCTTGTAGTTCACCTTTGGACGTCGTCTACGATGAAGATATTAACAGGTTTTGAGAAAATCCACATCTCAAACCATAAACTCACTTCAAAAGCTTCACAGAAGCTTCTTGGATCACTTGGTTGAACTCTGCCATATCCTTCTTCAAATTCTTATCCAGGAATTTCTCCCTATTCTGGACAACTTCGATCTGATTTCGACATTCAGAGACTGAATCTTGCAGGGAGTTTATAAGATGTTCCACGCTATGGATGAGTTCCTCATTTCCAACCATGATTTTCCTAAAAAAAAATTGTGAACAATAGACGAAAAGGAGGGGAAATCACAGGTACTTAAGTTCCAACTCCCTGTCAGCATATGCCAACAAATCTAACAGCTTCAATCTTTCTTTGCACAGTATCAGAACTTCCTGTATTATGGCTTCGTCCACTTTGATCCTGAGGTGAAGGAGTTCATTCACTCTGCTGTCGAATTTTTTCACCGACTCCCTGATTTGAGAGATGATTCTAGAGTATTCTTGATCCAAGATGTTCTTGTACCGTTCACGTTCACTGTTTAGGAATTTAACTTTCTCCTCGTAGTCTTTTACAGCTCTGAGGTCGTCCTCATTGAATTCCTCTGGCTGTTTTTCGATCTTTAAAAGAAGAAAGTACCTCAATTGAAGAATACCCTCTGGTATTCGTATCTACTCACCATACATTTCGGTAGGGGAACGTCTTTCTTTAGTTCATCCTCCCACCTAACCTCTAACACCCCATTCATCATAGCCATGAGAGCTCTTTCCCTAAAATCATCAGCCAAGAGCAGAAGTCTGATCCTCTCAGCTTCTGCAGCTTTAGCATCCAGGATGGCTTGCTCGCTAGGAGAAATATAAGGGGGTATGGGGACCTACGAAAAACCTTCTTAGTTTTTGCTTAGTTCTGACCTTTCTACTTCTTGACAGGTGGGCACAAAGCCAACCAGTTTAACTCGTGGTTACCTGGGAGTCTTGGATTGTCACTAGAAGTTCTATGTTCTCATACGCTGTCCACGTTGGATCTGATATCGATATGAAGATCTGTTCTGTCGAAAAATAGTTGATTTCGTCCACTATATAACGCAACCTCTGGTTCTTCTCTTTGATCTGTCCCATTTCCCTGGTCTTCTGTTGCATGAGGTTCTCGAATTCTTTATTGAAATACTCCCTCAATCGGACAGTGTCATGCTTCAAACAATCAAACAAAGATTAAAGATTTTTCAGGAGATCCTATAGTATATAACATTACTACGAAGGTAAGAGGGTTTTTACTGGCGAATGGAGGATATAACTGACGAGCCGCAGGCAAGTCAGTTACCTCCTTGAGCCAGTAAAACCCGTTACCTTGCGTGTATTGTTTTATATTTTATTTGTTTCTCATTTGTAAAAAGGTTAGATAATTTCCAAAAAAATCTCAATAATTTGTCGCGAATGTCGTAAGCTATGGAAGCATTGCCATGAACATGTCTGTTTATTTTTCTTTACATTTGTTTTGGCGAAAGCGAAAATGAATGTACCAAAAGAAATAATTGAGGCAGCCAGCAGTGTAGCATCAAGTTTATTACCTGCAAAATCAGCTTCGAGGTACGAGCGAGAATACGACGACTTCAAAAAGTGACAAAACAAAAATAGTGTGATTGGGGTAACTGAAGATGTTTTGTTGGTCTACTTGAATCAACTATCAGCTAGATTCAGCACTAATACTTTATGGGCAAAATGGTCTATGCTGAAAAGCTGCTTGGAAATGAAAGAAAATGCCCATATTCGCAGGTTTGTTTTCCTTAAAAAAATTATTGAAAAATATGACGTTTAGTTGACATTTGCAGATTTCAAGAGATAATAGCGTTTCTGAAACGAAAAAATGAGCGTTATACGCCAAAAAAGGCCAAGGTATTAAGTAAAGAAGAGGCTAAACAATTTCTTTCACATGCTCCTGATGACCAGTGGTTGCTGGCGAAAATTGTAACAATATTTGGGATTTTTGGATGTTGTCGATGTGAAGAAATTCTCTCCTTAAACATGAATGATGTAGAGTTCAGCAGTTTCTGGATCAACAGATGGTTCATCATCATCAGTATCAACTCTTTCATCATCAAAAATCTGTGTTACTGGAAATAACAATTGTATCATGATTTACAACATATATGACGATAAAACAAAATTTTTAAATGTAAATAATACTACTAACTTTTAAAAATTTTGCAAGTTAACTGTCAGTTTTACAATTTCTTGATTAATATTGTGTTTTTGGAAACTGACGTTTACAAATGAGAAACAAATAAAATTTAAATCTCCTCTTGATATATCTTACGTTTGTAATAGCAGCTGCCAGCTGGAGCTGGTAGAATGTTTGAGTTTCCAACTGGTTGTATTTGTACGTCGAGATTTCTATGAAATTCTGAGCGGTAGACCCAGCCATAGCGATGATGGTTTCTTTATCCACGGTGACCGACTCGACCTCTTCCTCCAAATCCTCGATTTGCTTCTTTTTCACCACAGGAACTTGCGGCGGTTGACTCAATAGATTATTTCGTTCACTTCAAGAATGAAAACCTCAACTGTTGATTCAAAGCAACAAATATTGCTACTCACGTCTGAGTCATCGGTTTCCAAGGCGCAAAAGTATCGTTTTCGTTCACGAACCTCTCTAGCTTCAGCTGTTCCGCTATCCAGTTCAGCTCCTCCATCTTCCTGCCATCAGGAGGCAGAAGGGAGTAGCTCTCCACGTTGATTGGGCTGCTCAAACCCATGATCTTCCGCTTCTGTACCGCCATAGTGTTGTAGAAGAGGTTCTTCATGGTGTCGCAGACGCCGTAAATGGCCCCTACGTACTTCTTGATGTACTGTTCTGTGTCTTTACACTCGACCCTATTCTTCTCCTTGATCTGGTCGAAATACTTGGTGTCCAAGTTGAACTCCACTAGGTCTAGTTTCTCGTTTTCCGGTCCTTCCAAGTTCTGGTTGAGCAGAGTTCTGAGGGCCAATCTGATCTCGTTGAACTCCACGTAGATGGCAGCCTTTTCTTCTTCGTGTATCTTCCTTTCGCGGCCTATTCTCCTCATCCTATCTACTTCCAGCCAGGTGTAGTCCCTCATGTCAGCTAGAAGACGTTAGGAAGTATGAGCCAAACAAAACTTTGAAACAAATACGAAAAACCATTGAGTCAGCAGCTTTAGCTGACTTGTTCAGAATCATAACAAGGATTATATTAAGTTGCCTAGATGGAATTGGCAGCTTCCAATCAAGCAGATGAGGAGTTTAGTTGGTTAAAGTCCATCACTCACGATTTAGGCTTCTCTTTCATAAAAGAAGTTGGGAAACCTGGAAATTAACACCAAATGCCCCTCTTCCTGTTACTTACGTCCTGGATCAAAACCTCTGGTTTTCCTCTGAAACAACAGAGCGTATCTGTTAGAATTCAACACTTTGATCAAATTGTCCTGCATTTCGTAGTCTGGCTCATTGTCGACCAAATTGGTGCAAGCCACAATGTTGTCGTTCCCCAAACTGACGATGTACTTCCCCAAAGGATCTATGAAAGCCTTCTTAACTCCTCCAGTTCGCCTACAATTCTCTCAAATTAAATTTTTCTGTAATAGGAAGAAGAAGAAACTCTTAACCTATGATGCGGAAGAGCATGGCCTATCACTCTCTCCAAATCTGTGGTTCTTGCTATGATGAACCCGTCGTAAGACCACGTGACTGCGTGGTATTTGTCTATGAAGAAGTCGTTTCGACGCACTTGGTGCCCAGTCTCAAAGGTATTGAGTATACGGATCATATTATCCTGAAATATCAATATAAATCATAACGTTTGACTTCGCCTCTTCATGAGCAAAACCTTACCCCTCTTCTGGTCTCTACCTCCTCGATTACTTTAGAGTTGAAGGGCATGACGTAGAACACCCTATCCCTGTTGATCTTGGCCGTGCTCAAGATCCTACAGTAATCTTTAGAAGGGTCAGGGAACCGATACTCCTTCACGTTGATCTGGTGATTGTCCATGATGCAGTACCTGATCACCTTGTTCCCTTTGATGTACACGTTGGAGGTGACCGGCACAACAAACAGCCTGTAGCAATTGGTCGACGGTACCAGCATGTAGTCCGCCACCTGGAAATTCGTGGATACCGTCGCCACAACCTGGATGTGCCCTCCTGGTATGCCTTCCAAGACGAAGAACTCCCCTACTGCCACGTCTGCTGCAACCATGACCCTTCCAAACTCGCTGAAGTAGACGCTGGATATCTGGTTGGTGGTAAGGTTAAAGTGGGCCATGGTAGTTGGTTTGGAGGGGTCGTAGATTGACAAAAGCTCCAGAATACCGTTGATGTAGCCAATGCCTATGTAGGGGAACTCAGGGTTGGCTGCTATGGTGAGAGCTGTGCCCATCAGGTCGTATTTGCTGATCTGGAAGAGGACTTTGATGACCACTTGAAAGAAGTACATAATTATTCCAAACAACTAAAATAAACCTACATATGAATCATATTCTATCAATGTTAGAATATACACTGCGCCAATGGAAATCTCAAATTTATTCTACAACCGAAGGTGTTCTCAATGATAATTATTTTTATCAGAATTATGCATGCATATGTTATCCACTTTCAACTTTTTTCTCCAATACAGATGTTTTTTTTCCAGCAGGAATAAAAAAAGATGATATTATCAGATTTTGAATGTATTGGCTCTATTTTAAAATCAGTTGTTCTCGATCGATTCTAATGATCAATGGTTTTTCTTTCGTTTGATTTTTTACACTCGATTGCTATGCAACGCGAAACACTCAATTTGACCCAAGAGGAAAGTGCCCAAGCGGTAGTTTTGCGAGAAGAAGGGTGGACATACGCAAGAATTGCAGAAAGGTTTGGAGTTTCCCATAAAAGTGTGTCCAGAATGTTGCAGCGATTCAGGGAGACAGGTATGAATGTCCAAAGACCGGGACAGGGTAGACCACGGGTAACAACTGCCATTCAAGAACGTTACTTGAGAGTTTCTTCGTTGAGACAACGGTTTGCAACCGCTCGCCTCCTTCAAAATCAGCTTGAGCAAACTCATGGGGTGCAAATTAGCACTCAGACAATGAGATATCGCCTCAGAGAATATGATTAAAAGCCTTATGTCGTGGCAAGAGGCCCAGCTCTTATCCCAGCCCATCGAAGGGCGCGTTTTGATTTTGCGAGAGAGCATATCCATTGGGAAGAGGCCGATTGTGAAAGAGTTCTCTTCACAGATGTGTTTAGATTCTGCCTCTACCATTGTGATCGACGTTCCCTTGTATACAGACGTCCACATGAAAGATATGCTCAGTGCAATTTCCTGAATACTACTGGTTTCGGGGGAGAATCGATTATGGTATGGGGTGGAATATTTTTGACTGCTCGCACAGACCTAGTGGTCGTTGATAATGGAGCTATGAATGCTGATAAGTATATAAGGAACATTCTTAAAGAGCATGTAGTGCCATTTGCCCCATACATTGGTGAAAATTTCATTTTTATGGACGATAATGCCAGACCCCATCGTGCGCGCATCGTTCAGGGGTACCTTGAAGAGGTTGAAGTCTCCCGAATGGAATGACCAGCAAGAAGTCCAGATCTCAATCCGATTGAGCAGGTTTGGGACAACCTCAATAGAAGGCTGAGAAGTTCAGAAAATCATTCAGCTACTCTTAATGACTTAGGAATCCAACTCGGAAAAATCTGGGGTAGATTAGATCAGAACATTTTAAGATCACTCATTTTGAGTATGAACCGTCGTTGCCGAGCTGTAATTAACGCAAGGGGTGGAAAAACCAAGTATTAAATCACTTATCAGCATTTCAGTATTTTGAAAATTGTTCATTTCTCTTCTTTCACATAAGATTCGGTGAAATCCTGAATTTTTCTTACATTTAATGTGTCTTGCTTCGTTCAAAACCTTCCCGAGAAAACATAAAAAATAAGTTATAAAGTCAATGTAGAGTTAACTTTCATTAAAATTGAGATTTTCAGAATGAGCTTTACTTTTTTGCGCAGTGTATCACCAGGAATTTGCTCGAAGGGTATATGTCGTGGTGTACCACAGGGTTCTATTCTTGACCCTGTTCTTTTGTCGCAAAGGACCCCGTTTCTCAAACTTATGAGAAAGGAAGAAAAACCTACCCAATTTGGATATACAATTTTCGAAGGTACCATCAGGCCATTCTTACTCCAAATACTCACCACGTTTCCAGTTGCTATCTCCACAACACTGACCATATTCCCTTGGGACAATAGGCAGATGTACTGCCCGACCGGATAGACCATGCATATGTTGTGGAACTCAGTTTCGTTGGTCTTGATGTAGTCGTACTTCTTATTGTCTGGATCAATCTTCACCAGGTACGCTCTATTTGTTAAACCGACCAAGACGTCGTTTCTGTTGGATTTGAGCCTTGTCATTGTCTCTGGAGGGGTGAGGGTGTTGTACTGGTTCCAAGTGTTGCCGGTTTTCTTGTAGAACTGAGGATGAAGGAAAGTTAGTGGTCTAGAAGCTTGTATGGCTTGGTTTTAGCCTTCAGTATTCAAGTATATGGCTACCCATTGTTAGGAAAGGTATCATTTATCATTGCCGAAGGTTCAAAATGAAGATATTAATTATCTTTTTAGTTACCAAAACGGTTTTTTAATCTGAGACATTTTGAACTGTTAAATTCACCTCGATGCTTTGTTATTGCTCGTTTCAGTGATATGCAATGAAAGAATTCATCTTTTTCTCATGAAAATAGAAGGAGAGAGGTAAGTCATCTTACCCGTATCGTAGAATTAGGTCCAGTCAACACAAAATCTCCTTTCCACATAGTAAAAGAAGGCACAACACTCCCCTGCTTGTTGTGCGATATAATTTTCTCCAAGACGTACTCAGAGTTCACCTGAAATTCGAAATAATTCATCTTTACCCTATTTCAAGTTCCTCGTTTGATTTCCTCACCAGATAAGCAGATCCTTCATTATCCAAGACGTACAGCATACCTTCTGGAGACCAGTAGGTCAGCACCAAAGGTGCTGGTTTTTCCTGGGGCATCTTGACCTTGTGGTGAGTCATAATGCATTTCTTGCCGCACATAAGTATGTCCCATATGTGAAGCTTGGCTGTTTTCAGTCCAAGCTGGGAAACTCTGACAGGATTGACTGTGTTGCATCTGCAATAAGCCATTAACATCAAAGAAGAAATGGGATAGAAGCAATTGGAACCCTTCACATATTTTACCAAGTGAGCTCACACAAGAATTTAAGATGGGAAGACCAAATTAAAGCTTCTAGAATCAACATAAAGTAGTGCTAAGCTTGGGAGAGTTGTGGAATGTTTTTCCTAGATAAAGAAGTGCCAGAATTTTATATTGACCTTATCACCTGCTTCTGCCTGTGTATGTGACTCCTGCTACTGCCCAATTTTTCCCCCCTCCTCCAATTCCATACAGTCATATTGAAATAAGGCAAACTACCCAGAGAAACTAGAACTGAACTGTCTGAGAATCCCATAGCGATATAACCTTCTTTGGAACCACCTGTAGATTATACATATTTTTGTTATAGAAGAAATATATTGTAAAACACAAGGACCTTCTAAGATTGATATAATTTCGAACTTAGGGTAGCTCATCACGAATATGCTTGGGTTTCCGCAATTTTCAGCGAAACAGAAGAAATTCAGGGATCTGTGGCCCACATAATATCTTATACCATCTCCACATCTTGCATTGTTGGCTTTGTAGAACGAGTGTTCATTTGTCACCATGTTCGTAAAGTACAGATGGCAACCGACACCATAAAATATCACTTCTTTGCCGAGGAACTGCATGGTATTGAGTCTGCCCATGAGACACCATCTGGAAACGACTCCGAATAAAAAAAAACATTCCTTCAATTATTATTGAAATAAGGAATATTCATAACTTACTCTGTAGGGTTTGAACTACCATCATCCATTTCAATATCATGTATTTGTATTAGAATTTACGTCAAGTTTGTCAATTTCTGTTGCTATGTCTACAATAACTTACATTGATCAAATAAAATCTTCATCTTCAAACTCAACTATTATTGCCTGAAGTGATCTTCATGTTCTGATCTTTTATTCTTCTTCGAATTATTTAATCTTCAGTTTTTTTTGTGATTTTCATTCAACATTTGTTTGTTTTTTTCTCTCCTTAATAATATCTATCTGGCCTCGTGAGAAAGTTTCAAAGAATAGTTGACTTCGAAACATCTTTTCTGACAAAAATATTTGTCTCACTTTTCAGTTGTGAATTCAGAGTTTTTTATCTTCGAACTGAGCCTTGATAAAACCTTGAAACACCCATAATTCAATTCGATAAAACGCCTGTATCAAACGCATAAGGACATGCATTTGAATAGTATAGATTCACGTTATCTACCCACTTTTGTGTCATGCTCTACATGTCTTAGATTTACATGCAAGAACTGAATAATACAAGATACGAAACAACTTGATATCGATTTTGGATCGATGGCAAATTAGCTTCCCCTTTTTGATGAGATTGCAGGAATAATTTGTTAACCAAATTGAAGAACGAAGCGGTATAAAAGACTTTTTCTAGGTTCATCAATTATTGTAGTTCAATTTTCGTTGTTGAAACAAGAATCATGAAGTGGTCTTTTATATTTTGCTTGGTTGCAGGGTGTTTTAATGGTAAATATCATCACCTCTCAAGTTTATATCACAAACCATTCCATTTTTTTATTCCTATTTGTAGGAAGCTTCTGTTCAGATAGGGTAGTTGGAGGTTCTGATGCTCCAGATGGTCAATATCCATACCAAGTTGCATTGGAAATAAGAAATTCACTTTTTGTGGCGGTTCAATCATCGACAATTCCCATATACTGACTGCAGCTCATTGCTTAGATGGGTAATTATTTTGAGGGCATATTTTAAAGGAAATTCATTCAAGTACAAGAAAATTCTTCTTGTAGGTTAACACCAGAAAAAATCAAAGTTGTTGCGGGAACAACAACATTGAAGAATGGTACAGGTCAGGAATTCGAAGTGGAAAGCTTAAAGATTCACGAACAGTACAACTCGAAGAATGTTACGAACGATATAGGGTTGATAAAACTGAAGAAAGCGATTGAGTTTAATGACAAAATGAAGAGTATACCATTAGCAAACGAAGAAACAAGAGGGGAAGAAGACTGGTTCTGACTGGATGGGGTAAAACAAGGGTAAAGAGATTTAAATTATGATATTTTTACAATAAACTAGTCGAATCTTTTTTTTGTTCTCAGTATCCTGGAAAAACTACAACAAAACTGCAAAGAATAGACCTTCTATCAGTGAGCGATTCTGATTGTGCAACAATTTACTCTGGAAGGGTTGATAAAAGAAATCTGTGCACTCTTGGTATACCTGGAAGGGGAGCATGTCAGGTAAAAGTGATCCGTAAACTGTTATTTTTTTGGCATACATTTTTCTGTTTTTTTTTAAGGGTGATTCTGGTGGACCCTTGGTGCTAGATGGAACCCAAGTGGGGGTAGTTTCTTGGGGTATAGCTTGTGCAAGAGGAATGCCAGATGTATTCACCGACGTCTACAGTTTCAGAGAGTGGATTGTTCAAAACACCAAATCTTAAATCACTGAAATTGTTGCAATCTGAAAGAAAATTTCATTTCAATCTGATGTCTTTTACTACTCCTTGCTTTTGAAACTATACAGTTAAAAATGCACTTTGTAAATCTATTCAATGTGAAATCTCTGAAAAATTTGAGTGAGCAATCAAGAAAGAATCTTTCTTATTTAAATCAAGTGATCCTTCAGATCATTCCATTGAAAATCTTGAAATTAAGGAATGTTATTAGGTTTGGCAACGTCGTAGATTTAGATTTACGAACTCTGGTAACAGAGATTTCCAAAAATTTCACTCTATCGCTAATTATTTTCCAGTAAAAAAAAAACATTCGGAATAAGATTGAAAATTGAAGACAAAATCGTTTTTCTTGAATTTCTCGAAAAATATTCATTTTGGGATAAAAATCTTGGACGTATACTCCTATTATTTTTTGACGAAGATTTCGAAAATGCTTCGAAAAAATCAGGTTCCAATGTGAAAAAAACGATTTTTTGATGTGTCGTCACTTCTAACTTCGACAAAGAATTTTTGACCTCCTGTATCATATTGTGAAAATCACGCTATCGGAAAAGAAGCATCAGCCTTTCTTCCCTGAGATTCTCAAAAATGAGAATTTTTAATGAAAAAACCTCGAAGTTGTCTGTATTTCAACAAGTTCAATTTTCAGATTTTTTTTCGTATTTCCTCATTAAAAGAGAATTTTCCCGGGAAAATTCGAAGTTTTGGACTCAAAAAGACTCAGAATTCAATGGAGAATCTATTTATGAAATAAAAAATGAAAAACAAAACAAAACCGGAAATCTTAGAACCTTCAAAAAATATACTTGAAGCTCACTTTAGAATTTTAATCTCGAATCTTGTGTCTTTCCTAAAAATATTTTAGAGAGCCATATTCGTGAATAACCCTGTATATCTCAGATCTTAATGCCAAAATACTTTCTAGATCGAGCAATCTATTCTTCATATTAATATTTTTCACATAAAGGAAAGAGTTAGGTTATTAATATGTCAAATTTTTTGACGTTTTGGCTTACTTAACCTCCATTGAACAAAAAACCTTCATACTATTGTCCAAGATATATTATTTCTTATATAAATCATTTTCCATGTCACATCTTGATACACAAAAATAGGAAAAGAGAATGAACGAATAATTTTAATATACATTTTGTTAACATGGATAAATAAAATACTATGTATGAAATCATAACACATACAGTTTTAAAAAAGTTAATCATCTTATATAATACCTCAGGCAGCGACTACCACTTTACTTTGTTGAACCTTCTGCGTATTACTGATCTTATCTCCCAAACTAAGAGCCATACCCTGGAAACAAATCGAAAATAACTTTCCAGTAGTTCAATTGTATCGGAGCACAGAGCAGATATGTCAAGTAAGGTTAGGAATTAAAGATTCTTACCTGGCTTTTTGCCCTGATGCGAATATGTCCAGACACCGGAGCATCCGGCTTGTTGAAAGGCTTTTCGATGCTCAAATTAGCAAGAGCATCTTCTCCGAAAATCGACTTGGCGTACATATTCGCAGCCATAAACTCGCATTTCCCCGACATCGCTTCCGGAGTTAAACATTTCATATTCGTACTCTTCACTAGATGTTTCAAGTACTCAGCGAGATCCGTAAGTGTCGTATTGACTGATACCTGCAAAAAAAGAAGAAAGTAATAACTGTTTCATACTTTGCAGAAATTTGGCAACCTTGTTCTCCCACTCAAACTCCGCCCACATTTGCCTGAACTCTACGTCGCTACACGTAGCCGGAATGATGTAATCCATGATATCTATGTGGATATCGTTCAAAACAACCACATTCCTGTCGGATGCGGCTCCAGTGATATCGTACACAATGTTGCCAAATATAATGCCATTCTCCGTAGACGCAACCTTAACGTTAGCCTTAATGTTGCAGAAATCCCTAGGTGCCAAAACAATCGGTTGCGGTTTCTCCACCAGCTTTAAATCTCCCAGCGTTGCCAGTTCTAACGTGCAATTTTGAAGAGTATCGTTGGTTTGGTTAACGATCAAAACATCCAAGACGATATCGTATTGATTAACATGTACGTAAGCTTCTGCGTAGACCGGATCAGAGAAACCAGTCAACTGAGTGACTTTGTTTAGCTTGTTGACAGAGGATGCTGCATCGGAACCACCAATCTGAAGAAAAATAACCTCATTCTCTTCTTTCACTACACCATTTCCAAATTTTAGGCGGTATTCTGCTTTCATATGTTACCAAATCTGTAACTTTTCATACGATTACAGGAAAATTACGATTCTCGACTCTTTCTATAATTCTGTAGCTCACAGGAAACATATCGAGAGGTATATTGTGAGGTTATGTTGAATGGTTTGTTTTTGTCACAGAATATGAAATACTTTTTGTGTTTCATTTTCGCATTTCCGTTGTAAATTTCCCCTTTTTGTCAAAAAGAACATAAATATATACAATAATCAATACTTACGGTGCAATTTCACAGTGAAATAAATTCTATTCTATGATCTTATTACGAAGTAGTTCAAAACTGACACTTTTAATATGACAGCTTCAGAAAAACCCCAGAATTTCATTATTTATGAATCTGTACGCTACAGATTTGTAGCTTACAGAGAAAAAGCAGAATACCGCCATTAATTCAGAAACTGTCAAGAGTATTTCAGATAAGTCACTTCAATTTCAGAAAGCGTCATTTGAATTTCAGATTAGTCAATTGAATTTCAGAAAAAATTGAATGCATTTCGGATCACTCAATTGAATTTCATTTGATATTTTCTGAAATTCAATTGACAAATCTGAAACACAAGTGATGTTTGATGAATTACAATTGGAAATGGTGTAGCATCAAAAGCCTTAACCCTTACCCTTCCACCGACTAAGGCTTGAGACAAAGAAGTTTCGAACATATTCTCCCCCAATTCGTTCGATTTATCCGTCTGGAGCTGCATAAAGTTGATGGCATCATCCGCTTGTATGAGTTTACCAATCTTCTCCTTCGCTTTTTGGTTAGACTCCTCTTCTTTCTCCTTAACCAAAAGCATCTCGTTCAGACGTTCCCGACAGAACTCAGAGAACACGCTGAGCACCGTCGGTGAACGATCCGAAAGAGCCCTGATACAGAAGAGGATGCGGTCTCTGTCGTCGTTCGTAATGGCTTTCGATGGCAAACCTAGGAACGAAAAATGTAAGTCACACCCTAAATCTAACAGAAAATGCTTACCTGACTTTCCAAGATGAATAATACCGCTCATGCAAAGCATAGCTTCACCGTCGAAGGAATTCTTCTGCTTCAAGGTTATGTTTGGGAGTTCCCCGTATTTCAAGGCCAACTTCGTCACGGTTACTGCCAAAGCGACACCCAGGAAGAAGTCACCATCCATGAGATATTGTCTCAAGGGAGGTCTTTTTTCTTTCTTCGGTTTTCTGAAAAAAACGACATTTATTTCAAAGTTAACCTCAATATGCAGAATCTCCAACTGTCATTAAAGCCAACCGGTGAATTTTTAACCTAATAATTATGACAGTTGTATTCATAAACAAAATATAATAATAATAATAATAATAATAAAGGTCTTTATTTGTACGTGGTAAGTACATTTGATGAGGCAACAAAATATGATTGAATAATTCAATAAATAATTATTTTTGAAGAGAAACAGTTGCAGATTCCCGAAAGACAACTTACTGCGCGGTACTGAAGATAGACTGAGTAGCGTAAGTCCCGTCAGACGTAACCAAAGTAGTTTGTTGCGTCGGCTGGGGAATATTGTTGACTTGAGCATCCTCTTCGCCCGATATAAGTTTCTGTTCGAGTTCCACCAGGGCCCCTTCCCCCAAATTCGCTATAATTTGTTTCATCACAACTTCTATGTCTTCCGAAGAAGTCGCAAACTCCCCGAGTATCCAGAGGGCAGCACGATGAACTTTCACGCTCTTTATATCGCTGAAGGTCTCCAGCAATTTCTAAAAAATTCATTTTAACCAACGACCACAATTTTTTGAACATACAAACCTCGATGATTAGCGGTTGCAAGTTTCCGAACTTCTGGATAACTTCCCTGATGAAAATCATGACATCTGTCGCTGCTAGCTCATTAGTATCCGACAAGAATTCCGCTAGGACAGGGACAACAGACACTGCCACATCGGGAAACTTGATGCAACACTGATGTAGAGTACGAACGAGCAATTGCCGATACTTCCCTGTATCTTCGTGCTCTACATCATGCGTTTTAGACACTTCTTTCTTCAATACCAAAACCATTTCTTCGATGTTTCTGGACGAAACTAAATCCATCGCTAAAGCGAGAGTTTTCTTTCGGACCTGAACAGAAAACGCTTGTCAATCGAACCTAACCTATAACTGTCAATGTCAACTTGACAGTGACAGACTCACCTCAAGATCTGGACTTGCAAGAACCCTCAAAATATCCATAACGGAGTCTTGGAGAACTTTCTCATGCGTTGGATGTTCTTTCAACGCAATTAACCTATCTAACACGATAAGTTTGACGTTGTTGTCACTTTCTTTAATGATAAGTTCAATGTAACAGCTCGCTGCGGCTTTTATCGCAGTAGGAGCAGTGGACAAGGTAACCAAAGTTCCTAAAATCGATCGTAGCGAATAAATAACAACGAAATAACACATATCGTTGTTTTAACAAACCTGCAGCTTCATATCTCACGGCAGGACTGCTGGAATTCAACAAGTTATAAATGCACCTTATAAACCTAGACCTTTCCGCAGGGTTATTATGACACACTTTGTAAATCAATTCGACAATCACAAGTTGTAGAATATCCCCGAAAGAAGTAACTTGATCCAAGCAAGAAGCTAAATACGAAAGTGCTCTATCTTGGTCGGCATGTAAAAGCATCAAAAATGCGTTTCTCTTGCAAGACATGTCTTGTTCACCATCCAAATAGTTCGATATAAGCTCGGGGGCATCAGGAATCAAAGCCTCGAAATTTCGATATATCGTGAAAATGGCCAGAACGGCATTTCTTCGTACGTATGAATGCCTGTGTTCCAAACATGATCTTATAGAGGGCATTAAGGGTTCTAGGAGTTCTGGTTCTTTGAGCTTGCAGAGAAAACGTAAGGTTGAACCTCGTAAAAATTCGTTTGGATGTTGGAGATCTTTTCTGAAAACATTACATCAAATTAGACTGAGAGAAATTAATGCAGATATAAACAAACCTGTAGGCATCGCAAACGAGGATCATTTCTTGTAGTAGTTTACCATCGGGGGTTGTTTTGGGAACGATTTCCCAGAAAATTAAGAGTAGCTTTTTCGCTGTATGATCTTGCAGAGGAAGAACATAACGAATTATTATCATCAAGAGACCTGGAGGTAACCGTTCACCTGCCAGAATCATATGTATAGTTTTCTTCAGAGCTTCTACTTTAACTTTTACATCTCCTTTTTCTGGAACAATAACAAGAGTTACAGGGGTAACATGGCATCAATACCTAACTTACCCAAGTCTTGTTTTAGCTGTAACTCACTGTATGGTTCAGAATCTATCGGCACATTCAGCAGAGTGTAACAAGGTTGCTCAGGGGCAGCCATTCTGTACGTTTGCTATAAAACAAGAAATATCGAAGCAATATTAACTCCAAGCTTTTAAATATACCTTCTATTCGGTGAAGTCTAGTAATAGTTGTGATTCCAATCAGAAAACTTCAAATACGTGTCAGTTGAAGTCGTATCCTAACCTCAATCTTTGTTTGAAGTTTCAAAGATGCTTCTATAAACCCATAGGCGTAGAAACGGAGGGGCATAACGAAGGAATAATTGATAATTAATTAATAATAATTCATTTCATTCCGAGTAGCCTGCACGTTACAAAAAATTCACTCAACATCTGTGGTTTTCTCGTTTACGAGTCAAGACATGCTGGAGAAGATTATAGAGTTAGGCAATCTTTGATCCTGGATTATTTGACTAATTTCCAAGAGAAGTACCAGTTTTTACTTTGTTATCTGTGGTACCAGTATTTATACGACGCTCCTTCGGTGAACAACGTTCAATGGTTTTCTTTAAAGTTCTACGAAGTTTTTTCGATCAAAAGACTATTTTTCGGGGGTACGTGAAGATGTAACAGGAGTTCAACCTTTCACTGTGAAGCAACAGGTAAGTACTGCAGCATTCGTTTTTCTTTATTTCAATATCCTCCTAATTTCTTAAGGCTCTTGTCATTTCAGGGGTTAAATTGATCTTTCGTTAAGATCTATCGATTTTTAATCGATACAATGAAATTGTTCGTTGATGTTTTGATTTATTCGTAGAATAATGTGGTATCTTGAATAATCACTGTGGTTTTTTCTTGCTTCTTTCTTGAAGAACAAAATCAACTTCTCATTATCTCACATCATAATTTCACTTGATTAATGGTATTTGTCCTCTCTTTCTTTAAAATTTCATTCCCAACTCCGAATAAATAAAGCTAAGGGCAAGGGATTGTAAATATTATGCGAGGAACGTCTATACACAGTGATCCACATCATTCGCACAATGTATTCATTTTCTCAATGAAAAAGACACAATACATAGGTACCTATGTATTCCCCTCATTAAAGAATTGCTACAAGGAAAGATTAAATGAACACAAATAAAGAACAAATGTTAAGAAGTTCTATTAATTTTATTAATTCTCGGTATATGTCGTAGTTTTTGGTCCTGAAAAATATTCTGTTTTCTTCTGTTATAAAATGTTTGGTTTATCTATGGGAGATAATTTCCTTTCATTAGGGTCCCGTAGCGGTCTTCAAACATCTGAAGTGTCGAAAAATCATCACCTGGAAGGTCGTATCCGGTTTGAAAAACCCTCACGACCAGAGAGCAAGAATTTGTGGATTTTGTATTTGAATATCGAAAGAATATCGAAAGACAAGTGTGATTCCTCTCCAAATTAGCTGATGAACATGGTATCGAAGTGATTCTTCTGCAAGAAACCCACACGGCAACAGAAAAAAATCCTCGTGAAAGAGGACAGTTGAAAGTTATGTATTAATTGTTTAGCTTGTTATGTTAAAAAATTATCAGTTCGTTATTTTCAACAGATTCGGAAAGGGGAAATTGATGGAGATTTTTTAATTTCTTTCAAATTTTGTGACATTTCTGTCATAAATATTTATAAACCTCCGAACATCATCTGGCCAAGAAATCTGAATGTTGATGTTTTTTAAAGTAGCAAATGCATTTCTAAAATGCAAATTTTGGGAAGAATCTGTTTATCCGAGCCCACCGACGGATAACATGAAGATGATCACACTGATGTCTTTCAAGATTTTCCTGATATTTAATATTTTTTGTTATTTTTTTACGGGGAGACAGGTTTTTTCGGCTGAGGTTTTTTCCCCTGGCTGTATAGTATCATATGATACTAGTGATGATAGTATCGTATGATTCTATAGTAACATACGAAGAATGTTATGATACCTCGTTCTTTTTTTGCCTCAGCTTAGGTACTTTTTGTTTCAACATTTATTGTATTATTTTAGCTCTCTTTTTCATGAGAATATACGCGATATCTTGACTAGCTTAAATAAGAATAAGTCGAATAGATGCACCAACTGCCAGATATAGTCTTCTTCTTGGAAATCTGTTTAATGAAGCTTTAAAATTTCAATGGAACATTAAATAATGAAAGACGTTTTTCGTGACTGAACTTTAATCTTACGAAAAGTCAATGCTTTTCTCGTATTTGTTGTTAAAATAATTCTCCAAGGAGTCTTTCTTCGTCCGAAGTCGTAGTTTTTATCTTAGGATCTCCTGGTTTTAACACAGATGATTGTGAAGGGTTAAAAAACAACCCTCATCTATTCCCTTGGCCCCAGAGGATGGCCTAGAGCTGGAAGAAGCAAATGATCCTGCAATCCCTTCTGGAGACCAAACACAAACACAAACAACAACCGATAGCGACCCAGCATCCAGCGCCTCCCAGGATCGAAAGCGGCCTCCCTTTAAAACAGCCCCATCCCGGCTGGCTGCGAGATTTACGATCGTCTCTTGTCTCTCCTCTCCAGTCCTCCCACGGCCTGCTCCGGTTTCGGATAGCGGCAAGCAGACCATCGGATCGCGAACTTTTCTTGAGCACAGGTTGAAAATTATGATCTTGGACGGTTGAGTGAGATTGGAGAGGGTGCAGAGCAGGGTTTGAGCACCGATTAGAGCCATGTCTGGACGAGGAATGGAAATGGTAATTTTTTCGGTGATTGTGAGCGGAATATAATCGTTTTTTTCGATGAATAAGGTGGTCTTTTGGGGAATTGGTATGACTTTATTCGTCTTATTTCGAAAATAGTACCTCAAGAATTGATATAAGCTCATCATGGCTTGTAAAAAGATTGAAAATACATAAAAAACAAGGTAAAACAGGGGAAACACAAATGTATTTGTTTAATTGTATATTTGAGTATGATTCTTTTTATACTGATGACGATTGTTGTCTAGCTTTGATAAAGGAGAGACCAATCCTCCAAATGATCGAAATAAGGCGAATTTTTTCGTCAGATTGTGCAGATTCAAGTGTTGTCACTTATGATTTTTTTCATTCTGTTCGTAGATGAAATGACATAAATATTTACTAATAATTTACCCCCAAATTGCCCCTCAAAACAATTGGCAGTAAACCTATCTAACACTCTGCCCCTTCAATGAAAACCCCTATGATGTCATATTGCTTGCGATGTTAAACAAAAACTCTTTCAGAATTTGTTCGTTAATTTCCCAAATTATTACACAACTGAAAAAATCTAAGGATTTGTTAAAATTCAGTTTTTCGTGAGAGGGCTATAACATGACTTATGTTTATTTCTGAAAAATAAGGTTGAAATCAAGGGAAGAATGTTTCATTTTATTTGGAAAGGGGTTAATATTTTCATTTATTGTTTGAAAAAATATTAATTTCTCACAGACGAACCCTGTATTTTTTTGAATAAGATTGAAAAACAAACCAAAACTTGAAAGAGGGAGACAAATATTGAAAATAATTGAAGTTTAAGAAGCTGGACTCCAAATTTGACCGAGAAAAATTTCAATCAAACATAACCTTGTTTCAGTATGATTTTCTCCGACGGTTTCTCATGGAAGAATATCCTTTCTCTATTTCAGTATCGTAAAAGAGTTCATTACAGTACTGAAAGTAGTGCTGTAATGAAACTCATTACAGCATTGTTTTCAGTTATATTTTTCGTTTTGTGGTTGTCAGGACTGGCCTCCGATTCACTTAATTTTCGAATCAAATCAATTCAAATTCCTCAATCTGTCAAATTTCGTTAGATACAATACAAAAGTCACTAATCTGAATTTCTATTTGAATTTCGAGAATTTTCCACAAAACTTGACAGAAATAGAGAAAATATCGTCTAATACTCGTTACAGAAGGCAATTCCAACACTCACTTCGCATTCGTGTTGGAATAGGAGCTCATCCTGCAACTTGTTTCAGAATATACTATTCTCTATTTCAGTATCGTAAAGAGTTCATTACAGTACTAAAAGTAGTGCTGTAATGAAACTCATTACAGCATTGTTTTCAGTTATATTTTTCGTTTTGTGGTTGTCAGTACTGACCCCAGATCCTTTCAATTTTCAAATCAAATCAATTCAAATTCCGTAATCTGTCAAACTTCGTAAGTCAAAACCAACTGCCAAGATACAATACAAGAGTCACTAGTCTTAATTTTTATTTTAATTTAGAAAAATTGACTGAAATAAAGAAAATATCGTCTAATACTCTTTGCAGAAGGCGATTCCAACACTCTTGATTGCTTCTGTCCTGCTAAATTCCCCTAACAGAAATTCAAACTTGGTTCTCTTATATTATCAAAAGAATGAATATGTATATGAAATCCTCACATTAAAATGTTCATAACCGATACAGCAATGAACATAGCTCTTTGCCTAGCTTCGACACATAGAAGCTGTGCTTTTTTAAACTATTTCCAAAGTGAACATAGGTCAGAATTCAAATCGTGATTTGTTGGTAGAAACCAGATGCTGTAACCAAAAGATTCCATTTTTTTATAAAGCCTAAATAATACCAAAAAATTAATAGTTCTCTTTAGTTTGCTGGAGCTGGTAAAACTGATTGACTGTCCAATTTTAAGAGCTGCTTCTTATGCAGTTAAATCAAAAACTCTTTCAACAATTCAACACGAAAGTATCACTTCCCAACGTTCCTTTAAAAAAATTCTCTGCCTCATTTTCAGTTGGTCACCTTGTAAATTCATCCCTAGTAAAGTTTCCCAGAGAATTGGGGTCATCAGTGGCTATCATTTCGCAAGATAGAGGAAGGGATGCTACAAAATACAGCATTCATAGTCCTAATGAACCAATTAGGAATGATTGCGCTCGATAGAATCCGCCATTCTCATGCGGTTTCCACAAGATTGACCATTTTCATGATTTCCACTCAGCTCAACCGTACTAAAATCGACTAGCACGAATCCAAGCGTGGGTTGATAATCGGTAGAATTGAGGAGAGAGAGCAATTTCACAATTTTCCACGAATTTCCATTGTGTATAATTGAATAATCAACGCGAATTTTGGAATAGCGTGATTTGTGCGATCTTCTATGTATTCTAGCATCGAGAAAAACATCACAAAGGAGACAAAAACACCTTTTCCCGACCCTGCAAAATATATACAGCGTTATTTCAGGCACCGAATGACACTGTACAAATGCATGTTATTTCCTTTCACCACACGTTCCCAATTCTTCCCAGATCTGAACCAGGATATTAATCAAACTTTATGTGGCAGTTTAACGACCTTTTCATCACAAGCTCGTAACATATCCAGCTGTCGCAACAGTCAAAAATGATTCAATGGGGAAAGCGGGAAACGAAAGAAAACATCACATGAATGTTGTATGGGGAGAGGAAATGTGTTTCTCAATTTCGAAAGAAAACAATATGACGCCAATAGGCTCTGAAATGTACGCAATTTTGATGGAAATGGGGAAAACGCAACTCAAATAAAACTGTAAAGTTGCGTAAATTGAAGTGAATATTCGGTTTTTCGAGAATTTTTCTACGAAATACTGTATAAACAGGTTAGTTGTCGAGTTAAGATTATCATGGATTTCGTACTGGTTGAGATTGCTTCATTTATTGATGGAGAAACTTCAGTAGTGCATCTAAAACATCCCCTGTACAAAAAAACGATATTTCGAGTACACTTCTCTTAGTTATCCCATCCCATCTTCCTCCAATTAAGGCTCTTCAAAACTAAAGTGTTTTCGCAGCTCCAATTAGCTTGCAAAGAGCTCTCTACCTTAATGTATTCATACTTCATACATCTCATTTTTCAGGCGCAGACTGAGAGGTGATGCAAGTGACAGACAAAGCCGTTTCAACTGATGACGATTTCAAGCAGGGGGTGGGGGGAGAACCACCCTCTCGCTTTGACGTCTCCAGGTTAGAAGCAGTTCTTGCTACTTTACTCGAGAACAAGGTGGAAGCGATAAAACAGGTGAGAAATCTTCAATTTTTTTTATTCGCCTCGAAGAACAACTTAGATTAGACAACTGTTGACTTAGTGCATGGTTTTTCAATCATTCAATTCCGAAAACTGGTTTAAGACAGTTTCATTTGCTATACTTTCAAAATCTCGAGACAAAACTTGATCATGGTCGATCCTAAACTCGTAATTTCGAATTTCGTCCCTAAATTTGGCAGGAGAGGAAACAATCTAGCGTCGGATCCAGCCCGAAGAGCATTGTACATCGCTTGAGGATCACTTCCACTTCAACAACATCATCGGGTAAAGGGGCGAACGATGTGGAGTCCCAAACAAAGAAAAGACCACCAAAACCGGTGCCGGTTGCTAGCGGAATATCAATCCGACGTTGGCAACAGATGCAACCTACGGATTCTTGTGAAACTCACTCCAGTAATTGCGGTAAGTTACACTCACACTCTCCAATATTGGAAAAACCAGGAGATTTTAACTTAAGAGTGTCCAAACTTCGAAAATTATTGCGACGCATTCGCCATTTTGCAAACTTAATTTTTAACTTCACTCCAAAAGTAATTATATATAGTCAAGAAATAAATTGGTGACAACAGGAGCATTCCTTCGATCAAGCTTAGTCATTCAAATACAAATTCTTCATTATGGAAAACGTTTATTTGGAATAAAAGAGAAAAGTACGTATGACATTTTACTTTGAGTCCCAGATCCTTCGCCATTTTGCAACTTTCACTATTTTTGAAACACTTTGCCACAAGAAAATTGTTTGTCACAATATTTGTAGTGTTATTGTCGAAGGATTCAGCCGAGCAATTAAACCCAAAGGAAACAAAAAAAAAAATTCAAAACGATGAAAAATACACTGCGCAAGAAAATTAACGCACATTATGGAAATCTTAAATTTATTCTACAACTGAAGGTGTTCACAATGATAATTATTTTTATCAGAATTATGCATGAATATGTTTTTCTCCTATACAGATGTTTTTTCCCAGCAGGAATGAAAAAGATGATATTATCAGATTTTGAATGTATTGGCTCCATTCTAAAATCAGTTGTTCTCGATCAATTCTAGTGATCAATAGTTTTTCTTTCGTTTGATTTTCTACACTCGATCGCTATGCAACGCGAAACATGCAATTTGACCCAAGAGGAATCTGCCCAAGCGGTAGTTTTGCGAGAAGAAGAGTGGACATACACAAGAATTGCAGAAAGGTTTGGAGTTTCCCATACAAGGGTGTCCAGAATGTTGCAGCGATTCAGGGAGGCAGGTATGAATGTCCGAAGACCAGGACAGGGTAGACCACGGGTAACAACTGCCATTCAAGAACGTTACTTCTTTGACTGCTCGCACAGACCTTGTGGTCGTTGATAATGGTGCTATGAATGCTGATAAGTATATAAGGAACATTCTTGAAGAGCATGTAGTGCTATTTGCCCCATACATTGGTGAAGATTTCATTTTTATGGACGATAATGCCAGACCCCATCGTGCTCACATCGTTCAGGAGTACTTTGAAGAGGTTGAAGTCTCTCGAATGGAATGGCCAGCAAGAAGTTCAGATCCCAATCCGATTGAGCAGGTTTGGGACAACCTCAATAGAAGGCTGAGAAGTTCAGAAAATCATCCAGCTACTCTTAATGACTTAGGAATCCAACTCGGAGAAATCTGGGAAGGATTAGATCAGAACATTTTAAGATCAGTCATTTTGAGTATGAACCGTCGTTGCCGAGCTGTAATTAACGCAACGGGTGGAAATACCAAGTATTAAATCACTTATCAGCATTTCAGTATTTTGAAAATTGTTCATTTCTCTCCTTTCACATAAGATTCGGTGAAATCCTGAATTTTTCTTCCATTTAATGTGTCTTGTTTCGTTCAAAACCTTCCCTAGAAAACATAAAAAATAAGTTATAAAGTCAATGTAGAGTTAACTTTCATTAAAATTGAGATTTTCAGAATGTGCGTTAATTTTTTTGCGCAGAGTATTTTCATTAATTTACATAGCTTTTTCCACGCATGCATTATATACGTTGATATCAATGAATGTCTGAATTAAATGTATTTCGTTGTCAGGGCCGCAAAGTCAAGAAATATCGATATCATCCATAGACAGCCACCGTGTGATTCGACCCCAAAAATCAAGCCTCAAGAGCCCAGTTATGAGCAGGCAAAGCTCAAGGGAAACAGACGAACGTAGTGTCCCCTCCTTCAGTCGACAGGAATCTCGGGAATCATATCCCTCTTTCTGTCGACAGGATTCCAGAGATTCCTACAGGTAAGATTCGAAAGAATCCTAGATAATTTTCTCGTTTTGGAGTGTAAAATCGTAGTTATGAAAAGTTAAGGTCCTAGAAGATAACCCTGGGGAACACCGGGAGACCAATTTGAAGCATTCAAAACATTCTCCAGTATTGAAGTTTGAGAATGAATGAATCTGATGTATTTAAATCTGTCTGCCTTGCCTTACTTTTTTATATTTATCGAAAAAGTTACAGAAAATATCGAAAATCAATTCGCGATGGGGTAGAGTATCTCCCCAGCCTCTTTTAAATCATGTGGAGTAACTGAAATACTTCATATGTTATCATAAATTCATTAACTGTAGGTATGCATATAGTTCACGGCAATAATTCATGTTTTTATATGCTTGATAATATGCTTCACCACTGCGCACTGTTTATCCTGATAAATATGAAATGTCGGTTTATACGCAGAGCGAAATCCCTACAGGGTTGTTGGCTTCATTCCAGAATTATCAACGGTGCAACATAATTGAAATGAAAATTTAATGGGTGTAGATGTATTAGGGGAAATCAAGATATTCACAATTTTGTTCTCTTGAACAGTTTCTTGCAGAATGTGATAAAGCCTTTATCAGGGTTTTTCTTTCTTCTTCTGAAGGTACGGCTTCAACAGACAAGACTCTAAAGACTCCAGGGAGTCGACTTCCCGAATATTCATCAGGCAAGACTCTAGGGATTCGAGAGAATCAACAACAAGATTCTTAAGGCAAGATTCTAAAGATTCCAGGGAGTCTTATAGGTGTTGCGACGTTGAAATATGCAGGTGTAGGGTCTGCCTGATGCAACAAAGAAGCCATCCTGTAACCAGGACCTGTTGCTGCGAAAGGGGAGACATGTGAGTTGAATTTTTTTAATCTTAATATATAAAACATAACATAAAAAACATTGAAACTCTGAAAAATTTGAAATGAAATGTAGTAGATGTCGCTGCGGTTTATAGCGTTTTCGTGAAAGTATTATATTTGATATTAATTCGGTGAACTACTTTTTCTAATAATATCAACGCATCTGAGTCCATGTGTTATTACACCTATCTTTCTTTCGAACACTACGGAAAATTTTATGAAGAAAAGTTTTGAAAAAATCTCCATTCTACTATTATATATGTAAACAATTACTGTGTATTTTGAGTTGCCTAAACGGATGTTTTGGGAGCGCATTGATTCTTTTGTCTGGTGACTTCCGACAACCATTACCGGTAATTCCAAAATCGACGGCTACCGATGAAATAAATGCTTGCCTAAAATCATCACCTTCAAATTTGGCTAGGTAATAAAGCTCTCAATTCAGTTGATTGCGGTTGGAATAGTACCAATAGATATTTGCAGCCCACGAAAATGCAAAAAACACATGCACCACAAAAATTGTTGAAAATGTTTTTTTTGTAACTGCAAAAAAGGAGTCTTTTTTGTAACGCTACATGTGGGGAATGTGCAGGTGTTAACTGCCAAAACAGTTGTCCCATCTTTGGCAAATAAGATGAAGAAATAATTGACAGTTGCGACAACCACTCAGAATCAGATTAATTTTTTGACACGAAAAGTATTAATTTCACATGAATAAAATAATGAAGAAATGAAATGTTCAAATGATATTTTCATTTTGTTATTTTGAACAGATAGGGGTTGCTTTTAGAGGTAGAAACATAAAAATAACTAAAACTAACATTGATCCAAAACTGTTAAAAGATTGAAATTAATTGATCACATTTAAAATTTTACACATTTTATGCTGAAAGGGGGTGGTTTATACGGTTTTGAAGTATATGAAGACCTTCATTAAACTTCTCAAAACGCTACTGAGGCCTAAAAATTACTTTGATTTACGTTGGAACAAGTTCCCTTCAATTTTGAATAAAAAGGTTGTTCTCACCCCTTAAAAATAATAAGCATATATCGGCATAGGGTAGGAGTAGGAGACAAGTATAGCTTATATCCAAAATTGATAGAATTTGGAGGTAATGCCTAATTTTCGCCCTCATTGACTGGACTTATTGTACAGGACAATTTTATGTCCACTTTCAAGGTATTATACCATAATTGTTTATCATAATATTGAAGTTGCTTTTTTATTTATCGATTGAGGCAGTACGAAGTCTGAAGGATCAACTATTTATTGATATGTTGGTTTTCTCGATGGGAGATTTTGAAGAAAAGACTATCCTGTCAAGGACAATCTAAAATATTGCGAGAAAAAATGTTCCTGAATAAAAAGAGAAACTTCCTGTACAATTTCTGATTTATGGGGTGCACTTCTACCACAAACTCCTCCTTGCTTCCCCACTTTGGGCTGTTAATATGGTCCTAAAGGCAGCAAGTACGGTCTATTAAGTCCTAAACTTCAGAATTCTCGGTGTCAACCGTTTAAACTTCCAATTTAGGAGCGTTCCCGAGACAGAGAGGTCTCAAGCAGTTACATTTTCCCATCCAGGAGACATTTTAACATCCAATTCTGTTCACCGACAAGGGCAACGACTTGTTGCGCCTCTGGAACAATGGCCAGAGAGCGCTGAAAATAGGTGAGGGATCGATATCATCATTCTGGAAACCTCAAGCGATTGTTGCTCGAGGTGATTTACCGTTTTGTAATCTATGACTGCTACTTACGACGCTTTTAATGTTGATATCAGCGTGAAATGGAAGACCAAGGGGGAGATTGAAGGGATCCATTTTTCAACAGAATCGGGGTTGCCACAGCACATTCATTTAAGGGTTAGTAACCGAAGGTGGAAAACTAACAAGCCTTAATGTTTATCGCCTTCATGGCTGTTGAGCTCGAGCAATTTTTCGTAAGAAAGTTTGTGGGGAGTCAAGATTGAGATGAAGCATTTAAAATTGTGCTCAATGGTCTTCAACATTCATTTTTGCCTCTAGAATCTCTATCATCGCTGTCGTCTTTCAAAAATAACCTTTGGGAGGAGATGAAGTTGACCAGAATATCGAATATTCTTAGGAAAGACACAAGATTCAGGATTGGAATTCTACTTAATCTTCAAGTAAGAAGAAGACTTCTCGTATATTTTTTGAAGGTTCTAGGACACCAACTTTCGGTTTTCAAATGGGAACACCCAATTTTTATTGCATAAATCGATTCTCCATTGAATTCTGAGTCTTTTTGATTCCAGAAGTTTCAATTTTCCCGAGAAAATTCTCTTTAAATGAGGAAATACGAAAAAAATCTCAAAATTTAACTGGGTTGAAATACAGACAACTTCGAGGTTTTTTGATTGAAAATTCCCATTTTTCAGAATCTCCAAGAAGAAAGGCTGATGCTTCTTTTCCGATAGCGTGATTTTCAGAATATGATAGAGGAGGTCACAAATTCTTTGTCAAAGTTAGAAGTGACGAAACATCAAGGAATATTCTTTTTCAAATTGGAACCCCATTTTTTCGAAGCATTTTCGAAATCTTCATCAAAAAATAATAGGAGCATACGTCCAAGACTTTTATCCCAAAATGAATATTTTTCGAGATATTCAGAAAAAACGATTTTGTCTTCAATTTTCAATCTCATTCCGAATGTGTTTTTTTACTGGAAAATAATAAGCGGTCAAGTGAAATTTTTGGAAATCTCTGTTATCGAGAAAATATTTTCTTATAGTTCAGACGAGTTCAGTTTTTCTTTATTTTTTAAAGATAATTCCCGCAAATTCTTAATTCTGGAGAATTCCTTTTTTGTCATGGTAAAGAAATTTGAATTTTCAGCAATGAAATTGTTACATGTTCTGTTAATTATTTTTTCAAAAGCATTAAAAAGTTATTACAATTTTTTTTTTTCTGCATTCCTGAGAATTTTTTACGTTGACTTCACTAATACTCACATTGGAAACTTTAAACCAATTGCTACTCTTGCCATACAGATGATAATTCAACTTAACTCGTCTGAACTATAGAAAATATTTTCTCGATAACAGATTTCCAGAAATTTCACTCGACCTCTAATTATTCTCCAGTAAAAAAACACATTCGGAATGAGATTGAAAATTCAAGATAAAATCTCTTCTCCTGAATATATCGAAAAATTTTCATTTTGTGATAAAAGTCTTGCACGTATGCTCCTATTATTTTTTGACGAAGATTTCGAAAATGCTTCGAAAAAATAGGGTTCCAATTTGAAAAAAACGATTTTTTGATGTTTCGTCACTTCTAACTTTGACAAACAATTTGTGACCTCCTGTATCATATTCTGAAAAACACGCTATCAGAAAAGAAGCATCAGCCTTTCTTCTCGGAGATTCTCAACAATGAGAATCTTTAATGAAACAACCTCGAAGTTGTCTGTATTTCAACAGAGTTCAATTTTGAGATTTTTTTTTCGTATTTCCTCATTTAAAGAGAATTTTCTCGGGAAAATTCAAATTTTAGGAATCAAAAAGACTCAGAATTCAATGGAGAATCTATTCATGCTATAAAAAATGGGTCGTCCCATTTGAAAAGCGAATGTTGACCTCACTTCCGGAAAAACCGAAAGTCCTAGAACCTTAAAAAAATATACGAGAAGTCGTCTTCTTACTTGAAGTACCTACTCCCTTATAATTTCAATCCTGAATCTTGTGTCTTTCTTAAAAATATTCAATAGAGCCATATTCTTGAATAACCCTGTAAATTGCTTCACTTCCGATTTACACCAAAGAAAGTGTGTTAGTGCTATTTACATGATAAGTAATCCTTACTGAAATCTAGCATTTTATTCTTCAGAAAACTTCAACGTTCCTTCGATGAAGATTACATATCCCTCAAAATAGAGGAAGAATGCTTGTCGGATGAAGAACAGCGTAGAGAAAGAAGAAGAAGAAGGCGTAAAAGAAGGAGACGTTTACGTAGACAACTGGCTTTAGAAGCCATGAGAGGAGCAGCATCTCTACCACCTAGACAACCTGCTGATGACAAAGTGAAGGTTTGTTAATTTAAGAAAATTATTGAACACTTCATTTATCTATTTTATTCTTCAAATTAGATTTGAAAAGACATACTACGACTAAAGCTGTCATTCTACCACGTGTCGAACAAAAGGTCATCAAGCTTAAATACCGCGAAATTTCCCGCTGTTATTCATGTTTAGACTGAGCCAATACCCATTGTAGTGGCTAACAATAATACACACATAAACTTGTTTCAATTTGCGTAAGCAGAGTAATGTTTATTCCCGTATGATATTATTACTCTGCTTGCAGATTGATTGTTATGGTACAGCATTTATTTTCCTTCGATTTCGGTACATTCTAATTGCATCTCTCCACTAACAATACGTAAAATTTTTTAGTTTATTCAATGGCTCAGATAGAAGTCAATTTCGAATGATCTTAACCCTAACAATTTTTCCTCATTGGTTATGTTCAATGTTTTTTTCATTTTTGAGGTTCTGGATAATGATGAGCTACCACCAAAGGCAAGATGGACCATTGTAGCAACTGCCAGCGTCCTACTTTTCTTGTGCCTATTTCTTGTGGGTGTTACACTTCGTATGGCACCACTTATTGATGATATCGGTAAGTTCATTTCAATCAAAATGTAACAAAATTGTGTCTTTGGTAGTTATATTTATTGTCCATTCAGCAGAAACATAGGAACTCAAATTGAAATATTTAGATTGATGCATAATATAATGAAAAGTTAGATTGATGAGCGAATTTCCAAAAAGAATTTGATATGCAATTTCATTTTTTGCCATACTAAATTTTAAGTACAATTAAAAAAGTTCGGAAAGCACTTGATATCTTCATGAATGTACAAAACAGTTTTTTTTGTTTTATAAATATATTATACTCACTTCAACCTACCATTAAAAATAGAAGAATTTCCTACTCCTATAATAATTAATATATACACAAGTATAAACAATTTCGGATAAAAATACCTTAACTCTAACCTCCTATCATAAATTATATCAACCATATTAATTATCTAAATAGTTTTTTGTTATTTTCTCACATCATCACGAACTTTTACTTTTCTCTCTCGATAAAAACTTTCTTAAAGTCTCAGCAAGTGCAATTGTACCGTCCATATCTCCTACCATCGTCCATTTTATGCGTTAACGTTATAACAACAATTAGGACACTCACTGTTAAAATGAAAAAAAACATTCCAATTACAAGCCAAACTATTCGACGCCTTCTCATCTCTTTCCTGTACTCTTCTGTCAATCCTTCTTTAACGGCCAAGGCATAATCAGCTTTTTTACTCCTGAAAAAAGACAAATTCCTCAATGCATTCAGGTTCTTCAATTTCTAACTAGTTTTACAGAATTTCAGTGAGAGTCTGATATGGCAACAACGCTTGTTCCATTCTCAGACCAATCACAGCTCGCGAATAGTGGGAAGGCAGCGTTGTCACATCAGGTACTCATGAAATTTTCCTTGAATATAAGAATTTTTGACATTGATTTCGCCACTCAGAAACTGACTAATTCAGACGTTTAACATGCTCTTCTAGAGTGTATTTTCGTGCTCACCCTGATAAATGGGATGGTCTCCTTTCAACTCCGCTGTAATACTTGGAACCTCGCCTACTTCTTGTCGAAACAACACTTGGTGACCTTTTGACCTGCGAATTTCTTCTGCTCAAGTTTGGAGCGAAAGATGCTCTGTCCAAAATTGCATCTGTATCGTTACAACTGTGTCTTCTCATGCCAGATGACACAGGGACTGTTAGGGAATTTTTTATGGACAGTGCGCTCCTCAAAACTTCGTCGTGAAGGGAACAACGTGAGGAGTGTCCAGAATTCTGGAAAAAAATTCAATGATAAAAAAATTTTGGATCTGGTTCTTCAAGGCTTCTATCAGTAACATTTGCTTTTCACTGCGCCCAAAAGTTTCGCAATGAAAAGCAACTAAAGTGTTCGAACTGTTAGACCAGGGAGAAGACAAATAAAAGAAGAAGGGACCAGAAAATAGGGTCCAAAAATAGGAGTACAAAAGACAAAAATGTTAATTAAAAGAGACAGAGAAGAACAGATGGAAAAACCCCAGTTTAAACTGAAGAATGCTTATTGAATTAATCTTATTCATGGGTCTATCAATTGTTAACAATCCAATGAACAAACGAATAAACACAAGTCTGTCGAAAAGTATTGATGAAAGATAAAATTTAGAAGCAAACTTTCACCAACATTTTAGCATTCTCATGTAAATATTTGCGTTTGGAGAGGCAGAAATAAAACATATTCAGGACTTTAAACTGCGCAATCGAACGCTTTTATAGATGTTGATATTATTTTTATTTCGTCTTTTCGATCAACGATCAAAGTAGAGCCTTCAATTTGACATATTTCCAAATTGATAGAAGATATATTTATATTCGAGTCGGGTGATAGGTTGAAATTGGTCTAGATACTGCGAAAAGGTTTTCGAATACATTGCAATGCCTGCATAGTTGTTTAACTTTAACCATTTTCCCAATCGAAAATTGAAACCAGGACTTCAAAAACAACTTAGATCGAGTGAAATTGGTCTCATTTTTCATAGAAAATTGAAGCAATCCCAATTAACTGATGTCTTGAAGAATATCCTTGTTTCTCCATTAGATATTCTGGATTTTACTCTAATTCAACGATGAATGAAAAATTTTTCATTCTCATCTTTCATACAAGAAGTCAAAAATTCTGAAACTAGAAGCTTTGTCTTCTACACTCATTAAAAAGTTCAATATGTCTAAGAAATTGAAAAACTACCAATGAAAATTTCAAGATGAAATTGAGAAAATGTTTCATAATTTACTTATATGTTTAGGACTATTTTTTTTGTATACATTGACATAACTACAAGTTCAGTATTGATCTTATCTTATCACCAACCTTCGTGTTGTGCATCCCATCATCCGCAGATGAGACCTCCACGTAAGGAGGAGTAGATACTTGTCTCTCCATCAACAATTCCCTTTTCTTGGGCACAGCACCCTTATTCGAATTCTCGTACAACTCCATGTTCACTCACGTTCAACGAACCGTAAACTGGCAGTCCAATGCTTTCATTTCGCATGTGAAATGGCTTTAAATATAATCTTGTAGTCTCGATTCGATATAAACACTTGGGATGCTGTTGCTTTAAATAAAATAGAACGCGCCAAAGTACCTGTACGCCGGTTCACATTAACAAGCACAGTTATTGATACAATTCAACGTTGGTTTCTTTTCGTATTCTGTCCTTCTACTCTTCTTGGAACCGAAAAAAATCACTTACAATCTAGGTCTGCTCTTTCAAGATGATTTACAGAACGCACCCTGCATTTAAACGAAAAATATACATGAATGTAGACAAGGAAACCCTAAAGGATCACTAATTTGACCAGTTTTATACAAAATCAAGTGAAAAAAGAAGCAATAACAGTGAAATTGTATAAAGAAGACCCCATGGAATTAAAATCATTAAAGAAAACAAACCAAAATATTGAAATGTAACTGAAGAAGTCAGAATGTAACTGAAATGAAAAGATAGATTAGAAGTTAAGCTCCAATAAACGCATTGAAGAAACAGTCAAAAGACATTTCTCAACACAAATCGACAAGAATATCAAATTCAACAAAGAACTAGACTTGAAAATATACAAATTTCTTGTGGCAACGTATTTTAATAATGAAGAACATCATAAAAGAACTAGAAAATATAAACAAATAAAGAATATCAAGAACGCAATGCAAAATTAATATAATGAAAATTAAGCTCAAGTGAGACAAATTAAATCATAAACACAATAAGGAAGAAATCAAGATATTAGATATATTAGAACGATACATTTGGAACTGCGTACATGATAGAGGATAGAAATACCATTTCGATTTCCACTAGCTTTGTTCAGATCGACGTGGAAAACCCGATTTTAAAATAGACGCAGAGTTATTAATGATCCTACTCTAGTTAGTGTAAAGTTCAAGTCAATGTTGACAATATTGGACTGTAATTGATGTTATTTAGTACGAGTTCGGTGATATAGTGTTGCATGATTATTTGCTCTGATGACATTTAAACGATTCACATACATTACGAACATATTAATGTGTGTTCTAACATCCCAGAACCCTTTTAATCATGTTCGACTCCTACACAAGAATTAATCTAGTTTCATTATCGTGTTTGAGTTTTTTTAGCTATGTGATACGTGTCTTGACTCCATAATAAAATTTCATGTGAAACCCAACGAAAATTTGAGTAATATATCGAGGAATATCCACGAAACGTGCCAAAGAACTCAATGAGTCATTTCAGAAACTGATTTAACATTCATTCAAGGAATTGTGAACTGTTTTTTAACATCTGTTTTTCCTGTATTCCAGATGTTTTCAGAAATTTTCTTAGCTCGCAGTCTATTATAATTAGCTTCGTTTCGTGAATTTCCTCATGTAGACGTTTAAAAAAACAGGAAGCAGTAAATACTTATACTTTTACCAGGATAAAATTGATAATTCGAATAAATGGGAAAATTAATCCAAAAATAGGTTCATGAGCCACTTTTCTTAGATCTTTGAACGTTCAACACTAAGTGGTAATATCCAGCATTAGGTAGTGAAGTTATTTTCATACGTTGAGAGGATGTAAATAGAGGCCAAAATATACTCGTCAATGTTTCATCGGCTACGTTTCGAAACATTTCGCATAAATCAAAATTCCCAATTCGTTTTATTGGGCTATTTCATTCATTTGGGAACATGCACACGAAAATATTATGACATATTAGAGTGTCGATATTTATTTATTTCTGTCGGTTCGTTCATAAAAACAATGATGTTGTACAATTCGTTTTTTCGCTCTTAATGATGGGATTCACCTGTTCATCGGAGATTTATTTATTGCTGTGGAAATTATTTTTGCAGTGTATGATACAGAGGTTTACATTTTAGTTTGTCTCTTTCATATGATTTGAGAAGTTTCAAATAGAAATGTTGCCCATTTTGAGTATCTTCTTAGAGCACCCTATTTTGTTTTATCTTAACCACACTCAATATTGAACATTAAATTCTTGAGATAAAAAAATTGTTGACACTGAAATGACTAAAGATTACTTTTCTCCGAGTATCATTCCAGATAAACCTATGTATATGGGGTGAATCCGATATTTGTACGACGATCCAAGTGAATCACACTGTATACAAATCCTTCGGAGCTAAATTTTTCATATTTGTGTGACAAATTTTTTTTTGCAGTTCGCATGGAAAACGAACAACTGATAAACTCCTACAGTAAGGATGCAGCTAAGTTTAATCTGACACTTGGTCGTCCACCCGTCCAGATCATAGACATCACGTGAAAAGCCCACTCTGGAAAATTCTCGGACCTTAGTTCCATATTAATTCGATAAATCAGGATTCACTAGGCTGTGTGTGTTTTATGTCAATAAGGTAAGGTCACTCTGAACCGAACACTCAACTTTTGTGTAAAAATGCAATTTTATACACAGGAAAATATAAAAATGATAAAAACACGAAAAATCTTCGTGCTGATACGAAAAAAAATTAAAAAAGAAAAATTTGAAATGGAACATTGACTTTTTTCGTTTTTCTGAACGAAAATGAGTTTTTGGGATATGCGTGACCTTGGATCAAAGGGTTGATATTGGGATCTTTCTCAATTAATATGAATATCATGCTCTTAAATGAACCCCTCCAATTCTATAGAATTTTTACCGGAATGTCTGAGAGGACTTTATATGGTCTTCCTATCATATCATTTCAGTCAATTATCGTGAACTTTTCGAAAAATGTTTATGCTAATCTTATTCAACTCCTTCTTCGTGATATCAGCATGATAAAGACTTTCTTCGTCCCTGTACTAGCATAAAAATCGACTGGAATATTAAATTCTCTGACAAATCATCCAATAGCCTTAAAAATATCATTTATGATCTAGGTAACAAATACAAGCCTAGACAGTTATAAATTTTCATCATAAAAATGTGCATTTGTTATATTGCATATTGAATTTGATATTTTTATCCACAATTCATGAACTTCAATAAAAAAATTGATTGGATACTCACCATATCTACGGTTATTTGAATTTATTAGGGTATCACTGAAAAAGTTTTTGAAGAAAAGAGAGTTGTATTTCGAAGTTCTACTTCATTATCTTGTTATTTGTTTTAATTTTTTATTCCTGTTCAAAGTCCATGTTTTCTGATCAAGTTTCAGAGTTGTATTCACTCTTGGTCCTAGAGTAGTTCATGTCACAGATCTTTAGTTTCATAGAGAGATGAAATAGAGAGGAATTGAGAAATTCTTCTGAAGAATGAAGACCATTTATACCAAAAAAATGGTAAAATAGAAAACAAAATTCGTTCTACGCTCAACTGAATTGTTCGAAAAGTGAAATTTTTCATCACAGTAAAAAACGCACAAAAATTAAATCGACAAATGAAGAATTCATAATAATGATTTAGAAAAAATCCGTGTAAGTGACTGACAAATTACTATCCAGGGTAAATTTTAATTTATAGATATTAAAGAAAAGAATGATCTCAATTTTACATTATTTTTAGAGGTATAGAAGTAGTTTCGAAGTGCATAGGCATGTCATCATTTGATATAAACTAACTAACTAGCTAGAAATAATACAGAAAACATGGAGTTTTCTTTAGAAGATGTTGAATTGAGAATATCCATGAAAAATGTCATTTTGCTCACGTATTTTGCAATATCATTCTGTCTCCTATAGCAAATACGTAACTAAATTCTAAAGAAATGGAGCTGCAACTCCTTTCAAAGCTTTAATAATCTTGGTGTCTTTCAGAACACTTTTATAAACTTCATAAAATATAACAGAAAAAAAATATGACTGCACTAGATTTGTAGGGAATATTCAGAGGTAAGTACCTAAGTTCTGTAAAGAAATCCCCATTTCTGATTATCACAGACATCTCAAATTATGTTTTATTCATATTTCAGTCAACGTTGAAACAATATATTGAATAAAAGACAATCTATCAGAAAGACATTGGATGAGAATGTAATTCCAAATATCACATGTTAGAAAATAAGATGTTGTAAAATATTGTTGTTATAAACTTTGATGTTCGTTGATTATACATGTGTTTATTACTGTTTGTAGTTATAAGTGGTCAATAAATTTATGGAAATACATTTTTCTCTATTCATGAAGGTTCCAGATTGACATCTATACTCCATGTTAGATACAATACAATTTTTTTGTTGATGAAAAATAACGATGTATGGGGTAAGGAATTAATAGTGAGGGAATCTTGGAATCAAAATTTAATTCATCAAATAGAAATACAAAAATCCATTTCTAGTATAATTGGTTTTCAATATCTCTGCAATCAATTTTTTCGACTATTTTATATTGACTCAATTTTATAATATAAGGTTTGAACGTACTGCTGTGTATTGAGTTCTAATTCATGGAAATATATGAATAATTTCAGGAATTTGGGATACATTGTTAATGTATTACTTCTAGTTATTCAACTTTTTATACACAGATATTTTGAATTATGTGGAAGGATCAAACTAAAATATACAGTTTGCAATACATTTTCAGTTAGATAGTACATATTGCAAGGATATTATATACTTTTCGTCGCTCTACCAGTAAAAACGAATTGTATATTGTATGTTTCATCAATCTTTCCACATTTGACTTATTTCATTTTAATTTGGCAATATTGAGAAAAATCATAATATCATTGATAGTTAATTTTTCGACCAAATATTCAACGAATACGAATAGAAATAGACAAAAATTTACGCTGGTAATCTTATGGAGATAACCACAAAAATACTCTGCATTTTTAACCTTAATGCCGTTCATCCATTTGAGTCGATATTATTCAATATGCGACAATTGCAGCTTCAAACAATCAACTTTTAGTAAAAGTATTCTACCGGTATAAATATGACAAATGTACTGATCTCTGGCTCAGCTGAAATCCTCAAATTATGCTATCAAATCTGAACCCTGACTTCCAAAATGCACACTTGGTTCCCTACACATAATTATTGAGATACACATTCAAATAATTCAAGAATATTCGACTCCATTTTGTCAAATACTTCAGGAGCATTCCACGTGATACTGAAAGTATCCAAATTTAATGAAGCCAGATTCGAATTAAAGATGTTGAAATCAATCACTGTCGTCGTCATTTCTCGATCTGTTCAACGGTCTTCTACTCTCTTCGTCTGATCCATATATGACATCTTCATCAGAATCGTTGATCATTGAAAACGCAGGGTTGTCTTTGGTCATAGCAAATTCTATAAAACGAAAAAAAAATTTTGACAAAGTTTAACCAATTTCAACATTCTTATTTCAATCCGAAATAATGTTCCATTGAGGAGGCCCCATAATTTTTAATTTACCGTGAACTGACGATTTTCCAGGAGAATAGAGATAGGCCATCGTGTACACATAGAAATTCAGCAAGCTGTAAAAAGCCATGAACTCTGCTGAGTTGTTGTAATGGGTAGAGAGCTTTGCTACGTAGTTGTCTTCGATGAATCCCACACCAAATCTCAGGGTTGTTATGAGAGCACTTGTGCAAAGCACGATGACCATAAAAACTGTCAGATATTTAAGCCTCAAGTCTGAAAATTACACGATATGTTAGAACATTTTGGTAAACAAACAAAAACTTTGTTATGCAGAATTAATTACCAAAGAATGGCATGGATCTCAGTTCTGTGTAAGCTCTCAATATAAGTAATCCAAGGTAAGTGGTATAAAAAAAGGTGAAAATGTAGAGGAAAGATTGAAGGACCTGAAAAATATTTCAAATTAACACAGAAACAAGAAAGGTCATGAAAACTCACATAATAATTGGATGTATCAACTCTGTGATTATAAGTTGGATCCTCGAGTTCATTAACTTTTTCCCAAGTAGACAGGACTACGCCAGGAAACCATATAAAGGAAATTAAGAACAATTTAGGTACATAAAACGTCAGAAATTTCCTTTCATTCTGTAACAATTATATCACATTTCAAGACAAGATGATATCATCTGACATTAGCAGTATTCAAAATGAAATTATCCCAAGACTGACCTGTCTCAGACCATGATATATGCAAAGCCAAAACAAGAGTAAAGCACAAGCAAACGTAGTTTGAGCAATAGCATCAAATAAACCAGGAATCCAAGAATTCACCAAAAACATCATAGGAAATATAGGATCTGAAATTATTCATTTAATACATTTATCTGATGAAGAACTAGGATCTGTGAATGTAGAATAATACTCTTACTGTTGTATCCAATGAGGCACATAAGCAAAATAGACACCCATTTCTGTTCTATCGACCAATCATGCATTGCATATTTCTTCAGGGAGTTTGCAAACCAGCACTAAAAAATTAGTCATAAAACAATCATCAATTTTTCCCCATATGTACTTACTGAAATGAAGAATGTAGTAAGGATAAAAACAAACCTAAACCATATCTCGATTTTTGTAAACCCAGGGTTGTAGGTTTTGAACTGAAAATTAAATTCGAACAATTTAAGTTCTTTTCAAATAAAGATGGATTGGACTCACGTAGAATGTTACTTGATTTATTATATATCTCTTGTGAAACGCTTCTAATCCATGAAACCTTACTGTGAAAATGTAATGTGTATATTCAAGAAAACCCAAGTGTAACACTATGAACTCATCGCAATTTTGATTCTCACATCTTAAATGTCTCGTCCTACAAATAAAAAATTTCAATACAAAAATCGAATTCAGTGAACGTATTAAAAAACCTATTTTTCGAATGCCTGTTGTCGACAATAGTAACTGGCTTATGTTCTTCAGTAAGACCTTCTATGGTTATCGAGACTTGAAAACTTTTGTCGTATGTCTCATCTGGAAATGTAAATCAAATAAAAATTTTTGTAATACAAATAGAACTTAAAGACACATACCGTCTCTATTTTCTGTTGTTAATTTCACTATAAGCCATAACTGCTGAGAGTAAGTTGTTAAAGAAGGTGTTCTCATTGTGAAAGGGCCTGTTGCTATCTGCCCTTGATTATTGACACTTTGATTACTTTTTGGTAACAACTGCCTACCATCTAATTCAGCAGTACTTGTTATAGGAGGCCCTGCAAAAATTTGAATAAATTCTACACTCAAATTTTGGAAAACACGTGAATATGGAGGAGATTAGGCTGTTTATGTTCTTCCTTCAATTATTTTAAAATTCACATGATTTACCTGCTACGCCTATGAAAATTGCTAATCCTAGAGATGTAAAAAATGCAATAAAGGTCATCACAAACTCTCGCTTATGCATTGTATATAATCGCATCTGAACTGACCTGTAAATGAAGATATTATCACTTAAAAATAGTTTGGAGAAAAACGAATAATTTCTCATTGGGAAAGTGCAAAAAAATTTAAGTTTTCATGTTTAATCAGTCTCTTACCGTTCACAACGGTCATGATGATATGCTGGAGCTATATATTTATCAAACTCGCTGAAAAGTTCGCAGAAATGGGACAATATATTTCTTATTCGAAGGCTCCAGCCCCCTGTTGGTAAATGATATGAATAACCTAGACCATCACCGTTCATTTTAGCCATTTTCTGAAAAAAAATTGTTAGTACAAATTAAATTTTTTCTCGACAAACATTCAATGAAAATTCGAAGAAATTTTCAGAAAAATAAATTTGAAATTACATTTCAAATTAAAAAAGAATTTTTCCACTGACATTTTCACACAATAGTTCTCTCTCTGAGTTAAGATTCATCCTTTAACTATAAAACTGAAGCATATATTATTGTTTCTTCGATGAGAGTTTTTGAAAATTTTTTCCTTTTTACTGAAGCAATTGAATAGATTATTATAGAAACGTTAGCATCATAACACTTACCTTTTACGAGTCCCTCTAAGTACAAAATATCCCATCAAATGAAATCCTATATTGGTCAAATATACTACGGTGAAGGCATGAATTTTATTGTTGATTTTCGGTGTGAATAATCAAATTTTTTTCTACCATTCCGAGAATTATTAGGTAACAAGTACAAAAACAACTGAAAGGATGCTTCTAACCAAGGAGTCATGGCACATATCGATCTGCGCTAAACTGAAACTCGTGAAAAACCAACTGTTGCGTTCTATCAAACATCGAAGCAACACTAGGGATATTATACAGACCCTTCGATGGCATTATTCATTTTCTTGCTGAGCTTTTTTATTCATGGATCTCATGAAAAACATATTTTTAAATACCTCTTTCAGACTGAAACAGTGAAATTCTTCCATATTCTGCAACGCCTGTGTTATTTTCTTTTTTTTATAGTGATATCTAGTAAATTACTATCAAACTTGAGATTATCCACAAGTTCAACCTTCGTAAACATATAATTTCATTTATTTCTAACGTTGAATTAAACACTTTTTGTAACTTTTATGCTAATCAAGAAGATGAAGGTTTTTACAATTATTTTAGGTTTCGAAGTTAATAATTCAGTTGGAGTTTTCAAATTTATTTAAAAATCTTTGATATCTTGTGAAATATCAGAATGAATCATCAAATTTTTGTGTAGAAGCTACAGCCTCATCCAAAGGCACGTGGACTTTATCTTCATTACCCCATAACTTCTATCTGATCAACTATCCGTGAATTATCGATCATAAAAATAGAGATATCGTATTACACATTTGTTGCACAACTCTTAATGATAGCCCTTCGATTTTCAATAATTTGAAAATTAATCACTGGAACTAATTCTTATGGGTGGTCATTGAAATTAATCACAAGGAAAGACATTTTAATGTTTGTTTTTTCTCATATAAACTCGAAAAATTTCATCCGAAGGCACATTTGTCTGCACAACTCAAGATGAATTTCAACTTATTCTGGCTTCTTGCTGTTTTCCTGGCTGTCATCTTTGTGGCAAATGCGTAAGTATCCTTTACTTTAATTGTATGTTTTCCTTTCCAATATTGAGGGAAAGATAACCAAGTTATATTGAATGAAGAAAATATGACTCGATATAAATTAAAACAAAATGTTTCTCAATATAAGAAATAATATTTAGAAGAATGGTTCAAGCAATATAACCAATCTTAAAAATAAAATAATGATATTGATAATAGATTCAAATTTATATTTTTCAAATTGGAAAAATCTTTCCTTTGTTTCAGCCAAGAAACTGAAACTGATGCACCAGCTGAAGATGATGCTAATGGGAGAGCCAGAATTATAATTAAACGAAGGAAATATCACCGCAGATCCTACTAACCACAGAAAATATGATAAAAATTTTCCCGCTTAAATCGTCATCAAACTGAACCACTTCAAATTCCTAGTACAATGTATGGAATCTTTTCGATGGCAATAAAATTATAAGCATACAAATTTTTTTCCTTCTGTCTTGAGAATAGTGAAAAAGATTTTTCTGAATGAAAATGTACCCCTGAATTCTCACAGTTAATTTGTTTGATACAGAAAAACAACATTTTGAAACTCGTTCGAAAATTATTTATGTAAATTTTTATTGTATTTTTTTTGTAATGATACAATGATATTTTGGAAAAAGTATTTATTGAAATATCATGAAAGGAATTCCTCCAAAAAAAGTAAAAATAGTATATGACACAATATTTACAAATCAGGGATTATTTTTTCCCAAAAGTCTATGATACAAAATTATAATACTATAAAAATTTGAAAAGGTTTATACAACTACTACTATATACAAAATCAAATTTTTTTTTTAAATAAAAATAATAATATATTTACAGATAATGAAGAATATATACAAAATATGAATAATATATACAAAATATGAATAATATATACAAAATATGAATAATATATACAACATTTTAGTGCGCCCTGGAAGGCCACTGAAAAGAGAAGTACCTATGTCTTAGATAAATTTGTTGCCTAGGTCTTTCAGAAATTTCGTCCTGACTGAATAATTCCGTCTCCAATCCATTCTTCATCCTAGCTGCTCTGATTTGAAGCATCTGTTTAATCATCACAGCTCTGGCCAGGCAAATATTCAAATGCTTCTCTCTTGTTTTCCTCGCTTGTCGTTCTTTTTCTTCTTCTTCAGATTTTTTTTTCACCTGAAGCAACTTTGGTTTAGGTACTATATTTTCTTTGTTTTCTTGAATTTTTTCTTGGGCCTTCGGTCTTGGTTTTTCAACAATATTCGCGATGTTCCCGAGTCCATCGCCATCGAAATTTTTCAATTTCTTCATCATTCTCTTTATATGAAGAGTTCTCTCCATATTATTCTTATTTGTTTTTTTGTCTTGCAACTTGTTCTTACAACGTTTCAGGAGAGTTTGCTTATTCATCTTGGCGTAGTCGAAATTGGTACTGATCAAGAGTACGTTCAAAATAGAAATGAAGATGCAGAAAAAAAATTTGCTTATATAGACAAATTCTTATCAACATCTGAGCACCCCCCCCCTTTGGTGAACAGAATTAGGTTGAATAGACGCTTTGTCATTAAAGACCGATTTCTACCGCTTACGTCTTATCGGCTCTTTTGTGCTCGAAAACTTGTTTCTACCTGGAATATGATGTTGACTTGGAAACACGACATTTTCTTCAATCTTTACCAAAATTTCCCTAACTAGTAAAATTTTCTATCCGAAATTTTGAATATATTTCTAAATGCTCAGGCTACATAATTTCTCAGTTTTCTATAGGAATAAAAATATTGATAGCGTTCTTGAAAGAGGTAAATTTTTCTTTTTTGAAATGACTTTTGATCACTTATATGACAATTTATCCGATTTTTGCGAGAATATTACCTTGAGAAAAACTAGAGATGTCTCAAAATCACCTCATAGAATTACTTCTTCTTGAAACAGTAGAACGGATCTTTTCAGCTATAAGGTTCCAGAGTAACAAAATATTGAGTGGATGAGAAATACCAAATAATATTTATTGTTTACTAATTCAACAAAGAAGATAGACATCAATATGAAAAACTGACAAAATAATTCTTATCGAACAATTTCATGGGGTGAAATAACACGGTTCCATTAATTATCATCTCCTTGTTGAGCCATCAAATAAGCTACACCCTGAAAACAGATATCATATTATAAACAAATCACAAAATTATTCGAGAAAGATCTTAATACAGCGATAAGACACTAATTTTAAGGTATATTCTACAGGAAAACTTGTTCAAAAAAGTATGGGCAAACTGTTTTTAAATCTTCACTTATTGAAACTAAATAAAATAACTACAAATTTTCAAAACGAATTTCGATCATTTGAAACATGGCTTTTTCGAGAAAAATCAATCATTTAATTGTCAGAATGACATTTCTCGGAATATGTCTTAGTTTTTGCTCCTGAAAAATATTCTGTTTTCTTGTGTTATAACATGTTTGGTTTATCTATGGGATATGATTTCCTTTCATTGGAGTCCCGTAGCGGTCTTCAAACATCTGAAGTGCCGAAAAATCATCACCTGGAAGGTCGTATCCGGTTTGAAAAACCCACACGACCAGAGAGCAAGAATTTGTGGATTTTGGATATCGAAGGAATTTCGAAAGACAAGTGTGATTACGTCTCCAAATTAACTGATGAACATGGTATCGAAGTGATTCTTCTGCAAGAAACCCACACGGCAACAGAAAAAAATCCTCGTGAAAGAAGACAGTTGAAAGGTTATGTATTAATCGATTTTTTACAAGTTTAGCTTGTTATGTTAAAAAATTATCAGTTTCGTGAATTTCAACACTTTTTTGGCCAAGAAATCTAATGTTGATATTTTTTAAAGTACCAAATGCATTTCTAAAATGCATTTGATTTATTCTGAATAATCGGTTTCTTTTCCGCTTTTGTCTTTTTTCATTTCAGATTAAGAATTGCGAGTCGTTTTGGGAAGAATCTGTCTATCCATGAAGATGATCACACTGATGTCTTTCAAGATTTTCCTGATATTTAATATTTTATGTTATTTTTTTACGGGGAGACAGGTTTTTTCGGCTGAGGTTTTTTCCCTGGCTGTATAGTATCGTATGATACTAGTGATGATAGTATCGTATGATTCTATAGTATCATACGAAGAATGTTATGATACCCCGTTCTTTTTTTTACCTCAGCTTAGGTACTTTTTGTTTCAACATTTATTGTATTATTTTAGCTCTCTTTTTCATATGGATATATATATATATTATATATTTATTTATTTGTCAAGGGTACTTTCATAGTGTATCGTTGCAGTTTGCAGCATCCTTGGCAGTCACTTCGAAATTGAAATTTGTTGTAACACAAAAAATAGTTGTGAAGAATCAAAGTAAATGAGATTTGAATACGGAAATATGGTGTGAGAAAACAATTTTCTATCTTTATTTTTGCTCCAGGACTGAGACATCACACGATTTGAATTCGTTGCGATGCTTCGCAACAATAAAAAATTCCGTCTATTATTATCCCTTCGAAAAACATTCAACCGATCAGATACTTGCAAGGGTTTCCTTCTGTGTTTTCCACGGGCGAAAGAAAATTGCATAACTTCCCGATACTCGATGGAACGGAACGGGAAAGCTATTGCTTAGTACGGTTTCGGAAACCAAAGAAAAAACCGCTTGTCTGCGTTTCTTGTTTGGAAAATGTCGGTGTTTATACTCACAGGGGAAAACTCGGGATCGGACCTTCTTCCAAAACGCAGTCTGAGAGAAGGGGACCTTCCTGCTTTTCTCACCATCTGGTGGACGCCATTGAATCTGTCGTAGAGCAAATCACGCTGGTAAAGTGCATCCAACAGCTCGCGAATATTATCTGCGAAAAAAAAGGCAATATAAGTTTCCCCAAGATTCAGCTTAATTTTCATAATTAAATTCGAACATGTGGTAATGCACAATTTTCTAGCTTTAAGATGCTTAACATCCCAGAAAATTTGCACTTCTCAAATGCACAAAGAGAATACAAAGAATTTTCTCTCAATTCTTCACAAATCAAGTTCTTATACCGACCTTTTTAAACCAATTTTATTTACTCTCTTGTTCATAGGAACTCGACAAAATTTTTGACGATGTGTCGTGTCCTTATTTTAATACTGACTCCTTAGTCCTCATTCAAATAAATCGGTATTTGAATATTTGTTTTCCCAAGATTCAGCTTAAATTTCATAATTAAATTTGAACACGTGGTAATGCACAATTTTCTAGCTTTTAGATGCTTAACATTCCAGAAAATTTGCACTTCTCAAATGCACAAAGAGAATACAAAGAATTTTTTCTCAATTCTTTACAAATCAAGTTTTTATACCGACCTTTTTAAACCAATTTTATTTACTCTCTTGTTCATAGGAAGTCGACAAAATTTCTGACGATGTGTCGTGTTCTTATTTTAATACTGACTACTTAGTCCTCATTTAAATAGATCGGTATTTGAATATTTGTTTTCTCAAGATTCAGCTTAATTTTCATAAGAAAATTTGAACACGTGGTAATGAACAATTTTCTAGCTCTTAGATGCTTAACATTCCAGAAAATTTGCACGTCTCAAATGCACAAAGAGAATACAAAGAATTTTTTCTCAATTCTTTACAAATCAAGTTTTTATACCGACCTTTTTAAACCAATTTTTTTTACTCTCTTGTTCATAGGAACTCGACAAAATTTCTGACGATGTGTCGTGTTCTTATTTTAATACTGACTATTTAGTCCCCATTTAAATAGATCGATATTTGAATATTTGTTTTCCCAAGATTCAGCTTAATTTTCATAAGAAAATTTGAACACGTGGTAATGAACAATTTTTTTAGCTCTTAGATGCTTAACATTCCAGAAAATTTGCACTTCTGAAATGCACAAAGAGAATACAAAGAATTTTCTCTCAATTCTTTACAAATCAAGTTTTTATACCGACCTTTTTAAACCAATTTTATTTACTCTCTTGTTCATAGGAACTTGACAAAATTTCTGACGATGTGTCGTGTTCTTATTTTAATACTGACTACTTAGTCCTCATTCGAATAGATCGGTATTTGAATATTTGTTTTCCCAAGATTCAGCTTAATTTTCTTAATTAAATTTGAACACGTGGTAATGCACAATTTTCTAGTTTTTAGATGCTTAACATTCCAGAAAATTTGCACTTCCCAAATGCACAAAGAGAATACAAAGAATTTTCTCTCAATTCTTTACAAATCAAGTTTTTATACCGACTTTTTTAAACCAATTTTATTCACTCTCTTGTTCATAGGAACTTGACAAAATTTCTGACGATGTGTCGTGTTCTTATTTTAATACTGACTACTTAGTCCTCATTCGAATAGATCGGTATTTGAATATTTGTTTTCCCAAGATTCAGCTTAATTTTCTTAATTAAATTTGAACACGTGGTAATGCACAATTTTCTAGTTTTTAGATGCTTAACATTCCAGAAAATTTGCACTTCCCAAATGCACAAAGAGAATACAAAGAATTTTCTCTGAATTCTTCACAAATCAAGTTCTTATACCGACCTTTTTAAACCAATTTTATTTACTCTCTTGTTCATAGGAACTTGACAAAATTTCTGACGATGTGTCGTGTTCTTATTTTGATACTGACTACTTAGTCCTCATTCAAATAGATCGGTATTTGAATATTTGTTTTCCCAAGATTCAGCAAAATTTTCATAAGAAAATTTGAACACGTGGTAATGCACAATTTTCTAGCTTTTAGATGCTTAACATTCCAGAAAATTTGCACTTCTCAAATGCACAAAGAGAATACAAAGAATTTTTTCTCAATTCTTTACAAATCAAGTTTTTATACCGACCTTTTTAGACCAATTTTATTTACTCTCTTGTTCATAGGAACTCGACAAAATTTCTGACGATGTGTCGTGTTCTTATTTTGATACTGACTACTTAGTCCTCATTCAAATAGATCGGTATTTGAATATTTGTTTTCCCAAGATTCAGCAAAATTTTCATAAGAAAATTTGAACACGTGGTAATGCACAATTTTCTAGCTTTTAGATGCTTAACATTCCAGAAAATTTGCACTTCTCAAATGCACAAAGAGAATACAAAGAATTTTTTCTCAATTCTTTACAAATCAAGTTTTTATACCGACCTTTTTAGACCAATTTTATTTACTCTCTTGTTCATAGGAACTCGACAAAATTTCTGACGATGTGTCGTGTTCTTATTTTAATACTGACTACTTAGTCCTCATTCAAATAGATCGGTATTTGAATATTTGTTTCCCCAAGATTCAGCTTAATTTTCATAAGAAAATTTGAACACGTGGTAATGCACAATTTTCTAGCTTTTAGATGCTTAACATTCCAGAAAATTTGCACTTCTCAAATGCACAAAGAGAATACAAAGAATTTTTTCTCAATTCTTTACAAATCAAGTTTTTATACCGACCTTTTTAGACCAATTTTATTTACTCTCTTGTTCATAGAAACTCGACAAAATTTCTGACGATGTGTCGTGTTCTTATTTTGATACTGACTACTTAGTCCTCATTCAAATAGATCGGTATTTGAATATTTGTTTTCCCAAGATTCAGCTTAATTTTCATAAGAAAATTTGAACACGTGGTAATGCACAATTTTCTAGCTTTTAGATGCTTAACATTCCAGAAAATTTGCACTTCTCAAATGCACAAAGAGAATACAAAGAATTTTTTCTCAATTCTTTACAAATCAAGTTTTTATACCGACCTTTTTAGACCAATTTTATTTACTCTCTTGTTCATAGGAACTCGACAAAATTTCTGACGATGTGTCGTGTTCTTATTTTGATACTGACTACTTAGTCCTCATTCAAATAGATCGGTATTTGAATATTTGTTTCCCCAAGATTCAGCTTAATTTTCATAAGAAAATTTGAACACGTGGTAATGCACAATTTTCTAGCTTTTAGATGCTTAACATTCCAGAAAATTTGCACTTCTCAAATGCACAAAGAGAATACAAAGAATTTTTTCTCAATTCTTTACAAATCAAGTTTTTATACCGACCTTTTTAGACCAATTTTATTTACTCTCTTGTTCATAGAAACTCGACAAAATTTCTGACGATGTGTCGTGTTCTTATTTTGATACTGACTACTTAGTCCTCATTCAAATAGATCGGTATTTGAATATTTGTTTTCCCAAGATTCAGCTTAATTTTCATAAGAAAATTTGAACACGTGGTAATGCACAATTTTCTAGCTTTTAGATGCTTAACATCCCAGAAAATTTGCACTTCTCAAATGCACAAAGAGAATACAAAGAATTTTCTCTCAATTCTTCACAAATCAAGTTCTTATACCGCCCTTTTTAAACCAATTTTTTTACTCTTTTGTTCAAAGGAACTTTACAAAATTTCTGACGATGTGTCGTGTTCTTATTTCAATACTGACCACTTAATCCTCATTCAAATAGATCGGTATTTGAATATTTGAGAAAAAATGGTGTTTTTTTTTTCGGATATTCTAGAAATATCTTGTTGCATACTTGGCAAGTAAATTTTGTATTTCAGAAGAAAAATTACCCCTTGTAGGGGTTCCATAAAGTACATACCAATTCAGTGAATCATAGTACTCATCTTTTGAAAAAGAAGCCATCCATTCATATATCCAAATGATTCTTTAATGACCTGATCCTTCGAGAAACGAGAAGATTTTATGACCTAACCCTTCTGATAAGAATTTTATGACCACCCTTATCTGAAGGGAAATTCTCATTGTTATGACTTGACGTTGAGAATGAATCATACAAATATTTTTTTTGAATGGACAATTTCAAACTACCTTTCCCTCAACCAAACACATTAATTATTCATAATAAATCGAAATATTTATCTTTTAAAATCCAACTTTTTTTGTAGCCTGATGAAGAAAAAAATATTTCCGAAACGTTATCAAGGTAATTTAACTCTCTGAATATTCCAATAACGTTCATGAGTATATCTATTGAAATATTGAACTCGGGATAAAGCTATAGAACTGATTCGATAGAAAATACTTCAATATATCAGCAAAACAATATTTCCATGAAAAAAATTGTAATTATTCTCTCAAATTTCCTGATTAACTATCCCTTAATCAGTTTGGGTATTCGAGCCAGACGTAAACAAATGAGCTCGACCTTTATAACGTATTGATTCTCTTTAACTAAAACAACCATTTTAACCCTGATTTTTTCTCTTGTTGGTTGTTTACGTTTAAAGGTATTAGGCTGATTTGTTGATGAACAAAGGAGCAATATATAATACTGAATAATCCCACATATGTCATGGAACTGAATACATCCTATAATCCACACAGAGAAAGGTCACGTGAGGATTTCATGAAAAATTTGTGCATCATTCGGTTTTGTCCCTTTTTTTCATTTCGTTAGTTTTCAAAAAAACGCAAAGAATTTTTGATAAAAGGGGTTTCATAGCTTCTTTAAACATTCATAATGAGCTATGCCACCCTTGGAAATATGAAGAATATTTTAATTTCATAAATGGCAAAGTATTCATTGCATAGCATTCAATTTTTAAGAGTTAGGTTCCTTGAATTTAAAACATATGTACATTTAAGAATTTAGAAATAAAGTTTCTCCAGATCATTATTCTAATTTTATCCTCAAGATCAATGATTCTGCTTTTCTTATTAAGTTCAATCGATATCCCAAATGAATTCATTGGATTTCGAATAGTGAACATTCAGAAGATTGTTGTTATATCAATTATTATATCAAAAATTAATTGGGATCCCACTGTTTTGTGAAGGTTCTTCACGTCCAATGGGCTGATAACGATGTGGATTCTAAAAATATCCCGTGTTTTCCAGGTAAATGGACAGACAAACGCTGCTTGCCTGTTTTCCAGGCATCCAAGTATACCTTATGGAAAATGGAGCCACCAATTAGACTCTGTGGCTTTCGCAGATGTTCTGGAGAGGATCCAATGGAGAAACCACAAGTATTGTTGAATACTGAATACAAATTTTCATTCAAAGTGTGAAAAAATGCTTCATTTATCACAAAAAAGGTTCCAGCAGTCGTTATTTTACAACTATAAAAAATTGTATTTCCTCCTCTTCTTTTAACTTTTCCTTCAAGAAAATCCAGAGAGGCATAAATGAAACAATTTTCCTGAACGTCATAAAAATAAATCCCCATTGTGACGTTTTGTAATATTAATAAACCTGCCTTTTTTCGATTGTCGCTTATTTCCCTAATCCTAAACGAAAGTATGACATTGTAGTCCTCCATTTTATAATTCTTCACAAGTTCTCGAGTCACGATCGTGAAAATTAAGTCATGAACATGGCTGCTTGCGCCTTGAACTCGAATTAATTTTCAAGGGTTAGGAAAATTGACTCGAGTTTTAACTCCATTGGAATCGATGGTTCCAGATATCGGACTTAATTTTATATTCCAACTTCGATAGAGGGATCTTGTGAAAAAATTAAGGGTTTTTGATGTTTTACTTACTGTCCATTTCACCATAGGCTGGTGCTGAATTTGCTAAAGCTGCTAAAATGAAGAATATACATGCGATAGTGTAGAAGCACCTCATTTTCGAAGACAAAAGCTTGATGTGCTGAAACAAACAATAAATATCAGATTCCAATCATTTCCCAACGAAAAACTATTAGGTTATTAACATTAGAGAATGATTTCAGTTAATATTCAACTCCTTCAGTATATTATGCGAGGAAAATGATAATATGATTTATTATGAATATTCTGACTTTATCCAGTTACATTATAGATTCAACGATTCATCATACGTACACTTGTAAAACAGCATCAAATGATCAGGTTTGTATTGTTACCTTTTCTGACATTGATGGATTTGACTCAATTAAGGTCGAAGCTCTCAAAACTAATTAGAAGGACAATTGCTCCTGAAATCGATCCTAATAGTCGTTAATGATCTGCATCATTAAAATGAGAGCCGTTTGAAAAATCTCGGATATCATTTTTCTCAGTGATTGATGCGTTGAAAAACAGTGATATCAATTAATTATGTACAGAATGGATCGATACGGATTGAGTTCTACATTATAAATAGCGAGAATATCAGTGATTTTTTAAAGCATATCCCATGTACATAAAAAATTAAGACTGTTTCTTTAAGAAGACAACATATCATCAAAAAAATCAGATGTCAAACCTTCAACATCCTGAATGTGAGAATAATATGATCAAGAGAACATTGTTCAACTGTGATTATCCTTGTTACATGCCAGCACATGTTTAATAATGTGAGCTAAATCGATTGAATACCTCACGTTTTGAGACAGAAGAGCTACGGAATTAATAGGATTTTCGTATATTAACTCTGTGTACGGAAAATATGAAGATAGGGCCAATTTTTTCAGTCGAGTGCGAATACGATAATAAATTATTGCTGAAATTCATCTGGATTGAGTAAAATTTCCGCGAACAATCAACAGCAGTGTAATCGTATCTCAATGAGCGAGATAATGAATTTTTAATTCGGTTCAACATGAAAAAATTAATATCCAGGATAGCGATCATAAAAAAAATCATAAAACGTTATCGCGTTAAAAACTCGCCAAAAGGATTTTATACTCTGCAGAACAGTTTTCAATAAATGTTTTAGCATCGGCCTATTTATAACCAGGCCTGTTCAAACAGGATAGTTCCAATAGGGATTAAATCGATGTTGGTGATGATTATTAAAAAAACAAATCTGTTTCAATAGATGCTGACGAATTGTAAATATTTGGTTTTGATGATTGTCCTTTCTTTTCGAGTATAGCGGATCATTCTATTAATTTTATTGATAAATCGTGTTGAATGCTCAGAAAATATTGTTGGTGAAGTTACCAGCAAGAAATCGACTCTGTTTTCATATGAATTCACGACTTCTCGACCTCACTGTATAGTTCCAATTTCAGTCCTGTTAATTCGTTGGTTAACAAATGACTTGTCACATGTTGCTGCAAGCTCTATCTAAATGACAATCTAGAATTCCGACAAGCAGTTAATACTAGTTTGTCGGTTGGTGGATGCATTGACAATTTATGTTGGCAACATTGTGCACCCTGGAGCCTACTTATTAAACAGTTTGGGGCAATTTCTGGCCATACTGATCCAGTAGCATACATATGTCGCATTTACATACGCAGATTAAGCTGGATATTATAAATCTTCACGGATGAACACAGTCATGTGTCTGAAGCCTTAAAAACAAACAGGAGTAACCATTTAATCAGATATTTTTCGAGGAAAATGCACTTGTACCAAAAAAACTAGGGCAAGTAGCACTAATGAATATTATAAATGTAAAATGGTATATAACATTACTAGCAAGGTAAGAGGGTTTTTACTGGCGAATAGAGGATGTAACTGATGAGCCGCAGGCGAGTCAGTTACCTCCTTGAGGCAGTTAAACCCGTTACCTTGCGTGTATTGTTTTATATTTTATTTGTTTATCATTTGTAAAAAGGTTAGATAAATTCCAAAAAAAATCTCAATGATTTGTCGCAAATGTCGTAAGATAAGGAAGCGTTGTCATGAACATGTCTGTTTATTTTTCTTTACATTTGTTTTGTCGAAAGCAAAAATGAATGTACCAAAAAAAATTATTGAGGCAGCCAGCAGTGCAGCATCAAGTTTATTACCTGCAAAATCAGCTTCAAGGTACGAGCGAGAATACGACGACTTCAAAAAGTGGCAAAACAAAAATAGTGTGATTGGGGTAACTGAAGATGTTTTGTTGGTCTACTTGAATTAACTATCAGCTAGATTCAGCCCTAAAACTTTATGGGCAAAATGGTCTATGCTGAAAAGCTGCTTGGAAATGAAAGAAAATGACCCTGTTCGCAGGTTTGTTTTCCTTAAAAAATGTATTGAAAAATATGACGATTAGTTGTCATTTGCAGATTTCAAAAGGTAATTGCGTTTCTGAAACGGAAAAATGAGCGTTATACGCCAAAAAAGGTCAAGGTATTAAGTAAAGAAGAGGCTGAACAATTTCTTTTACATGTTGTTGATGTGACGAAATTATCTCCTTAAACATGAATGATGTAGAAGATATGGAAAAATACGTTATTGTGACATTGCGGCAAACAAAAAATTTAACAACAAGAAGATTCACCATAACCGATGATGGCTGCAGCTTCAAGCCCTGCATGTTATACAGAAAATATGTAAATCTTCGGCCTCCTAGAACAGAAAGCTTAAGATTTTTTTTGACATACCGACATGGAAAGTGCATTTCCCTTAATGCTGGCCAGCATACTATTGGTGGTGTCCCAAAGCAAATAGCGAAATATTTAGGTTTAAAAGACCCAGAGTTATACACCGGCCTTTCTTTTCGCAGAACTGGAACCACTATGGGTGGAGATATTTTTGCACTAAAACGTGCAGGAGGGTGATAGAGCACCGAAATTGCGATGAGTTATGTCGATGATTCGGTCAACAAAAAAATCGAAATGTCTAGTAAATTATTTGGTAGTAAGGAGAGTACAAATGTTCTGCAGTCCTCGAGTTCAGCAGTTTCTCAGTCAACAGATGGTTCATCATCTTCAGTATTAACTCTTTCATCATCAAAAATCTGTGTTACTGGAAATAACAATTGTACCATGATCTTCATCATATATAACGATAAAAAAAAATTTCTAATGTAAATAATACTACTAACTTATAAAAACTTTGCAAGTTAACTGTCAGTTTTACAAGTTAGTAACTTGATAAAATAAACTTTCTTGATTAATGTTGTTTTTTCAGAAACTGACGTTTACAAATGAGAAACAAGTAAAAATGTATCACCCTTGGACATCATGATATTCTAATTTGTTACATTTCCAGTATGAATTCATTTAAGATAATAAACGTGTTAACTTGGATAGATGTACAAAATGGTGAAGGCGCGGGGTTCAAATTGAAATGATTTTTGGATTAACACATTGTGAGGAAACTTATTCAGAATAAGCAAAAACTTCTCAAATAATCTCATACACACTGGCCCTCAATGAGGTGCAAAAATTGATAAAATCAACTTTTAGCTGAATTAAGCATTTAATTCTTAAAGAATGATTCATACATCAACTCTATCATTTCTTAGACTCTTGTAACTCCATCAATATATTTCTCCTTCTCCTGCCGATTGGAAATTTAAATGAGATATTTACCTACCTCCTGAATTATAATCGCAGAGATGGAAATTGTGTTGAGAAAGTAATCCCAGAGCATTCTGGATCCAATGAAAAAGGCAGATAGAGGATGTTGAATTGATCGTTCATCAGCTCGAATTTCCGACTAACTTCTAGCCGAACAAAAGTTCGGAAGAGGCATTATGAAAAATTGTTTCTGAACCGATGGAGTTGCAGCGGAAAATTCGCTATGTTCCATGAGGATTTTCTCAGGGAAATGGAGCTGAGCATTGGTTTCCCAAACAATGGCTATTAATCAACCGAGACAGTTTTCGCGATTTAATTGGCAACTTTTCGAGCATATACAAGAGAACTCTCTATTATCTGGAATAGAGTAAAAGGAGATATCCAATTTTACCAGCTTTCTTCAATGAAAAAGTGTCCTTAATTCCTCCAAATCATCAAAGATAAAAATTGTGAACCGAAAATAAAAATTGATAGATTTCGAAATGTTGTTATCTAGCTTGAGTTTAAGCTGTCCAATGAATACTCCGTCTCTTTTTTCAAAGTCTTCTGTTAGGCTTAAAAAACACCATAATTTTTCAGAACTAGGACAAGTATTCACTTAAAATCTTTCAACAGATTCACCTTCAAAATCATTGTCGAGACGAAATCCTATAACATCTCCTCTATACCTGGATATAGAACATTTTTTATTCCGTCCAGAATATATTAAAATCGAAATGATCCTGAAGCATTATTTGTCCCCAAACACCTCCAAAGAGGAATAAAATTTTATTGCTGTTTATCAGAATGAAAGGAACCTCTCATATTGAATTTCTCAATTCAATCAACCTTTGCTTGGAGTGAAATGTGTTAGGGAAGTGTTAGAAGTGTCCTATTCCTTCGCCATTATTCAAATAAAACCCTCTTATCATTCTAGAATTCGTGTTGGTAGTAATTGTATGCACACGTGACATTCGATCATTTCATTTTGTTTTCGTATTTGGAAATATGAGTTCACAAGCCCCCTTTATTTTCATTATAATTCTTGTTTGTCAACAGACATCATTGCATTAATGAATAAATTCTCTGTAGATGTACCTTGTTGAATCAAATCCTCATAAACAGAAAATTCATGTTTTTCTGTTTACAGTTTCCCCTCGATAATATCTGAAAGCTGGAAGATATTCAAAGCCTTCTCGTCCGAGCAACGCATGACATTAATAAAGATAAAACGTGTTCGTGACCAATCTGACTGTGCCCATCTTAAAAGAATACAAATGTGACGGAAAAAAAAAGATCCACTCGGGGAATTTTATCGTTCAAATTTTTTGTCGAATGGGGAAACGTATTGGAATGGAACGGTTGGAAAAAAGCCTTAATTGATGCTAACGTTGGTAAAAGCTACAAGATTTTTATGAGATATCAACGACACAATGGAATATTCGGGAAAAAATAATGGTTCAATTGAAGGGATTGTTTGATATCATTTTCTGTTGGATTTATATGATTGCTTTGTCGAAAAAACTGTAGAAATGAACATGATGTCAATCTCAACACATTCCTCACTGAATATAACACACACTGAATAATACACATTGAATTGAGACTTGATATTAGTTAAAATGTAACGGGGAATAAAAAAAACATGTTGAAGTATTCATTGCGAGAGTGGCATATTCGGGAAGAGAGTGTGAAACACAGATGTTGAAACAATAAATTAGAAGGGAAAACTTGAAACATTAAGTCTAAGTTGTCAAGTGTACTGAACCGTGAACCATTTTCTTATTGTTCGAATTTCTCGATCTAACTCACTCATTTGCCCAAAGATAAATGCTTCCTTTCATAAAACTTGTTGTCATAAACATTCTGCAATAACTCCGCAATATCCTATGCAGATGACGCCAAAAACATCGGATGACGATTGGAGTCTTCCCTCTTTGCCAGATGTTTTTGATGGCTCAAGTTTTTCCCAACGTTTTCGTCGTATTCATTCAGCTAGATTCGGTCAAGAACAAGTCCTACACGTTTTATATTCATTGATATCGTAAATGCTCGATATTTAATCTTGCTAGACTTCTTCACACTTTAATTGTCGAATTATATGAAGTTTCCCTCAATAATTACGAAAAACTAGAAAATATTTAACCCAATTTTCTGTAATAACATGAATATGTCTTCAGAAATTTCTTTCTCAATGAATATTGCATTTTTATCTGATTTTTCAAACCAGAAATGCAATGATGACAACAAAAGATCGTAGGTTTCAGGGAACGAAGTGCATATTGTTTTTGGATTGGATTTTAGACTCAACACTAGAAAAAAATGAAAAAAATCGATGATAAGTTCTTGTAACAAAAAAAAATTGAGAGTCAATTAAATCGATGAAATTCACCTGGGGAGAAGGTCTTCAAAAGCGTTGCCAGGATAAGCAACCGTGGACTTCATTTTGATACTGGTTGAAATAACAAGAATCATTTCAAGAGCCAATAAACTCAACCGCGAATGAGTTAGGCTTCTTTGATGAAATTAACAATTCATTTTTGTCAACAGGGAGTGTAACCATTGCTCTAGCTTCTATTTATGGTTGTTAACCGCAAGACATTCCAGAAAGTCAATCAAAGAGCGGAGTTGATTTTATTTTTCAAGGAAAAAAATATAAAAGATTCTCCAATCCAAAACAGGAAAAATGTTTGAAGGATTTTTCCATAGTTTTATTTTTGAATCAAAAAGTCAGTCTAGAATCTAGAGTTAAAAACCACACACGCTCTGGGCCTGCAAATTTAAAAGATGTTAAAAATTACCAGGAGTTTTGGTAACTGATTACATTTCAACAAAAAGTTTTTGCCCAAATTTCAAGTTCATTCGAACCCTGCTTATTCAATTTATCTTTCCATTAATAACTCAGCGTATACCGAAAACTTTTGTATCTCGAAAACCATTAGTCAGCGGGAATCTTCGGCCAAATTAAAAAAGGCAAACTTGAGCTTGTTTCTTCTTAACAGTCGTTGAAATCGTATCCTATTTGGGCCATCATCAATCTACCCCGAACAGGAGTGGAAAAGTAACCCTAAATCAGTTCGAAACAACTAAATTTTCTACAAAAAAAAAATCTAGAACATATTCATCGGTGTCATCAAAACGAGAAGCTGATATCGTTTAAATCGAATTATGGCTGATTATACTGCTATGGGAGCTTATAGAGAGTTGGGCAAACATCGGATAAGTTTTCATTTAATCGTTTTTTCAGTATCATGTCCTGTTTAATCTACAGTACATCGGAGCTCTCAATGTACCGATTGATAACGATGATAAAAAGGAGATTACTATTGATCTGTCAACGAGGAATGATCGAAAACCAACTTGTGAATACCGACGATTACCAGAATAAATAAGTTCGAGGAAAATGCCGCAGTTGGGATTCGAGAAAAAGATCCTGAATGTTACATTTGTAGACTGTGGAGAAGAGATCATCCTCATCAGGGTGTATAGATGTGCTTTGAAGCTGCAGAAATGATCTGAAATACGTGGAAGCTTTACACAAAGCTCAGCAGTTCATTTCCATAAATGCTCGCTTGGTCTCGTTCTGAAGAATATGTTCAAATGACGTAAGGTTTGGTGATATTTCCAACATCACGACCCAATCATTCTTTATTCGAAGATCAAGAGAAATCCTAATCTGGGCACGATTTAATAATAATAAATCGTTGGGAACATTGTTGAATACTTTAAAATCAATTGGATAGTTCTTGGTTAATATATTCTAGAGAAGAATGGTACAACAATATATTTTCCCCCTGAAATATGTTGTTTTAATTACACCTCTAGAGCTCCGGTCTCAATCGTAATTTCTGAATGGAATTGCACCTACAATAAAACGAGCAAACACAAGAGAATTCCTTCTGTCCCAAAAGTGGAACATTAAGAAGAATGGGCCATCACAGTAAAATATTGCTCACTTACTTTAACTTGCACGCGGTGAAGTTCTTGAGAATTTTAATCATATTCATCATGCAGAAAATTTCATTTCCCAAAATGGATGACAATTTTTATTGGTGGTTTATTTAAAGAGGTGGGCATTAATTAGTGTATGGTTTTTGAAAAAATTAACGATCTTTTCAACTGATTGGCATGACGAAACAAAAACTCAACATTTTCGTGATAAAAAATAAGAAGTTCATACCGGAAAAAAGGAATATGAAGGCGAAAACGTTTGAATAAAAAGATAATTCGAAAATCTGCATTCTACAGTATTATTTTTCTGGGGATTTGCTCCAAATCCTTGAATTATTGAAGTTTTCATCATTGAATTGACGAAATCATTTGGAAGCCAATTAAAATTGGCTGCAAATTGCCGGAGGAGTCGGTTACAAAAGAATGAGGACTTTTTCATTATTTTTACTCATATTGTGAGATCTCCATCCTTACTTAAAAATCCTTTGAATCATTTTCCCTATATTTTCAGACAGATTAGAACTTTTGGAACAGACCCAATTCATTTCTAATAATGTCCAATATTCGAGACTATAAGATCCCTAGATCGAAATCTTTGATTAAATTCTTTTTTTTTTATTAATTTTCCTCTCCAAAATGATATTGTCTTAACAAAATTCTTTTTTTACCGCATTTCCGAGCATTTTCATTGAAGAAGCTTCAAATGAAACGAACCTCTACTCAAAGTGATGTAAAACTTTTTAAGGCGCTTTTGAACTGAAACCATTCTACTTCTATACTGAATTTTGCAAGATATCCCTCAAACATTCGATTATCCGATATTTTCAATGCCTAATGGCTCAAGAATAAAGCTATTACAAGACGATCAGTTGATAGAAATTACTCACCTACCGATACTAACAACTTGTTGTCAGGAACTGTTGTTTTGGAAAGTTGCTGAGTTAGAACACGGACGTTAAATGAAGATTTGCTGGATGCAGAAATTCTCCTATTTATATATACCGCCAAACTTGCCACCCTTCCGCGTTCTGTAACACAAGCGCCTTGAGTTTATCGTGGGTCTTTTTCGTTTTGTCTCAGAAAATTGCCGTTTTTTGGTCGAGATCTGGTGAGGATCATATATAGAACATTTATACAACAGCCCATTCATACAAAATTAGCCAGAAAAATTTTGGGAGATAATCCTGATGTAATTTTTTCGATATTCATAAATTTCAACACATTTTTGACCAGATTCTCAACGAAACGAAAATGTTTGGGTAGAAAATCCGTGGAGATCGAAGATTTCAGAAAAATTACATTAGGACCACAGGAGGGCGAGGAGGTATTCAGATACTAGGACCAGCGCCTGAAAATTTTCGAGATAGGCAACCCAAAAAACACTCGTTGTTCATAGACGGGGTATTGTTGGTTGCCTATCTCAAAATTTTCAGGCGCTGCTCCGGGTATCTGAATACCTCCCCGCATTCCTGTGATCCTAATGATATTTTTCAGAAAGTCATGAATTTCGAGACATTTTCGAAACAATTTTCATTGAAACGAAAATTTTTGGATAAAAATCTCGTCGAAATGAAGATTTCAGAAAAATTACATTAGGATCACAGGAGGGCGAGGAGGTATTCAGATACCCGGAGCAGCGCCTGAAAAAGTTGTGATAGGCAACCCACAATACACTAGTCGTTCATAGACGATGTATTGTTGGTTGCATATCTCAACATTTTCAGGCGCTGCTCCGGATATCTGAATACCTCCTCGACCTCCTGTGATCCTAATGATATTTTTCCGAAATTCATAAATTTCACAACATTTTCGACCAAATTTTTATTGAACCTAAATTTTTAGGTAGAAACTCCGTGGAAATCCATTTTTCAGAAAAATTACAATAGGATCACAGGAGGGCGAGGAGGTATTCAGATACCCGGAGCAGCGCCTGAAAATTTTTGAGATAGGCAACCCAAAAAACACTCGTTGATCGTAGATGGAGTATTGCTGGTTGTCTATCTCAAAATTTTCAGGCGCTGCTCCGGGTATCTGAATACCTCCTCGCATTCCTGTGATCCTAATGATATTTTTCAGAAAGTCATGAATTTCGAGACATTTTCGAAACAATTTTCATTGAAACGAAAATTTTTGGATAAAAGTCCCGTCGAAATGAAGATTTCAGAAAAATTACATTAGGATCACAAGAGGGCGAGGAGGTATTCAGATACCAGGAGCAGCGCCTGAAAATTTTTGAGATAGGCAACCCAAAAAACACTCGTTGTTCGTAGACGGTGTATTGTTGGTTGCCTATCTCAAAAATTTCAGGCGCTGCTCCGGGTATCTGAAAACCTCCTCGCATTCCTGTGATCCTAATGATATTTTTCAGAAAGTCATGAATTTCGAGACATTTTCGAAACAATTTTCATTGAAACGAAAATTTTTGGATAAAAGTCCCGTCGAAATGAAGATTTCAGAAAAATTACATTAGGATCACAGTAGGGCGAGGAGGTATTCAGATACTCGGACCAGCGCCTGAAAATTTTTGAGATAGGCAACCCAGAAAACACTCGTTGTTCGTAGACGGTGTATTGTTGGTTGCCTATCTCAAAAATTTCAGGCGCTGCTCCGGGTATCTGAAAACCTCCTCGCATTCCTGTGATCCTAATGATATTTTTCAGAAAGTCATGAATTTCGAGACATTTTCGAAACAATTTTCATTGAAACGAACATTTTTGGATAAAAGTCCCGTCGAAATGAAGATTTCAGAAAAATTACATTAGGATCACAAGAGGGCGAGGAGGTATTCAGATACCAGGAGCAGCGCCTGAAAATTTTTGAGATAGGCAACCCAAAAAACACTCGTTGATCGTAGATGGAGTATTGTTGGTTGTCTATCTCAAAATTTTCAGGCGCTGCTCCGGGTATCTGAATACCTCCTCGCATTCCTGTGATCCTAATGATATTTTTCAGAAAGTCATGAATTTCGAGACATTTTCGAAACAATTTTCATTGAAACGAAAATTTTTGGATAAAAATTCCGTCGAAATGAAGATTTCAGAAAAATTACATTAGGATCACAAATGTCTCGAAATTCATGACTTTCTGAAAAATATCATTAGGATCACAGGAATGCGAGGAGGTATTCAGATACCAGGAGCAGCGCCTGAAAATTTTCGAGATAGGCAACCCAAAAAACACTCGTTGTTCGTAGACGGGGTATTGTTGGTTGCCTATCTCAAAATTTTCAGGCGCTGCTCCGGATATCTAAATACCTCCTCGACCTCCTGTGATCCTAATGATATTTTTCAGAAAGTCATGAATTTCGAGACATTTTCGAAACAATTTTCATTGAAACGAAAATTTTTGGATAAAAATCCCATCGAAATGAAGATTTCAGAAAAATTACATTAGGATCACAGGAGGGCGAGGAGGTATTCAGATACCAGGAGCAGCGCCTGAAAATTTTTGAGATAGGCAACCCAAAAAACACTCGTTGTTCGTAGACGGTGTATTGTTGGTTGCCTATCTCAAAATTTTCAGGCGCTGCTCCGGATATCTAAATACCTCCTCGACCTCCTGTGATCCTAATGATATTTTTCAGAAAGTCGAAAAATTTCGAGACATTTTCGAAACAACTTTCATTGAAACGAAAATTTTTGGATAAAAATTCCGTCGAAATGAAGATTTCAGAAATATTACATTAGGATCACAGGAGGGCGAGGAGGTATTCAGATACCCGGAGCAGCGCCTGAAAAAGTTGTGATAGGCAACCCACAATACACTAGTCGTTCATAGACGATGTATTGTTGGTTGCATATCTCAACATTTTCAGGCGCTGCTCCGGATATCTGAATACCTCCTCGACCTCCTGTGATCCTAATGATATTTTTCCGAAATTCATAAATTTCACAACATTTTCGACCAAATTTTTATTGAACCTAAATTTTTAGGTAGAAACTCCGTGGAAATCCATTTTTCAGAAAAATTACAATAGGATCACAGGAGGGCGAGGAGGTATTCAGATACCCGGAGCAGCGCCTGAAAATTTTTGAGATAGGCAACCCAAAAAACACTCGTTGTTTGTAGATGGTGTATTGTTGGTTGCCTATCCCAAAAATTTTCAGGCGCTGCTCCGGGTATCTGAATACCTCCTCGCATTCCTGTGATCCTAATGATATTTTTCAGAAAGTCATGAATTTCGAGACATTTTCGAAACAAATTTCATTGAAACGAAAATTTTTGGATAAAAATCCCGTCGAAATGAAGATTTCAGAAAAATTACATTAGGATCACAGGAGGACGAGGAGGTATTCAGATACCAGGAGCAGCGCCTGAAAATTTTTGAGATAGGCAACTCAAAAAACACTCGTTGATCGTAGATGGAGTATTGTTGGTTGTCTATCTCAAAATTTTCAGGCACTGCTCCGGGTATCTGAATACCTCCTCGCATTCCTGTGATCCTAATGATATTTTTCAGAAAGTCATGAATTTCGAGACATTTTCGAAACAATTTTCATTGAAACGAAAATTTTTGGATAAAAATCCCATCGAAATGAAGATTTCAGAAAAATTACATTAGGATCACAGGAGGGCGAGGAGGTATTCAGATACCAGGAGCAGCGCCTGAAAATTTTTGAGATAGGCAACTCAAAAAACACTCGTTGATCGTAGATGGAGTATTGTTAGTTGTCTATCTCAAAATTTTCAGGCGCTGCTCCGGGTATCTGAATACCTCCTCGCCCTTCTGTGATCCTAATGATATTTTTCAGAAAGTCATGAATTTCGAGACATTTTCGAAACAATTTTCATTGAAACGAAAATTTTTGGATAAAAATCCCGTCGAAATGAAGATTTCAGAAAAATTACATTAGGATCACAGGAGGGCGAGGAGGTATTCAGATACCAGGAGCAGCGCCTGAAAATTTTTGAGATAGGCAACCCAAAAAACACTCGTTGATCGTAGATGGAGTATTGTTAGTTGTCTATCTCAAAATTTTCAGGCGCTGCTCCGGGTATCTGAATACCTCCTCGCCCTTCTGTGATCCTAATGATATTTTTCAGAAAGTCATGAATTTCGAGACATTTTCGAAACAATTTTCATTGAAACGAAAATTTTTTAATAAAAATTCCGTCGTAATGAAGATTTCAGAAAAATTACATTAGGATCACAGTAGGGCGAGGAGGTATTCAGATACTCGGACCAGCGCCTGAAAATTTTTGAGATAGGCAACCCAGAAAACACTCGTTGTTCGTAGACGGTGTATTGTTGGTTGCCTATCTCAAAAATTTCAGGCGCTGCTCCGGGTATCTGAAAACCTCCTCGCATTCCTGTGATCCTAATGATATTTTTCAGAAAGTCATGAATTTCGAGACATTTTCGAAACAATTTTCATTGAAACGAAAATTTTTGGATAAAAATTCCGTCGAAATGAAGATTTCAGAAAAATTACATTATGATCACAGGAAGACGAGGAGGTATTCAAATACCCGGAGCAGCGCCTGAAAATTTTTGAGATAGGTAACCCACAATACACCCGTGGTACGTAGAGGGTGTATTGCTAGTTGTATATCTCAACATTTTCAGGCGCTGCTCCGGATTTCTGAATACCTCCTCGCCCTCCTGTGATCCTAATGTAATTTTTCCGAAATTCATAAATTTGAGACATTCTTGACCAAATTTTTATTATCTTGGACGAATCAGGCTTTACCAATGCTATACAAATTTCAGCTGTACATAGATTTCAGTTTTCAAGAGAGTCACAAAAGTCATTGAATGTTCAACTTTTTTCTCGTAAAATCGACATCTCACGCTGAAATTTGACGCTAACATCCAGCAATCATTGTATTTATCTATCATTGCAGTTAATCGACAGCTATTTCATTCTTAATGGGTATAGGTTAATAATAATAATAGTGTTTATTTTCATAATCATTTTCATATCGCATATGTGTTTTATTATAGTTTTTCTTTACCAATAGTTTTCACGATTTTAAAATGCTCGTACCTATGGAACAACAAAGCTTCACAATAAATTGTGAAAACTATATTTTATAGTTATTCCATCCACATGAAAATGTCGAAGTTGTAGCATCGAAATCGAGCTCATATACATCCATTTAAGGTTCAATTTGGGGAATTTCTCATATCTATCCCTACTTTGGGGGGATATTGTGATAGTCGCAACAGATGTGTCAGCTTTCAGACCCCTATTTTCCGTCGTTATTATTCGGAAAATTCGCCATTCTTATTTCTTCGCAGTCGTGTCATTACAGATCTCAGCCCATTCAGCAGGTTTCACTTTAAAAAATTTTTCGTCGCACTGATATGGCTATTTTTTATTGGTTGGACTTTCATATCGTTTTATACAGACCTCAAAGCACTAAGGCACGTTAACTATATTCAAAAAGGTTTTTTTGTGAATTAAGAGTTAGAATGTAAATTAATTTTCATTGTATCTGAAAAATTTTTTAACTTTTACCCAAATATAAGTATCCAATTCATGTTTACTGCAAGATATTTAACCCTTCAAAATGAAATCTTCCGCCTACTGAAGAAGTAATGGGTTTTATTCATTGTAGGTTAAGGGGAAAAAGAGGCATATATTGAAGAACAAAATCAATTTTTTATTTACTGACTAGCTTTTCAAAGTGACTTCTAAGTACATGGAAAACGCCACAGTAACTAACAATAAAGAGAAAGATAATAGAGTAAAATTTTATTCTTCAGTTTACAATACATTAGGAGATTCATTTCACAATAAAGCTGTTATTTTATATAGACAACAATCTATACAGGGTTATTCACGAATATGGCTCTATTGAATATTTTTAAAAATATTTTACATAGCCATATTCGTGGATAACCCTGTATACCATCTCAATTGATTTAAATATGTATACTCAATGAAAAATCAGATCAAAACCAGTAAATTCGATTCCAATATTGGAAAAAATAATACTTTAAAACATTCATACATTAAAATGTGAGACAGAAAAACTCTGGAAGTAAAAATACTATAAAAAGGTATATCAGTTGATCTCATTACCTAGAATTAGAAAAAAGTTAAGTTGGAAACAATTGGTCCTTCGATGTTTTCAGATCACAAAACGGAATGTAATTGATTAGAGTTCATCTTTTCGTTTGGTCCACTTTGTGACAAACGACTTTAGGTCTTCTTGCGTTCGCTTGCCTTCGAAGTCTCGTTCGTACATCCCATTTCTGAACAGTTTAACTGTCGGAAAATGGGTAATGTCATATTCGTCAATGACATCTCCACCGTCTGTGCAATCATACAGGGCGAATCGTAAGGGGGTCTTGCCCTCCAACTCCTTAGCTACGCTGTGGTAAACGGGCTTAAACTGGTTACAACTGGCACACCCTGCAAAAAACGATTATTTGTGGGGGTTCCGATTGTAAAAAAAAAATATACGAACTGATAAAGTAACTGTTGCTATACTATTCATGTTTTACCAAAAGAAAATTTAGAATTTAAACAGCGATTTCATTGCGGATTCTGAAAATAGAACTTTAACTTACACGTAGCGTAGAAAAACACCAAAGTAGGCTCTTTCGAGGCTATATTCTCCTTGAAATTGTCTTTGTTGAGGTTTAAAGCTGGAGAATCTGTTCCTATCGGAGCACTGGATGGTACAGAAGAAGCCTTGATTGATGATGAGACACCAACGTTGTCTGGGTCTCTCATGAAAGATATAAAATCTTCGGCCTGTCGAATTTCGAAGAATAAAAAAACGAAAAAAAAAGATATATTGAAGAATATGGCTCTATAGAATGATTTTAGGAAAGACACAAGATTCAGGATGAATTCTGAGTGTTTTTGATTCCAAAAGTATGAATTTTCACGAGAAAATTCTCTTTAAATGAGAAAATACGAAAAAAAATCTCAAAATTGAACTTTGTTGAAATGGACAACATCGAAGTTTTTTTATTAAAAATTCTCATTTTTGAGAATCTCCAAGATGAAAGGCTGATGCTTCTTTTCCGATAGCGTGATTTTCAGAATATGATACAGGAGGTCACAAATTCTGTGTCAAAGTTAGAAGTGACGAAACATCAAAAAATCGTTTTTTTCAAATTGGAACCCCATTTTCTCGAAGCATTTTCGAAATCTTCATCAAAAAATAATGGGAGTATACGTCCAAGACTTTTATCCCAAAATGAATATTTTTCGAGATATTCAGGAAAAACGATTTTGTCTTCAATTTTCAATCTCATTCTGAATGTGAAAAATTAGCGGTCAAGTGAAATTTTTGGAAATCTCTGTTATCGAGAAAATATTTTCTATAGTTCAGACGAGTTAAGTTCTTGAATTATCATCTGTAATGCGAGAGCAACAATTGGTTTAAAGTTCTCTATGTGAGTATTAGTGAAGTCAACGTAAAAAATTCTCAGGAACACAGAAAAAAATAACGTGTAATAATTTTTAATGCTTCTGAAAGAATAATAGAACATAATTTAGACGAGTGCAGTTTTTCTTTATTTTTAAAACCTACGCAATTTCCAGTAATGAAATTGTTACATGTTCTGTTAATTATTCTTTCAAAAGCATTAAAAATTATTACAAATTATTTTTTTCTGCGTTCCTGAGAATTTTTTACGACTATATCAGAGCCATATCCGAGGTAAATGGAGTATATTTATGAGATTCATTTATTTTTTTTTCTCGAAAATTACTGCCTCCCCAGAGCTGTAATTGAGACTGTAGTATCAGGAAGTCCTATAGATTCACTGTGCAAATTATTTTTGGAATCGGTGACGGGGCCTATAAAATTTATAATAACCTTCAATCCTGAATCTTGTGTCTTTCGTAAAAATATTCTGTAGAGAAATATTCATGAATAACCCTGTATAAAAATATATTTTTACCGTTCTGCCTCCGCTGTAGCTCCTCGCAGCCTTATTCAAGTAGCTGAAGTACTTAATCGTCGGATAACCCGACACCTCATTGACAGAACACAGTGGTTGACGAGTGGTACAATCTATAGCCACAAAAGCCTTCCTAGGATCGTCCTTGAAGTGTTCGGCAGCTTTTGTAAACTCCGGTTTCACCCTCTTGCAGTGACCGCACCCTAGAAAAATCCATTTAAATTATTGCGACCAAATCTTGCTTCTTTCCAGCTTACACGGGGCATAAAACATGACCAACGCGTGTTTTTTCTTTTTCAAGAAAGGTTTGTAGTCGTTCTCGTCTAAGTGCACCACTTCGGATTTCTCCTCAGACCAAGGAGTCTCCGGAGGCGGTGGTGGTGGGGGCTCTTGGGGATCCTTCATAAAACTAATAATTTTGTTGGCCTCTCGAAAATCAACATCGAAACGGAGGTCCCCTTCCGAGAAATATTTGACAGTCGGATAGCCTTTCACCGAGAATCTAGAGGCTAACGACTGTTCTTTCGTAGCGTCTACAGCTGCTAGGATACCGGAAACCTGATGAAAATCAAAATATACTTGCTCGAGCAAAAAATTATATTTCATTAGAGAGTTATCGAAACACAAATACAGTCCTAACTTTATTAAAGGGTTCTGCAATAAAAGATCGGATATATGAGCTGTCAAACGTTTTATTCTTTGACAACTTCATCATGACATTTCCTTCATTTTGACAGTTGTGGGAAGTAGTTTAACCTAGAAAATTGGGAGCACTGTCAAAATAAAAGAAACTTTGTTTAAGTTAGACCTCTATTTAGGTTTCGTTACTCTCTATTATCAATATCAAGCATATTTTTACTTAACCTACCCCTTCTTTTTTGAGTGTAGCTGCTGCTTTTTCGTATTCTGGTTTCATCCGTTTACAGTGACCGCACCAAGGTGCATGAAACATAACCAGCGCAGACTTGTGCGATTTCAAAGTTGCATCGAAATCTTCCGAGGATAAATGAACAACGTCAGTCTTGGTATCGTTCCAAGAAACTTCCTTAGGTTTTGGAGGCGGAGCCCTGGGATCTTTCATGAACGAAACGATACCCGCCTTTTTGTTCTCCCCTTCGTAAACGTGTTTCATTTGGCCGTTCCTATTAAAAAAATTTTGTAACACAATTTCTCCCTCAACTTTGAAAGAAAAACTCACAGGTAATACAGCATCGTAGGAAATCCTGTTATGTTGTAATGGGTTCTTATCACGCTGTTTTCAGGTCGATTTACATCGATAGCAGCCAAAACTGAGTGCCCCTTCAATTCTGTCGCGGCCGCTGCGTATTCAGGTTTCAAAGTTTTGCAAAAACCACACCAGGGCGCGTAAAACATTATCAGAAGTGGCTTCTGCTCTTTTTTTATGAGGCGTGCCAAATTCTGGAAAAAAATCATTTCAGATCGATGTGAAAAAGATTCTACACGAATATAATATTTTTAAGTCAATATTGACAGATAATTGTCAATTTATGAAGTTAAATGAAGTCAAAACATTTCTTTTAAATAGAATAGTCTTACGGAGGCATCAGAAATATGTAAGACATCATTAGCTGTACTGTCCTCCTCCCATGGTATATCACCTGTAGGATCCCTCATAAAGTTCAACATAGAATTAACAGTCTCTTTCCTATCGTAATCTTTATTAAATTCACCGTCTTTATAATGTCTCAATAGCGTAGGTTTTGGATTCACTTTGAGTTTTTTGCACATCTTTTTAGCTTCCCTACAATACATTCCGTTTGAAAAATGCAAAAAGAGCTGAGTTTCCAAAATTACCCAGAGCAATCTACCAAAACCATGGTGCCTTCACCTTTAATACCTTCTGCAACTTCTTTAAATACTCTTATTACTTGAGCGGATTCCTTGAAAGATCTCGAGAAACAAACCAACACATTGGTTTTAGTTCTTAGTAGCTTTTTGAAATCTTTAAAATCTGTTATGTTGTCGATTGTGCTTTTACTTTTCGCTTTTGCATTATTGTAGGTTGGACAGAACGAAAATATCTACAAATTATTCATGTAAAACAATGAAACAAATTATAATTCATATTCACCAGGCAAAGGATTGCAAAATGAGATAACTTCATTATGATATTTTATTAAGCCAAAATTTTCTAATATGTTTAATGATGATGTCTTTCCTTTTTAATTCATCTTTAACTGAAATTAAAATAAAAAATTCATCGTTTAACAATCGTAAACAGAATTTTGAGGTTAAAGATGAATTTCCGAAAACGTCAACCACAGAAATGTTGACAACACGACATGAACAAAGAGCTGCTAATATAACCTGGAGATTTATTAATTTTTTATTTTATTAAAAATGATTATTATTTTTTCATCAATTTCGCAAAAGAAGCTCTAAATAATTGTATATTTTAAATCAATGAGCCACATGCAGCTTCTCTAGTTAACTCATACTTACCTTTACTTTGCTCCCAAATATTTTCAACTTATTTGAGAGAATTATCAATTAATTTGAATCATTTTTCTAGTTCTGTTTAAAATTTTAAGGTCTAGACTATGACTATCAATATTTTACATGGGAAATTGTCAATTTCAGGTAAGGGGGTCAGAGGAATACTAAAAGATCAATTGAAAAAAACTTATTCACAAAGTTTATTCAAATAACTTTACAACTTAAAATTTACTGAGCTCCATCTCCTGTCGGCAACGATTTGATGATGTCTGAATCTCCAGCATCAGTTATGGACATGGTGCACACTCGGAAGTATTTTCCACAAGCTGTTCCTAATTCTACGTTGTTACCAGTGTAATGATGAACTCCAGTCTTGGCCAACATTGCATAGTATTCAATCTCTCCTTTCCTTAGGGGCGGTGTGTTATTTGCAATAATGATAAGTTTTGCTTTACCTTGCCTCAAAGTCTTCAGAGTCTGCTTGTACCCCAGGCAATATTTTCCTGACTTCATCACCAGAGCCAGTCGGCTGTTGATGCTCTCAATGGCCTTCTTTTGCTTCTTGGTTGCACCCATTTTTATTGGTTTTTCTAAGTTTTCGGCACGAATTCACGTTAATACGTTACAAAACGTGGTCTTAAGGTAACCGAACCTCAAAAAGGATGTTTTTCGGATGCAAGATTTGTCAATGCATGAACCACAGAGTTCATCTATGTTTTCTTCGGGTAGGTTCCACTTATAAGTTTTTTTTCTTAGGGATAGCCTTCATCTTCTTGGTTATACGCTTAATTTTATTGGCGAATCCAACTACCGTTGAGGGCGCTGTAAATACTTGTTTTCTAGGTTCGAAATTTAGCCACCAGCCTGAGTGGCGCCAGGGGCTTTTTGTAAATTTTTGAATGACAACGGGATATTTATATCATTTTGAGAAATAAATGAATAGATTTTCATTTTAAGAGTGATTTAAAGGATTTTTAAGATGGTAGTGTGTGTGAATGCATTTCTGATTGTACATTAAGTGTGGCGAATTCAGAAGAACAACTCGTTTTCACCACGAATGATGAAAAAATTTTATGCAAAGATATTTAATACTTATAAGAACAATTATTTTGGTCAAATGAGTATGTTTTACACTTGTTGGGATTACTCAAATGACGTAGAATAATATATTTGAAAGTATTTCCTAGATCCATGAGGTTCTGCAGAATTCGTAAATTAATGGTACTACCTCGAAGTGATATCCAATTGAAGCAGAATCATTCGTGCTGCACACAGGTTCAAATGAATCTGTTGAATTTGGAAACATACGACTTCATTGTTTATTAAAGTTTCCCCAAATCAATTTTGAAAGTGGGTGCTCCCTTTCATGAAGATTACGAACAAAATTTGATTGAGAACATTTCATTTAATCATTTCTTCAATCATATGTTGCAAAATGAATAAACGATTCTGAAATTTTTTCCAGTCTTTATTTGTATTTTGTTTGTAATTTTAAAATGTAAATTGTATATATCTTTCATCACACAATATTAAGATAACAATCAAATATAGATCAAATATTTGTTTACAATGAAAAACTTGCCAGAGATGATACCAAAAAGTCAGAAGAGATGTATGTAATTGCCAAGTCAAAGTGAAATGACTAAAACAAAATGCTGACATAAATATAGAACAAACCTTTGAAAATTTATAATTGTTTGAAAACTCAAAGGGTCGGTTACACAAAACTTCGATTGCACCGTTAAATTAATTGGAGCTGACGCAATTCGTTGAAATTTTAAAACGAGTGATTTGATTTGTTTGAATTTACTTAAGGTTTTTAAATCGTACAATTAAAGCTTTGTGAAACCCGCCCATAATCTTTCAAACCCAGTATTTGCAAATTCAGTCAAGGAGTTCAATTGTTTCTTATTTTTAATAGCATTAGCAAAATTTCACATCAAATCACCAATGTTCACTTGTCCCATTGTCTTCAGATACTTCCTCTGCATTTTCAAATCTCACAGATTGCATTTTGAATAGCACATGCACAGCAGTTGTTCCCCTTTACTTAAAGCAGACAATATTGCAGCATTTTTTTCTTTGATTTACACACCACTTTCAAAATTATGGAAATGAGTACACTGGGTTGTTGATTGAGAAATTATATGTTTATCCCTAAGAGTATCATTCCTGGATTCTCTCCTCAATTTATGTTGGGCCATACAAGCCCTATTCATTTCTTCTGGATATTAACTACGTCGCAAGTTTCGAGAAGTCACAGCAGTAGCTTTAAGCTCAGGAGCTTTCATTTGCTGAAATTTTTAACCTGAAAAGATATATAAATAAATATTATGAATTATTCACAAAATTTTTCACAACAGACCTATGACAAGATTATCAATCTGAAAATGATGAGAGAAAACAATCATTTTTCCCATCTTCAATCTTTTCACCCAAGCTTCTCTTTTTTCAATATATCAAGGGCATTATAATTCATTCACTCATAATGAAAATATTATTCCACTGGCCAATATTATTCAAATGAATCTTTTTATTTCTGCTCAGTTTCAATATAGTTCCTAACCTGAAATTTAACACATGAATTTGAGAATAATCTTATGTTAACGTATAATTCTCGTATGAATACCTTTCGATAGTTTCTCAGCAGCAATTCTACTATTCAGAAAACCTAATAATTTCACCAATCTTCGTATATTAAACGAAAATATCACTAATTCATATTAAAAACCATGTATTTTGAACGGGATTACTCCAAAGTATACTTGTTTTCTTAGGGCGATATTTCGCCGCTAGAGGGAGTTTAGATTTTTGGATTCGCCAATACTGATGATACAGTGATGATTGATGGAATATCCGTTTTCGATATGAAAATCCATTCATTCTGGTGACTTGGCAGCGTAATATTAAATTCATTAGTTAGCTTAAAGAGGTCAGACTCAGTGGCGTAGCCACGATATTGTATTTAGGGGGGGCTGAAGACAACGATCCATTATGTTCTGACGAAAAGCTTAGAAAATATTTCATTCTTGATATCTTATTATCTGACGAACATGAATATATTCATTTGATTCATCAATATTGGACTATCATGTATCAGATCTTAGGTAGACAAAGAATTGATTGAAACTATGTGAATGGTAGTGTGAAAAGAATTTATTGGAATTAATAGGTGTAGTATTCTTTTGGTACATCTGCTTCTAGTGCAGGATCAGAAGGATCCTCTTCAAATGTGTCTGTTAAGTATGGAATCATCAGCGCTTCTACACAAAATCGCTTGTCTAAGGCTCTATTAACAGTCCAAGCGATCACCCTAACACCCCTTTGTTTCCAATCGTAAATGTTTTTCCTGCAATTACAGAAACGAGTTATAAAACATTAAATTTTATGTATTTTGCTGTTTTTTTTTTCACTTACACGTTCACGGAATATCTGTGGAGGAGTAGAACAGAAAAACCGACCAAGAAATAGGTGAATCTTGGTAACAACCATTCGTGAATGATGTCTGCAAGACGTAGAGACAATTTAGCATACCATGGCCCTCCCTCGTATGATACTTTAGACGCGTAGTAAATAACTTCCGGACTCCACGCTACAGCTCCTACTATCCTTGGATTTCTCCTTCTGATCTGAAATACAACAACAAATGTCTTTACCTACAGCAAATACTAAAGATAGATTAACTGAATCAATGCAAGAATATATAAATTTAGAAAAATAATTATATAAATTATGAATACGTAAAACACTCACCCTGTAAATCATTGTAGCGAAGAAAGATGTCACCAAGGCGTTTGTGTAAAGTTGTGGATACTTTTCGTAAATGTCTAAGATCACATTAATGAGCTGAAATATTTTTATTCTTCAATTGAAAAGTTTTGTTATTTTTCAATAAGTTTCCTTACTCTTGGATCTTTGTGTTTCACATCGATGAACATTTTTTGTCCTGTGGCAAGTAAATGGCGTACAGTTTCATCTAGTGTTGATATTGTAGTTCTTGGGAACTGTCCTCTGTTTTTGAAATAGAAATTTTTGTAAATTAAGATAGATCGCAACATATGAAAAATGACAACAACAGGGAATGAATTTTAGTAGATTTACGTACCTTTTGGAATGTTTCGTGGACAGGTTCAATTTTTTTAATGTGGCCCAATTGGTTTTACTTATTTCTAGGTTTTGTTCGGCAAGTCTGCCTGTTGTTCTGTCGTGAAATACAACAGGTACATTATCTGCAGTCATACTAACATCGAACTCAATATGATTGCAACCATGTTCCTTGCACTGAAATCAAAGATTTCCATTCAAATAACTGAAATTTTTTTTGAGGACGCTAATAGGTTGAAATTTATAGTTTTCACATATCCTTGGACTTTTAACTGATTGTTTTTTTAGCAGACTTATGATTCCCAAATTCGAAACTCACGTTTTTAAAGGCAGCTAGAGTATTTTCAGGCGCATCTATTCCACCTCCTCTGTGAGCTACCACTTCGAGATACTCATCTGTTTTATCCCTAATGGACTCCAAATCGGTCAAATCTTTGCCTAAGATTGCTTCCACATCCCTTTCACTTGGCGCTGGCACCCTGAAATAATATACTAACCCAAGAATGCCCAAAGCAAAGAGCAACCCTGTAGCTGGGAAGCCTAGTTCACTTAAGAGCCTCGAGGTGCCATAGTACAGGATCACCAAATGAAAGGAATGGCCCAGGAGTTTAACAGAGACCCGCTCCATTCAACTTGTTTTCACCAAATACTGAAGAACTCTCAAATGTTTAAATTGAATTAATTTTATTGCGTAACATGTCAAGGGTCTAACTTCTTATCTAATCTCCATATTTTCGAAATGAATTAAATGTAGAATATCCTTAATGAGATATTAACAAGGAACTATGTTCCATGTATCAGTTATGAGAGTGATTTGATTTTTTTTTGTAATTCCTCCAATAAGCATTTAAAAAAAACACCAGTTCATTCAATCAGATTTCTTTTAATACATACAATAAATACGAATTCGGTAAAAAAGAGAAATTACGTTTGATCAAATACAGAATATTATTACAAATTAAATGAAATTATCTAAAATTCTTAATCTCTACGAAACTGAATGTGTACTGTTCTCTCCAGTGAAAGTATCAGTTAAGTATGTTATTTTAAGGACTTTGGAGAGGTATTGCTTCTCTATCGGACTATTGACTGTCCATGCCATCACTCTAACTCCTTTATTTCTCCAATCCAACACAGTTTTCCTAAAGAAAAGAATGAAATATGAAGTACTGGAACAAATGTCAATGTCACTTGTCTATGTCAAAATCTGCATATAACCTCTTCTTATCATCTGACACATGTCAAATAATATAATCTAATAAATATGAGAGAATAAATGCTGGATGCAATGTATTCTTTTAGAATTATGTGGATAAGATGCTTTTCTCCAATTCATGTTAAACTTTGTGCAACTAGTGTGTACACTTACGGTCCTAAGGCATCTTTGTGCAGGAGAATTACAGATAATCCTAAGAAATAGTAAGTCAAACGAGGCAATAGCCATTCTGATAAGATATCACAGAGTTGCAGGTACAAGTGCAAATACCAAGTTTTGGCACGTTTAGGTCCAGGTCCTTGAGCGTAATTGAAGGATTCATAAACAAATGCGTACGGTCGCCATGCCATAGAGCAAACTATCTTGGGATTCCTTCTCCTGATCTAAAAAAAAGGCAATGGATATTTTTATCCTCATTAAGTTGAGTTTTGTGGGGACATACTTGATAAATCAACATAGGAAAGAACGATGTCACCAAGGCTTTGCTTTCTAACTCAGGATATTTTTCGTAAAGGTCCAAAATCACCTTGATCATCTGAAAAAAAATGTGTTCATGAAGGTCAATTTTGACCAAAGAGGGACTGATGAAATTTGAATTTTTGAGAGAAGTAAAGGACAGCAGAAACTAGAAGAATATATCATGTTAAATAAGAAAAAATTATGATAAACTCCTCACAAAAGCATTGCAATTTTTTTTGGCTGTTTTTCAATGAGGATGAAATCTTAAATAAGTAAACACAGGACAAGATATCAATCGATTACAGTCTCTGAAGTTGGATATTTTAAGCATTTAAGATTTGGTGTTACATACACCCAATTAATCAACATTGTCTCATAACAAGGAAATTAATGAACACCCCCTGTACATATTAATTCTCACCGACGGAAAACGTATTCGAGAGAACGTGGGACAAGTTTGATTTTAATATATGATGAATGAACTTAAGTAGGTCAGATAACAATCGTCAATGCGATAAAAACCTATTTTTAAATCCACGCAAAGGTTCACCAGAAGAATATTAACATCGTATTCATGTAAGAACATGCAGGTAAATTTCGATCAACAAACGAAACTACTTTAATATTTTGAATACGAGTTGAAATTTCAATAGTTAATATCCAGTTTCAGTTGAAGCAAAATAAAAACATCAAAATACGAAACATTTCGAAAAAGAAAGGGTATTCTTGAAAATAAACGAAAAATAAAGGAGATAAAACACTTTTTCGAACCAAATCACAATGTAGAATTGATTAACCAAGTTTAGTAAAAATGCGCCGAATTTCATTGAGTAAAGGAATATTTTTTAAAAGTTTCAGTACTACTAGAGATTTTAGAAAATATTTAACATGCAACAAGCATCTTCCAACACCTGATGATACCTGCATTCACAGTAACAAAACAATGAATGAAAGCTGGGAACAAATAAAACAGACAAAAAAAAAACTTTCCATACAATTCTTTCCTTCCAAGTCCAGATGTCCAAAAGATTCTAATTTCTTATTTTTATGTTTCCCTCTAAAAGTATTTTTCAACTTCTGTATATATTTTAATAGTTAAGATCCAATATTGTTACTAAGAAATCATACAAAACTTGAAAATTAAAGCAAATAATGAAAAATGTAAAGATGATTGTAGTGTGATGAAAAAGATGCAACTGCTAATATTTTTGGAATGGTTGAGAATCACCCTATATAGTAAAGTTCATTATTCTCCTACGCAAATAATGTTTCACTTTCACTTAAAAAATGAATGATGCGTTTGCTATTCTACATTTTCAAGCAGAACATTGAATTACCTTAGTGTCATTGTCTTTAATGTCAATAAACATTCTTTGTCCAGCTGCTAACAATTGGTTAACTGTTTGATCAAGGGTTGGGATGTTAGTTTGGGGGTAGCGATCCCTGTCAAATAAGCAAATGTCAAACCATTTCCAAATCAAACAAGAGCCACCAGAAAAAAGAAACAATACAAGAAACAAAATTCCGATAAAAAATATTTTTCATGCCTCCAATTGATACAGATACATTTCTTTATATTTAAATATACTCTAGAAGGTCCTAATACACAAAAATCAATCTTGTATGTATAATCCACAACTTAAAAAAAAATTAAAAAAAAATAAAAAATTTTATTGAAGAATAACATGGATGCTGAGTCATCTATTGCAAGTAGAGGCTTCATAGCTAAGTGACCTTCTTTTCTACACCTGCAAATTGCATGTCTATCTTGGAATTGAGATAAGATAACTGAGTAAACAATTCATTACATAGAAACATATATTCTTGCTACGTATCTTGAAGAATTTCAAATTCGAAACGGTAACTTGGTGGCCCTCAATTTGGGGTTAATTTATGGAATATGTTGAGTTTAAACCTCCCAAAAAACGAAAATGTTAACTTACTTGAAAGGATGCTTAGCTGATAAATTAATGTTGCACAGTTCAGACCAATTTCTCTCGTTTATAACAAGGTCTGAATCTGCCATTCTGCCAGTAGAACTATCATGAAAAACAATAGGTACCCCATCTGCAGTCAGGCACACATCGAATTCTATGAAGTCACACCCTTTGTCCTTACACTAGAACAAAAAATTTCAATTTCTAATGAAGCTTATCTAGATTTTCACTCACCATTTTAAAGGCTGCCAAAGTGTTTTCAGGGGCATCCAAGCCTGCCCCTCTGTGAGCAACTGTCCTAACAGCATACTCAGAACTTCCAGAGTCAATTTCTGATAAATCTCTACCTATAATCGCTTCAACAGCTGAAGAATTTGGGGGTGGAGCCCTAAAGTAATATACGGAAGCTACTATTGCGACTGTTATCAAGATTCCAAGAGGTATATAACTTAAGAAAACTTCACCCAAGAGTCTCACACCTCCTATAGCAAGTGCTGTTAGTTTCAGAGATGAAAGTATAAGATGAGCACACGCTTGATCCATTCTAAGCCCTATCTCCAACCTTGTAACAAATCAAACTGACACAAAAGATAACCTCTGCTGACATTAAAATCAAAACGTACATAACCCCAAAAGTAGACGTCAAACATAAAAATTATATTATATACAGGGGGCAGCCAAATTGAATACACAACATCAATACTTGTTATTTATTAATTGATCTTCACTTATAAGGAATAATAAAAAATTGGAATTGTTTCCTTTCAATTTTTGCGTTTTACTAGTTTAATGCAACCTTTCACTATATTCTCCACAATCAAATAAAAAAATTCTATTAAACCAATAACACTCATACCGAGGAATAAAGAAACTGTCCCTCCTGAAGAAGCTGCAAGAGAACATAGTAATATGAAAAAGAACATCAGCCAGTTTTTTCTTGAGTTGTGGATAATACTTGAGAAAAACTAGCAAATGGTCAATTCTTCAAAACTCACCGACTAAACTGTCTATACCAAAGATGACATCTCTTATGTATTTTGTCGTAGGTGGAATAAGACCCCATCTGAATGTAATACGCTGATCAAAATATCCGTATTCCCTATAATAAAGTCAATGCTGATGAAAATAATTTTCGCATGTTGAATTCTCTCACCATTTTGTTACTTTTGGTACTTGACGTATATAAGTTATGAGATGACATGCTTGAGGGCATACACAGTTCAACTCTGACGGATTTTTGGTCAAAATATGTGCGTTTTTGGACAAACACAACATACCTTTTATATCGCATACTGTTTTTCCTAGAATTTTAGAATTTCATATTATTGTTTTGTCCACCAAAGTTGCAGGATTTCAACTTACTTTGACCAATTATATAAAAAAATGGGACGCATCCACATAAATTCATGGCAATCTTTTCTCTACATTGCATGTAACAGATGCTGGTGCTATAAATATTCAAATCAGGTGTAAGAGGTTCATCGTGAAAACGACAACCTCTTTGTAAGGGTGACAAATCTCTTAAAGAGGAACTAGAGGTTGTTTCTTGCATCCTGAAGCTTATGTCCATCTCTTGGCTCTCTTCAACTACCACTGGTTCATCAGAAGATGCATGCAGAACGTCCAAATAAGAATGAATGTAATACTAAAAGAGAAAATGATTAATTGACAAGAATGAAAGAGATGAGAGTTGTTAAAAAATGTACCACAACTCGATTTGACTTAATTTGTAATGTTACTTGTTTAGAATAAACTGATACTGTCTGTAATCATTCTTACCTTCAATGAGAGAGTAGGATCTGAGTCATATCGAGCATAACATAAGCCATTCAAGAAATGGCAGCGCAAAATATGTATGTCTTCATTATCATCTGTTTCGTTGCTTCCTGGAATCCTAAAAGAAATATTATTCGAAAATGGGTTTTGGTGGATTCACTATGATGAAGCGCATCCACCATTATACATCCAAATTGAAATAATAACTTTATTCTAATCAATGGTGCGAATTTACTGTTAACAGTGAAGCATATGCCCATTTCAGTCATCACTACAGTCCATTTGGGTTTCCTCTCATGTTCAGAAGTCACCAAGGTGCCTACAAGATTTGGATGAACCTAGAGATTAAATTGATGAAAATATTTTTGTTCTTAGGATAAACTCACTGAGCTTGATAATTCTAGAAGATCGATATTGTTGAGAGTTTTATCATCCTTGTATTTTTCATAAGAGTCCAAAGTTTGATAAGAGGTATTGGCAACGATCCTAACGAAATCCATGTAATAAGAGAATTTTTCATCAGATTCTGTTACATCCCATTTTCTGATAAAAATGATACTACATGAATTTTTTTGGAACAAGGGTCTGTGTGGTTTTCAAGTATAATGTTGTGAACGATCACTTACTGTTTTATATACTCAGCAGCCTTTTCAGGACTTGTTTTATTCACGAAACAGCCTGTAACAGCTGGAAAAGGATTCATCCAATTCCTGTAATCTTTTTCCAGAGAAACAACAGTTGGATTTTCAGAGTATCTTTTCAAACTAGAAAGTGTCAAAGATATGGCTGCTACTAAGGCACATACAACAATAAGAATCCATAACAATCTGAAGCAATGAAGGTATTATAGTATCTAATAATTTATAGGTCATACCAATAACTTCTAATATATTAAATATTGAATCAGATTCAGAAATAACCTGATTGGTAGGATAAAAGCCATTAATAACTTAGACAATTCATATTTACAAGAAATCAGAGACGTATTCAAATTGGATAACGGTCTACCTTTCAAAAATATGAAGTTTCGACATTCCTATTATGTTCAAGCCATGTATGGTTGTTTGGGATGAAAAATCCTGAAAACCCTCTGATATTATCTTCTTTTTGGTCTTCATTCTGTTGCGGAACTGATCAAAGTTTGGCTTTCAACGAAATATATCTTCATTTGAATGGAATGAGGCCCTAACGCTATAAGCTAGATAACTATCTCTTTTGATCGAATCCTAACAATAGAGCTGATGTTAGGATGTGTAATGGATATTTCCAAAGGTGAAAGAAATATGTTTTGTATATCGCAATGGAGTTGATAGGTCGAATAATTCTTTCTATCATTCCATTTGAATGATGATGCTATCTAAAATAATGGAAAATCGATTGATGAGTACATTTATAATAATAGAAATTGAGCAATCAATTGTCTATCTATAAATGTTGATGATTGGGAAAAAAAAGGAAAAGCTCTGAAGCTTATTAAAACCCTAATTTCATACTGTATCTATGACAATAAAAATAATAAACTAAAGAATCTATACCTCCTGAAGAAACTACAAAATTGAGAATTTGGAAGGATGAAAACATAAAGGGTTTCATGAAATTGGCCATTAGCTAAATTTTTTTTTCTTAGTTGAATGTAACAGCTCTTTTTATATGTAAAAATATCGTAGATTCGTACAGTGACCTGATAGATGAATATACTCATTACCTTAGGTTAAATGATAAAGCTTGAATCAGGTGCTAGATTAAATTAGTCACATAATTTGCATCAAGTCCATGGAACACAAAAAAAAAATCGCTTGAACTTGTCCTTCGCAACGATATTACTTTATCAGATAACTCCAGCCAATATTTGCAATGGCAATTATTTAAATATTACCGCTGTTTTGTTCCTACTAACGAGTTGAAAAACAAAGTTTGTAATTGCGTAAGACCTCCGTATTTTCGAAAGAGGTGAAGGACTCAACACTTGCTTGAATAGGTTCATCTCGGAAAAAATCTCCGGATTAATAGTTATTAATTAGTGCGGAAGGTGACAAGAAGGTAATTTATGCTTGAGCGGTGAAGTACCTGAAGTAATATATTGTGGTAGTGACAGTGAATATCAGTTGAACGATTGCAATCATTGTTCTCGTTAATTTCCAGTTTATCGTTGAATTTTGTAAGATTTATTGATGGAAGTTCAACAACACATCAAGATAGAGAGGCCTTTGTACGAACATGAAGCTTTAAGACGTGATTACAACTACAAAAAATCCAATAAACAGAGTGAGTTAATGCTACTTTCAAAAAATTAATAATGAGACAAATTCGAAAATTTCAGATTATGCAGTGAAAAGATGAGTGTATCAATCGATAAAATGTTCTGTTTTAGATAAGGAGAACTCTTGCTGCAATTGCAATGCGAGGAGATTGAAAAAAATTGTCAAAGGAACATTTCCAATATTAGAATGGCTGCCCAAGTACAACTGGAAAGAAGAGTTTGTCAAAGATTTGATAGCAGGAATTACAGTAGCTATCATGCACATACCACAAGGTGAGATTCAAATTTAACTTTCAAAATGTATAGTTGTCCCATGTTTTTTTTTGCGAAATATGTCACAATATTTTTCATAATTTCTTATCCATTTTTTTTTGTAATAGGTATCGGATATGGTATGTTGGGTAATGTACCCCCAGTTGTTGGGATTTATATGGCTTTTTTTCCTGTATTTATTTATTTTGTTCTTGGGACATCCAGGCATAATTCCATGGGTAAGTCGATGACAAACTAGATTCAAAGTTTACCCAAAAATACAGTTAATGATATTTAGAATTCACCGGAAATTTTATAACTTCGCTCTCATTACATTTATGTTTTACCGAACTATTTCTAGCTGTATAATGAATGGCAATGATTTTTTCTTTGAAGGAACTTTTGCAATTGTTTGCTTGATGACCGGAAGAGCAGTATTGGAATATAGCGATCCTTCATATTTGAGGCATCTGGACATTGAAAATAAAGTTCTGAACGATACAACGGTACACCGAATAGTTGAGTATTCCTACACTCCGATACAAGTAGCCACAGCAGTGACATTCACAGTTGGTTTGTTTCAGGTACCTAATTTTTTATGGTTATCAGTCATTATCTAGGAACCGCACCATATATCTGAATAATTGAAGCCTTTGTTTCGAATTTTTTTCCCTTTAATGCTTTTAAAGCGAATATAACATCAAATGAAAACTTAAGAAGTTTTATTTTGTAAACTCTTCATTAGATACTATGAAAGATATCTTCTGATTAGGTCTGTCATCAAAGCTATTCTCGCGACTATGCACTTTGAAGTGCTTGATTAATAATTAAAGTCACAATTATAAAAAAAAAAACTTTTTTTCAGTTGGTCCTTCACGTATTTAGATTAGGCTGTGTAACAGCTTTACTGTCAGAAACTTTGGTCAGTGGATTTACTACTGCTGCAGCATTCACAGTGGTGTCTACCCAAATTAAGCAACTTCTTGGTGTGAGGATACCAAATCAAAAAGGTTTTTTCCAAGTTATAAACGTAAGAATACTGATGTAATTTTTTTTAGTCCTCATCCTTATATAAACTAGTGATTTTTCAGATTTACCGAGCTATCTACCACGAATTGCCTAATACCAATATGGCAGCCTTGGTGATTTCAGCAATTACTATTGTCGTTAACGCTTTCAGCAATGAAGTACTAAAGGTAAAGTAGTGAAACTATCTATATCTTGCATGAAATAGAAACGACATTCTAATGTTTATGATATTTTGAAAATCAGTGAAATGTTTGGCATTATAAAGGGTGCTCCAGCCTAGACTGCTTTTAAATTACATGGTGTTAAAGTTTCAATACAAAAAAAAAATTGCCATAATTTCAAAAACTTCAAAGATATCTCTTCATTAATTTGAAACACTTAATCAACGACTGTTTTTGATGTAAAAGCTCTTCAAGTTTTTCATCCTGTGATATCAGAGGACAAATAATTTCTATTAAAATGAATAGAACTATTTTCGTAATCCTCATTCACTCGGGGATGAATTTTTCATCAAGTTCCTTTTTCGTGGAACAATTTCTGAAAAAAATGCATCAAGGATGATTTTTGGTTGAAAAATCCTTCTTCATATGGAGTTTCTGCGAGTTTTTGAAAGGGTTTTCTCATCCAATACCCTTATATTTGGGTAACTATTTAAAAAACTTTAAATAAAATACATCAGTGAATATCATCGATCTTTTTTCAGCCAAAATTCGCAAAAATATCATCTTTCCCCATCCCAATCGAGATAACATCCATAATAATCGGCAGTGCTGCATCTTACCTTTGGTCTTTCGAAGAAACTTACGATATATCCATCGTTGGAGACATTCCAACTGGGTGAGTATCCTATAACAGACACCCTTGGAAGAATTCCTCATCAAATAAAACTTTTTTAGTCTACCAGAGCCAGCATTACCACCTTTCAGCTTGATTCAATCAGTTTTCCTAGAATCTTTCACGATTTGCATCGTATCCTACAGCGTCTCAATGTCAATGGCGCTCATTTTTGCTCAGAAGTTGAACTACGATATAGACGCCAATCAAGAACTTCTAGCACAGGTTTTTATAGAAATTTTAGTATAAAAAAATCTATCTACCTTTCTAAATCTCCCAACCATTTCAGGGAGCTGGTAACATCTTTGGTTCATTCTTCTCTTGCATGCCTTTCGGGGCATCTTTGTCTAGGACAGTAATACAACAAACTGTGGGTGGAAGGACTCAGATAACATCTATGGTGTCTTGTGGACTTCTTCTGATGATACTTTTATTCATAGGACCCCTGTTTGAACCGCTTCCAAAGGTAAGAATTCTGAATGAATCCCCCAACATACTACTATTTCGTTTTTTACAGTGTGTGTTATCTTCCATAATTGTTGTGGCATTGAAAGGGATGCTAATGCAAGTGCAGGACTTCTTCAAATTTTTTAAATTAAGCAAATTGGATGGACTTGTTTGGCTCACCACTTTCCTAACCACAGTTATTGTTAGTATAGACTTAGGACTACTTATTGGGGTTATAATGTCTTTAGGGTCCATCATGATACTAGAGTTTAAACCCTACATATGCTTACTTGGCCATATCGCACATACTGATCTTTACTTGGACATCACCAAATATAACTCGGTAAGTCCAAATATCGCCTGTGTGTCTTTGAAATCCTCATAAGATTGCTTTCAGGCTAAAGAAATACCAGGCATAAAGATATTCCATTACAATGGAGGCTTGAATTTTGCAATGCGAAATTTATTCAAGGCAGAGTTTTCTAAACATATAAAAATCAACACTCTCAAACAACTGAACTATAAGAACAACTTGGCCAAAATAATGGAATTGGTAGGTTGAATCAAACACCATGATATTTGATCAAAAATCTCTGGGATTTTCTTTTTGAATTAAGGTGGAGCGATATGGAAAAACAGAAGAAACAAGGAGAAAATACGATAAAATACTGTCGAAAATGAACACAACAGTCCTAGTTATCATTCTTGATTTTTCTTCCTTGAGTTATATAGATCCTTCAGGAGTTTCTTCCTTAAAAGTCCTTGCAGAAAGCTTTCAGAAGATTGATGTTCCCATTTACATTGCTGGATTATCAGGTGAATTGAAAAAACTAATAGTTTCGTACAAATTCATGAAGTTTTTTCTTCCAGAACCAAACTACGAAGTTATGGCCAAATGCGGGCTTTTCTTACAAACAGATATGCGAACCTTCGCTAAAATTCATGATGCTGTTTTGTACGCCTCTGAGAAATTTGGACTGAATTCAAGAGCACAAATTGAAAAAATTTTCGTCAGATGATAATACTCTAGTGGTACTGAAAAAAATATATTGATAATGTAGCCGAAGTGTTTGTGAATGTTTTAATTATTTGTAAATATATTTAATTTCATATAAGCAACTCTAGATTCTCCAAAACTCTCCTGCTCCTAGAATTTCTTTGATATTGAAAGAGTTTGGTTATTTCAATAATTTATTTTATTTAAATAATCCAAACATACATTCTATCTATTTATTAGTCATTAACAGTGGTAAAATGAACATAATTAAAGAAGTAAAAATAAATTATAATACATGGATATAAGATCAACAATCCTTAGCTGTATTAAGAGGAAATGGTAATGATTTATAAAAAAATTAGATGGATACAAGCGAAATAAACCTCAAACACCAAAGGCACGATTTAGTACTGTTGTAGCATTTGTGTCATATAATTTTTTAACATTCTGAACGAAATTTTTGTATTGGATTGTCGAAAAATCAAGTTCAGTGGAATAAGTGATCAAATTCACGAGTTCATTCGGTCAAAAAAATTTTCATCAACTGTTGGAGTATTTGAGAAATTATTCGAAAATCTTATTATTGCTTAAAATATAGAGTACAATTTTCTGGTCAATTTACAGCGTTCTTGGTCTTGTTAGGTCTTCTGACCCTTTCATAATGAAGTAAAAAAACTTCTTTTCCATATAATACTTTGCAAATATTTTCGGTAAGGAAAGCTAACCTACTCTTCAACACATCTTCGTAAGTCATGAATAAACTAACAAAACATAACAACATCAACTTCAATTATATAAAATACCAATCAATCAAACAAAAATATTTACAAAATAAATTCTCAACCAGATTATCAATCCCCAATCAAAATTTGGGAATTCAATGAATTGCAAGTTTAATGTATGAATGAAAATGTCTCTCATTTGGATAAGGGAAAAACTAATTCGATGTAGAGAAAAAAAAACACTTTTTGATCATCTTAGCTTCACAGGGAGTTCAAGAAATAAAAGTGAAGAGGACATTTTTCAGAGACGAGTGCATGCAGAGATATAATAATCGCTTATTTTGGCACTTTCTGATGAATTTCATGTTTTAGAAAAAAGAGTTGACTAGAGATAAGTTTGAATTATTTTGAGTCTACGTCCATAGATTTCTTGAGCAAATACAACAAAAACTATCTTGAAAATATCTGAAGCAAAATCAGAGATTCACAAAAGAAAACTTAACTTTCTGTCAATCGAAATACAGACCAAATAACCGATAACATTAATATAAAACTCACTTTTTAAAATAATTCTTAACTTATTGAATGAAATGCTTTTTTGAGTAAAACTATAAGAGTAAAAAACAAATCATTAGGGTTGGTTCGACAAAATATCAAATAGTCGTTGTCCTAAACCTATTTCATTCAAATGTTCACTCATCGGTGGCAGCACATTATTTTAACAAACATAATTCAGTGCTGCTATATAGATTTGAAATTCAACCGGGTACGTCATTTAAAATACTGTATAATAAAGAAAACATCTTACAAAGTCTTTGATATTACGAATAGTATGAGCACTTTGTGATTTATCAATTGTTCGATTCTCAAAACGTTCAGTATATTTTATTTGCCAAAAAGCCAGTGTTCAAGCTATTTCAACCCGAATCCCTTCTGGTGGAATTCAGGATCAGTGGTAAATTCTATGTATTAAGGCACTTGATCTTATTGAAAATGTTCCAAAGTGTTTAAATAGGCCTTGTGAAGTTTGCGGGAAACATGCCCTTTTCCCCTGTTGTTTCCTTTATTCCCATTAACCAACCTTCCTCCTAGAAAATTTGAAACAATGTTATCATCGCACAAAAAAAAATTTCATGCGCGCGAAAAATACTGAAATATTCGATAAACGTGAGACATTGTTTAGGAAAAGAAACACTTACTTGCTCTTCAGGGTCGTCGTATTCAACCACTTGAATAACTTCTCCCACTTCGAAGGAAAGTTCATCTACGTCCTCTCTGTTGTACTTATAAGTCGCCTTAACCTTATATAACACTCCTGGCGGCAGATTGTCTCTGCTGGCACCTGAAATATCAATTTTTTCAGGCCTACAGCTTCCCCAAACATCAGATAATCATTCTGATCAGAGATTGGTTCTCCCAATTAACCGTCCACGTGGAGTGGACAGTTTTATCATTCGTTTAAACTGTCCACTCCACGTGGACGGTTTAAATTCATACTCGTATGAGCCACAGGTAGTCTGTCAGATGATGGTTGGGAAACGTCCACAGGGAGTGGACAGAATTAAACGAACTTCAACTAGTTAGTGTCACAATGAAATAGAATTTCGAGGAAAAAGAGCCTCTGGGGAGTATTGATTCATCGGAGTTTACATCATTTGTTTAAACTGTCCATACACGTGGACGGTTCAAATTGAAACTCGTATGAGCCTTAGGAAGTCTGTCATATGATAGTTGGGAAATGTCCAAGGGGAGTGGACGAGTTTCAGCATGTCAGTGACACAAAAAATTGAATTTCGAGGAGAAAGAACCTCTGGGTAGTATTGATTTGTCAGAATAATGATTGTATCGGCAATATGGGGCATCCAGAAGCCTTTACATCATTTGTTTAAACTGTCCACTCCACGTGGACGGTTTAAATTGAAACTCGTATAAGCCTTAGGAAGTCTGTCAGGTGATGGTTGGAAAACGTTCAAGAGGGGTGGACAGAATTAAACGAGTTTCAGCATGTCAGTGCCACAAAAAATTGAATTTCGAGCTTCTGGGTAGTATTGATTTGTCAGAATAATGATTGTATCGGCAATATGGGGCATCCACTCCACGTGGACAGTTTAAATTCATACTCATATGAGCCTCAGATAGTCTGTCAGATGATGATTGGGAAACGTACCCGGGAGTGGACGGAATTAAACGATTTTCAGCATGTCAGTGTCAAGATGAAATCGAATTTCGAGGAAAAAGAACCTCTGGGGAGTATTGATTTATCGGAGTAACGATTGCATCTGCAATATGGGGCATCCACAAGCGTTCAAATCGATTATTTAAACTGTCCACTCCACGTGGATGGTTTAAATTCGTACTAGTATGAATCTCAGGTAGTCTGATGATGATGGTTGGGAAAAGTACACGGGGAGTGGACATAATTAAACTGTCCACTCCACGTGGACGGTTTAAATTCGAGCTCTATGAGCGCCGCGACCTCGGAAATCGGTTAGTGTGCTGTCAAATCAGTCGAAAACCAATCCCATGCTTAATTAGAGTGTACTTACCGGCAGGAATGTCATACAGTTCCTCGAGCTTTTTACTGACGGAGCTGACATTGTTAGGGGTTGCGTTATCGTTATTACCAACAGCGGCTGCATCGCTAGAAGCTTTGTTAGGAGTGGGGGGTTCAGGGGTGGAGGACTTACTCTCTGCAGGCTCTATACCGTTCTGGTCGCTGCCGGTGGCGTCGGGTTCGGCGGCAGGCGTCGCGGCGCCGTTCGTGCTCGGCTGGGGGGGTTCTGGTTCTTTGGGAGGCTCGGATTTGGCTGGGGACTGAGGTGCGGATGGTGGTTCGGACATTGGCTCCGACTCTACCGAGGACTGGGTTGTTAGTTCTGGATTTGGTTGGTCGATTTTTAGAGGAGGCTGCGCAGGTTGTTCAGCTGCAACACACAACACACGACATCAAGAGACGCGAGTTAGAGGACAAATGTGTTTGGGTGCAGTGGATATGTAGTAATTTATGCCGATAAAATTAGAAATCTGTTTCTCGGTTGAAGGAGCAAATGATAAGGTTTTTATGATCTGTCCACTCTTTTGGTGGATGCGAATTGTACTGCTCGTAAGAATAGTACAGGCTACTTATCATTGTTAAAAGATAAATATGAAACCTAAACATTAGTTCAAATGCGTACAGAGCCATGAATTATTACTTTAAACGAAAGATAAGGCACAAATGATGATTCTTATTTGAAATACTTCAATATAAAATAATAAGTAGTCGCTAATTTATACAGTAAATGAAATAAAATAAAAAATAAGAGCGACAAAAGGTCAATGAAAAAAAGTCTTGGAATGTTTTGAAACAAGTGAATTTAAAACCTGCAAATCAGCAGACGATCAATTGATGATTCTTCTTCCATAGAGATACTTTTAAATCTATTTTTTTTTTAGAAAACTTTCTTGTCATTGAAAGTAAGCAGTGTGATTTAACAATATCAATCAAGTGTTTCGATCATGCAACGATATGTTTCTCTATGGAAAGTCTGATCCCTTGTTCAATTAGTACATACAACAACAAAGTGCAATTCGAATTAATAAAAGTTGAAGGTTACTCACGTAGGGAAGGTTTCGACGGCGATATATTATTTATGATAAGTGACGAATTATTGTAATTCGTGTTACGTGGAAGACTAGATCCGTTCGTTTTTTTCACACTGTATGAACCCCGTTGGCTGTCGGTGGCTAATTTGTCGACTACAGCTTCTAGTTCTTCGAAAACCTGAAACAAAACAAATAAACATACATTACAAAACACCACAAAAGCGGTGAACTTGGACAAACATTTTTTAAACTCATCGAACACAGCCGTACATTGACAAAACGTTGCGCAACGTGTTGAGCAAACATTCTAGATGCCCAACATAATTTTAAACCTGGCAACATTGGGAAAATTTTGCGCAAAGCGTTTGCCAGAATTCTCGCTGTGAAAAAAATTAGAAACATGACTCAAGCTCATAAAATAGATCCTTACATTGGCAAAACGTTGCGCAAGGCGATGAGGGGAAATTCTCGATTCAAAAATGATGTCAAACATGATTTGAATATCATAAATCACAACATTACATCGACAAAACTTTGCGCAGCAAGTTCAGCAAGAATTAATCTTGTAAAAACTATTCAAAACATAATTGGAGCCCATAAAACACACTCGTACATTGGCAGAACATTACGCAATGAGTTGAGCAAACATTCTTGATTCAAAAATAATTTCGAAGATGATTTCAACCCATGATACAAAGCCGTACATTGTCAAAACGTTGCGCAACGTTTTGGGCAAACATTCTCGATGCTAAAATGATTTCAAACATGAATGAAGCATATCAAATACATCCGTAGATTGGCAGAACATTGCGCAAGGAGTTGAGGGGAAATTCTCGATTTGAAAATGATGTCAAACATGATTTAAATCTCATAAATCACAACAGTACATTGACAAAACTTTGCGCCGCGTGTTCAGCAAGAATTAATCTTGTAAAAATTAGTCAGAACATAATTGAAGCCCATCATACATTGGCAAAACATTGAGCAAACATTCTTCATTCAAGAATAATTTCAAAGATGATTTCAACCCATGAAACAGAGCCGTACATTGTCAAAACATTGCGCGACGTATTGGGCAAACATTCTCGATGAAAAAATGATTTCAAACATGATTGAAGCTCATCAAATACATCCGTACATTGGCAAAACGTTGCGCAACGGGTTGGACAAACATTCTTGATGCAGAAATCATTTAAAACATGATTTAAGCTCATCCAACACAACCGTACATTAGCAAAACGAGTTGAGCAAAATTTCTCTTGACATAAATCATTTCAAACATGATAAAAACTACTCAAACAATGCCGTACATTAGCAAAACTCTGCGCAAAGCTTTGTAACAGTGTTCATTCAGATAAAAGACTGGCAAATACTTGTTTCGACGTCGTCAACTCACCTTTGCAGCTTCCGAATGGAAAGTGTGCTCTGCATTGAAAAGACTCTGAAGATTGGTCACTAGGAACAAAACTCTGGAATCATACAGGGCGGGCAGCTCGTCGTGCAACTCTGAGTTCAATATTTCATACGTCCTCTTGGCTTCCTCGAGTTGCTCTTTACCTTTGTTTATTTTAGCCTCGTCTCTCTTCTTCATGTTCGTCTGCATGGCTTGGAAGCTGTGCCGCTGTCCATCGTAGTCCACAAGTTTCCTACCGCGTTTGTCGATTTTTTTCTGAAAAAAAAAATTGGCCTCAATAATACAATTATTAGTCAATCTGGTATTTGAACTTTACAACTGGAAGTTTAGATTCAAGTCTCATCTCTCAAGAAAGAACAGGGATGGAATAAATACATGGGACATGCCCAATTTCCGAATATCCTTGACCTGGCAAAAAAAATTGGACACCATCTCAGTAATTACAATGACAAGCGAGCCAAAACTGAACAAAGGACGTAACAGAATGAAATAATGAGTTAATCGAAGCACCCTGTAGATATGTGCATTCCATCGATCGTTTACACTGATTTGTCAATAAAATAGTATTATAAACATTCATATTGAATCATAGCACGATCCTATTATTGTTTCTCAATGCCGTACGCCTGTTAGCTTGTTGAATTTCGAATCGATTGTGGCAACTTTCCAAGTTCTTGAAAATAGGTCTCGACGTCTAACAGTTGCTCTGAAATATTAGAATTTTCGTTTGTTCGATCCCGAAATTAATTCCTTTCGAGCTAGAAAATCTGTTGGAGAATCGACTTCAAAAATATTAGGTATAGTCCGCACGATCACCCGATTTATTGCTGCTGTATTTTTTTTGTAGAAAACTCACCCTCATTTCTGGAAACTGTTGCTGGTAGGTGTTGAGAGGTAGCAGCACTTGATCCGCGAGTTTATGGCTGAAATCTTGCCACAACATGTCCACCGACTGGCACTGTACATATAAGTGGTCGTGACCCGTCCATTGGCTTTCATAGGTCTCACCTATCGCTTCCAGAAGAGATTTGGAAGCGGCCTGAGCGGCTGAAACAAGAAAAAACAAGCTATATGGTTGTTGAAACTCTTTCGATCAACTTAAGTGTACAATAGTTATCCACAGTGTCCCGAAATTAAACTGAGTCAAACGTGAATTGCTCATAAACGCTAGTGATACTGGACGTCTAAGATATGTAAGTATTTCAGAAGTTGAAGAGCAAATTTTATAGATATTACGACTGAAAATACCGGTACCAATGCAAGAATCATTTCAGCAGAAGTAGGAATAAGTTGCCCCCTTGTCTAGAGAGCTATACAACTTCTCTATCCATTACATATTCAAGCTCTTAATCATCAAACCAGAATAACATTTTATCAAAGGGTTCTTCTCCCTTAAAACATAATTTCAATCCTAGATACCTGGGAATCAAACTTGATTCCTCTCTAAATTTCAACGCCCATTTAGATGATCTGCATTTGAAGCTTAAAACTCGAAACAATATTCTGCAGAAACTAGCTGGTTCCTCATGGGGCGCTGATGCAACAATACTTCGTACAGCAGAGCTTGCTTTGGTTTTTTCTGCTGCTGAATATTGTTGCCCTGTTTGGTTGAACAAATTTCAGTAAAAAAAAAATTGATGCCCGACTAAATTTTTCTATGAGGATTATTACTGGTACTATCAAGTCTACACTCCTTGGTTACCAGTCATCTCAAATATTGTACCTCCCCATATTCGCAGAGAGAGCTTTGAATTTTTGGAACAAATTCAATTCCTTTCTAAATTCATTTCCCAGATAATAAGGTCCCCAGATTTAAGTCGCGTGAACCTTTTTGGTCGAATTTTCTGATTGATATGAATAGAAACGACAAAGAAACTTGGCAATCTGAATGAAATGTATCCAAATTTTTCAATAAAGATCTTATTTCTGACCCTTCCATCAGAGTTCCTGGTTTTGACCTTCCCAGGAGAATATGGTCTGTTCTAAATCGCATTAGAACAGGCCATGGACGATGCAACAGCATGCTCTTTCGATGGAATTCGGTTGAGATCCCTAGTTGTGAGTGTGAGGAAAATGAGGAGACTCTAGAACATCTTATAGTTGTCCCATTCATAAATTTCAAGATGATTTCGAGGCTATACACAAAGTAACAAATGCATTTCTGAAATGGATGGTTAATTTCAAAATAATTTAATTTATTCTAAATAATTGGTTTCTTTTCTGCTTTTGTCATTTTCATATTAAGAATTGTGAGTCCTTTTGTGAAGAATCTGTTTATCTGAGCCCATCGATGGATAACATGAAGATGTTCTCTTAGATCACACTGATGTCTTTCAAGATTTTCCTGATATTTAATATTTTACGTAATTTTTTTTCACGGGCGGGGTAAGGGTTTTTTTTTCAGCTGAAGTTTTTTCCTTATCCTCACTTAATCATACTGCAGACCTGTATGGTTTTCCTGTGTTGCACCAACCTCAGCTAGGTACCTTTTTGTTTCAATATGTATTGTATTATTTTAGCTGTCTGAATCAAAAGAATATATACATATGGAAGATGTTGTTTTTAACGCCCGGTATATAAGGAATGTGTTAGATCAACAAGCTCCTGAGCCCACCTCTGGCCACCTGCATACATACCCATGACCCCCTTTGATCTCAACACCTAAGTGCTTTAAAGTGTTAGTTAGATCGCGGTCGACACATTTGTGGCTTTAGAGATCAAAGCGATCGTCGATTCAGGGCTATTTGATGGGTTTCCGGTATTTGTTTTTGCTACAAACCGCGCACATTCGATAAAGAAAAACACGACGAACGAAAAAGCAATATCTGGAAAGATTACACTAACGTAGGAAACAGGAGAGAGTGGGTTAACAATGTTAATGGCAATAGGTAGATGTGTGCTGGTGTAGGCTTCAAACTGTTGGACACTCCTAGACGTATTTACATCTTCATCAAGAAAAAGACACAAAAAAAAATTGAGAGAAGTCAAAGGTCATAAACTGCTCCACATGAGTTAGGGATATTGACTTAAATTGCGAAAAAATATAGTTCAAATAAGATTTTGTGATGAAAATTCATAAAATGATTTCAAGTTGCAGGAAATAAAATTACTTTTAGCCTGTAGGTCTGCAGCATATGGATGGTTAAGAAAAATCGAGTAAAATAACGAAATTTTTTCCCAGAGAATTCAAGCATTTTCAAGATTATCAATACAATGTATGGCCTCCACGGGCATCAATAACAGCTTGACATCTTCTTCGCACACTACACACGAGGTTGTTGAACATTTCTTGAGGAATTTGGTTCCATAAACGAGGCAGAAGCTTTCTCAGATCATTCGAGGATTCTGGGGTAGGTTGACGATTATCTAATCTTCTTTGGAGCATATCCCATGCATGTTCTATGCAATTCGAATCAGGTGAGTGCGGAGGTATTGGTAAATGTGGAATACCAAGCTCTTCGAGCGCATTTTCAACTATGGTGTGGTCTAGTGTTATCGTCTAGAAATTGAAAAGTTTCACCAATAGCAGCGTAAAATTTTGGCAAAACATAGTCAATGACATGCTCCCTATAGTGTAAGGGGGTCATATTCCCAGGACAAATGTGTAGATCTGTGAGCCCGTTGAAACATATCCCGGTCCATACCATAATACTACCCCCTCGGAATGGATGGACTTCTTGGACATAGCGACGATTACGGGGTATGCGTGGGATTGTCCATACCCTTATTCTTGGAGAATCTGAAAATCGTCCATATCTGGATTCATCAGTGAAAAGGAAACTACGCCATTGATCGTTCCAATTGATTTGTTGCCTTGCCCATTCCAGTGTTTGACGCTTACGGTCACGTGTTAATGGAACTCCTCTTAATGGACGTCTAGAACCTAGATTCATCTCTTTCAAACGTCGACTGATGGTTCCGATGGAAACTTGGACCCCATATGCGTTTTGAAGAGTATTTCGTAGCATTCTACACGTAGATGTACGCTTTCTTCTCGCCGAAACGGTGATGAAACGATCTTGAGCAGGTATTTTTTTCGTCGCCCACCAAGCCTTGGTCTTTCCAACACGGAACCTGTCTCCCTGAACCTATTCTAAAGTCGAGGTATCACACTTTGGCTGACCCTGTAGCATTCCGATAGCCCTATTAGCCTCAGCGTTTGTTAATTTACGTCTTGGAATTTTCAGAAAACTCGATTCAAATCGAAGACCTAGATAAACTGACTCCATTTCAAAATAAGAACATTCATGAAGCATATGCAAAGAACCAAACTTCAGGAAAAAGGCTACCAGATTGACGAAATGTCTCATACTGATTTTTATTGGATCGATTCAAGTTGTTATTGAGTTTTAAATAATTTTACAGCGTTCTTCTGGACTTTCTGCGTCTACAGTCTCTTGTAACCGAACCTTCGGTACGTTTTTGCAATATAACAAGCCCCTGAACTCGAAGAAAAAATGCGGAAAAAGGTAGCTGAACGCCACTGACATTTGGCAACGTTCACGTCAGTGGCCCTGGGTAAAAATAAGAATCGAACTGAGCGGACTCATTCAAAGCTAGACCAGCGTTCGATTTACGTAACTCTACAGTCATCGATAATTGTGAAAAATAACATCTTTAGAATCTCCATATTTATCTGAGAAGCTTTAGCTCTGATACTTTCATTATATCACGCCTTTTGGCATCAATTATTATCTGATCTTAGTGACTCATCAACAATACTGCTACTCAGGATGCTTCAGGTCCCAGTAGATTTTGATTCTTGAAGGACCAGGAACCACAGAGATACTTGGATTAACACATCGAAGGGATGGATCACGAAATGCTTTACTATTGTAAGCCAAAGGAAAGAATGCCCCTTTCAAACTAACTAACTATCTGCGAGGTGGAAGAATGTATCTATTCTGTCTCAAGATTTCTGTTAAAGGTTCAGTTTAAAGTTCAACGATCAGTTAAACTCCGTCTACGTTTCTCCATACTTAACCTCAACACTCAACCCAGCTGTCAAAAATTCTTTTTCTATGTTCGACGCACGAAGAAAGTGGCGCCAAATTCAAAACATACGTTTGATTACACCCTCAAACAGCAAGACAGCGATGAGTAATTGAATTTTTAAACTTCTTCCGAACGTATTCTACTGAAAGGAGATCTAAATCGAGTCAGTCGAGCCTGCCAAATCCTAACTTTTCAAAATAGATCGCGGCTCTAAGCGCAAACAATGTTGGATGTTTGCTTTGCGATTGTTTGCAGAGAGACTCGAGACTGACGCCTGTATCAACGAATTTCTCAAGGATTTAATGACGATATTTCTTCAGGAAACTCCAACTGTCTCAGTAGGTCATACACATGCACGTAGATACCAAACTGCAAGCACCATCTTTCAAGGAAAAACAGAATCTGAGCTAACAATTTGGTCCAGTTTTTCCAGTATACATGAATTTTTATCGATTGTATATTGTATAACTATGAAAATTTTGCACGATGACTTATTGAATGAACAAACTTTTAGATGTGAAAGTAAATCTCTCGGTATTCACTCAGACTTCATGCTGTTATTGAGGTAGAAAGGGATTGCATTCCTTAACTTCTCTGTCATCCTTGATGCTCAAATGCCACAATATCGCGATAAAACTGCCTGTTATCTTCCAGCAAGCACGGATTCCAATAAAGCCTAAGTACACCCCTGCGTCCATTACAGACCACGGCACAATCGCGACACAAATAGCTGAACAAATTCCACAAATCTTTCATGTACAGATGAAATGAATATCAGTTACCTCAACTTACCTCTTATGCATCTAATGTAGTTGGAAAATTCCTTTTGTAACCTATTTGCGCAGTTCTGTTGCCTCGTGAAATTCTGCAAATGCTCATCGAATATTTCGTCGGCAGTTCGGTCAACTTTTCCCAGATTTTGAAGGAGCTGGAATTAAAAAAATTGTAAATGAAGACTTAAAAGTAAAATTTGACAGATCATTGCAATTATCCTCAGGAAAATAGGTGATAATTCTATAGAATTATATCGTGCAATTTCGTAGAATTATACCGTGCAATTTTTGTATAAACATTGCGTGCAATTTGTGCAAAATATCATGTAGAATTTCCGTAGAAAGGTTCTCTGCAATTCTGTAGACATAGTGCGTGCAATTTTTGAATGAATATTCAGAGTAATTCTAGTGAAGACTGTAAGAAAATTGCGTGCAATTTTTATACAAAAATTTCTGTAAAATAACCCGTGCAATTTTCGTAGAAATGTTTCGTGCAATTTTTTTCTTGTTGATTCTGGAAGGAGCATAATGAAATTAACGAAGAATTTCAGTAGCAAAGTTTCCTGCCATTGTGTAGACATATAACGTGCAATTTTTTGAGAAATGTCCCGTGCAATTCCAATAAGATACGTAAGAATATTGCGTGAATTTTTTTTTAGAAAACTTTCATCAAATTCCTGAAGAGATAACCCGTGCAATTTCGTAGATATGTTCCGTGCAATTTTCGTAGAAATGTTCGTGCAATTTCTGTAGAACTATTCAGTGCAATTTTCATTCTGGCAAGATTAGAATGAGATGAATGTAAGGAATCATTCTCTCTCATTCTGAACACTTCTGGATTTCGATAACAAATTCGATTAATCTCGGAAAGGTTCTCATCAATGCAGGAGTATAAAAAACAGGAAGTTCTTTTAAAAGCAGCATTCGAGACATCGAACGGAAGGTATTGTTTGAAAAATTCAATGGTAATATGATACGTCTTACTCGGTCAAGGTCTTTACAATTTGCAATCGCAGGCTGCTGTAATAAACCATATATTTATAGGTGTTTATTTTCGTATTATTCTCATTGTAGGTCCAGGATGCATCATTAGTTAAATTAAAGGCGAAATAAGTGTTCACAGTCCTCTAAACGGACCATTACCTTTTTTTTCATCAATTGTTACGTGTGTTCGCAATGAAATTGAATTTGGAAGGTTATATAACTTGAAGTCCAAGTTTCTGCTCGTGCTGTGAATTTTTTTCGGGTATATTTAATCGGATGAACACACAATTAACCAAGTTACCTCTGTGGTTTTTTTATGTGCATAAAGTGAGTTATAACGTTCCAAACTTGAACTCAAACTGATCTGTCTGTATTTAGGGGAGAATTTGAACATTCGATTGTAGAAGATCGTGTGGAAATTCCCCATTTTGCAAAATTTTGATGTTGGAATTGTCAGAATGTCATGGAAAATTTTCCGACAACCGATTATGACGTTTCACTTCGATTTCTATGAATACATTTCTGTGATTCACCATTGTGAAGTATGAAAATTTAAAAACAAGGCAGAACCTTCAACAAAATCGTCATGGTCGATGGAATACCATTCAGAATACTGAAGAAACCCAGAAAATATATCGTACCCATTTCAGGCAGTCAAACATGTAATTGAAGTTTTCATTCACGAATTTTTCCGCCTTACTGGTCACGTTCGAGAACCTAACATAATAACCTTGATGGAAATATCTGCAATTACCATAAAAAATTGAATCGAGGAACCTCATTCGATTAACGATGCAACATGACGTATTTTCGGTTGGATTAAATGGTTTCTTTGTCGCTAATATTCCCAAAAAAATTTGATTATTGTAATAACGCAAACTTCGATCTGAGGTGCTGAAGTCTAAACCACAAAATGACGCTCAAATTTAACAGCTGTATAAGGACTGCTAAAGAAAAATGAAGAACCAACGCTACTGGACATGAAGAAACGTAGTTGATCTATCGATGAGGTCGTTAAAGTGTCTATAAACGTTCAAACGACCACTGTATCGCAAAAAGTTCACAAACAAGGCGATTTGATAGGCTTCAGAATCAATTTAATGCCCGTATATTTTATTAGCATACCAAATCTAATTAGCAGATCGCTCCAACAACTTTCTCCAGTCGATTGGACGCTTTGGTACAATTCCCAAGGAATCTTATCGTTTTGGGAGTGCTCAGCTTTCTAAGAACACAGCGTAGGTAGAATGCACACCATAGATTTTGGGATAGTTCTCGAAAAATAGTTCCAACTTGGCCAAATGAAAATTGATTCAAAATTGTCTATGTTCCCCCCATTCTCAAGGCCTTTTCATCTGAATCATCGTCTATGATCCCTTCAAAAGATCTGAAACATACTCTCCATCTTTGATAAAAATATTGCATGTATCCCATTCAGATATCTTCCAGGTTGATATGAGGTTTTTTCATATTTCAATTTTTACATTCGCGTCCTGAGATAATTCATACACTCTGTATAATGCTACCCAGTATACCAACAGATGAAAAGTCAGAATTTCAAGCCTAAAAACCTATCTACCATCAAGTCTTCGCATGAGGAAGTTTTTGTCCGATTATTTTATATTTTATCGCATTCATACAACTTTATCTAGAAAACTCCATAGTTATACTCATGGAACCGAAGATAATTCATTCCTATTTAATAAAATAATTACTCAATTAATCATACGACAGTGTTTCATTCTCTAAGTTTTTTGGAACAATACCTTTTGTTCGGTAGTTTACATTTCTACAATCGTTCTCTTATCTCCAGCGATTCGATAGCTATACAAGGTTATTCAATCAAAATAACCCTTATTTCGAGAGATGATCACCTGCCCTAACAATATTTTTTGAGTTCATATTCGAAGAAATACATTTCTAACTTCAAATAAAAAAAAACGGAGTTGCTATTGAAAGAAGTTCACTGATCTAGTGCTTCTGAGTGTCTCAGACATACGACTTCAAAATAAACTTGGCATTTAGGAGCGATGCCTATTTTTATAACATTATCGATAGTACATGAGGAACAATCACTTAAACCTTTTTATTGGTCTAGGACAAACCAAATTATAAATAACAAACATTGAATAATGTTTACTCACTTGTGTATTATCGATAGGTAAGGTATGACTATTTAATTACAGGTATACCTATTCCAAACGAAGATAAGTTCGTCAATGTTTATTTTATCGATCAAAAACATTCGATCATCGTTGACTGATCAATTCACATCATAAAGACTACTGCAGGTTCTCTTGAAATTTTCTACAATTCAAACATTGGTTGTCAGTTGCATCTTTTTGCCTTTACAACAGCTGATTTGGCGAATTTTGAGAACTCTGACTATGGTGAACATCTCAAATTTCCAATGAGAGATCTGACATCGTGAGACACTGGCTAGAATCCAGTTCCGCAAAGAAAAGCTATCAGTAGGTATTGCGTTACAGCCTTAAGCTTGTTTTGGAATGCATGTAACTGTAAACTATGAATAATCACCTTGCGAGCACACTTTGAATTAATTTCAGAGCTTCACGCTATATGACTTCTGGAAGTGTTCATCTGGAGATACTCTCAATCGAAGATTTTCAGGAAATAATAGTGGAGTGTACGATACGATGCTCTTTTTATTCTATTTATGCACTAAAAAAAAAAAAAATAAGTCTAAAGTATCAATATTTTTTCAGTAGAATTTTTTTCGAATAACTTTCACTTCTTTAATCACACGTATATGAAGTGTAGTCGAAGCTGTTCTGTCACGATGTGAACCTATACATCACCAGCATCCAAACTTTCATTTTCACCCATAGGAGGTTCCCACGTTTAACAATTTATGAATGCTCAACCTACAACCTTTCGCAAACCTACAATCTCATAAGAAAATTTCGTCTGATGCCGTTGAATATAGCTAGGCATCAATGCAAATTCCTTCAGCAAGGACATGTACAGTTGTGCCGACAATGTTGTTTACTGTTTTTTTTTCGAGAGAACTAGTTTCGTTGAATTATTAATCGAAGTCGCTTTGAATTTGTACTTTCACAATCGCAACTAATGATATAGAGGTAAAACTATTTTCTGAAACGTGTTCCTTAAACCTTTTTTCAACGGCTGTATCCACGCGTTTCGCGATAGATCGTAGGTGGCGTGATCTCATTCGATCCCAAAATTGGAATTGTTGAGAATCCTTCGTCCTAATGTGTCATCAGAGGTTTAGCTAAAATACAAAATAAAAATAACCTCTACACCATAATTTCGAAATTCCTCCAACTTGAATCAAACTTTTTAGATTTTTTATGTTTATATCAGTCTTTTCTTCTATTTGAAAAGGTTGGACTTCAGCATGGAATATCTACGAAAAAAGCTTGATGCAGCAGTACACCAAAAGTATGGTTTCTAAAACTTAAGCAGCAGTCTTTGTTCAGCACCAGACAAGCGATATTTGCTGATTCTTCCATATCCAATAAGGTCTCTTAGACTAAAAATTGTTACTAACATTCCTTATAGTATAAATAACTATTGTTCAATTAGAATTATCCAGTGCACTAAAAATACTTGAGATAGTTGTATTTCTTCCCATCTTACCCAACTTAAGCTCGGGGAAAAATTAATTTATTTCAGAAATAATACAGGGGCCATCAACTTTATGATTCAGTAAAATACTAATGAGTCCTGCTTTGGTTGGACAGGAATAGAAATACCAAGAACTTATAACATTTCACGATTCATCTCGGGTAATAAATGAACAGTAATTGCGAAATTTCTCGTGAGCAAAAATATGTAGTTCGAAGATATTTCCACATCAGAAATTATGGTTCGGAATAAGAAAAATTCCTCAAAAAATGAATGCACGTTTAGAATTTGAAGTTATGAAGTTGATTCTTCAGGAAAATCTTATGTGTAGGTCCTAAGGTCTAAGATGAAAGAAGATATAGCTTCCAAACATCATTGTGGAATTTGGTCCTTCACTTTGTGATTTTGATAGTTTTAGCTACGTCTGCAATTTGTTCCTGTCAACCAACAAGATAAAGTTGAGGATCTTTCGCTTAGATGACAGCTTGTAGTTTCAAAATAGCTCCTATACTAAAAATAAGACAGTTAATGCGATCTTTCACTTCTCCTTTGATTTCTTTTTTTTTTGGAGGCTTCTGCCAATGATGCAACTGATATTTATAAGGTGTCAAATTTGAAATGGCCAACACTGTTACCGATTTCTTCATTTTCACGAAAAAAATTGAAGAATTTCACACAGCGTTGTGGACATTGGAAAATATCGATAACGGTAATTTTTTATAGTAATTGTTGCTGTGATAGTTGTCAGAGAGGAATCTTAGGATAGATGCGAAGCAAAGTGGAGGGAATTTACGAAGAAAGTGAAGAATGTTGTGCATTCTTTAGGAAATCTGCAAGGAGAATGATTGTGTGGAATTAATCTAAGATGTGATCGTGCTGAGGTTTCAAACAATAAAAAACCTATACAATAAGGGACAGAGCGAGGAACAAGCATAGACAGCATCAATGTGGAATCTTCACGTGTCCCACTTTGGAAGAAAGTAGAATGAAGAATATTTTAGCCAGAGGGAAACTTTTTATTTTGTAGTTCTGAAAGCGCAATGTTTTCATACCAATCAGGTACATATTTGGTTGGGCAAAGTTATGGGTATTTCATGTAGGAGGTTTAAAATAGCCAGTCCATTTATAGGCGACTTGATACCTCTGACTAATGCGAAATTGGATTTGCGTATATCAATTAGCGATTAAAAGTTTCCTGATAAGACCGATAAAATGAGTCGCATCAAGCCACATATAATTTTATGGGTGGTATTCGTTGAACCAAGCGCAGGTGAAGCAAATTTGATATCAAATATATGCATTATTGGCTCATTTGAAGTCACTGACCTTCTCTTTGGCTCTGCCTGCATGTTTTTGTACTGATTTGGCCAGGAGTGATCCTCTGCTTTCTGCCATTTCCTTGAATTTCTTAAGTATATTTCCCAGTTTACCACTGCACTCACAAATTCAGTTATTACAGAATAATCCGTGAACTTATTCCAAGCATTAAAACCACTAAAAGTGTCTCAACCGCCGATTTACTTTCAGCATTACATTTGTTACACAAATAACACTTTCCCGGGTTATGCAAAACGGGACGACTCGGTTTGCGGCCAAAATGATACGAGTCGGAGTCCGAAATTAGAATGAGAACGGCAGCTTTGGTCGCTAGACTCGCTAGACCACCTCCACTTTTCGTAACAGGTTCTAGTACATGTCGTGCGTGAACAAAATCAAAATGTATTCAAGAATCGATTTTGACGTTCAATGTCAAAACAACAAAGTTAGGTTAGAACGTTTGACGTTTCAGCACCATAGAAACTCAAAAATTTCACTCACATGAAATCACAGACGTAAGGAATGGACCCCGCATCTACTTCACATTTTGATCAATACGATATTTGATTTTTCAAGATCTCATCAATAAATATGACTTCAGGTTTCTGTCAGGTTAATTATTATTTCCCGTCCGATCACTTTGACCTCTGAAAAACATAGATTTGAGGTTTTTTTGTGAACGTTTTAGAAAATTCTGTAATTTGTCAAAGAGTTTCTGTGGTGACCGTCAACGTCAAATCTGTCAAACTTGTTTTCGTGAGTGTTGTGCTAGAAAGTTATTTTCTATTTTCAATTGATAAACGTAACTCATAGGCAGTAAATGGTTACATTTTCTACACATTACTACGCTTTTAATTCATAGTTAAATTCTGTATGTGGTTACCGTTATAACTATATGAGTAAGCGAAACTAACCATGAGTCTGACGAGGTATGTACTGCCATTTTCTCTTTCTCTTATCAAAACATTGCTTCTTCCAAATTCCCCAAATGCTCATTAATTTGTTTTCAATTCTAGTTTTCTTCCTACTCCCATACAACCAGTATGGGATAGAGATGACGAAAGAAGGCAAAGAGAAGCGGAGAAGCCTTCAACAGCCTTGGTGAGTGCTCAAAGTATTGCACCACCTTATGGACAGAGGAGAGGATGGGTTCCACGATGTGTTACAGATTATGGCGGTAAGTTATCATTATTTGCCTTCCTAAGTGGACTGACCAAGTTGTAATGAAAACTTTCCTTTTAGACGGTGGTGCATTTCCTGAGATTCATATCGCTCAATATCCCCTCAACATGGGGCAAAAGGGACACGATTCCACATCCAATGCTTTAGCCATACAATTAAACGCTGAAGGAAAAGTGAAATACGACGTTATAGCAAGACAAGGTCATTCCGCAGATAAAATAGTGTATTCCAAGCTATCCGATTTATTACCAGTCGAAATGGTCTCTGAAAACGACGAAAGTTTAAAGAAACCTTCTCAGGAAGAGGTGGACGAAATAACTGAACGTACAAGACTTGCCTTGATGAAATTGACTAATTCGAAAATTGCCGCAGCGATGCCGGTTAGGTGCGCTGAAAAACAGGGCCCTGCGGAGTTCATTCGTTACACGCCTTCGCAACAAGGAGCTGCTTTCAATTCAGGGGCTAAACAAAGGATTATTCGGTTGGTGGAAGCTCAAGTTGATCCGATGGAACCTCCTAGATTTAAGATAAATAAGAAGATACCCAGAGGGGCCCCGTCTCCACCGCCTCCTGTTTTACACAGCCCTACAAGGAAAACTACGGTGAAAGAGCAGAAAGAATGGAAGATTCCCCCTTGTATCTCGAATTATAAGAACGCTAAAGGGTATACGGTGCCTTTAGATAAACGTCTTGCAGCTGACGGTAGAGGTCTTCAACAGTCGCACGTTAACGAGAAATTCGCAAAGTTTGCCGAAGCCTTGTATATCGCAGATAGGAAGGCTCGAGAAGCTGTTGAGACGAGGGCCCAACTCGAGAAGAAATTGGCTCAGAAAGAGAAGGAACAGAAGGAAGAGCATCTGAGACAGTTGGCGCAGAAGGCTAGAGATGAAAGAGCTGGCATAAGGACAGTCCCAGTCGATAGTAAGTATCGCTCTAATATTTTTATGAGATTCATAAAGTTGTATCAACAAAACTGGTACTTTTTCAAGTAGGAGGTAAATAAGACAAAATTAAAGTACAAAATACACAAAAAATTTAATACATTTAAATAGGTAGGTATGTACATTATTATTCACATGAATAGGCTTCACTTTATTTAAGCGGTACCTTATTATTATTTAAAAATTGTCTCATTGTTGTACCTTATGATGAACCACATTTTTAGTATTTTCGTCATAAAATTTTCCGTAGTGTTCGAAAGAAAGAAAGGTGTGATAACACATGGACTCAGATGCGTTAATATTATTATTAAATGTAGTTCACCGAATTTATATCAAATGTAATACTTACACGAAAACGCTATCAACCTCAGCGACATCTACTGGCGTTATTCGCAAGAAGAATTTTCTACTTTTTTTTTCCATTTCATCAAATTTTTCATTGTTTTAATGTATTTTATGTTAACCCCACCGTAGAAGACTCCAACAAAAAAACTTTCATAACAAACAGTTCATCCAATCTTGAGTTATAAATGGTGTAACCAACAATATGGCTGACTGAGTTTTATATATTAAAAAGATGTAGTTCACCGAATTTATATCAAATATAATACTCACATGAAAACACTATCAACCTCAGCGACTTTTACTGGCATTATTCGCAAAAAAGAAAATAATTTCCAACTTTTTTTCCATTTCATCAAATTTTTCATTGTTTTAATGTATTTTATGTTAACCCCACCGTAGAAGAATCCAACAAAAAAACTTTCATAACAAACAGTTCATTCAATCTTGAGTTATAAATGGTGTAACCAACAATATGGCCGACTGAGTTTTATATATCAAGATGTCGTATTTTGTATGAAAATTGTTGAACTTACTAAAATTGTTTTTCTTTCAGAACTTACTGTGGAAGAAGAGCGAGAACGTGAGATGCTGAGACAAGACCGTCACAAAGAAAGAGCCAGGGATCGCAACCTCGCAAGAGCAGCCCCAGACAAGCGATCGAAACTGCAGAGAGAAAGGGAACGTGACATCTCCGAACAGATCGCTTTGGGCATGCCTGCTAGGGGACAATCCGGGGACGTCCAGTTTGATCAAAGGCTCTTCGGCCAAGCTAAAGGCCTGGGACAAGGCTATAACGACGACGAAGGATACAACGTTTATGACAAACCCTGGAGGGACGGTGGATCCCTTGCTAACCACTTGTACAGACCTAGCAAGAACATCGATAACGAAATTTACGGAGAAGATCTCGAAGCGATCATCAAGACGAACAGATTCGTGCCTGATAAAGAATTCAGCGGTACTGATCGTAGCGCTGGGACATCCCGATCTGGTCCTGTGCAATTCGAGAAAGAGGAGGATCCGTTTGGTTTGGATCAGTTCTTGAGTCAGGCCAAGAGGGCTAGCAAACGCAAGGAACCGGAGAAGAGGGACGATAGGGACAAGAAAAAACGCAGGGATTAGAGTATAAAGGTTCTTCATATTTTGAGGATATCAAACACCAATTGAGAGTTCTCTTTTCTCTAATTCTTGGTTCTTGAAGCATTGTGTCTGAATGCACTGAAGGAGAATGATTCCATTGTAAATTAGATGAAAATAAAACTTGAATTATAGTGTTGTTATACTTTTTTATTCATTTGGCAATTTATATTTCAATTCATACAAATTTGCGTAAATAAATACAACAGACACACATATATCTATTTGAATCTTACCCGCACTTCATCCTTTTATCTATTTTTATAGCTTATAAGTTTACATACCAACAATATTTCATTATTTCTCGAAGAATTAAATTAATTCGATAAAGTCCATTTTGAATTATTCCACAGATAATTGCAATCATAGATTAATATTAAAATTACAGAAATCTATGATCTTGTAGAAAGATTCAAAAAATTCTGCTCTTTCTTGTTTTGTTATCATTAGAACGGATGAGAAATTCTGCTCCCCGTAGAAATAAACCCTATTAGTTCTTAATTAAATTATTTAAACTATTGAAAGTTATTTTTACCACAAATTATTTCTGCAGGATACTCTGTGTCTGTGGCATGCGCGGAACGCATCTAAATTGGAGGGAACTTCTGATTTATGAACGAACCTACAAATTATTCATAAGAAGTCTTATTTAAATCTAATATTAAAAAATGGATTCGATTGATCTAACACAATACACACCTGAGATGTGGCTGAAAGACGAAGTAAACCTAAAAAACCTCCTACAGAAATCTTCGTGGGAACCATTCCCAATGCTGAATTACATTCATGCTAGTGGCCTCAAAGAAGGGCAACTTGTAAGATTCAAAGGTATGGTTCAAGACATGCATACGCCTGAATATTATCTAGAAAAATGCGTAATTACAAACGGGGATACCAAAGAGAAAAGGGTGAAACACGGGAAATACTCAGAATTCATACAATGCCAAGATAACGAAGTAATTGATTTTTATAGTGATGATACTGTACGAAAGGAGCTCCAAACCTTCTACGTAATATCGACACCTGGTGAAAACCAATGGGTGAAAGATGTTGAAGCAGAAAAAAACGCTTCCCCAGTCAGGGAACCTACATCTACCAGCACATCACAAAAAAGAAGTTTGGAAGATGACACAAATATGGATGTGGACGATGATCCAGCGAATGAAACTGAAGGGGTGAAAAGACAACGCAACACCCCTCCTAATCAACCAGCCCCTCCTAAAACAAACATGTCAACCGAATACCTCCTCAATTTTCCAGTTGAAGACAAAAGCGGTAGAGCCTGTCTCGTTAAAATGTACGAGAATGAGAACGAGGTGAAACTGAATGAAGTGTATGAATTCATAGGATTTTTAAGTGTCGATCCAAAATTATCGCATGAAGTCTACTGCGGGGAAGAATCAGAAGGTAATTTAGAAGATCAGGTGCACAATCCACCTCCTTCCTTAATTCCAAGGATACATTGCGTAACTTTCAAGAAGTCGAAATATGGAAATCCTCTAGTTACGAACGAAGCATCCAACGAATTCAATTTCGAACATGTCAGAAGGGAATTGATGATCGCTTTAACGCAATTGTTGTTAGGAGATGAAGTCGCCGCAGAGTACCTCCTTTACCATTTGGTTTCCGAAGTGTACATTCGTAAAGAAGCGATGGCTTTAGGAAAATTCACTTTGAATTTATCCAACGTACCTTGCGATGAAAATTTGAAGTACGTCGAAACTTTATATGAATTTCTGCAGTTATTAGTGCCGAAAAGTGTTTATTTTCCGTTGACCGTTGAAAATATGAACGATAAAACTTTTATACCTAAGAAAGATTACGAAAGTAACAGATTAAACAGTGGATTACTTCAGTTAAGTGCCAATACTTCCTTACTTTTAGACGAGACTAAGTTACAGCCCGGAAAATTAGATCCTGCTGGGGTAACAGCAGTTCGAGCAATAGCCAAAGTTATAAATACTCAAACTTTATCGTATGACTTCAATTATTACCCTGTCGATTTCGATTGCGACATAAAGTTTTTAATCGCTTCCGAAGGCAAATCTCTGCTACCCAGCGACTGTCACGTGATCCTCCAACCAAGCGAAGAACATGTGGCAACTTTCAACGAAATCACCGCAGCTTTGAAACACTTTTTAAAACCGGAACTTTTGAACGATTGCAGGAAATATCTGTCTTTATGCAGGTCCATACCGTACGAAATCGAAGAAAAAATGCAGTCCTTTATTCAAGATAAATTCGTAGAGATGAGACAAAAAGGGGGAACGGTTGAAGATTTACACAACATCTTGGTTTTGAACAGACTTATTTGTTTGAGTTACGGGAAAAATACGATGAATGCTGATATTTGGGATGAGGCTTGCAGGCTAGAAGAGAGGAAAAAGCTGAGATTCTGAACCTTTGTACATTACTGTAATAAATATTTTTTTTCGTTTTTTTTTTTTATTTTTTATTATTTTTTTATTTTTTATTATTTTTTTTTAATGCCTGAGGACTCAGGTCGATTGCCATTTGATAACTTGATCAATACCAAACAGTTCCTTTTTTTACCTGCCTGTTTTGAAAGCAATATAAGCTGAAAATGGTTCTAAAATACAAAAAGTTTGTTATTAAAGTTTAATTCACTTATAATGCATATTAGATTATGAAATAAACGACATAACACCATGAATAGAAGAAGGTATATCTGTAAAACTTCTCAAAATGACGTGATAAAATTTAGATGCAGCATTGACAAGCTTATCCAAAATCATGAAGATATTCTTATGAAATCTAAAATTTCTACGCTCAATTTATGAATATCGCTATTATCTAATATCGTTACACCACCAATTCTCGGAAAATGTAGTTTTTGGTCCTGAAAAATATTCTGTTTTCTTGTGTTATAAAATGTTTGGTTTATCTATGGGAGACGATTTCTTTTCATTGGGGTCCCGTAGCGGTCTTCAAATATCGGAACTGCCGAAAAATCATCACTTGGAAAGTCGTATCCGGTTTGAAAAAACCCTCACGACCAGAGAGCGAGAATTTGTGGATTTTGAATTTGAATATCGAAGGAATTTCGAAAGACAAGTGTGATTACGTCTCCAAATTAGCTGATGAACATGGTATCGAAGTGATTCTTCAGCAAGAAACCCACACGTCAACAGAAAAAAATCCTCGTGAAAGAGGACAGTTCGTAATTTTCAACAGATTCGGAAATGGAAAATTGATGGAGTTTTTTTTTTTTCATTTCTTTCAAATTTTGTGACATTTCTGTCATTAATATTTATAAACCTCCGAGCATTATTTGGCCAAGAAATCTGAATGTTGATGTTTTTTAAAGTAGCAAATGCATTTGATTTATTCTGAATAATCAGTTTCTTTTCTGCTTTTGTCTTTTTTCATTTCAGATTAAGAATTGCGAGTCGTTTTGGGAAGAATCTGTTTATCCGAGCCCATCGAGGGATAACATGAAGATCATCACACTGATGTCTTTCAAGATTTTCCTGATATTTAATATTTCATGTTATTTTTTTACGGGAAGACAGGTTTTTTCGGCTGAAGTTTTTCCCCCTGGCTGTATAGTATCGTATGATACTAGTGATGATAGTATCGTATGATTCTATAGTATCATGCGAAGAATATTATGATACCCCGTTCTTTTTTTTTTTTACCTCAGCTTAGGTACTTTTTGTTTCAACATTTATTGTATTATTTTAGCTCTCTTTTTCATAAGAATATATATACCACTGGCTTTAGGTCATGGCTGCCTATCTTGGAAATTGTTTTTTTTTTCGTGAAATATCGATCAAACAATATCTGAATGTTCTCATTCAGTTTTGCTTTAATGGCAGACAAAAATCACGAAATCTCCGATACGCCACTGGATTTCTGAAGGGTTTTCAGTTCAAACGTAACCGCTGTTCTAGTAATTAGATTATGAACGGATTTGTTTCCTTTCATAGGATTATAAGACGGTCAGTAGTTAACTACGTCCTCAAAAATTCATTCGTTGTCAGTCACGAAAGTTGAACAGCAAACGAAAGGAATGAAAGAAGTTATAAATATTTCAGTGGATTCATTCTTAATACGTGAAATCATCGAAATAATGAAGATACTTCTATGAGAAATAAATCGGAGAAGTCCGAACAAGTTGGTCAATTTCCGGTAAGGTTATCAAATTTAACTAATAAGGAAATTTGTTTTGTTACCTGCTTGTGGATATTTCGCGGCTTTATTCAATATGCGAATAGTTTCCTCTTTCCTTTTGGAATGAATGGTTTTGCGGAGGAAAATATTGTGACAGGAAACGGAATAATCAGGTAACACTTTTTGAATCTGTGGATGTTTCGCGCCTGCCCGCTCGCTTCCTGTTCTGCGTAGATAAAAGAGCCAGCTTAGGCCAGCGCCATTTTGACAAGAGGCGGCTGCTGTTTCGAGTGAAATGAACATTTAGATTACGTGTATGGTGAAATGCTAATAAGAGTGTTGGCGATTATTTCCTATTGATGGATAACATATTGGGGAATTCTTGCGTGGTCTGGTTAGAGTGCTAGTAAGCTGTGTACCGTGCAAAGTTGTAACCTAAGCGGTGGCTGTGACTAGAGAGGCAAGTTTGCAAAAGCTTACTTGATTAGTTGTAATCCCTTTAGATGCGGAAGGAATATGAGGCTTCTTCAATCTAGTTATCATAACAGGATTATTTTCAGGGCTGGGGTAGATATAAGATCATGCCGGCTATGAAAATCAAGCACCACACCCAGCTTGATATGATCGTTGTCCAAGGAAGTGTCACTTTTTAGGTGTGTGTTTTGGTAAAGTGTGGATGGTAGGAAAAAAGAGTCTGGGGGCCCATCAGCAAGAGTATGACCATGCAGTGTTGTCAGTCGGATGAGGCTAGAGAACAAAAACGAATAAACGCAGAAATTGAAAAACAACTTCGTAGGGACAAACGAGATGCCCGACGTGAACTTAAACTTTTACTCCTTGGTGAGTCTTTTTCTCTTTATTTTTACTTGCGAGAGGTTTGAATGAACCCCGTACTATTCGCCCAGCAGCTCGCCCATTGAGATCTTATTCATAAATAGACAAATCAGAATGTTTCTAAAAATACCACCCTATTTTCAGTGCATGTTTAGAACTAAATTTCACAATTCCATAACTTCTTCCTAATTATATTTTCGACTCACAACATTCTTCTCTCCAATGCCAGTTCTAAAATATTGATACGATATCAAGTCTACATTCTATTTGGTTTTCATGTAGAGAAAAATATAAAAAATTCTAAGAACAACCAAAGAAGTGTAGTATTCTCACAACTATGATTTTCATTGGCTTATTTCGTGTATGCAAATTAATACATGTATGTGAAAATGATGAAATAATTGGTGACAATTATCAGGAAGTTCAAAAATGTTCGGTTTCCTAATGAAATCTGACCAATATTTGTATATTTAATCAGTGATAATGTTGTTGAACAATGATAGAAAGGTCCTTATCACTTACCTATTTTCCAAAGAATATAAATTGGACATGAATTTGGAGATCCACAAACAAACATGATTGAATATCAAAGATTACTTCGAATAATATCACATCACTGTTTCATATTGAATTTTTGTTTGGGGCCACACACTTCATTTGTCTGGACTTCAGGTTGTATTAGTTGACCTTGGAAACTTCTGCAAATATTCGGAACAATTTTCAACCCTTCGGTACTTGAGAATATTTTCCAGCTGAATATTTCTACCTTGAATTACCATAATTTTTTGAATATTTGAAGAGGTTAGAAAACGGCCACATATCTGTGGTTGTGAAGTTAAAGTCCTATTTGCATAGAGTCCAATAAAGGAGCATAGTTCGACCTTGACCCGAACATAGAACTCTTCTTTTCCAATGCTGACCTACATGATTTCTCAAACTTTTTTTAACTTCCATCATTAATCCAAACGGGAATAACATGTAGCGAATTAAAATAACCCAAAATATTTTGAAATCTGTTTAATGAGGATAGAAAAAACACATAGTCATTTCTAGAAATATCGTTTTTCGGAAGCGTTAAGGTCGAATGAACGTATTTTTACACCGCCCAACTATTTCCTGTGAAAACTACGAAAATCGATACACTACCTTCAATGAGATCTAAAAATAAAATATCCAACTCGAAATTGTGTATTCATTTTTCTCGCCGCTATTAACACCAAGTCGAATCTCTCCGATATATCAGAAGGAGTAGGCAGTCAATATCAATTTGTACCTACTTTTGAGTTGTGTGTATACCTACGTTAGATAGAACGAATTCGAGGTTAAATACAGGGGCTATTCGAGAAGTAAATTCTAAAGACATGAATCTTAGGTACTTAAGCCATTCCTCACAATTGAGGTTATCCAAACAAAATAAGATGATCATAGAGGTCTGTTAGACGAGATCACTAATCAGTCAGATTAGATTATTTTTGTGGCCCCACGTTTTGATTCGGTTTTCTGTGGTCTGACGAAGAAACGTCATTTTTTACGCAGTTTGTACTATTTGAATTTGAATTAATTTCATTTTTATCAAGAGTTGAATGTGCAGTGGAAAATCTCCAACGAGGATATTTCGCAAATTTTCTGCGGAGTTCTTTTCAGATATCGAGCGTCAAGGAAAAGTTTCTGGTTTTCCTATTGCACAAAGCGTTCAAAACCGAACTAATCTATATTAGCGATAGGCTGTTATATCTGTAGGAAACGCCCGGCAGATTATATTTTCACGGGGAAAATTCCGTTTTTCATGATAGGTGGAGCACAAGGACGCGGTGCAAAAAACCAGGGGGGGGGAAGAATTTTATGTACGAGGGCTATACGAAAATTAACATATTACGTCAATGTTTATAGATTTGCTCAACAGAAGAATGACAATAATCATTTAAAAAAAATCTAGAGAAACTTACGTCTATTCTCTGCAACAATTTCGTGTCTACATATACAGGGTTGTCGATAATCTGAATGTTCAAATTTTAGAAGACGATGTTTTGGGCATCAATTTAAACTGGTCTAAAAAAAAGGAATCATATTAGATTATTTTCGTTACACTGAAAATTGAGAATGATCGATTAATTCTCTTAGCTTTTGTGTTCACATTTGAAATGTCAAATGTCATAGTTAAACTATGTTGCCAGACTGTCGATTTTTTACGGCATTCTATAGAATTATCTCCTGGTATTAATTTATGTCATTTAATTGGCTGTATTACAGTATATTGATTATTGTACCTGTTTTTTCTTCAAAGTATCTGGTGAATCTTAAAAATCATTCTATGTTTTCATTCATTTCATTCTGAGAATAACAATCACCAATAATTACCCCCAGTTTGGCAACAGAGCTCGCTTTATGGCGAATTCTGTCATTTTCCTGTCATGTTTGTTGCTTCTTCTATGGTTTCATGACTTAACCTCTTTCCGCAGGGACTGGAGAGTCCGGAAAGTCCACATTTATCAAGCAGATGCGTATCATCCATGGGGCAGGATACTCAGATGAAGATAAACGCGGCTTCATCAAACTGGTGTACCAAAACATCTTCATGGCCATGCAGAGTATGATCAAGGCCATGGATCTCCTGAAGATCTGTTACGCTGAGTCTTCCAGTCAAGTAAGTCGAGGCACTTTCCGCTCGAGACTGTAAACGTAAAATTTGACTTTCTCAGGATAAAGCCGAATTAATTAAGGAGATAGACTACGAAACAGTAACCACATTCGAACCACCATATGTACAAGCAATCAAGGACCTCTGGGCTGATGCTGGTATTCAAGAATGTTACGATAGACGCAGGGAATACCAGCTTACAGATTCTGCCAAATAGTAAGTATGAATTTTGTTCGAGTATTGATAATTTTTGGAAAATTTCGTTTTATTTTGAGTAGCTTGGTCCTTTTCTACTAGGAAGTAAATTTGACAGGGTAATATAGTGTTGTGGTAGGCGTCTCACGTAAATGATTGATCAATAATCGAAAACTGAATTTGTCGTATTCGAAAAGTATTTCACTATGCACATAATAATTCACGAGTATTAAAGCAGGTTTGAACGGCACTGAAGCAAAAGAAACTACATTGAATAAAATAGGAGAAAATAATTCATAGAGATTAAAGAAAATGGGCTAACTGAAAACTCTGGTTCAATTCGAGAATTCGTAGATTTGAGGTTAGAATAAAAAGAATTGACAAACTGTCATTTGTCTACATTTGACATTATTTCAGTTCTTAAGTTACCTTCGTATTTTGTTTAGTTTTGTCCCGTATTTTGAATGCTGTTCAAATCTTGCTGAACAGAGAGTATTTTCAATTTCTACGATTGGGATTTTGTGCTGTAGAAATTAAATGTCGGGGGAACTTCTTTCTTAGCGAATGCTTGAAACGTTTCTGTGTTGAAACTTACAGCTACCTGATGGAAATTGACCGGGTAGCAGCCAGAGACTACCTGCCTACAGAGCAGGACATACTTCGTGTAAGGGTGCCGACAACAGGCATTATAGAGTATCCCTTCGACCTTGACGAGATAAGGTTTAGGTAGGGACTCCAACGATGTTCGCATGCGCAACAGCAACGTTTTTATGTCGTTTCGAATGATATTGTTGTTTTGTTGTGCATCAGTGGCTCTTATTAAGTAGTTTTTATTGTTTTCTCTTTCTTAAATTATCTGATCACGAGTTTTCCTGTTCGTTTTTGCACCGATGAAGCTGTACGAATTTCCTTTGATTTTTTTTATGTTTCTATTTTGGCTGCATGTGTTGCATGTGTGTGTTGGTTGCAGTTACCTTAGTGACCTGGAACGTATCGAGTCTCCGGACTACTTGCCCACTGAACAGGATATCCTGAGGGCCAGGGCTCCGACGACAGGAATTCTAGAATATCCATTTGATCTCGACTCCATTATTTTTAGGTAATATTGAACTGTTCCACTCATTCGGGATCATTCATTCACCTTTGAAAGCATAGATTATTTATTGAAAACAGGCCAGTGGAGTGTGCCTCTGGAAATCCCATTCATAACCTACATATGTACGACATTGTGGAAAAAATTAAACAGCTTTATACATAGAGAATCTGTTGCATGCTTTTTATGTGGTTATGGTGTAATCTTATGTGTTCTCGCTTTGATTGTCGCTGATGTTTGCATAATCTCAAAGATACTAAAATTTTTAACACATTCCATGTTGAAAACATGATTGTCTAGTACTTTTCATATATTGAATCACATTTTATAAAGTTCTCATTCAACTCAGCTCAACTGTCAATTCTTTTCGAGGTTAGTTTTTCGTTTTGACAATTTCAGGCACTGAATCATAGAAAAGTTTAGCATTGACAAAGTGAGGTAGTAGCATTTGAACTACAATCCATTTTTTGATCTACAATTTCATAAAATTTTCATTTCTGTACATAACTGCCTTTGAATTACCTTAATATTCATATCCAATTGGTTTTTTTTGCTGAATTACCTTCTAAGTTACACTAAAGTATAATTAAAAGGCTCATCTCATACAAACTATACACATCGAACACAAAAACAAGAATTGATGATACTGATTTTCGATATGGTCTTAACTAATTTCTTCGTTTGACAGAATGGTAGATGTAGGAGGACAGAGATCGGAAAGAAGGAAATGGATCCACTGTTTTGAGAACGTAACATCTATCATCTTTCTAGTAGCTTTAAGTGAATACGATCAGATCCTTTTTGAATCGGAAAACGAGGTGAGTGAAGCGAAAAATTGGTCAACGTCAGGAGGTCACAATTTTTTTTATGTAATTTCAGAATCGTATGGAAGAATCGAAAGCTCTGTTCAAAACGATCATAACGTACCCATGGTTTCAACACTCGTCAGTCATATTATTTTTGAACAAAAAGGATTTACTTGAGGAGAAAATTATGTATTCACATTTAGTAGATTATTTTCCCGAATACGATGGTAAGTAACTGTCGATTTTATGAGTGGATGGTGGATTAGATTTTTGAATTTTTAATGAATTTTTAACGCAAGGGCCAAGACAAGATCATATAGCTGCCAGGGAGTATATTCTGAAAACGTACCTGAGAGAAAATCCTGATCCTGAGAGAAGTTGTTATTCCCACTTTACAACAGCAACAGGTTCTATCTGCTGTAGACCGCTAGAAACTTTGTTATTTCAGCAACCTTTCAGAGAAGCAGCTACTCCAGTATCAACATGTATCGCTAGAAGTCATCAAACTCTTAATTTTACCTTATTCAGATCCAAGCAGAACCAATGACGTTTCTTATCTTGGCAACTCTTCTAACATTACATAACCGTAAAAAACATCAGTGTCTAAAGTTACTCAACGTAGTGCACCAGGAAGTTGCTTCAAAGAACCTTTATTCAACAGAAAAAAAATATATATGTGTTGTCTAGAATCATTAATAACTATTCTTTAAAGTTTATGGCTTACCTTCAGTTTTGAAGAGATCCAAGAAATGAAACTGCAATGTTCCGCAAAATAAATTAAAATAAGTGTAGTTCTGCTCTTATTTATAGTGAATTTGAATTGAGTAATTGAAAGTAATTGCTTGTATTTTGTCAATTAAGGTGCACAAAGAGATGCAATCGCAGCTAGGGAGTTTATTCTCAGGATGTTCGTAGACCTCAACCCCGACAGTGAAAAAATTATATACTCACATTTTACTTGTGCCACAGGTATCCACAGACTTTGCGTTATATGCACGAGCTTCCAATGTTGCTTTCTCACAAGTTTTCCTAACAAATTCCATTCGTATGCCTTTTAGGAACAAGAACCTCGACTGTTGGCACCACTTACTGACAGACAGCTAATGTCAACTGTCACTCATCTGTCACTTAGCATAACCAACAGTTAAGGCATTCAGAACACAGCTTCCAATGTATCAGTAGAATCTGTGTTCCTAAAAAAGACTAATACTTTTTCAACTGAACTAATTTTTTTGCATGCTTCTAATCGGAATGGGTTTCATGGGTGTTTAACAGATACTGAAAATATTAAACTTGTGTTCTGTGCTGTTAAAGATACCATAATGCAAACAGCTTTGAAGGAGTTCAATTTGGCATGAGCGACCATGTTGATAAACTTGCATGTGCATGCTGAATTATCAGGTGAAAGTGTTCATACCTTGAGCGCAGCGCTCATAATTGTTCAAAACGTCCATGGGTAAATGTTCACCGACACTATCTTATTTCATTTCTCATTTTCCTTAAGAGGTCAAGCCAATATTGGTATTCTCTCTAAGAAAAGATCCCTTAACGTTGGACGGATATTTGAGCTGTCAAAGCGACGTATTTCTTGTCATCTTCATTATGACATTTCCTTTATTTTGACAGTTGTCAGAGGTTCACCACAGAAGATTGGGAGAACTGTCAAAATAGGGGAAATTTAATTTAGGTTAGGCCTCTTTTTGCGTTTTGGTAACTCTCTATTATGTTGTTTTTTACTTTAATGTGTATCTCTGCCAACTTGACAGAATAACGTCATTTGTATATATAATAATCCATGGTCGTTTTGAACTTCTTGAGCTCTATTTTCTAGATTTGGTTTTTTCTAAGATAATCGACGCTTCTTTAATTCTTTTGTTCATATTTACGGTTATCAGGTAATAATAGTGTCGAGAAAAGACCAAATCCTCTTCATGAAAACATCATGTTAGGATTTACCTCAACGAAATGGACTTATTCGTTTCATCTTGGTGTCAAAGTCATAACTTTTCAGTTTTCGACTAATAGTTTTTCATTGTTGTACTGATGTTTCAGATACCGAAAACATCAAGTTCGTGTTTGCCGCAGTGAAAGACACCATACTGCAGTCTAACTTACGAGAGTATAACTTGGTTTAGGAGAGATAGCCAGATATTTGTATTTTTGTGATACAGGTTTGGATGGACCTTCAATTTGTGATGTTACTGTATTTTACTGTTGATGAAATCCTTTTGTGTCCAGAATTGTGCGCTTAGCTTTAGCGGCTGCGTTGGAAAATCTAGTGCCATTTTACTAGGGAAATGAGATGTGTCCGATATTGAAGCCAAAGTGTTTTTAAAACAGTGCAAACAGCATTCAGACTATGAATCATTATATAAATAGTATTGTTATATATAATATATTAATGTAGAAATATGTAGACTAAGAACTAAATTTTCTCTTCGGTTTATACCAGGTGTCCTCGAGTTTTTCAATAAGGCCTTATCTAGAAAATTGGAAAATGATGAAACTCCCAGCTAAGATCTGAAGTAAAGCCTTATTATTTATATTGTGATGTTGTTTTAATGATAATATATCTTTTGTTGACTATTAGTTGTTTTTTCTTTATTTAATTCAATATTATTGTTTTTTTATTTCTTCAAAAGCACTTCATTTTTCTTTCAACTTATTCGAAGTTATTCAGAACTATAAAGTAAAATAATTAGAAAATTCGCTTTTGTCCTGATCATGGTGAGCTATATTTAAGTGGTGAAAGTATTTATTAATGATTGTTTATTTTTGTATATATTGATGACTATCTTTGACTGCAGATTTTCTAGATATTGACCTTGGTAAATTTAACTCTGGCCGATTTCGGAGTAATATAGTCAAGATGTAGTTGGCTGAGCAAAATTATTTGATGTTGTCTTTTCCTATAATGAATTTGTTTACAAAAATGAATGTGAGAAAAATGCATTTTTTGTATTCCATTTGTTTTGATGTAAGACATTAATATATTTTTATTAATATTAATCGGACCTTTTCTTTTTCTTAATCCATTGCTTATTATCTTTTTCATCTCATATCCTGAGAATAGTAAAAATAATGAAGACCTTTGAATGTGGCTAAGAAGAGAATTTTTTGGACACCTGGTATAAGGTAACACTTTTTAATACATGCAGTCTTTTTCAGAGCTGTTACCTACGTGAATCATTGGAGTATGTGAAAAATTTCTGTTTTTTTTTCAAGTGTAGCTAGGACTAAAAAGCGACGAAGATGTTATGAACTTTTCGACAGAATCTTTCCATGTGACTTACATTAGTTCCTAAAATTGTCTGTAGTTCGATTGAACTCGATATTTGTCTTGCCAAGCTTTAATTATACTAGTTGTTCGCAACTTCGTAAGTGTGAGGTCAAAACCAATGTCAGGTAAAGTCCCGAATTGTTCTTGGGATTTTTTTCAAGCTGAGCATCAAAACTGTGATAAAGTCAAATTTCTGTTTTGAAAATGATGGTGGCGCTACTGTTTTGAAAATGTTGGTGGCGCTACTGTTTTTAAAATGATGGTGGCGCTACTGTTTTGAAATACAACACCAATTAGTGCATCAACACTTCCATTTATTAGCTGAGTTTCAAGTTAACATTATGAAATGAAATATTTCTTCTTTGAAAGATTCTATAAACGACCTCACAATAGATTGAATATCTGCATTTCGGTTAAACTGAAAAGTTTCAAATTTGATTATCTCGCAAAAAGGGATGGTAAACTAGAAGTAAAGCCACTTCCTCCAAATGAAATCAGGAAATTTTTTTTATTGTTAACTTAAAACTGATATAAAACGTGACCCATAATTTTGCTCCTGTCGTAACTTAGCTTGCTGGTCCTAGCACACTTTCGCATTGATGAATGTTGTTCAATAGTTTGTTACCAAAGGATTTAAGATTCGTTGCAGACTGCTGGTAAAAATGGAAATACGAGGAATTGTACTTGAGCAGATGCCTGTTAACTATCGAATGAAATTGGCTTCCTTTTTTGCCTCTTTCTCTTTTCAACTTATATAATGGCATGTTTATATGAACTAAATATAAGAGCTTGAAGTAATGTGAATACATGATTTTGGATTAAACAGTTGGTTTGCTGTCTCTGGAATCATGAGAGCGGAAGAGTTAAGTGTTCTCTTTTTTTCTAGAAGTTCTACGGAAGATTCTGTGAATTTTTATTAGTGGTTGAACATTTTTCATCTAATAACTGACCAATATTGAGTGTTTGTTAAAAATATTAGATCGGAGAATCTTTGTATAAATTGAGCAAGTATTCTCTTTACGATATGCACCGGTTATAAATGATCGATTTTGAGGGAGCACACCAGAATTTTAAAAGGTTGGATTCAGGAATGCTCCTTGCAAAACAAAAGATGAAGGCTGGTTCAATTAATAGACTTTTGACTATTGTGAAAACGTCCTTTCAATTTACAATGATCGTCTTCTATTTTGTGATATAAATGTACTTTGCATTTTCTTCGGCAGAGTTCAAATTGTAACACTTTTTCACAAACTATTGTAGTTGGTGCATATCAGCTGTTTTTTAATAAGCTTGTTTAATTTTACCCTACCTATTGTTGTATGTAAGTTGTGTAACATCAGTCAAATTCCATAATATTTTGTAAGAAAATCAATTTGTCCATTTAATATTAATAAGTTATTGTTTTTGATTTTATTAAATTATTTTATGTTTTGGATATGTTGTTTGATTTATCCGTTTTATTCAACAGAAAAGTCCTCAGATCGTAAATTCTAAACAATCTCATTGAAGAAAAGGAAAACTAACAGAACTTATCTCAACTTGAAAAGTTTTATTTCAAGAATGACCAAAATACAATGATTTAACATTAATCAAGTTATAAATCTATATTAACTTGCAAAAAAGGTATTTTTCACAACAGAATATTCAACTCGATAATGATACTGTCTTCCTTCAGGCATTCAGAGTTTTTTATAGACCTTAATGTTACAGAAAATTTGTCACTACCTCTAGGACTCATTCCTAAAAGAATGCTGTTGATATTTTCCCCACTAGATGATCTTTTCAGTATCGAAAATTTGTGCTTTTTCACGAAACTACTGCTTGCCCTGAGATTTATTGATAGGTAGTTTTTATCAGGTTGGTTTGGATGGATTTGAATGGTAAGATCATGACCTGAAATAGAATTGTACAAGGTAGCTATAAAATACTTCGAAAATTGTTCACAACATGGAAATTGCAGATCCTGATGATCAAACTTGAAATTCTTTGTGCATTTTTCATTTAGCTTACCTAGAACCATGAATGAAGGACTTGTTAAATAAATATCCGTTCTTTTCATCAATTTATTGAAATTCTCGATCCTCCAGAAATAAAAATAAACGTTATTTTCTGCTTCCCTCTGTAAAGTATCATTGAGTAGCATTATCCTATTTGAATTCGTGAAAGAAATTTTCCCATTGATTCCTGTATTCTCCTGCATATTTTTACTTTTGGGTTGAATGAAGATAGGTTCTTCATCTTTTTCGTTTTCATAATCGATACTGGTAGTTTTAAAAGATCTAAAAATAGGTCTCGTTTCTTCTATATTTTCGTCTTCTTCCAAAGTTGTTGATGAGTGGCTATTATCCTCGAAATTTGGGGTATTTATATCATCAGAATCAAAAAAGTTTTGGCCATGCACTTGACTCAATATTTTCTTGATGTTTCGAAATTCTTTGATCACTTTCGATTCTAGTTGTTGGACACGTAAGTCCAATTGCTCTGGAAGTTAATATGGAGTATAAGGAAGAAAAGCTTTCTGAAATTAATTAGAGAGGAGACAAGCTGAATGTTGGAGTAGGTACAAACTACAAATGAGGTAGACTAAAAGGTAATAATGGAAAGGGACTAATTAAAATTCCTAAATGAAATGAAGATTTCTTACTGGAAGTACAAACACCTTTAAGTTGCCTGGTGACTGAGGCGTTTGCAGAAGTTTGAACATCTTTTGTGGATATATTGCAGACAGCATGCTGAGTTTCTTCGGCTACATCTTGTCTCACGTTGGTTTTGTTTCCTGGAAGGTAGAAAAAGAGTACCTTCATTGAAAAGTTTACTATTTAGCAAAGAATTGAAAGATATTTATATTTTTGTAGAAAAAACTTTTTAAATTCATGTTTGCAGTATGAAACAATGATCATCGTCTTACCGTTCACTATCCACACGAAAACTGTACAAACCAACAAAGTGTATCTTCTTTCTTGAATGTACATCCTTACTGAAAACTGCAGGAAGGCATGCACTAGTACTGTAAAACACAAAACACCGTCTTCTGGTAACCGAGTTCGCGAATTGTTTATTTTACCTTTCTGGAATTAGATTCCGTAAAACTGGAGAAGTGGATAAGTATGTCGGATTGCCCAAGACTTTTATTAGGTTCATGTCGAGTTCTAAACAGTTATTTTGAGGATTGGAAGTTGAAATGAGAAAGGGTGAAATGTAAGGATCATTTCGTTACTTTTTTGATACGTAGAAAGAGAAGATTCGTTAAAAGCAAGGCTTGAAGTGTGTGTTTCAAGTCTCAGCAAACTCAAATGATCTTATTCAAGATATGAAATAGCATAATTAATTATAAATTTGAGTCATCATGTGAAAAAAACGATTTCATGACCTCTATAACACCCTTTAAGATTCAACTGAGTCAGGCCACTTATTTCTACCCCTCTTCTTTGATATTGAGGTAGTGTAATGGGATTTGAAAAATATCTAGTTAATAAATTGGAGTTATGATCCAACTTGGGTCCCCGTTAGATAATAAAAAAGGAAATTTATCATTCTTAGGTTTGTGTGGACCTTTTGCCTTCGGAAGGCAATGTCAGCTGAAATAATATGAAGATATCGACGAAATTACAAAATTTGCATATCTTAAAAAGGAAGATTTAAGTTTTTCTTGGTGAGTTATTGCATTATACCCGAAAAGTATTTCTTTGACCTCAAGAATATTTTGTTGAAATATGTGTACATGCCAAAGTTTCAACAAATAAAAGGCTGCTTTTGTCTTTAAATTCTTCTTCCCCGTCACAATTGCTAAAATAACATACAGAAGAGCGATGAACGACGATGAATTGAAAGGATTAAACAGCTTCAGTCCAGGATTTCAAAGATCCCAATTGACGAATTGGGTTCCACGAGAGATTAGAATTTAATTTGAAAGTATTATGGTTAGAGAGATTCTTCCTGATTCATCCGAGCTAAGGGATCCACACACGCGCGGTTTTCTAAACGATTCAGGACATTAGTATAAACTTAATTGTATCTTTAGTTCAGAAGTAATTCAAGCTTTACTAAACTCACATTATTGGGATAATCACCTTCTCAATTCTCAAGGAAATCTGCTTATAATGATTCGTCATAATATAATCTAAAAATCCCAAAAAATTGATTTGATAACGACTAGATATCTTTGTCAGGTTCAAATACCAAGATAAGAAATTCCCTAATAATATGGTCCGTTGTCAAAATAGTTAAGGTGTTAGAGATATATTGCATTTTGCGTAGAATATTTACATGAAATGAATTCCAATGAAGAGTGCAGATCATATTCTTTATTTAACAGTACAAAGTAAGTGAAAATTATGTTTAATCTCTTTCTCATGACGTGAATATTTCGCTTGATGAGATTCTTTAGATTTAGAAACTGAAATGAATCAACCTTCAATCAACTAACTGATGGTATCATTATTTTAATGACACCCAAACAAGTTTATGAAATGAAAACGAAATACCATTTAATATATTCTGCTACTCTTCAGGGTCACATCATTGTGATTTTTTGTCAATGAATAATAATATTGCATTTGTTTATTCAGTTTTCGATGTGAACCCGGTAGATTTAGAGCTAATATGATAGAAAAAAGTTGAAATCGTAAAAATGGTGACAAATAACAGTGTTCTTATTGGAAGAAAAAGGTATGAGATGTTGTGATTAGCTACAACTATTATATTCCTTATCTTGATTTCTAGATAGTAATCAGCGTTTGATTCTAGTGTTCATTCTGTGAAAATGAAAATTCCGTTTCACGTGCAGAAAATATTTTGCTTTTTTTTAAATGGCAGGGTTGAGTACTTGAAAGAATTATCCATCTTGCGATGAATTTGAATGAGCCTTTACGTCATTGATTCTATCGAATTTTCCAGGAGAGGCAAAGCCCACCCTTGGGAGAAATTTTTTCAAGGCATCGAAATAACACTATACGTCCTGAGATGGTTTTTACAAATGATTTATTATCTATGCGAGGATATATTCAGACTCGTGAGACCACGTAGACCTAAACCTGTCGACAAAGAAATTGTTTTGGTGAGTAGATCCGAATATAATTCAAATTATCTACCTACAATTTGAAAAAAAAATTTTCCACAAGAACTCAACCTAATATAGGCGAAAGGACAATTTAAAGTATCTATCATCTTGAAATTTCCTGAAGATTGCAGCCTGTGTTTCATGATATATTTCCGAAACAAGAGATATTCAGGGAGATAATCTTTAAAATTGATAAATTTGTAACCAATTTCAAGGTAACACGTCTTTCATTGCAGATAACAGGAACTGGACATGGGATTGGTAGACAATTAGCTTTCAAATATGCTGAGGCTGGTGCTACAGTTGTTGGGTGGGACTTGAATAAAGAAACCAATGAAGAAACCATCAAGCAAATCCAGGAGAGATATGGAAAGAAGGCTTATGCATACACGTGAGTTATTGAGAATTAAGGTTTAGTATCATTTGAAAAAATGCTTGTTTGATCCCAAATGATGTACTAAACTGGATGCCAATAGAGAATCCAAAAAGGAAGGCAATAACTATCGTGAAAAGAGACATTGAAATAGCAATGTCGGTAACAAACTAAAATTCCTTAATTTTAAGTTTGAGATGATTTAACCAAGATTTTCGTTGTGCAAGTTTATTAACTCAATTGGTGCTCAGGCAAAATAACTTTTGCAATTTACTATTTTTCAACTACTAATACAATAACTTCAAAATGAAGAAGAGAATTGTTATGCAATGCATTAAGTGTTTCGTTTTTATAGATGTGATGTCTCAAGTTTAGAAGATATAGAAGAAACTGCCAAGAAAGTTAGTGAAGATGTAGGTGACGTATCGATTCTTATTGCCAACGCTGGCATATTATATTGTCGTCAAGTACAAGATTTTTCTCCGAGAGAAATGGAGCAAATCATTGATACCAACGTTATGCAACTACTGTGGGTAAGTGCAAAACAGTAAATCATGCATCAAATACAGGTATCTACTTGAATTTAATATTCTCAGGTCATAAAAATCAAGTTGATGCCTGTCTCTCACCTAGAAAATATCTGATAGTATCCTTTTTTGCAGTTGATACGCGTGTATTTCCCAATAATGGCCAAAAACAGCTACGGTCACATTGTGGGCATATCTTCAATCGCAGGTTTATACGCTGGTCGAAACATGCTACCATACTCTGCTTCCAAATTTGCCGTTCGTGGCATAATGGAAGGACTGAGGGAAGAAATAAGGAACGACAAGAGCAACAAAGTTAAAACTACAGTTGTCTACCCTTACATGGTGAACACAGGCCTGTTCAAGATAGCAAGGAACAGGTTTCACCATTTCTTGAGGATACTGGAGCCTGAAGAGGTGGCAGAAGGTGTTATGATGGCTCAACGTACACAAATGGAGGAAGTTTCAATTCCAGGAAGATTAAGGGTGATTAACAACCTGATGAGGTAAGAATTTGTGGAGTTATTGAGATCGAATTCGTGGTTTTTAACTTCAGGGACGTAAATATTTGAGCAATGTTGTGCTAATCTACGTTTTTCTTTGCAGGCTTTTACCAAGGAAGGCCTTCAAACGCTTGGTGGATCTCTTAGATGCTGGTGTTGAACCAGAAATGATTAAATGATTTTGAATTAATTTTTTTTTTCGATTGAGTGTCTTTATAAAAATATCGATGTTTTACATGGACTTTCCTATTTTATACCGTATCCAGAACATAACAAAACTATTTCCAGGAGTACCTATAACGTGACTTCCTCGAGAATAAAAAAATTCAGTATGCTCCCCACACTTAGATATATTTCTTTAATTTCGTAAAGAACGATGAAGAATGGGCCAATTGCCAAGAGTTATTCTATCCGTACCTTAAATAACCTATTTTCGTCTAAATGGAATCTTTATTAAACCCAGGGAGAGCACAAACCCTTTCGATTAAAAAAAAAATATAATTTCTAATTGAATGTTGAGAGTCCTCGGATTCCAAACCTGAGCAGAATTCATAAGCTGCAGATGGACGTGATTTGACTGCACCTATTTCAGGAGACTCCATTCGTAAAAGAGTCGAATTATGGCTCAATTTAGCAGTGTAGCTGGGAAAAGAATGTAACAATCCTGGAATTCTCAATTTTTTTTTACTTTGCCCTTTTGGGTTCTCTACTTACAGAAATTCATTAGGGAGTAAAACGACCTCGTTTGTAGTCCCTAGAATTCAGTAATTCCCATAATATGAACCCCCTGAACAATTTATTCAATTTGCGCAAATCCTCATACGTAAATCTATATCAGATCACTTTTCCGATAATATGCAGTTCACCCCATTTGCCTCGATATGAAATCGGTGTATGAAAGGACTATAAATTCATGAGCTGCAGGAAATCACTAAAGGCAAGTCGTTATCTGAAACTTTTTTCATTTTGCCGGTCCCTTTGCCCCATAAAGGAAGTTGTATCAGAAGAAGAAATATATTTTCAATGTTTACTGAATTCCTATTAGGATTGGAGGAAATATTGACACTGTATGCGTTTTGTTAGCCCCTTCAGAGAAAGGGATTTTATCAATTACATGTTCTGCAGCTGTTTTCTGGGATTTGAATTGATGTTACATCATACCTATAGGTTTTTCTCAAATGAAGACAATTTTAACAAGAATAATGCAGTTTATATCTAACGAAAAATAGAGTCAGAGTTAAGGTTTTCAGGAAAAAACCCAAATTGAATGAACTTCTATTCGAAAATGCTAAGATTCGTCGAGTATAAAACATCAAAGAATATTTCACTTCTGATCAATAGGAAGTTATTGGAGTAATGAATAAGAAGAACCCTTCTACTGCCAGAATATCACGTTATGTTTGTGAACTCGATAACGAACTCATTGAAGCTGGATTATGAACAAGGGTTTCGAGAACCATATTATTTTCCTCATTGAATGAACCTCTCGATGAACAAATAACCTTTAATGCTCCAATCTTCATAGTCTAGTGACTGCGCTTATTAGAATTGGACCTTTCAGACGAGATTGTTTGTTTTGTTTCAATGTTTTACGTAAAGATTTCCGGAATTAATGAATGCTCCGGCAATAATTTCACCGGAATAAATACTGGATGAATTCTGTTTCTGCAATTATACTGACCAAAAAGGAAGGAGCTGTTTGAATTTGAACTTTTTTGGTAAAACATAGATAGTGCACCAAGTAGTGAATTATTATGATTTTGAGAAAAATTCTTTTCATAAAATTTGTTAATGTGTTTGACCACCACCTCAAATATCTATACACTTATCTATACACAATATGGAGTCGAGCATTATCTTGCTGAACTATTGAATTCTTGAGCAGGTTGAAGTAAGGGAGAACATATGACTCCAATATTTCTTGAAGGTAAAGAAGCGCTTTCATGTTTCCTAGAAAAAAGACTAATTTTCTCCTCTCCGATGAAAAGAAATTCCCTTCTTGCATGTGGAAGTAGATTTCAATAGATTTTTATAAATTTTTCCACTTTTGTGAACGTTTTCTATTTATTTATGTCAGAATGACAATTCTCGGAATATGTCGAGTTTTTGGTCCTGAAAAATATTCTGTTTTCTTGTGTTATAACATGTTTGGTCTATCTATGGGAGATGATTGCTTTTCATTGGGGTCCCGTAGCGGTCTTCAAACATCTGAAGTACCGAAAAATCATCACCTGGAAGGCCGTATCCGGTTTGAAAAACCCTCACGACCAGAGAGCAAGAATTTGTGGATTTTGAATTTGAATATCGAAGGAATTTCGAAGGACAAGTGTGATTACGTCTCCAAATGAGCTGATGAACATGGTATCGAAGTGATTCTTCTGCAAGAAATCCACACGGCAACAGAAAAAAATCCTCGTGAAAAAGGACAGTGGAAAGTTATGTATTAATTGATTTTTTGGAAGTTTAGCTTGTTATGTTGAAAAATTCTCAGTTCTTAATTTTCAACAGATTCGGAAAGGGGAAATTGATGTTTTTTTTCTCATTTCTTTTAAATTTTGTGACATTTCTGTCATAAATATTTATAAACCTCCGAACATTATTTGGCCAAGAAATCTTAATGTTGATGTTTTTTAAAGTAGCAAATGCATTTCCAAAATGCATTCGATTCATTCTGAATAATCGGTTTCTTTTCTGCTTTTGTCTTTTTTCATTTCAGATTAAGAATTACGAGTCGTTTTGGGAAGAATCTGTGTATCCGAGCCCATCGACGGATAACACGAAGATGATCACACTGATGTCTTTCAAGATTTTCCTGATATTCAATATTTTATGTTATTTTCTTTACGGGGAGGCACGTTTTTTCGGCTGAGGTTTTTTCCCCTGGCTGTATAGTATCGTATGATACTAGTGTTGATAGTATCGTATGATTCTATAGTATCATACGAAGACTGTTAGGATACCCCGTTCTTTTTTTACCTCAGCTTAGGTACTTTTTGTTTCAACATTTATTGTATTATTTTAGCTCTCTTTTTCATAAGAATATATATGTATTAATTTCTGTAGGCATCGGCACAACTTTCTCCCGATACCGCTACAAGGATTGTTATCACAGACTCACCAATCTCCCAATATTGCCAATTTCGCCGGATAGAACTCAATCTCGTCAACCGGTTGAAACGTGACAAATTCTCAATACTCCTTTCGGTGAAGTTTCAGGCGTTAAACGCACCACACTTCCTGTTCTCGGTCTCCTCAAAATTCTCCTATTCGCCTGTAATTGGAGCAAGCCATCAGGCGGAAAAGCTGGAAGTTTACATTATCCGAATTTTCCTAATTCTGCCGTGGCATTTTGAGCTGGGTGTCCGTTTCTTGCAACATTTCCAACTGGAACGTCAAGAATTAGTTTCCCGACTAACCAGTACGTATTAAAATTTCGAGTTGGCGCGGAAAATCGACTTTGACACCGAAAACTTCCTGGGTTAGTCTCATTCAGTGGCAGCGCAATTAATTATACGAAGAAGTGCATGTAAGGCCTTCAGAACGAGTCTGAAACGGTTTTAAAATGGTAATGCACACCAAATGGATAAATCCTATTCACACATTATATAGATTTTTTGGGTTTTCAATTTCAGAGTAACTGTCAAGAATGCTGCAACAATGGACTGTGAACCTGACCTAATATAACACAACCATTGGTGCAGATAATTGTTTTGGACACACTGGAATTATTAAATGTCCTGATCATATACACTCCCCGTCAATAAATTCCGGAAAGGCAAAATTTTCGTCAAATTCAACACCCTGTATCTTTTTTCGTGGTTCTCCGATTTTTTTGAAATTTTCACCAGGTATAGTATTGGGTCTTGTTATATTAACCTAAAACTAACTTTGCAAAAATACCTGTCGTTCATCCGTTATACAGGGTGAAACAAAACCTTGTTTTATACCCTTCATTATTAAACACCCTGTGGTGAATTTGAGACGGAAAATTTGATATCATTCAGTTTTAATTTGAAGTGTGACCCTTTCTCAACAAAATATTTGTTGATTTATGTCAGTATCTGCTTAAAAAAAAAGATACACATTTTCAAAGAAAGTGTTGCATTTTTTCAATTTTTATAACAATTTAAAACATTACAATACCTTATCGACTTGTAAACATAAACAAACATTTGAAAATCAATAGCGTGTATTTCCACCTCGCTTTCTCATCACTTCTACCATACGACGTGGCATACTTTCAATGCATTTCCGAATTGCTTCTGGGGGAATATTTTCCCGTTCTTCAAAAAGGGCTGTTCGTAAATCGGGCAAGGTGTTGGGCTGCCGATTTCGAACATGTCTACCTATCATATCTTTTTGTTTCAAAATTTATTGTATTATTTTAGCTCTCTTTTTCATAAGAATATATATATATATATATATATATATCCCATACATGTTCAATTGGATTTAAATCCGGCCTTCTGGCTGGCCACACGAATCGTTGAATATTCGCCTCTTAAAAGTATACAACCCGTGCAAAGTGAGGCCTAGCATTGTTCTGCATTAACAGAAATTGTTGCTTCCCCCAGAAGCAATTCGTTAATGCATTGAAAGTATGCCACGTCGTATGGTAGAAGTGATGAGAAAGTGAGGTGGAAATACACGCTATTAATTTTCAGATGTTTGTTTATGTTTACTAGTCGATAAGTTATTGTAATGTTTTAAATTGTTATAAAAATTGAAAAAATGCAACACTTTCTTTGAAAATGTGTAACTTTTTTTTAAAGCAGATACTGACGTAAATCAGAAAACATTTTGTTAAGAAAGAGTCACACTTCAAATTAAAACTGAATGATATCAAATTTTCCGCCTCAAATTCACCACAGGGTGTTTAGAAATGAAGGGTATAAAACAAGGTTTTGTTTCACCCTGTATAACGGATGAACTACAGGTATTTTCGCAAAGTAAATTTTAGGTTAATATAACAAGACCCAATACTATACCTGGTGAAAATTTCAACAAAATCTGAGAACCACGAAAAAAGATACAGGGTGTTGAATTTGACAAAAATTTTGCTTGTCCGGAATTTATTGACGGGGAGTATGATATAATATGTATTGGAACGAAATTGGGTTTTTCCAGGATGAGAATGAAGACACACAAAAACACCCTGTTTATTACTGAGGACGAAGGTCATGTTCCACTTCTTACAAAGCTTTATTTCCCCCTCTGATGACTCTTCATCCCCCATTGTTTGTTCGAATGAATCCGACAAGTTAGTTCTCGAAAATTATGAGAATACATCCTTGAAAATTTTGAAGATGCCCGCGGCAAAACAAGCACCTACCCAACCGGAATCGAGAAGTTTCAAATCTATTTAAGAGATCTCAACGCAGATGCGTGAACTTGCCAACAAAATTCAGGTGACTTCTGAACTTATTAATGAATAAGCCTAACCACCTACTTGCGAAGTTTCAGTCCTCCAACCGACAATAATTCTGTATCGACCTCTTGAAACTCTCAGTCATGAGACTCATTAATCAGGGTGGTTGAGGATCCTGTGAACGGCAATGAAAACTCGGAATGAGGGGGGTGTCATAGCTGAAGGAAAAAATTAGCGTTATTGATACTCCAGGCGCTTGGGAAATTGTGAATGATGAGTTGCTTTAATAGATGTTTTCATTGTGTGTGATCAACGGGGTTTCATAAGGAATCCCATTAATTGGTTATGGGATCTTGAAGGTTGAGGATAAGATTAAAAAATATGAAAAGACGAAATTTTCCAAGAAAACATAAAAAGGGAAAGGGTACTCTCAAATTGACGAAGGAGATTGCAGTATATTAGGATGAATTTTCCAGATGAGTATGGTTTGAACCCTTTTCGGAATGAGGAGAATTATATTTTTCGTTGAAAATCTTCTAAATTGTAAAATTCAGAAGGCTACAAGTTAGCTTATTGAATGGAATACCTCATGAGAATATGGTCATTGTTGCATATGAATGTTTTAGAATCAGTTGAATATTTCTGGTAGCACTTATGCCAATAGAGCGTTTCAGAGCAAGCTACAAAATGAAAAATCAAATTTTCATCATTATTTTTCGCATTTTTTCCATTTACTCGAGTTTGAAATATTGAATATCAGGAAAAGTTTGAAAGACATCAGTGTGATCTGAGAAAATATCTTCATGTTATCCGTCGATGGGCTCAGATAAACAGATTCTTCACCAAATGAAAATAGACAAGAGCAAGAAAGAAACCAATTATTTAGATTAAATTGAATTATTATGAAATTAATCACCCATTTCAGAAATGCATTTGTTATTTTATTTATAGCCTAGGAACCATCTTGAAATTTATGAATGGGACAACTATTTATAAGATGTTCTATAGTCTCCTCATTTTCGCCACACTCACAACTAGGGCTCTCAACTGAATTCCATCGGAAGAGCAATCTGTTGCATCGTCCATGGCCTGTTCTAATACGATTTAGAACAGAAAATATTCTCCTGGGAAGGTCAAAACCAGGAACTCTGATGGAAAGATCAGAAATTAGATCTTTATTGAAAAAATTGGATAGATTCCATTCAGATTGCCAAATTTCTTCGTCCTTTCTATTCATATCAATCAGAAAATTTTACGAAAAAAGTTTACGCGACTTCAATCTGGGGACCTCATTAACTGGAATATAGGTGAGTATGGGAAATGAATTGAATTTGTTCCAAAAATTCAAAGCTGTTGTCTCTCTGCGAATATGAAGAGGGATAATATTTGAGAGGACTGGTAACCAAGGATTAGGTGTGGACTTGATAGTCCCAGTAATAATCCTCATAGAAAAATTTAGTCGGGCATCAATTTTTTTTACATGAACAGTATTCAACCAAACAGGACAACAATATTCAAGAGCAGAAAAAACCAAAGCTAGCCCTGCCGTACGAAGTATTGTTGCATCAGCACCCCATGAGGAACTAGCTAGTTTCTGAAGAATATTGTTTCGAGTTTTAAGCTCAAACGCAGATCATATAAATGGGAGTTGAAATTCAGAGAGGAATCAAGTTTGATATCCAGGTATCTAGGATTGAAATTATGTTTTAAGTGAGAAGAACCGAAAGTTACACTCAATTTTTTTATATTACTGATGATTCTTCAAATTCAAACACGACACCGCGGTTTTATTTTCATTCGGGCACAAACGCCACTTTAAAAAATAATTTTTCATGATATTCAAATCTGCGGAAGGGATACTTTCTATTGTTTGAAAATTAGAATGATGGAAAGCCAGAGCAAATTCATCAGCATGAATAAATTTTTCCGAAGAAGTAGTTGGAATGTCACACGAATATAAATTGATAGAAGAGGTGCTAAGAGATTCTTGTGGAAGACCATCATTCAAAGTACATAGATATCTTACGAATATCGGGAGAATCTGACAATATGGCAACACGCATTATGTGAATGTCCAGTTTGTTGGGATTCCAGTATAATTCCATTTACACCATTTTCTTATTCGGGTCTTTTCTTTTATCTTGATATATTTTAATGCGGATAACTTTGGCCACTTTGTCATTGTTCTTTATTATCCTCGTGAAAGAGGACATTTGAAAGGTTATGTATTAATTGATTTTTTACAAGTTTAGCTTGTTATGTTAAAAAATTATCAGTTCGTAATTTTCAACAGATTCGGAAAGGGGAAATTGATGGAGTTTTTTCATTCCTTTCAAATTTTGTGACATTTCTGTCATAAATATTTATAAACCTCCGAACATTATTTGGTCAAGAAATCTGAATGTTGATGTTATTTAAAGTAGCAAATGCATTTCTAAAATGCATTCGATTTTTTCTGAATAATCGGTTTCTTTTCTGCTTTTGTCTTTTTTCATTCCAGATTGAGAATTGCGAGTCGTTTTGAGAAGAATCTGTTTATCCGAGCCCATCGACGGATAACATGAAGATGATCACACTGATGTCTTTCAAGATTTTCCTGATATTTAATATTTTATGTTATTTTTTAACGGGGAGACAGGTTTTTTCGGCTGAGGTTTTTTCTCCTGGCCTTATAGTATCGTATGATACTAGTGATGATAGTATCGTATGATTCTATAGTATCATACGAAGAATGTTATGATACCCCGTTCTTTTTTTACCTCAGCTTAGGTACTTTTTGTTTCAACATTTATTGTATTATTTTAGCTCTCTTTTTCATAAGAATATATATATATATATATATCCTTCCAATTTTTCGTGTTGTGTGAGGTTTTTTCAGAGCCTTTTACGCATTTGTGGATTCACTCTAGATAAAACTTTGTTAATCAAAAAGCCATTGATTGGAAATTGGTTAAATTCATTCAACCTCTTGTGGGTTAGGTACCCTGACATAAAACCCCATCGGAAATTATGGATTTATCCTGGATTTATCTGATATTATCTCATCCTCCTGAATGGATTTTATCGATGTCTACCCAGGGGAAATTACACTTCTGTATCAGGCGGGAATCTGAGTCGAAGGTGTAACTCTTCTGGCACCAATTTATGAACGAACTCCGAGTGTGCGTGCTCTGATCGTGGACCAAGCTTCTCTGGTTCTTCAGTGTCCCATTCGGTTTTCCCGGAAAACGAGCCTTAGCCCTAGCGGTCGGAAAATTGAGCGCGTTTGGCACGTACTTTCTGATGCGATAAAGTTTCGCCCTTTTTTTTAACTAACGAGATAATTTGGACGCCCCGTGTGAAATTATATTCCTGGGGGACATGACAGGTATTTTTGTCACGACAAAACACGAATACAGGGTGTTTTCCAACTGTAGGCAGAATATTTAGATTTGATTTAATTTTGTCTACATTTTTTTTTTCGGTTTAATTTTTTTGTCATATTTTAAAGAGAGAATAACTTGTGCCTCCAATCTTATAAAACTGAATTAAAGATGAATGATTAAAATAGACCATTAAGCCAATAAATCAGTTTCCTTATTATTCCTGAACGCTTCTCTTAGCCTTTTTTTTACAGCATTTTACGGACACATTAATTTTTGGCCTTCAGTTTGAAAACATCTGGTATAATATCTTGTATGTATCTTCTCAATCATAATTTCTCTCAATCGTCTATCATGGATCATTTTAATTGAACAAATTCAATAATTGTCAATTATTTATGGACGATTTGATGTGAAACTTTGAGGTGTTTAATTTTTTTTAATGAAACTACTTATTTGTGGCTGCGCAATTTTCTTTAAGAATGATAGTATATATGTTTCCACCCCTTCAAAATAGTGGTCATCTTGGAGCATATGGCAGAAGAAAAGATATAAATAATCCTAGATTGAATTATTCACTTTTTTCCAACAAATGCCTGAAGATGTTTCCAATTTTGAAAGAGTCGAAACATATGTAGCAGAATTCTTTTGAATAAAATTGGAGGAGGTACGAATTTTATTGATTATCTCAAATAATGGTGACATATAGTAATTTTTTTAATGCTACTTCAAATGAAATATTTGGTTCTGCTGCATTAGAGTATTTTTTTATTCACTATTGTATTTCAAGTGGACTCTTAGATTTTATTGAAACTTTGAAATAAATTGCTCCACTTTGATGAATAATTTCAAAATAAATCAGTTACAACGAAAAACTTCTGTAAGTTTATACAAATTTCAATTTATTCCTGAGATGAACGTTTGAATAATTCTTCTCTTGGTATGAAAATTGCTCTACAGAAATTCAAATAAATATATCTGATGGAATGAATGTTTGCATGCAAAAACTGTTACTAAAACACTCAAAATTAATTGAACAAATTGCTCAAAGTTGACTGGAAAAGGATACAAAATAATTCGATTTTTATTTCAGAAATTTTCATTAATATTCCATTAGGGAGTTCCATATGGCTGACATAACTGTCCATGTTGTTCCTTTCATGACCAGATATTATCAGCGAAATTTGGGGCCCTAAAGGGTGTTCCTTTACGGTATATTAATTTTTATTTGCAGTTTCCATTATTTCCACCAGATGGATTCAAAATGGGACGAATATCGTTCACTCAAATTTTACACACTTTTACAGGGTTGGCTTTTGACTACATCTATTCTGAAGGAGATTTAAAATGGCTATATCTTTTTATCCAAGCTGAATCGGAAAAAATTGACAAAAAAAGTATTTCTTTTGAACTTAAGAATCTATTGTTAAAATATATGTACAAATCAAAGACTCACCCTGTAAAAATGAAGGAGTATGAGATTGACGACACAACTAGATTGAGAAAAGAAGGGAATTAACATTTTCGTCAGCAAAGCATTGCGGTTATTAAATCAAAACATTTTCATCTGCAGAACATTTTCCATTTCTTTTGATACATCAAGAATATCTGGACCGAAATTTTCCACAGAACGTGATCAATTTTTTCGTGACAATTAATTTGTTTCAAGCTCTGATGACGTACTCACAAAGCCTACAAAGACAAAGAAAACGTCGTAGAAAAAGCATTGTTAAATATTCCGTTGGAAAAAATTCCAGTTTCGCCATTTTTTTAATTCACATCACCATGTTGAGCTGAACGAATGACATGAACTCTTTCTTGTGACATGAAAGCTATCAAAAGAGCGGCAGATTCAAACGGAGCGCAAAATTGAATGGATTTGAAGCTATATCAAAGGCTCAGGAGACTGAAGAATCAGGCAGTTCATGATTTTTAGTGTTTGACCAGGCTTCATATACAACAATTCGGAAAGAACAATTATATTTTTTCCCTTTACACCAAAGTGAATATGAAAGCAATATTTTTCTTGATTCTATTTGGGATCGACTTTGAGGAAAGTTTGCAGGACTTACATTGTTCATAGAGACTAAAAAAACTTCGGTATAAAAACCATCAGCAAATTAACGAATTCATTTCTTTCCTTTGTTATGAAATTCTCGCTGTTTACAAATTCACATCATCTACCGAAGTTCTAAACATTATCGCGGTAAGGTCTTACCAGAGCGAGCACATTGTCTCGAATTGAGGGAAATATAAGAAACCTTCATGGCGGAGGAAAACCTCAATCATTTCAACTTCCCCAGAAAATCCAATTAAACCGTTGGTTGCATCGCAAAGCTACGTAACATACAAGGCGAAATGTTTCTCATGAATAAATCGGATCTCAAATTTTATTAGCCGGTGCTTTAAAAAGTTTCAGATTAAGTTCAAAGAACGAAAGGTCCTTTTCGCTAGATTGGGCTGGCAGAAAAAGGCAAAAAGTGGCTGTGAAACGAAATGAAAATTGGGGAATCAGAGTTATGGGAGTGATATTCTCAACTTTACGTCGAAAGTGTTCTGCAAGCCAATGGCAAAAAAGAACTGAGACAGCTCTCTAGTTCTCAACGTATATCAATCACAGTATTTCTCACAAGGATATTTCGATTCTTTTTGGATTCTGAAATCACCCCTAAGTGTCGCTACTATTCCCACTTAATTGCCTTAAAGTATCTTTCAGTTTTGTTTTTGAATATTTAATGCAAGACAAGTGACATTCATCGTTGAAATTATAATTAATGATATCTCCAACCTACAGTTTATGAACTCCCGTTCCCCATTCATATAATTCCAGATGCAAATTGTTATAATTGGTATACATCTTGCAGAGGAAATTGTGAACTCAACATCTCTGGAAGTTTACACTCCCTAATCCTAGACAATTCATAACTCCATAATCTTCCAGCAAAAATATGCAAATTTGAATGTCGCCTATTATAAAACTTAATTGGAACAAATACAGAGTTCATATTTCTCGTAGGGAGCGAATTCAGCATGACCAATTTTTTTTTCGGTATATCCAAGTTAAATCCTGGATTTTAGACCCTAAACTTCCTCATATCTCCAATCTTACAAGAAACTCCCTCTAGTGCTGGCCGATTTTTCCTCCGAAAAATTGATAAGAAAGTTTGGGGAAGTTTACAAGTTGAAAAAAATTGGTCGAATATGATTTTTGGAACTTTTACAAGAATTAACTCCGATAATGGGGTTCGTGTTACACTTTTAATAAAACGAGGGATAAAGGCCTTGTTATTATTCCAATAAGATTCAATTTTATCACCTCATCCTCGTAATTGGGTTCTAAAAATGTTTAGGACCAATTTAATTTTTTATCTTAATGTCACGATGCACATAATCATTATTGATTCAGCTTTTCATGCATTGATCCATTTACCAAAAAAATGCATTGATCCATAATAGGATTCAAATCCGTTCATATCTGTCCCTTGATGTTCGTATAGAGGCATCTATTAAAGCCAAAGCCAATAAGTTCAACGAAATGCTGAACAAAGAGCTTTCATAATTCCCATTTCCAGAGCTTCCAATTAATTTCCATATTATGAAGAGCAACAAGTAGTTATTAATTTCCACTGTATGGTTAGGCACTATAATGAATTTCATTCATTTTATCTGATTTATCACGTTACATAATACGGTGCCAGAGCCAAGTTTTTGAATACGTACTGTTATTTTCGAAGGGTGAATTAAGGTCATGATGAGAAACCTTCAAAGTGATCCATTCAAAAGAACTTAGAACTCGCAAGTTACGTATTTTTTGCAGAATAAGACTTTTTGTGAGGTTCGGTGTCTCAGACTCTATAAATTCTCTTATACCCTCAAAATTCTGTATTGTACAGTCCACCAATCGCTGATATTTTTGTCCATATTCAAGGGTTAATTCTCTTATCGAGGATATAAAATTTCATCGTTTTTAGAGAGCCAAGTTTATGGTCGTAGTGAAAGTTTTTGATGGGTCGATTTAATGATTATCTGGCGAAATAGTTTTTGTGACTTCTATCATAAGAGGGATAAAATTGAGTATACTGTGTGTGTTCGGACGTTTTTATTGCAGTCCTCATCGATCGATATTTGTTGTTTTGTTGTTGTTGTGTGCTGGAATGTAAGCATGTTTCCTATAGAAAATCATAAAGAAAGTTTCAGAAGGTGAAAGTAACTTTTTAAGAGCTTTTTACGTTTTTAGGATCGTCAGGAGAATATCTGTCGGAACAGGGGTGTTCTCAGACATCTAGCCTATGGGTTGCCAGAGGGGATTTGTGGTAATATTGTTGAATTTTCATTTGAATTATTTTTTTTTTCACATCGATGTCAAATCATTTTGTAGCCTTAAGAATAGAGGACATGAATATAATCTCAATACAAACGAAATCAAAACCTGAAAGAAATTATCGAACAAATTCAATTATTCAAGCAGAAAACAGTTATTTGTTGAAGTATATTCACAAGGTCATAATTTATTAACTGGACCATGAACATCCATAACAATTAATTCATCTCCTGAAGCCCCTCATGAAGTTTTCAAGACATTAGCTCAGTGAACTAATCGTTTGACTCTATTCCTTTTATTGCTCCATAACTATGTTGAAGGGTGGTGAACTCTAAACTAAATGATCGATTCCATGAGAGCTCTTTTCCGACGCTGTTTTTAATGTGTAGCTCAATCAGTACAGAATCGAAGTCTTTCTTGAGCTCTTTTTAATGTACCGATAATGTTCGTTTCATCGACTCCCAAAGTGACATTTTTTACAATGGAGCTTTACGATTCATTTGAATAAAATGGATTCGAACATAATTGCATTTTCTGTCCAAAGAGAAGAAGAGAATGGAATGATTGGAAAGAATTCATCCACAATCACCTTATGATTGAAATTTCATCCACCTACTACTAGACAAATTATGAAAAATATACTATCTTGTCATTTACATTAACATTTTGAATTCTGATTCGTATTTTTATGGTGCATCCAAATATTGAATCAATATCGACACAGATAAGCAATATACCCTATAATTCACTTCCAATATCGAAGTCAGTGGTTGAATAATAACCTAGAAACAATATTATTTACTGTCTATTTATTCCAGAGTACACGAATTGAAGTAAACAACTTCTATGTTCTTGGAGCAGAACAAACATCGTTATCATTTTACTGTCACTGGTGTAATTTCGAAGTAACTTCGATTCTGCCACTGATTTGAAGATGAACAAACAAATATATCCAGAAAGGGTATGGAGAATCTAAATTGCATCTCAATTATAACAGTTTGACGTATAAATGGAATCGATACAAGCATATTTGGTGTTTTCTTAAAGTTAAAAAAAAAACTGATGGTAAAAGGTGATTGAAGCCTCTCGAACAATTTCATAGAGATTTATGGTCTGTGTGGTTCTTATTTTATTACTTTTACCTAATTCTAATCAGGAATATGGCCCTATTCTCAAATTTCTTCGAAAAATGTTGTAGAAAATCATCATTTCCACGAGATAGACATTGTTGAATCAATCATTCGAAACCCTTCAATGTTTCAGCATACTTAAATATTCATTACATGTTCCCTCCTTAGTTCCATTACTCGAATACCTTCTTCACTGTTCTCACTCAACTTAACAGTGAAATATCATCTCATCATAAATCTCAATTTTACGTTACCATGATGAAAATAGGTAGAGCATTCTTGGATTTGTTCGCAACATATGACACGTTGAAGAAAGATGTATGTCATTTCAGTAAAAACGAAATGAGACCATAAATAATCATAAAAAAAGAAAAATTAAACGGAGAAGTAGAAACAGAAAGATTTACATAACTGGCCAACGAGGTATTGAATGAATTTATATCCTAAACTTATTGGTTCACCCTTTGGCCTATTATTCACGTGCGTTGAAGTTATCCGGAATAGCAATGAGAAAACTTCTGGCAACAAGGTGGATCGAACAACTTTGTTACCAATTATGAAAACGCTTTGGGAACCTATCCATTACTATATCTTCAAGGGTTGTCGGACGGTTTGGTGAACAAGAAAACTTCTACCAAAGGGTTTGTAAAGTTGTTCTAGCTTGCAGGAATAAGGCAAAACCTTTCCAATTGTTTCCACCGTGATTTAACGTGCTTACTTTTATGAAATCCTTCCAGGGCGTCCGTAAATAGTTGAACTTCCGAAAAAAATAATCCATTTCACTGGATAAGTAGTCGGTATCGCCCATTTCCAGAATACGCACGATAAATTTCATCCTTGAAGCGGACGCACTTTCCGACGCAATAAAATTACCATAAAGCCCTAGTTATATCCGACCAGACAGTGAAAAATGCAGAAACAGTGCCTTCGGGACTTAGGGCCGGTCTCCACGTTCCTTGCGATATCACTGCCTGATTATCCTGAGGGTGCCAACGACTTCTCGGATAATTCATGATCATCCCTCGTACATCGTTTGGAACGTGCGGTTTTTCCCTAATGCGTATGTTTTATCGTTGTTTTCTTCAAGATCGGAATGGTAGATGAGGCTTCGGTGTTTGAAAGGGAATGTCTTCGGAATCGGCATTTTATATTCATTGTCCGCTGTAGCGAATGATTCAATTTGCTACGTTGGCAGTTACTTCAAGGTTGGCACCCTTGAAATTCTAAAGGGACCCTTTCCTCCTTAGCATTATACCCTTGCATTGGCTTCGAAACTCAATGGAGGAGTTGTCGACAGTTGTCCTAAAGATGTCGCTCATTTCAGGGCCAAAAATAGATTGATTCGTGAAAATTCGATGATTTCACTCAACATTATACGAGGATGTTCTCAGTCTACTGGAAAAATGAAAAAAGATATACTAGAAATATATCAAATTAAGAGAAATTAAGAAAAATGAACACCTAGTATTTAAACTATGAAACCCTGTTACGCTAGAAAAGGAAAGAAGGACGTTTGCATGAACTTTTCCAATGAGTGGCTGATTGCATATCAAATTCAACCCAAACTTTCTGGGGAGCATCCCATTGTTGCCTGTACAGGGTGATTCATTTATCTTGGTAACCCCAATTTTCTCGAAAACGTCCAAACATTTTTTCATTCTGTGAATGGCGTTTTGAACAAGTCAATGTTGACTTGAGATGCGCATAAAAATCTGCAGAATAAATAAAGACGCCAGGCGTCGAGGCGCTATCAAAAACTTTTTCTCCAGGGACATACCTTTTTTATCATGTCATTCGAAAGATAATTTCATGCCGAATTTTTTTTCGAATACAATTTTTATCGATATCTAACCGTTAGCGATCTGCAGCGTGTTTTATATTGATTCTATTCCATTTATTTTTTTTTGTATTGTGGTAGTATGCCTTTATTTAGAGACAAAGATGTGATTTTGTGATTTGAATTCAATATGGCTAGTTTTCAGGTCAATGTGCTCCTTCAAATAAGATGAAATATGTGGCTACAGCAAGATGGGGCTTCATGCCACCACGCTGCCATTCTCAAGAGATATTTAGATCAAGAATTCAGAAAAAAATGGATTGAAACCAATGGACCCATCAGATATCGCCAGACCTAACGCTCATGGATTACTTTCTGAGGGGTACTTTTGAATATATGGTATACCAACTGATTCTAATAACTTGGACTATTTGAAAATGAAGATAAGAAACGCATGTGCCCAAGTGGATCCTTTTATTTTGACCAAAGTAATGGAATAACTTATGTATGGATCATAATGACCGGTATATAGAACATATGATTCGAAATTTCTCGTTTGATATTAAAAAAAAAATGTTTATTATTATAAGATATAATACTTGATGAATAAAATAATAGAAAAATAGTTACAGAGCCTCCGTCATTTTACGGAACATAATCAAATTCAAGTCATCTAGCCATTATGATCCATACACAAGTTATATCATCTCCCTATTTCATCATAAGTCACTTTGGACAAAATATAAGGGTCCATTCATTTTCGAATTCCTAATCTCAATATCTCTTTACAATGGCAGCGTTGTGACATGGAGCCCCATCTTACTGTATCCACATATTTGATCTTATTTAAAGAGGCAAATTGTTTAGAAAACTAGCCATCTTGAATTCAAATCACAAAATCATATCTATGTCTCTAAATAAAGGCATACTACCACAATACAGAAAAAAATAAATGGAATAGAATCAACATAAAACACCCTGCAGATCGCTAACGGTTAGAAATCGATAAAAATTGTATTCGAAAAAAAAGTTCAAAATGAAATTATCTTTCGAATGACATGATAAAAAAAGGTATGTCCCTGGAGAAAAAATTTTTGATAGCGCCGCGACGCCTGGCGTCTTTATTTATTCCGCAGATTTTTATGCGCATCTCAAGTCGACATTGACTTGTTCAAAACGCCATTCACAGAATGAAAAAATATTCGGGCGTTTTCGAGAAAATTGGGATTACCAAGATAAATGAATCACCCTGTACTGTCACTCATCAATGTGGAGAATGAATTTTTGCAGTTGAATATCTCATTCCGCTAAGGGTTCATTTCCGGTTGTGATAGCCTTAATTAAAAAGACCATGACTTGAATTAATTAAACTCCGATCGTGTTTCATTAACAGATTACACAGAGCAATTAATTCACGTCGAAAAAAGACGTCTGACAAAAACTATGGTCGAAATTATATTTTGGAATCCGAGATTGAACTCCACATCCAGCTCACTTGGAGCGATAAAAAACTCACTGTTGATTTTAAAAGCAATTATTTTGGATCAGCTGTACATTGAGGTTGTAACAGGCATCGTTTTTTTCCCCTGCTGTTGGCAGCCCTGGCAGGGGCATTTCTGAACCGTTGGTTCGGGATGTTTCAAATCAACGGCATCGATCAACTGCCTCCTATTTGTTCGAGGGAAATGAATCCAGGGGATGTTGTTTCAAGAGCGATATTGGCCATTATCAAATGATTAAGTTTCTCAGGAACGACCGCGTGGAACCGATTGATTGGAAGTGTTGGGCGGGCTTAAGCGATACGATTTGATGTCGGCCTACGAGCTTCTTTCTCGCCTGTCACTGCACTGCGTTGAACTCTAGAGGGAGATTTTTGAACCCTTCGATGAACTCGAGGAGCAGAAATAACCAATAGGCCTGATAATAATTGGTTTTAGTCTGGAGAGGAAAGTGATTAAAAAGAAAACTTGACAGTACTATTACTCTCATCTATCACAAATTGGTGTAAAGAATCACCAAAACAGCATTGGAGATAGGTTGAGGTGTGTGCTCATAATAACTCCTAAAATTGAAGGTTTGAAATTCTCTGACCTTTTTTCCTTACCAGGGTAAATAAGGATATTTATCCGGATCTTGATAACCAGTTTCGAAGTAATCCAGTTCAGAGGGACTGTTCACTGTTTGACTCCCTAAAATAACTGTCAAGAATGCTGCAACGACGAACTGTCAACCTTACCTAATCTAACCTAGCTATTGGAGCTGATGATAAATAATATACTTGGGACACCGATTTCATCCAGTCAACTTGTTTCAACGGCTTAGACACCAATTACTTTGGTGTCCCCGGAGTAACTGTCAAGAATGCTGCAACAATGGACTGTGAACCTAATCATTGGAGCTGATTATAAATAATGAAACTTTTTTCTTTTCTCAATTAGATATCTAAGTTGAATTGTTTCGGATACATAGTAAACGCTGAAATTATTCAATGTCCTGACCATATAATATAATATGCAAAGATTATAAAGTGAGACAGATAGGAAACGCCTTTACATCTGTGGTACTAAAATCCGACTACGATTTTTGGCTAGTTCCTTACTTGTGACACCTAGATGGCGCTGAAAACATAATTCAGTACAGAAAACTATTCAAATTAATTCGAATTATACTTCTCATAAATTTCCATTGAGTATTCCTTGTCGAGCTTTTAAAGAAACATCCTGATCGACAAAACCAAAGCAGAGCTCCGTTTTTTGATCAGGATGATATTTTCCATCTACATATTGTTTTGAATCAAAATAAAAACGCTTCTGGATTCTTTATATTTTCATTTGAAAAGATTATGTAAAATCAACTACAATACAATAATTATGAAATTGAAAACATTTCAAAAATTTGTTCACATATTAGGGAATTATTATAACAACTTCAAGAGTTTATTCATACAGTGAACTCTCGATAAATCGATTCATACATATCTTACCCAGTGTATTTTCACTTCAATGAGTCTAGAGGGTCTAATAGATGAGTCGAACTGCTGGAAGGGTCGTCAAGAGAACCACCACCTCTATAAGTCGTTCTTCTGAGCACCATTGCCTCTATGAGTGGAACTTTTTGATCTAATGAATGAGACCGAAGAAAATTCGGTTCGCAAACAAATTATCCAGAACAATATATTTTTGCCCCGAAACCTCTATCCATTTGACAACACTGAAAATAAAAAGCAATGAACAAGACAGTTACATGATACGAGTTTCAAAACTTACATTTCCATTCTCTTTGGTAATGAAAAGAATACACATTCAAAATTATTATTTCTATTATTTCACCATGCATTTCAAATGTCGTCCAGTTTTTAACACAAAATTTACAACAGAAAAACGGATAAGCAAATATTTTAAAGTGAGCTAGGTGCTACTCTTGTAGATTTCGAGATATTTTAGTAAAAAATACGCGAAATAATATAATCATCATTCAGCAAAAATATTTATTCAAGTATTTCTTTCAAAATTGACAACAGCCTACTAATAATCTCTATATAATTTATGCCAAATGGACCCTAATTAAATATTTTAACCATAGACCGATTACTTTTGAAAAACAGATGTCGCTGACATCACTGTAGTCGCTTCGTTTCCCATCTTTATACTCTATAATCTTTGATAATATGCATCCGCAACAAATGATGCAGCCATCATTTTGACTATGAAATGAAATATCGTTTTTTCAAAATAAGAATGAACACAAACACATTCGCATGAAATCAGGTCTCGATAGGTTCAGAGGTTGATAAAAGGAACCACGTAAAAGTAGCCGAAATCCATGGGACAAAGCGACTGACGAAAAACATGTTTTTTGGGGAATCGTGCTCAAACAGAACTGCCCCCAATCGTTGAAAAACCATGTCCTAATGAATTTCCAGCGGAGGTTCATGTCAATATAGGCATGCAGCCCATCACAGGGTCTGCATACCGTTGATTAGACCAATTAATCACTATACGTGATGCCTTTCATCACGTGTCCCTTGTGAGATTTGAATTTTTTTGTTTTTTTGCTACGGTAGCTGATGAAATACCTGCAGCATTCTTTTCTCTACAGGTAAAGGTTAGCGAGTCTCTCAAAGTCGTGAATTAAACTCGATGAAAAGTCTGAAGGGTCGAAGCTGTATCGTTTATATCAGTAGGAAAGAATTTTCGCGAAATCTTCAACATTCCTTATCTGACACTGTCTGGTATCGACTTTCAACGCCCCACATTTAATATCTGACGTTTTCGACCACTGCAGAGGCCGTCTAGTTGAAAACTCTAGTTCTCCAATTATACTGCCAAAACATAAATAGCCCCAGGTCCCAAATGAAAGCTTATTACTGGGGCCCTCTTGACAGGTGTCGTATACATTCCCAATCTGATGTGATTTTCATGAACTCATTCTATCGGAAAGAGCGAACTGAACAAGGATTCTGTCGGCCTTTTCTCTCTCAGTCCCGACACATGGGATGTTTCTGTATTATTTCCATTTTTATGGCTAAAATCCATTTTGGGGAGGTCTGTTTCTGGATCATATTTTTGTAGTGGATTTTTTTCGAGATGATTCAGGCACAGCTGGAGGTCTGATCTGACTTGAATGGAAGTGTTCCTTTCTCTTTCATTACGATATTAAATTTGGATTTGGACGGTTGCCAATGCTGTTGGCGGAAAAATGTGTATTTGAGGTCCATTCTTAGGTGCTCCTCTTGGTATGATAGTAAAGGATGATCTACCATCCACCTAACCCAATTCAATTTGTATATAGACATTAACTTCCAAACATTTTAGTGGACATAACGTTTTTTCTCGCATCTCGACTCTTCTCAGATGGTTATATTTTTCAGATGATTGTCAGAATGACAATTCTTGGAATATGTCTTAGTTTTTGCTCCTGAAAAATATTCTGTTTTCTTGTGTTATAACATGTTTGGTTTATCTATGCGAGATGATTGCCTTTCATTGGGGTCCTGTAGCGGTCTTCAAGCATCCGAAGTGCCGAAAAATCATCACCTGGAAGGTCGTATCTGGTTTGAAAAACCCTCACGACCAGAGAGCTAGAATTTGTGGATTTTGAATTTGAATATCGAAGGAATTTCGAAGGACAAGTGTGATTACGTCTCCAAATTAGCTGATGAACATGGTATCGAAGTGATTCTTCTGCAAGAAACCCACACGGCAACAGAAAAAAATCCTCGTGAAGGAGGACAGTTGAAAGTTATGTATTAATTGACTTTTTACAAGTTTAGCTTGTTTTGTTAAAAAATTTTCAGTTCGTGGTTTCCAACAGATTCGGAAAGGGGAAATTGATGGAGTTTTTTTTTTATTTCTTTCAAATTTTGTGACATTTCTGTCATAAATATTTATAAACCTCCGAGCATTATTTGGCCAAGAAATCTGAATGTTGATGTTTTTCAAAGTAGCAAACGCATTTGTAAAATGCATTTGATTTATTCTGAATAATCGGTTTCTTTTCTGCTTTTTTCTTTTTTCATTTCAGATTAAGAATTGCGAGTCGTTTTGGGAAGAATCTGTTTATCCGAGCCCATCGACGGATAACATGAAGATGATCACACTGATGTCTTTCAAGATTTTCCTGATATTTAATATTTTATGTTATTTTTTTTACGGAGAGACAGGTTTTTTCGGCTGAGGTTTTTTCCCCTGGCTGTATAGTATCGTATGATATTAGTGATGATAGTATCGTATGATTCTATAGTATCATACGAAAAATGATATGATACCCCGTTCTTTTTTTACCTCAGCTTAGGTACTTTTTGTTTCAACATTTTTTGTATTATTTTAGCTCTCTTTTTCATAAGAATATATATATATATATATATTTATATATATATATATATATATATATATATATATATATATATATATATATATTTCAGATTCAAGTGAAGACAATTTCTGTAATTTCACTCTATTCGTTTTTCCCTCACTCTTAGTACATTCAAGACTGGATTTTATTCAATTGAAATCGATCCTCAACAGTTTATTCCGTAGTCTCTTGTCTTTCTATTCGCGAACATATAAAATGGTAATTTCAAACACTTCGAGAAATTCTAGTGCCTCTAGAGAAATTGACTCGTTCCTGATAGAAATTGAATTCAGCCTTTGTTTGAGTGTTAGATGTGAAAGATATTCAATATCTCTCTTGAAAATTCAATTTTTTTTTATTGTTATTGTTATTGTATAACAGAGGCTTTTCCAGTAACTCCTCAAAATTACCTTCTTTTTCCAAGACTAAATTGAGTAAGAATGAATCAGTGTTCTTGAAAGCTTCAAAAAGTTTTAGTTATTAATCCTAAACGAAAAATTCACACTGCTGGCATGTTTTATCAGATTTTTGAAAAAATACATTACTCTCCAAACATCAGATGAAAAATATATACTGAGAATAAGACATTTGTTCAAGATGGATTCGTTTTGAGAAAAATTAACATTATGATATCTGTGGATAACAGCAGCATGATCTTGCATGACAGAAAGAAAAACGAAAAGATAATGGATTTCTTGATGAAGCAGATATTTCCTCTCGTGCCTCTAACATCGTTAGTTTAGAATTTTAGTCACGAATATCTGAGAAATTGTTGGGAAACAATATATCGAGACCGTTATAGGTTGGACTTGAATATCCCACAATTCCCTGGGAAAAGTGAAAACGGCAAAATTAATTAAATTGGACATCTGCAGCAAGAATAACAGATCAAGTCTGAACGCTTGAATGCAGAAACCACATTTAAGGGATCTCTCAAACATACTGGATGGGATCATTCTGAGCTCCAAGATGAAACAGTTAATTAATTTGTGTTGAAACCACAAAAATTTACAACCGGTTCATTATTGGAAATGAGAAAATTGTAGATTTCACTGGGCTGTCCAGTGCTTCTTAATTAATTGCTTAGGAAATGAACTGGATGAACATTCTTCAAATGAGCATTTTCCAGAAGACTAATCTGAATGATCGGTTCATCATTTTGTTTCTGATATTTCGTTTGATGAAGAGTATTGATCACCAACTAAATTTTTCTATGAGGATTATCACTGGCACTATCAGATGTCCTCTCAATTATTGTACCTCCCCATATTTGCAGAGGGACAATAATTTTGAATTTTTGGAACAAATTTAATTCTTTTCCAGATTCATTTCCCATACTCTAGTATATTCCAGAAAATAAAGACAGCAGATTGAAGTCATGTAAACCATTCTGGTGAATTTTTCAATGTAATGTAAAGGAAAGTGACAAAGAAATTTGGCAATTTGAATGGAATGCTTGCTTTTTTTCAATGAAGATCTAATTACTGATCTACCTTCCATTAGAGTTCATGGATTTGACCTTTCCAGGAGAATAATGTCTGTTCTAAATTGTATCAGAACAGGTAATGGACCTTGTAACAGCATGCTTTTCAGATGGAATTCGGTTGAGTGCCCTAGTTTTGAGTGTAGGGAAGTTTAGGGGACAATAGAACACCTTATAAATAGTTGCCTCATTCAAAAATTTAAAGGTTTTACATTTCTGAGATTGCAGAAGACTCTGTTTTCTCTTTCAATATCGTCGATGATGAAAATATGAGAAGTAGAGTGAGTAAATTTTTTTTTCATTTCTAAAATATTTCATTCCTCCATAATGAAATGATACACTCCACTCCGATTAAACGAAACTGTGAAACGCAGAAAATTTCATCAATTTCGATTCAAAGGCCACACAAACGAATTGCGAATGAGTTTGTTGTTTCCGCTGAAACAACAATTTCGCTAGGGGATATTGTGTCAAATTTATAATCGGCAAGGTAATAACACCGTGCGCGAAGTTTAAAACAGAAACGATGTTTGGAATTCGAAATACCCTACTGTCGACGTTGAAAATGAGAAATTTTCGAATTGATACTGAAACTTTCCGAATTAAAGGTGAGAGTTCGCGAAAATGCGAATTTCTGCATGGACCGAATGACTCGTTTAGAATTAGAAATTCAGTAATGTCCAGGGGGTCGAATACAAGAGCTCTAAACTGAAATCAATCTAAAATGTCCATACACGATTCAGAACCACCTGTAACGATCGAATAAAAGAATTCTAACAGAAGCAATAGTTATCAGATCTTTGTTGGAAATATTCCATGTGTTCCATTCAGATTGCCAAATCTTCTTCAAGCTTTTAATCAACTTAGGGCAAGAATTGAACCTCATTGATTCGAGCGACTCAAACTGGAAGAAAGACAAATTGGTATCGTTTGTGGATACTTACTTATAAGAAGACAATGAGACAATTTCAAAATGAACCTGAAATATACAAACCTTTTTGTCTTCTCCAGTTATCGCCAAGTCCCTGAGGATTATCCTGGATACCTTGCTCCGGAGGACGATCGATCCTAGAAGGTGCCTTTTACCGAGCGGATTATTCCTTCAAAGGCTTACGAGTTTAACACCATTAGGCGCCTATATATCTGTTGGATGACTAAGGAACGAATAATTTTCATTGGGTTCATGTAATGGTATTAGTCGACACGTAGAAGCTGAGAGAGTACTGCAACTAATGTACAGGAAATTTGCTTCAACATCCACGGGGACTTTTTGATGGTTTAACGTTGGAATTTCACAACCTCTGTTCTATCAATGTTAAAATTATGGCCAGGACATTGGAAAATTTCAGGGTGTACTATGTATTCATAACAATACAATTTTGATATCCAATTGGGAAAAGAAACCTGTTGTATTATTTATTATAATCTCTAGCTAGGTGAGGTAAGGTTCACTTTCCATTGTTGCAGCATTCTTGACAGTTACTCCAGGGATATATATGGCGAAACAGTTCTCTAAGCTGAACTTTTTCTTCATTAGTTTGGAATTTATGGAATCTCTGTTAATTCCAACTTCGGTTTACAGTTCATCAGAGAGCTACACAATAAAGATAATCGATCTGACCGCCACATAAATCCAGTCGCATATTTCCCATGTAATGAGGTAATAACCTGTAAACTATGGGTCGCATTACCCCCTCAGGTATAACAAATTAACCTTCCGAAACGCCAGTAAGTACACGAGCTTCCAAACAATACCTAACCAAGCTGCTATTAAACCAGATGCCATGGCAAGATTTCGGATAGCAACCCTTGTTGTTCGTAGATATTTAGACGATACTGAGGCCCGTAAATTGGACCTTGCACCTTGTGAATTGATTACCAGCTTCTTCTTATCGCAAGATCAGACAGATTGATATAAAGGTTATGAGCTTTGAACGCGTTGATGTTTGTGTTTCTGTATATGTTCCTTGAAACATAAGAAACTGGAGTTTGAGACAAGAAAATCAATCATTGTATGCATATTTCTGATTCTTATTGTTGATAGAAATGTTTTTGAAGAAGGATTAAAACCATCAGACCATCTAATGATGCTTCAATTTCTTGCTGAGATATTCGTTGAAGAGTTTCAACATCGCTTCCTACAAAATCTGAACGCTGAAGGCATTATAAATCTTGAAGAAGGACCCAAATTCCCATCTGTAGCCTCTCTCACATATCACCGAATCCGAAATTTTCATTTCCTTCCGAAGAAAAACGTTGTTTTGGCAGCTTTATTGCCCAAATGTGAGAACAAGGTTGCCCTTTCAATGGTGAAGTATTGGAGGGATAGAAGGCATGGGAATAATATCACCATACATCGGTAGAATGTTGGATCTCTAGTTTATGCTTGGACACGTCTTGGGATCGCCATAAATTTTCGATTCTACGTCTAGAGAAGTAGACAAGGTCACAATTTTCCACTACGTTGACGATTAATCGATTGAATGGAGATGGTTTTTAGAGAAAAAAGGATCTGGAAGCCAACTTCGATGTTTTTATATCCTCAATCGAAGGAGGGTGGAATTGGGAAATCTTTTTTGATGGATTTTATGAATTCTAAGTTAGAGTTGTATAAATACAAGGATCAATACCACTAAGAAAGATCACAGGAGTTTCAGATTTCATTCTCTGGCAAAAAATATAAGGATTGAAACAAAAAAAGGAATATATACGATACAATAAAGGGTCTGAAATGAATACATAAGAATAATAACGAAGAAAGAGTCTTGTTACTACAAGATTGAGGAAGGGCTTAGTGTGCACTTAGTGCAGAAGTGGCAGTGATCTTTTTTCCTTATTCAATCGCTCTCAAATGAATCAGCAACCAGTTCTTTCCACGATTTAACTCACCCCGACCCTGTGTAGCACCTTTACGAATTCCTACCTCAACAATAAATACATTTCAACAGATTCAATTTCAACGGTATATTTACTCCTCGTTACGCAATCAATACGAGACTCGTACAGTGGAATATGAATGAAGGGGGATATTGAAAACATCGCAACATTGGATAAGAAACCGCCCCAGGTTCCAATAATGGGTGATCGAGCTTCTTTGAGAGCACGTGTCTTATAAATAACGTTTCAAGTGCTTCGTCAATTTGGTTAAAATTCAAACGGTACGATTCAACAGAATGGAGAAGGTTGTGTGCATTCTTTGATTGGGAGTTGGGAGTAGAGAACTTAATAATTTATTACACATTTTCCTGTCTCTTTTCTCATAAATGGGTAGCAGTCATGAAATAGATTAGTTTGGCTAGTATATGTGTTGTAATAACTCTTCTGGAGCTTTTTGAGGATTTTTTGAAGCTTGTGCAAGGTGATTTCGAATTTAAACACCCAATTTCAATTGTTAACTAAGCTTTGGTTTTAAATATGAACCTTAAACTGGGTATACATGTTGACACTGCACTTCAGACTGTATATTGGATATTTGAACGGTCAGTATACTTCAGTTTGAAGTATAAAACAAGCAGCTAGTTCGATACAATCAAAAACTGTGTATCTGTATTCTCCAAATCTGAGCAATTTCGAAAACTGCTTTCTTGAATGGCCAGATGTGGCCACTTTTATATTTCCGAGGAAAAGCAAACGCTGAAACATGACTGCGTTTTGCTGGCTTTTCTAAAAGATTATATGCAAGCTTTGAACGCCCAGGGATAGCGCCAAATCTGCCAGTAATTCCTATGGGATAAAGCAGTTGAGGGTGGGATTTGTTCCAATTGAAATTTAGGTGATAGGGTATTTCGTTAAGTACAAGGAAGGATCATATACGTGGATCCAGGTCTGCTGAACACGTTCTGAGGTGTATCAAGGATTTCGAAGGAGATTGTTATGTTATCTTGGTTTTTCGTGATCTGAATGAGTTCCACTTGCCTTCATCCGGTGTTTGTTCAAGGTGGATTGGTTGGAGGAAGATTGGTAAATATGTGGGGGGTAGACCAACATTGAGTCAGCTCGAATGATGAACGAAAAAGATTTGAAGGGGCGGAAATTCCTTTTATCGTGTGTATTTTGTAGAAAAAATTACTTCGTCAGGATTTTATTTCGAGAAATGTTATTTATGACTCTGGTTGCTGGTTTGAGTCATCAGGAACAAATATTGCTCATTCATTCATTTAAAACAGCAGTATTGTTCACTATATGTTAAAGACTACAACTGGTAACATCTTCATTTGCAGAATGTCCACTTGTTAGGTTTTTCTGCACCAGAGTATATCTCGTGTCCAGTTCATTTAATAAATAACCCAATAATGTTGATCATCTCTATATTTAGACCATATAAGTATAGGTCCTGCTCATCTACACCTACACGATGGCTATATATTTCACGATAAGAAATCACTTCAGCAAATTGGCTCTCTGACCAAGGGGACTTATTCTTGACAATCGAGAAATATTGGTTGGACTGAGCTGATTTCAAATGAAATAAATAAAGAATTTAAGCATTTGTGTATTGAGGGGAAAATTGTATATTTTTCATGGCTTCTAAAATTTACAAAACTTTTCGATCAGAATGTGACAGTTATTGCTTATATAATTCCGAAATTTCATAGTAATAATACGACCACCAATGGCAACATCTACCATTCAAACAAATGAAAGCTCTTCAGTACGATCATTACAGGTTGAAATAGCCGAAAGTTTTCAGCATAAAAGGCAGTAATGAAAATCTAGGTTCGAAATGTCATTTTGTTTCTGAATTGAACAAGCACATCTGCAGATAATAGTGCTCAGCTCCGAAAGTCTGCAATATTCAGTCCATTTTACATTCCTGATAAAAATTTTCAGGTGTCCTGGATAATATCTGATAAAATGTTATTCGAGTACGATGATGAAAACTTTGAAAAAAAATTTGCTCGTGACATTTCATGAAAGCGAATGCTGATGTTCAGAATGAAATTCATATTGAACAATTTCTCATTTCGTCTGAATTCTCAGATAGTGCTTTTATTGAATTTCATCCTTGTCTCGAAATGACGCATCAATGCTAGAGTTTCATACTTTCTTTCGTAAGGAGGAAGGCATTTTTTCTGCTTTGGGGGCAGTTAGAATTTATATGATATTGAACTGTGGAGTGGCAACAATTGTAATGAGATTGAAATTGATGAACGATTTTTCTGACTCATTAAAAACTTTTTTTTTAAGTTTCACTCTCAATGTCTTAATTTTGTGTACTGTATAAATACGTATTTTTGATTTGTGAACAATAATTTGATGAATAATTTTGATAGGGTTTTTTTTTCATATTCAACACTCTTTTGCAAGATATTCCTTCAATAGATTGTTGACCCTGTAGATAACTCCTTCTTTCAATTGAGTCTCTGGCGAATCCAGAAGGAAATGCACCCTCAAGCAGTCAGAAACCACCCAGCAGATGGAGAAATTAGAAAAATTAGTTACCTTTTAATTCAATTAACAGAGGACTGGCGCCCATCTGAAAATCTAAATTGAATTTCTCGATGCTGAACGGATTATATGAATTAAGTTTCCGAACGAATTTTTCGGATTAAATTCGTATTTATGTTGCAGAAGTTGGTCTGGCGAGCAAACAGAAGAACGCGATCGACGTAGAATCGAACAGCGTGGATTGAATTTTTTTTCGGGAAAATTGCACTTCATCGAATACGTAAAATTATTGAATTGGTCGAGATGATGATTGTTGAAATGAGAGGAAAGCATCTAGGATCTGCATCTGCAGATTAATTTGTTATTATTCTTCAAATACGAGATTAAATTACTATTGTGGTAACTTTTATTTGAGGTGATAAACCCTACAAGAAGTATAGAAATTCCGGAGACAGGTAACAAATGTATCATTCAAATGATATTCATTGAAGGGGATCATTTTGAATCAACTTAACTCTGATACCAATAGGGTGAGGAAGTTCTTCATTGTTGCAATTATCACTCTGACATATGGCACAAGCTAAATATTCATTGGTGGTATGGCAGAGATCAAGCTCACCAGTGCAACCACGCTTATATTCTAGTGAAGTACTTTCTTCTCCCATATTTTGAACCATTTGGAAACATTGTTCACCATTTTTGCAGACCATGGTTGAATTGTTTTTTCCAAGTGCACAATTTGAGTATATATCGTCGCTTGAACAGTACTCACATATGAGGCCCAGAGCTAGAAAAATAAAAAAACCATATATTTCAACAAAACATTTTTCTTCCGATTCAGAATAGAACAAACTGATATGAAAAGTTGCAACTTTTTTTCAAAAAAACAAATTTATATAACATTAAATTGAAGCTATGCAACTGGAATGTTTTTGAGAAAACTCACCATTTTGGCAAACAAACACACCAACAATGAAAATGAGGAAGAATTTCATCTTTCTACCTTTCGATCTATCAGAATTCGATCTGTCTACGTTATCTGAGATTTAATAACTACAGCAATTTGCCTCTATCGATGGAGCATGAAGTGATGAATTTCACAAATGGAAAATGAACTTCCCGAAACATTTGATCCAGCATAGTTGAATCAATTTGAAACATACAGATTCGACTCTAAAAATTTTATAGCTTCGAATTCGCTGATAGTGGAATTGGAAGTACTCACGCTTGATATTAATATAGAATTCTCGTAGCCCTGAGACCGTCTTAAAAGGGAATTTTTCCATCGAGAAATATCACAAATCTGAGTATATCATTCAATTTCAATGGAATTTCCACCGAGAATGTGCTGTCATTGAGCAGAGAACCTCTACAGACCTTCCTATTAATGAAAGTTGGAGAATTATGTTGCACTGATGAAACCTGCCAGTAGCTATTCTCTGATTGACGATAGCACATTCACAGTGGTTTACTCTCAGTCTGGATCCATAAATTTTGAAGTACCACTCTCCTTTCATGTATAACTTTCTTGGGGTATTAATGAGTCCCAAATGTTCATTCCATTAACGTTTTCTTCGAAACTTTCATGAAACAGAAACAAAATTTATAGCTTCAATTGTTGACTGGACCCTAAGAATCCATGTTGTTCGATGCTCGCTTTTCCACAGAATTACCATCGTGTAAAAGCGTGAATATCTGGACGAAATTCCACTCCTTTCATCCAAAACATTTGAAAGAATTCTCCGGGCGTAGTCTTGCTCCAATGGAAGGACATCCGGTGATTTTATTGGCCCAGTTCAGATTTCAACGCCACGACCTTGATTTGAATGAGCGTAGGGAGTTTATTTTTATTTTAGACACGAGAAATCCAGACCCCAAATCGATTCCTGTTATTGGAGATTCGACAGCACCTCTCTGCACAAATCACAATTTTCGCGAAGCTCTTTGAGGTCTTTCAATTTTCCGTTTTTCTCATTGTTCCATCGGCTGTTAGGTTGTTGTGGGAAGTACCACAGCTTCATCGAATTCGAAAAAAATTGTTTTGAATAATGTTGGTTCAAAGGAGCTACGTCATTTCATTTACACATTCCAAATAATTTGATTCCAACGTAACACTTTCTTAATTCTCTTCTTAGAATGAAACCTTGAAATTATTTTTTCTTCCAGGTTGAGATTGCTGAGTTAAAACCTCCACTTCATGGATTATCCACCTTGAGTTCCACCATGCACGAGAATATAGAGTTAAACACCACCTATACAAGAAGTGAGGACTTCTACTCCGCATACCTCTCCAACTACAGCGAAATCTTTTTCTTCTCAAACTATTCCCACCCAAACGTTAATTTCTCAAACATCCCCACCCTTCCAGCTAACTGGGGACCAAAAAGAGACCCCTTGGAGATAGTCATTCCCATCACGGTCATCTACGTGATCACTTTCTTCAGTGGATTGATAGGAAACATCAGCACCTGCATAGTTATCGCTAAGAACAAGTCCATGCACACTGCCACCAACTACTATTTGTTCAGTTTGGCGATTTCTGACCTTCTCCTGCTGATTTCTGGACTCCCCCCTGAAATCTACTACGTGTGGTCGAAATATCCGTATATTTTTGGAGAGGCTTTCTGCATACTTCAAGGGTTTGCTGCGGAAACTTCAGCCAATGCGACAGTCCTCACTATAACAGCCTTTACAGTGGAAAGATATGTAGCAATATGTCACCCTTTCCTCTCTCATACCTTATCCAAGCTCAGCAGAGCAGTAAAATTCATTGTTGCAATCTGGGCAGTCGCCTTATGTCTGGCTATACCCCCAGCCATGGGATTTGGAGTGGTCTGCGAGCAAATAAACGAGACAATCGTTCACGAACACTGCGTCTGCATGGTAAAGAGACAGTTGATACCCCACGCTTTCGAGATTTCCACCTGTGTGTTTTTCGTGGCTCCCATGTCTCTGATAACCGTTCTCTACATCTTGATCGGACTCCAGCTGCACAAATCCACGGTTGGTCCTTCGAGAGGTAACAGTGTCAAGATGAAGTATAAGGTTTATAAGCCTGTGGCTACGTATGGGAATGCTCAAGCTCAGGCAGTGGTTGTGCTGAACGAATCTGGAGGGGAGAAGCCAGTGGTGAAAAATCAGGAGGAGGATGGGAGGAAGAATTTCGCAAAGAACGCACAGGCTGCTAAACACGTTGTTAAAATGTTGGGTGAGTAGAAAAATTAAAAGCTTCATAGCTAAGAACTAACACTTTTGAATAATTCCACTCTTTGTGCAAGATGTGATAAACATCTTCAACTCTCAACACCTTTCACAGTAATATTCCTGAAGAATGTCCCTATCACTCATTGAAATTGCCAAGGAATTCTCTTAATCAACTCCCATACTAATACTTAGTAGAACATGAATTTTTACAATATTAATACAGGTAAGTTATTCCACAGGTTCTCCTTTATATTGCATTTAATTTATGATCGGACAGAATAATAATCTGCCTCGGATATCACCCTGGGGAACACCAGATGGACTATTAAATCCATTTAAAAATGATATGTGTTAGGATTCAAGTCACCTTTCTCATCATTCAAGATTCAAGTTGATATTTACTGAGATGAACGAAGATCTATTTGTGGAATACAACAGATTCGTGTTAGTGATAAACATCTTCAACTCTCAACATTGTTCACAGTAATATTCCTGAATAATGTCTCTATCACTCATTGTCTTTGAATTGCCAAGGAATTCTCTTCATCAAATCCCATACTAATGCTTAGTAGAACATGAATTTTTCCAACATTAAGTAGGTAAGTTTTTCCGCAGGTTCTCTTTCATTTTGCATTCAATTTATGATCGGAAAGAATAATAATCTGCCTAGAATATCGCCCTGGGGAACCCTAGATAAACTGACAAATCTATTCAAAAATGATATGAATTAGGATTCAAGTAATCTATTTCATCATTCAGGATTCAATCCAATTTTTACTGAGATGAACGAAGATCCAAGTCCAATACTAGTTGATATTGAAGCTTATTCCATACTAGCTGGCTCGGCGAACTTTGTTTCGCCTTAGAGTTTCATAAAGTTGTATCAACAAAACTGGTACTTTTTCTAGTAGAAGGTAAATACTACAAAATTAAGATACAAAATATACGAAAAATTTAATTACATTGATATAGGTAGGTATGTACATTGTTTATCACATGAATAGACTTTATTTAAGCGGTACCTTATTATTATTTAAAAATTGTCTCATTGTTGTACCTTATGATAAACCACATTTTTAGTTTTTTCGTCATAAAATTTTCCGTAGTGTTCGGAAGAAAGAAAGGTGTGATAACACATGGATTTAGATGCGTTAATATTATTATTAAATGTAGTTCACCGAATTTATATCAAATATAGTACTTACACGAAAACGCTATCAACCTCAACGACATCTACTGGCGTTATTCGAAAGAAGGAAAATAATTTCGTACTTTTTTTCCATTTCATCAAATTTTTCATTGTTTTAATGTATTTCATGTTAACCCCACCGTAGAAGAATTCAACAAATAAACTTTCATAACAAACAGTTCATCCAATCTTGAGTTATAAATGGTGTAACCAACAATATGGCCGACTGAGTTTAATATATATATTCTTTTGAATAAGAGAGCTAAAATAATACAATAAATGTTGAAACAAAAAGAACCTAAGCTGAGGTAAAAAAAGGAACGGGGTACCACAACATTCTTCGTATGATACTATAGTATCATACGATACTTTCATCACCAGTATCATACGATACTATAGAGCCAGGGGAAAAAACCTCAGCCGAAAAAACCTGTCTCCCCGTTAAAAAAATAAAATAAAATTGTTGTATCTGAATATTCTATATAGAAGGACATCACGATCAGCGGGACGGCTCTTCGGAGGAAGGATTTCCAAACATAAACTCCAACCTGAAAATAAAAAAAGCCAGAACAGCAAGAGAATTCAATTTATACTTCATCAAATTGATCTGAAATTTTCAACCCATTGCAAAAATTAGTTTGATATATTGTGTATGGCTCTAATGCCATCTTGGAATTTATAAATCGAACAATTATTAATTAGGTGTTCAACTGTTTCCTCTAATTCACCACATTCACAATTAGGACTATCAACCGAATTCCACTTGAAAAGCATGCTGTTGGTACGACCATGACCTGTTCTTATTCGATTAAGAAGGGACCATATTCTCCTGGGAAGGTTAAAACCAGGAACTTTATTCGATGGAACAGATATTAGATCTTTATTAGATAAAGAACATACATCCCATTCGGATTTCCAGATTTCGTTGTAGCTGAAGTTCGAATTCAGAAAGTTATTCGACCAAATAGGTTTACGAGATTTCAGTCTTGGAATTCTATTTTCTGGAACGTAGGAAAGTATCGGAAAAGAATCCGGAAATGAATTGAAAGTATTCCAAGAATTCCAAGTTGCAGACTGTCTTCGAATATGGGGAGGAACTATATTCGATAGCACTGGTAGCCATTGGATAGGTGTAGATCGGATGGTTCCAGTAATTATTCTCATTGAAAAATTGAGCTGTGCATCGATTTTCTGAACATGAACACTATTGAGCCAAACAGGGCAACAATATTCAGCGGTGGAAAAAACCAGGGCAAGGGCTGCTGTGCGAAGTGTAGTCGGGTCAGCACCCCATGACGTACCAGCAAGTTTCTGTAGAATGTTTAATATATTAAGATTAAACTTAGTCCAAACCATACCAAGATCCTCATGTTATGTATTTCATGAGGAGTATGTCAGTTATGCTGGCAATAAGTTTGCCAGGAAGTAGGGTAGTGGATCTTTGTGAGTCCTTCTCTTCGAATTTGAGCCCAGATACCTTATCACATCTGGAAGGAGCGTAACCATCAAGCATTGAAGACTAACAAGCCATAAAAGACGGAGCACGTAGCTTTGGCCCATCTCAGAGCCTAACCTACCGCACCAGAATTATTCTCCATTCGAGATAACTGTCAGGGAGGGTTCCAATTTCACGAACGTAATTAAATGTGCGTCTATTACTCCAAAACTCCCCGATTGGAGTGGGGATTTGCGAGACTGTTTGGAAGAATTATTTTCTCGGGAATTTCAACAATTCCTCGGATTATTTTGTTGATACTGTGGAGGAATAGACCGGAATTGGTACTGGAAGAATTCTGGGAATGGGTGGTTACCAATTATGTTTCATTATTTTCGGATTAGGGGTGGGTGGTTGGAATTTTGGATATGGAAAAGGGCATCTTTGGGGTGATGCGGATGGGCGATCATTCAATCTAATTTCATTATTATCAGCGTTAACTTCCCTATATCTTGGCATCCCTTAGACGCCATTATAAGCCTGATGAAACAATGTATGAAAGATTTCTAAATTGAAGTTCTGCTGAAGGAAATATTTACACTCCCCGTCGATAAATTCCGGACAGTCAAAATTTTTGACAAATTCAACACCCTGTATCTTTTTTCGCGGTTCTCCGATTTTGTTGGAATTTTCACCAGGTATAGTATTGGGTCTTGTTGTATAAACCTGAAATTTACTTTGCGAAAATATCTGTAGTTCGTCTGTTATACAGGGTGAAACAAAACCTTGTTTTATACCCTTCATTTCTAAACACCCTGTGGTGAATTTGAGGCGGAACATTTGATATCAATCAGTTTTAATTTGAAGTGTGACCCTTTCTTAACAAAATGTTTTTTGATTTACGTCAGTATTTGCGTAAAAAAAAGATACACATTTTCAAAGAAAGTGTTGCATTTTTTCAATTTTTATAACAATTTTAAACATTACAATACCTTATCGACTAGTTAACATAAACAAATATCTGAAAATTAATAGCGTGTATTTCCACCTCGCTTTCTCATCACTTCTACCATACGACGTGGTATACTTTCAATGCATTTCCGAATTGCTTCTGGGGGAATATTTTCCCGTTCTTCAAGAAGGGTTGTTCGTAAATCGGGCAAGGTGTTGGGCTGCCGATTTTGAATATGTCTACCTAGCATATCCCATACATGTTCGATTGGATTTAAATCCGGCCTTCTGGCTGGCTACACGAATCATTTAATATTCGCCTCTTCAAAGTATTTTGTTACAATCCGTGCAACGTGAGGCCTAGCATTAACAGAAATTATTGATTTCCCCTGAAGCAATTAGTAAATGCATTGAAAGTATGCCACATCGTATGGTAGAAGTGATGAGAAAGCGAGATGAAAATACACGCTATTAATTTTCAGATGTTTGTTTATGTTTGATAGTCGATAAGGTATTGTAATGTTTCAAATTGTTATAAAAATTGAAAAAAATGCAACATTTTCTTTCAAAATGTGTATCTTTTTTTTAAAGCAGATACTGACGTAAATCAAAAAACATTTTGTTAAGAAAGGGTCACACATCATCTTAAAACTGAATCATATCAAATTTTCCGTCTCAAATTCACCACAGGGTGTTTAGAAATGAAGGGTATAAAACAAGGATTTGTTTCACCCTGTATAACGGATGAACTACAGGTATTTTCGCAAAGTAAATTTCAGGTTAATATGACAAGACCCAATACTATACCTGGTGAAAATTTCAACAAAATCGGAGAACCACGAAAAAAGATACACAGTGTTGAATTTGACAAAACTTTTGCCTATCCGGAATTTATTGACTGAGAGTATATTTCAGAATGTTTGGAACATCACATTTGAACAAAAAAAAAAATAAAAGTTCTTTTTTGAAAGCCTGCAGGTGTTCAAACATGTATACATCATTCATCCGTTTTCGTATCAACTTTTAGGAGTGCAGCTCCAGACTACAATAAAGCTTGAGGTCACAGTACAAAGCAACCTCAATCTTATCTAACCTCGAATCTGGAAGGTGTCAAATAAATTCTGGCGATGAAATCGAAATATAAACAAAGTCTTGGAGATTGGAGACCAAGACATTGGTAGAAATCGATGCAAACAGCCTTTTTGCCCCACATTCCTCCATTTCGAAACGCTGAATCGGCAATTGCAAGGCTGAAAAATAAAAAATCAGAATCTGGACTCCATGATTATGAGGAAACCGTATCTTTATTAGCTTTCAGGAAATAAACGAAGGCATTAGGAACCCCGACGATATATTCTTGAAATGTATGTATTGCGACCTTTTCCTTGATTAGGCACAGTTTCCGCAGAATCGGCCCAGTATCTCTGCGAAAAAGCAATACATACTTTATTTCAGCAATGTTTATCACGACCTTTCCGAGCCATTTCAGTTTATGTACCTAGTTTGGTGAAAAGCCATGCCTCAATGTCAGCAAACACGTGAAACACGACAAGAATGAATAACAAAATAGCTGTCAGGGAGTTGGGGTGAGTTCGAAATATGAGGCTATCAAGTGCGCTTCCGAAGAACGGAATGATCATTCAGGGGTTGTGTATTTATGCAAGGGTAGTCGATTTTGTCACGAACAGAAACTTGACTCTCCAGAATGGTAAATCAACCTTCTTCATACAAATTATTGAGGATCACATAATAAGATTCGATGAATAAAATTTCCACCTTTTTCTCAGAAAAGGGGGATGATTTTTCATCGAATTTATCGACTGTTGAAAAGTGTCCCTACCCCTCGAAAGTAGAAACTGAAGGAAGGAAATCATCCTTCACCCCTGGCATCAAAATAAACAGTCGAAAACTAGAACTCTCTTATCGTATTTAAACTTTTCGCATAAACACATATCTGTCGGGGTTGCTACGCTATCCCAGTTCGTTTAGGGGGTAAGTTGGGGCAAGTGGAACGAGCTCCGAAGAAATGATCATTGGGGCTGTCTGCTCAACTGTTAAATTCGGCATAACAGAATTTGGATGGCCCAGTAAAGAAACACTATTCGAAGTATGAGGGTTGAGGGTCTTTCTCTGAGAAGTTGAAGTGTTCAACATTCAGAAAAACTGATCAAAGTTATATATTCCCTCCTGTTGGGTACATGTACAGGGTGGGCATATTTCGGTGTTTTAGCACTACAACTTTTGAACCAGAGGAGATAGACGAAATCTGATACCCCATTCTCGATCTTTTTTTGGGAAAAACTAACAAGAGTAGCATTCATTTTTATTTACCTTCTTTTGTTTTCGACTTATAAGCGAAAATTGGAAAAATGGTGATATCGGAAAAATTTTAGATCTTCTCTAGTACTGATGATAGAGCTCTGAAATCAAAACATTCTACAGGCACTTTTTCACGTAGAATCCAGTGGCATGCTCGTCTTTTTTGTAGCATTTCTAATTACGAAGCTATTACCTAAAGTTATGTTATTTTGAATAGGAACACTAGATTTCTGTGTCTTTTTCTGAAAGCTTAATTTTTTCTGATTTCAAAAATATATAACATCGTATGGTTCGTATCATTAATCAGTATATTATAAATGAGTATAGAAAGAGCCTATATCCATCTGAGTCTCAATACTTTCTTTGGTTTCAATTGTCGATAAGCACAGAAAAATTTAGTATCGTATAATTACCACAATTTTTTTCTAGTAGTCTTTTCATTTCTATGCTTTTGTTATAGGAAGCTTTATTTTTCTGTTCTCATCAACAGTTGAAACCATAGAAAGTATTGAGACTCACATGAAAATAGGTTTTTGACCGATTTCTATACTCATGTTGATACTAACCTCATGATGTTATATATTTTTGAAATCAGAAAAAATTAAGCTTTCAGAAAATGGCTCAGAAATATAGTGTTTCCATTTAAAAAACAAAACTTTGAGTCATAGCTTCGTTTTTAAATATGGTGCAAAAAAGACGAGTATGCCACTGGATTCTACGTAAAAAAGTGCCTGTAGAATGTTTTAATTTCGGAGCTCTATCATCGGTATTAGTGGAGATATAATTTTTTTTCGATATCGCCATTTTTCCAATATTCGGTGATGACTCGAAAACAAAAGAAAGTAGCCAAAAATGAATACAACTCTTGTTAGTTTCTCCGAAAAAGAGATCGAGAATGGGGTATCAGATTTTGTCTATCTCCTCTGGTTCAACAGTTGTAGTGCTAAAACATCGAAATATGGAAATTTGGACCCTGTACAGTGTGTCCAAAATTCTGTATCGAAGGACCAAAGAAAACCTTGTACTTTTCTACGTTTGATACAATTTCTTGTATTTTATAAAACGATTTGAACGAATGGAAACAGATAGATAGTGAAACAAAAAGTCTTCCAATAGAGATCAACAACCCTGTAAAATACACAGAGGTATTCAAATAAATGAAAAACATGTGGTGTGTGTTGTTATGTTATTAGAAGAACTATATGTAATTGCTCTTGGTGTTACGAACTGGGGTTTCCTGAGTTTTCTTTTACCTTAAGGGAGAATCCTATATCAAATCATCTATCAGAATGAACATCTCTTGTATCAATTCCAAATAACAAGATGGAATTCGAATAAAACATACCTACAATCCTGAGTATATTGCATTCGACCTGAACAATTCCTGTGGGTCATTAACTCAAAATTGTCTAGGTTATTTATGCATGGCATGTTGGGTTTTTTTTATCACCGGCGTACCTTCGATGTACAGCATACTTCTACTAGTATAAGGTGCATAATTCTGATCTACCCTTCTGCCTCAAATATCTAGATTACCTATAAAACCATTTGGATCTCCTTTTGGAGTTTGAACCGCTTTGGAATTCTTGTCAACCCTTGTTTTGTTTTCTGACAGATATAAAAGTTCATAGGGAAAAATAATGAAGATAGGGGAGTCAATAAGAAGCAGTAGCAGATATTTGTTACTGTCGACCCGAAGTTCTTGATTGATAGAGAATCGAGGTGGAAGTAACCTTTCCATTCGAAGATAAGAAGTAATTTTCTACTTCAGGTGTAGCCCAATTCTACCGTAAATATCAAACTTGGGGGATAGCCAAACTTTCCACAAACTGTCGTTCCTTTCACAGCAAACGAAGTTCAATGAGGTGTGGACAACAGATTGCTGATAAAGAAAAAACTTCTTATCTCAAGTGTCTTGGATTTGCATCCATCAATCAAGTTGTGAATGCCTCATTGTTAATATTTTGAGTCATAACCATGAGATTAGTTGAGATCCAAGAGTCATGCTCCTCTAACTGTTACTTCAGCTCAATTAATTTTTTTTCAGTTGCTGTCGTGGTCACTTTCTTCATTTGTTGGGCACCTTTCCACGCACAACGTTTATTGGCGATCTATGGTGAAAGATCTTCCTCAAGAACGATAAAGGCCTACCAGACTTTGACCTACGTGAGCGGAGTCCTGTATTACCTATCAACCACAGTAAATCCATTGCTTTACAACATTATGTCCCACAAGTTCAGAGAAGCCTTCAAAGTGAGTAGATTTGTGTTAATTTCTAACTATAAAAATTACAAGAGTATAAAAAAAAGATTGTTAGCAAATAGGTACTTAACATAGAATTATGCTTGGTTCTCAGAAATCTTCTCAGCGATAGAATTGTAACAGTACAACAGAATTCTCTATGTGAATGTCAAATCATTTTGATTTCGATGAGTTTAAAAAAGGAAATTTAAGATAAAAAGCAACAGTTAATTTGAATTATGCCCATTGACTTCCATTATGTATTTGGTTCACACTATTTTTTATTTGTTGATATATTTTATTCGGATAATTTATCTAGTTATTTCGTTATTTTGTCATGGTTCCTCATTAACATCTTCAATATGAACTTTTCATGTTATGTTTTCTTTTATGCATTTAGTTAGGCATTTTTGTTCGAGTTAGTAGCATTAAAGGACCTTGTTGATGTATAGCATCAGCGTCTGTTAGATGCAAAAACAATTCCCAATTGTATTCCTCTTCGAATGGATCCCAAAAACCTTGTTCTTCTTCTTCCCCAGTCATTCATCGAGAATTCCGCTGCTTTGTTTGTGTCAGAGCGTCTTAGAATCATGCCAGGGCAATTTTAGCGATCCAGCAAGTATTCTGTGCTCCGATGCGGAACTAACGTATGGAGAAAATGTTGATCTCTGGCAACGGAGGATTCGTAAAGGGTAGAATACGCCGAAATTCAAAGGAAAAGGGGAAGTAAATCTCATCGAAGAATGGAGCAGATGCAAGATGAAATCTCTCACGACAATCCATGAGAAATATCGAAAGTTGTGTTCGTTTTTCCGCAGATTTCTTGGATTTAGTTTGTGCATGCAGTCACAATGAGTTTCCTCATGAATATTTTTCAACATGAAAGTTGAAGCAGTTGTTGATCCTTTTCTCGGTAAAAGACATCTGTTTAAAAATTGAATCGAAGTGATTCGCCTGTCTTCTGTATTTTTTCTGGGTGAAGTGTAAGAGAAGCCTCACTACATCTGTTCCTATAATGATAATCCTGCATGTTTTCCTGAAACCAACAGATCTAGATCAAATTCCACGTGTTCAAACAAAGATATGAATATAAGGACTTATCTTTTTCAACAATGGGGGTGTTTTGTCGACACCAGCATTATCGTACCTCAACAATAGAAATATCCCCTAAAAGTTGAGCAGGACCTTGTTTTTCTGCCTCTCTTCCAGCTTTAAGCTGCCAGGAAATAGATCGGCTTTGGACCGAAAAATATAATGCATCTCTATTATGAAGAACGTGAGGTTTATTCCATTTTTCACACTGCGAAAACGATGAATTTTATGCGAGTGGTAATTGTTGTGTACCTCAAATATCTATAAATTCAGGGAAATATGGAAACGAACCGGGTATGCGTGAGTTTTCACATCGTGAATATTCTACTGGAATATAGGTCGACATTCATTTCGAATGTTGATGTGAAATGCGTTTTTGTCGGGTAACATGTTAGTTCTATAATTTGAAAACAAGTTTTATTATCTTCATCATCGTCACTAGAAGATCCTCCCCACAAATTCTGCACTCTTATTTTCTGCAAGATATATTCTTATTAGGTATAAATTATAGACCTCATCATTCTTTCTGGAGTTGTCCAGATTTTCTGGCAGAGAGTTCCCCTTTATTTTCAGCTTCTACTCCTAAAATTACATCTATTTTACAGTTAAAACTCATCCTGTATGTATTATACTGTATTATTATCGGGTGCAGTCGACCAAATATTGAACGCTTAATGAGATTACTTTGAACGAATCCAAGAAGTCAGATGAAAATTAATTTTTTCTGAACATTAATGTAAAATTGTCTGAAAAATACCTATATCTATTCATTTAAATAAAAAATTAATCTCCCATTCTATATGAAATTATATTTTTTTGATTATATCAGAATTTCAAGGATGGGTATTTTGAAGTATCTGGGAAAAATTATGAATTCGCTAATTCAAGATTGTAACTGATAGACTGAGCTTCTAAAGGATTAAATATAATGAAGTGATAACAGGGGAGTAGGTACCATTTTCGCCAAGAGTGTTTCTCTTGAATTACTCACCCTTTCTAGAATCTCTTTCTTCTGGGTATATGTGTCTGTACAACATAATGGTTCTAGAGCAATAAAAGGAGTTAGTGATCCCCACATATATTTGTTTGAAGTCTGGTTGATCTTCAGCTTCTCATCCTAAAGTAACATCCAATTTTATCATTTTACACAGAGAGATCTATCCTGCATGTATGATATTATCGGCTGCAGTCGACCAAAGATTAAACCTCAATGGAATTTTCTTCCAAAAAATCAAGAAGAAAAGTAATTTCTTCCGAACATTAATGTGAAATTCTATGGAGAATACCTATATCTATCCATTAAAAATCTCCCATCCTAACTAAAATTATATTTTGTCGATTATTTCGGAATTTCAGGAATGGGTATTTTTGAGTATCTGGGAGATAGAATTCGCCAATTCAGATTCAAGAATGAAATTGATGGACTAAGCGTTCACTTAACGAAATTATCGGGTGCAGTCGACCAAAAATTGAAAGCTCAATGAGATTTCTTGGCACGATTCCAATAAGTCGGATAGAAAAAGTCTTTTCTTCCGTACATTATCGAGAAACTGTGGGAAGAATACTTCTATTTATTCATTAGTACACATAATTAATCTCTCATTCTAACTAAAATATTATATATTTTGTGATCCTATTGGAGAGTATCTGGAACAAAATGAAACACAATATGAACTAGCTTAATTCAAGATTGAAACTGATAGAATAATCTTCGACAGGATTGAATATAATGCAGAGATAAAGGTGTGGCCTATCATTTTCTGGAAGTATTACCTTCTCTAGAATCTCTTTCTTCGAGGTATATGTTTCTGAACCACAGAAAGGTCTTGGAACAATGAAAGGAGTTAGTTTTCCTCACGCATTCCAAAGTTTTATCCAATATCATCTTTTAACAGAGAGAGATTCATCCTCTTTGTATGAATCAACGATATTTCTGGGCACAGTCGACCAAATATTGAACGCTTAATGAGATTTCTTTGCACGATTCCAATAAGTCGGTTAGAAAAGTAGTTTCTTCCGAACATTATTGTGAAATTGTGGGAAGAATACTTATATCTATTCATTAGTACACATAATTAATCTCTCATTCTAACTAAAACTTCAAGAGAGGGTATTTTGTAGTATCTGGGAGCAAATGAAACACAATATGAATTAGCTAAACTCACTAAACTTCTACAGGATTGAATATAATCCAGTTAAAATCAGTTCGTATTTCATTTTCTGACAGAGTATTTCTCTTCAAGTACATACTTACCTTTTCTTCTGGGTATATGTTTCTGTACCACAGAATAGTTCTGGATCAATGAAAGTAGTGTTCTCCACATACATTTGTTTGAATCTTGGTTGATTTTCAGCTCCGCTTCGTGAAATAACATCCAATATCATTATTTTACAGAGAGAGAGAGATTTATCCTGTATGTATAACGAACGATATTATCGAGTGCAGTCGACCAAATATTGAACCCTTAATGTGATTTCTTTGCACGATTCCAAACAGTCTTGTAGAAAAGTAGTTTCCTTCAGAAATTAATGTGAAATTATTCGGAGAACACCTATATCTATTCATTAAAAAACATAAATTCAAACTTAAATTATATTTTTCCGATTATATCGGAATTTCAAGCTCAATATGAATTCCCTAATTCAAGATTTAAACTGATAGACTAGGCTCCTACAGTATAAAATATAATGAAGTGATAACGGGGTGGTCTGAATTTTCTGAAAGAGTGTTCCTCTTCAAGTACCTTACCTTTTATAGAATCTCTTTCTTCGAGGTATAAGTTTCTGAATCACAGAAAGTTCTTGTTTCTATGTGTTTCTCACATATTTCGAATTTCGGTTGATTTTCAGCTTCTTATTTCAAAGTTTCATCCAAAATCATCAATTAAAGAGGAATTTATCTTTTATGTATGAACCAACGAAATTATCGGGTGCAGTCGACCAAAAATTGAAGTTATATTTCAGGAGATGTTCTCACTAGACTGAACTGCCTGAGTGTGACGGGGACGCAGATTGTACTTCCTTATATAACCTCGGTCGGGGGGCGTGGCTACGCTTGACCGGTTTCGTCCCGATACCGAACGCGCGCTGGTGTCCGACCGGTTCACAACCGGTTCCCGATCTTCATTCACTTCATGAACCCGGTTAATATTATAGGGAAGTGGTTTTGTGTTTCTGATTACTGTGCCAGTACTCAAAAACACACGACCGAGGTTATATAAGGAAGTACAATCTGCGTCCCCGTCACACTCAGGCAGTTCAGTCCAGTGAGAACATCTCCTGAAATATAACTCCTGAAGATGCCAGACACTCGAACTGGCGAAACGTCGAGAACTTATCTACGACGACGGCCTAAATGCCCGAAATACATGTCACATTGATGAAATTAGCTTTCACATGATTGAATATGAGGGAATTATAAGAGGATCGTCTGTCATTTTCTGGTGTTTTTCTTCAAGTACTCACCTTCTCTAGAATCTTTCTTCTAGGTATATGTTTCTATACAACAGAAATGTTCTGGGTTGTTTGAATTTTGGTTTATTTTCAGCTTCCAATCCTGAAGTTTCATCCAATGTTATCATTTTACAAAGAGAGATTCATCCTGTATGTATGAACCAACAATATTTTCGGATGCAGTCGACGAAATATTGAATGCACTATATCGAGAACATTTGTCTCTTTCATTTTTTTTATAGGCCAATTTGAATTGAATTCATCAACTAAACGTCCCGAACTAAGGCGCCCTCTATCATATAACTCCCCCAAATACTCTCCATTGAAGAACAAGAGTTATATAAGCATTGGTAGTAGGGTTAAGGCTTTTCAAGAGTAAATACAAACTCTTCGATCAATCAGTCTCGTTTGGTCTTCAAATACCAATTTTTTTTTATATCGAATTGGCATGTTTTTGAATCCTAACGAATGGTCGTGTTCCAGAACACGTTCAAGCAGTGCTTCAGCCGCCATCTGATAGCCAGGGACCCGGCAGGAGGTAGGTGTTACGCCAACTTATCCGGCAGATCCTCACAAGTAAACAGTCATAGCAACACCGATTCTTACAGCAGGCAGAGCTCGCTGCGCTATCTGGAGGCAGACGTGGCACGTCTGCATGACCATCGCAGGCCCCTTATCGTCTCTTTCAAGCGCAAGACGACGCCGACGCCCCCATACAGAGGCCGCGGCGTCGACAAGTCAGAACAGACGCTGGAAGGCGACTTTCCAGAAGTGCGAGACCAGAGGATGAACGCGAACGCGCCTAACGGTAAGCTGAATCGATCGCGCCTCTTTTCAGCGCCATCTAGTGGGGAGTAGTTGAACAAATTAGTCTTTAGTTCGACTACTCTCTCCTAGATGGCGCTGTAGTAGATGGTAATCGACCTAAGGCCTACCAGACTCCCATACGAAGTATATAAGGGAGTTCTTTAACGATACATTGATTTATATTGAGATTATTCCAAAAAATGTGAGCAGTGGAATCGATTTTCGCCATTTTCTTTCCTGAGCGCCATCTATGAAAGAGGAGAATAAGTATCTGTTTAGCGGATTCTTCTTCTATAGAATCAGTAATCGAATTAGGTTGAAACCAACCAGATATTTCCTAGATCTGCCTCATTATATAGGTCTTTTCTGATTAGTAAAAGATCTTCAGGTTACTTTTGGTTCATTCCTGAATATTTCCTACCAGGACAGATGAATTGGAATGTATTGTATTCTGTAGAAGGTCTCAATTATACTTTTGGTTAATTGGATAAGTCCTGTGATGTTAATGGTCGAATTCGCACAAAACTCGAAATAATACAATGGATTTCTTCTTTTATTATCATTTCTGCTCATGCTGAAAGATTTCGACGATGATTTCAATTCTTCATTCTTGATTCTTTCCATAATTTTTCAATTTGAAACGGTACTGATATGTCCGCAACCCCACATTCATAACCTCGTAGATAGCACGTGTATACATGACAAAACAATGTCGCGTATAGATTCAATAATTTCTTGCTCAAATTCACACTTGTTCAACCTACCGTAACTTTCAAAGTATCCATTAGAAAAATATACCGTAAAAACCATTTTTCCTCAGGGATAAATGCCGCAGATAACAGTCACATTCATTTTTATATTGATTCATTCCATGCCAAAGTCCTCTTTAAATTGACCATTATTTTGGATTGAATTGAAAATGTTAAAAATGGCTATCGTGTCTTTGAGCACTAAAAAATTGTAGAAAAAGCATGTAAAAGCTGGAAAGTACCAAAATTTTTCATGAAAAATCGATATTTTTCTTATTTCTTCATTATATAGGAATAAACCCTACATGAAAACCTCCAAAAAAATTCTCTACAAAAAAGTGAAAGATTAATCAAAATCGGCCATCTGGTTTCTGAGTCCATAGAGGACAAACAAACACAGGGACATTCACATTTATAATATTGGTATGGATAATTCCGCAGCTTATGGCCTATCACAAATGAACTCAATCAAAAGAGCACTATGGTATCATTAGCCAACCATCTGCTTTTTATGTTATCAGTTGGGTTACAATGATCTCATCAAGAGATAAACAGTCTTTATTTTCCGATTCAAGCTCTTCTAATCGCTTTCATTTCCTTTCTTCAGGCCCAGAGAAGAAAATATCCATATTGGAGGAAAAAATCCAAGAAGAAACCATGACCCCTCATCTCACATACGTAGAAGTCCACAACTTACAACCCACCCATATTTGCCCGCTCAATGTCACTCACCTGCAATCAACAGAGAACCTGAAGCCTGAAACCGCTCAAAGAAAGAAGAAGAAAACCCACTCCAGATCGCTCAATTGTGATCTGACAGCTGACAGTGACCCGACTCTGTCAAAGTCATGCACGATGCCCAACATCGGGAAGAAGAAGAAAATCATAGAGGTCGATGATGAGAACGTCGGATCTTCGGCTTTCGAATACAAGGGGGTTCCGTCATTGCAAAGGGAGTACCACTGCGTTTCCAGTATTCTTTTGAGCAGAGCGAATACTCCTATGATTAATGTCAATTAATTTTCTCGAACTTCTGATGTTACAGTTCATGCAGTTTTTTCAATTTGAGGAAGTGTTGTATCTTAAGATGGTCTCAATTACTTAATAGCCAATCTAGAAATTGAAAGGAGTAACATCGAAATCGATGCAATGGATATTTAGAACGATAACATGAATGACTTTTCTAATGTTCCACAATACTTTATGTTCTTTCTCATTATGTTTGAGTGTTGTTTTTCATCGGAGTAAATGAGAAACTTATTCAATAACCATAAATACAAATGGTTGACTCAAAAATCCTTCATTTTCCAGGTTGCCTGACCTCAATTAATTATAATTCTGTGATAAAAAACTGTATTTGTACTAAAGGAGAATTTTCATGAAGAGTGCAAACTCTAACCATGTCAACCTTTATTATTTTTATTCGTTGGGCTAGAACAGATTTGTGAAGCTGGAATTCCAAGAGAGATGAGATTTGCAATGAAGCCTTTGTACCTGATACTTAAGAAGTTGTGATAATTGTTATTTTTCTCGAAAAACTAATAAATGTTGCTTGTGAAATTATGATTGGTATAGTTTCTCCGAATTTTGTTCAATATCCTCTGAATCTTTTTTCAACACCCATCATTCTTTGAATGATTACCTTAAATTGACATATTCACTGAAGAAATGACCATATGATCCAAAATTGTCAATCTATAATGTTAGTATCATTACAAAAATGATCTATGGTTCATCCAACGAGAAGAGATAGCGCATCAAAACAACATTTAATGCCCAACTGACGCCGTAGCAAGAACTAAAAATTTCAGATAAATCAATTAATTGTCGTAATACAGATCTGTAGAACCCTACATTTAGTTGTTTACTGACGCTATCGCTTCTCGTTGGATGGACTATAGTTAAATATTTATCGTACGCAACCTCTGAATTCACAAATATAGAGTTAACTGCTTTATACAGTAAGGAAAGGGTTAATGGAATACAACATTGATAATATTAATTTATTCGTATACTAGTAATCCATAGGACTGATTCACTTGCTCTTCATTCAAGAAACTCCACGTTCAATATAAAATACATTTCTATATTACAGGTATTGTTTTGAGATCATTCCATAGCTCCTTTGCACCAAAATCTGTAAGTAAAAGAAGCTTGAAAAGAACTTAATTGGGTGTGTTAATTAATCATTGGAAATTAGAGTGCAAAACAAAGCATGGCTTCATAAATACAAACGAGCTTTTGGGAATCCGGAAGACCTTTGTTCATTCAATTCATTCGAAAAGGGAATTTTCATGATGCAATCTCAGAAAATGGGAAAATTTGATTGCTGGAGAAATTCTATGTACCTGTGGAAAACTTGTTCAAGATATGGTGAAACCAATATTTCAACAGAAAAGAATACTGTCAGCTGGTTTTATAACAGCAATTTCATTGCCCTTTCCGAACACCCCTTTTAAGAAACTTACCTGCCACAACCAATAGAAATGAGTTAGGTCCTCTTCACTGAAGAGATCTGGGCCTCACGTATTGATGCCATATATAGTCTGTTCTCTCATCTGTATCTCCCTCATGTAGGCCGTCAGCTCGTCTTCCAAGGCGTCTTTCTCCATATCTTTCAAGCTGGAGTTGCTAATGTGGCACGGACTGTCAGACCTAACTTTACCCGAATCTAGAAATGCGGGCGTGTAATGAGCTGAATATTTCCGGCAGACCCTCAGTTTTTCTTTGTCTTTGTTAGGGAACAATCCACAACACTCCGAAACTTTCGATTGGTCTTTGGACAAGAGTTCGATAGATTTCACATGAACGGCTATCATGTCGCAAGTCTTCATTTCGTAAGTGGTTGGAGGTTGGATATCTGAAGATTCCATGGTGTCAGAGGATGACTGCCTGCCCTTCTTCTCTGAGAAGATGAACTGCTTCGATCTGGGGATAAAATACAGAACTGTTCACTGTTTTTTGTTTCAGTCCTCTTCTCACCTTTTGCCTAAAGTCTGATCAGAGTTGGATTGCGAGATCTTGCGTGACACAGTGGTGTTGGTTTGGGATGAGGCTTCATCTCTGGCGTCTGCAGATGAACTCTTAAATCCACTTCCGCTGCCACTGGCTTGGTCGCATCCCGTGGGAACAGAACGAGAAAGGACCGAGTACGATCGCTTTGGTACTCGCGACTTGAAACACGACAGATGACAGCATCTGGAGAAAGTTTCCTGCAAAACAAATACTACAAGTACTTCAGTGAAGTCTGCTTGGATCAAGGCCACGAATACAATTAAGGGCACAGGATTTGCGATTTACATACAATAAATAAGGAAGACTAGAATGATTTTGAATTCCCATTTCGCATCGAGAAGTTGCCAACATCTCCAAAACTAGGTCGTTGCTCTAACAATATTTGCCAATTAAATGAAATGTTTATTCATAAGATCATTCCTGGGTAATTTGGCTGCATATACTGTGAATAAACAGGTCTCAGAAAGAGCCTGGACTACAGAAATGTATTATTCAGTATTCACTTCTTAATGGATTGATGGTCAGGATTGGAACTCAAACTAAATGGGAAATATCCAAGTAAGCTTCTACGTCAAGAGAATTAGAAGATCCATTTGCATTAGGGCTGTCTTTCAGGGGCAGTAATCTGTGAACCATCCTCACGATGCTATGACAAGCATAAATTCGATAATCCGAATTATTCGGTAATCCGAACACTTGTACGGTGTAGCGGGATTTCGACAAGAAGCCTAAGATAAGATATCTCAAGGAAAAATCGATAATCTCATATTTTTCTTATGTACTCTTCGATCTCCAGTACTAGCTTTAGTTAGTTATAAATATTTTTGAGTTTCAGCATAATGAATAGTTCCAATTCTAACCAACAGACTAGTTCATTTCTTTCGAGAAACATTAATAAAATTCATAAGATAATGCGTATGAATTCCTCCATATGAATTTCGCAATAGTTCTCCTCTGCAAAAAATGTAAAATGAATGAATAAAACATTTTTACGTTGAATACAAAATGAGCCTTTTGGAAAGCTCTTTCTAATATCCGTCCAAATTTATGCTCAAACCTCTTAGAGTTATGAGAGCGTTCCCTTTTACGCCATCATCCTCAATGCGAAGCAATAGAATCGAGATTGTATTATATAATTTGGGATACTTGTTGAATTAACATCTACATCTTCAACCACTTATCCGGATGAATTTCCAAGGGTTTAAGATGATTAATGTCTTTAGTAATTGTTGTATTCCTTCCAACCATATTCGTTCCATAAGTATCAGGAAATTGTGAATGAGACAAAATTGTGTAACTATTCTCTGGAATTCATTTTGTATCTTTCTGCAGATCCAGAAATTAGTATAGTTTTCTGGAAATTGCAGCGATTCTTGCCTCCTAAATTGGATCCCTGTCTTTCGAAGAAATCCTCTCCTACGCAATGTTGATAACATCAATTTTCTAAGGCTGACGTGGGTTTTCTTAAGCCCCAATTTCTTTGACATTTTCTTCTGTCACGAAGTTCCCATTCAGATTGCGCCAATATAAATTGATGTAATTAGTTCTTGCTGGCCCAACATAGGAATCCTATCAGCTTCAAACCATTCAGGAGATCTAGTAAGTTGGGTGGTATATGATTCGAGAGGTCCATTGTGAGGCTATTTCAATTAACGGTCAGAACATTCCTATCCAGATGCATTCGTTTATGATCTGAACATCAATCCCACTCTGAATGAAAATTGGAGAATGCCCAGTCAGAATTCTGTTGCCATCAGTCTCTGGGAAATTCACATGAAATGTTTTGCTGAAATTGTTCTCAAACTACGTAATATGTGTAATTGGGAACGCATGAAAACCTTCAACGGAGAGCCAAATTATAATCAAAGGGTTTTCAGGTTTTAATTTTGACATTTATGCGAGAAAGATTGTTTTTTAATAGGAAGCAATCTTTCAGAGCGCTGTACACGCTTTTTCGATGTTGAGTTGACCTGGTTTTTTCGAATTTTCGTTCTGAGGGAGGTCGAATTTTGGGTATGATTAATCATCGACTCTGGATGCGTTTGTTTACACGTTTTAAAAAGCTTAGATGCTTTGGACTGACAGGCTTTCAACGGCATAACCTTGGATTTAGAGAGTAGATAATTTCACGTACTTGAAAGCAACCATCAGGCTTTTACTTATTCAGATCTCTCATTTCCGTTCTCCCCCCTCATAAAAGCTTTCAGGAAGAGTTAACATAGCTATAAGGATACCGGTAGATTTGAAAATTTAACACAAGTGTTCTCCAAACAGAACAACATTTGTAGTCAATTCTCATGAAGATGGTTCCAGACTTATTTGTTCTCCCGAGTACTAGAAAGTGTTATTATTCATGCCAATTTTACAGAGGTGTTATCCTCACCAGCTTCCTCCTAATTGAATTCCTAATTGGATTCAAGATCATGTGGAAATATCAGTATGTTTTCTCACTTCGCCTGGTAATGAATAATTCCATTTCTATCTGGACTAACAGGATCATGTGAAGTTTCTGAATCCTGTGAGCGTATGGGCGAAATGTAAGATCAACAAAGATGATTATTTACCTTGAAAGCCTCTCGGAACTTCACGGACATTATGTTGTACAAAATTGGGTTGATTGTTGCCGACAAATAGTAGAAGATGCCACTGATGTAGGTGACCACTTCGTAGATTTTGAGGTAGAGGTTGTATGTCTCCTGGTTTGACAGATCTCCGGAGTAGATGGTGAAGAGTCTCTGGACATGAAATGGTGCCCAACAGATGAAGAAGGCCACTACCACAGCCACTGTAAAAAAATTATATGTAGGTACAAAATGAGAAACATGTATGAAGCTTACTAAAAGCATTCATATTGTTCATTTTTTCACACTCCATAATGTGATACGTAAGATATTCAGAGTAGGTACTACTGTCTTTAGTTAACTATTTATGGTCTATATTAGCTTTCGTGAAACATCGTCCACTTCTTCAGATATCTAGAATGAATTCCAATATCAAGAATAAAAAGGAAAAACTTAATCTATAAATTTCATATGTAAAAGATCTGTATGAGCATCAAAAATGAATAGGATTTCAAAATTACTACAATATCAAAGTTAATATGTATGGATATATAGTGAGATTGATCAACAGTAGCAATAAGGTTATCGAACGCCTTTATTTTTTTAGGGATAAAATAGGTGTAGTTCACTCGATTCTAGGTAGTAATTATGCTAGAGCAATTAATCTTTTCGAAATTAGTCAAACGAATTAGTGCACATAATTACGATGCAGCTCAAAACGAGACACGACAATTACACGAATCACAAATTGAATATGTGTACCCAGCTTTTTCCATTATGACTATACTTTACAACTTTGAAGTTCATAACGAATGCAATCGACTGCGATAAAAATTGATTAAAATTCAATTGATGGTGATTTTTTCATAGTTTTCGGACATGCTTTTGTAGGAATTGAAACAATTATCGAGATTTCAAACCTTTCAGGATATATAGAGCAGAGTATGGCTGATAGGGCTAGTTTCAAAACTACTTGAAATAGAAACTCAGAATGTCAACTGCACGATAAAAAAAATTTGATCCATATGCGAGGATTTTTTTATTAACCTTTCAAGTCCGCAAGTTTGCTCACCGAACTTCCTATGTCATTTCATTTCGGAAAGACCCAAATAAAACGGGAATTTTGCCCCCAAATTTTCCAATTCTGAAAGTTTGGTAGTTGGGGTTCCCACAGTCATGCAAATCGCTGCCAACTTGATATGTATATTCCGAATTCCATATGTTGAGTTTGTTGACAAGGAGTTGGATGTCAATAGAGACAAATTGGATTTGAAATCTGGCAGCCAGCTTCTCATCTCATCTGAACGGCATGTCGCCATGAAAAATCTATATTTTTGTGATTTCTGCGTTATGTAGGTATGAATTTTGTTCAATCAATAATAGCTCATTAGGGAGATGAGTAAACATCGATGAATGGAAAACAAATACAGCTCTGTTTGATTCAATTGATTCTTCCTATACCAGTTTAGTATATGGATGCATCCATTTTCGTTCAGAATGTTTGTAAATACTTCAAAATCGCTGGAATCAATGTCGATCAGATATTTATATGGTCAGCGGTACTGTTTTGATTGCATTTTTCTGCATCATTTTTCAGATAGGACGTGTGGACCCTTTCGATATTGACATCCGTATATTCGTTGGCACAATTGAAGCTGATTCACCGAAAAGACCATTCCATTTTTACTGATTTTTGTCACGAGTGTGTATCACGTGATTTAGTATTGTTCTTGATCATTTATGACGTGAGGATGGTATGACATGTCCCCATTAACTGTATGAGAGAGTAGAGAGAATTAATACCAGGAAATATGTCAGTTGTTTGGGGTTCAACTGTTATTCTACCCGAATGTACCTTCGTTCAAGGGATGGCAGCCGAATAAAACCAATTAATCACAAGCCACGGTTAGTGTTATGAGGGTAAATCCTGTGTAATGGGAAAATGGGATAGTCCTGGATGTATAAATCCACTGGATTAGAAGTATTCCAGATATCCTTGAAAATTAGCTCAGTTTACTTTCCCAGATAATACTCATCATAATGAAAATTTTCCCTCACGCTCAGGTGGTCACATATTTTGACTAAAGAGTGTAGAGTTTGCAACTTGGATCTACATGGGAATATGATGAATTTTTAACTATATTAAGAATGGATTCTTGCTTGGCAACATTTTGCATGCAAAAAGTTTTCGGTTGGATTCATTATTACCCAAATTCCAAAGAAATATTTTCTATCGAAATATTGAATCATTTAAACTACCTGTTTATCTGAATAGGCCAGATGTTTTCGAACACATGTGTCAAGTTCTGAATGCGAGGAATTGAGTCAGTGTAATGCTTAGATACCTTTACTCACGTTTGCACTAAATATCGTTCTAAGGCTTAAACGTTCTTTTTTCGTTTTCGAAATTCTACCTATTCTCGCAGTTTTGATGGATATCAGTGTTTACTTTTGTTGTGTCCATCAGGAATGGTATGTACTTCTTAGAATTCTAATAGTGGGTTTCAGAAAACTTCGAATGTGCGATCAAAAAAAATTGACGTGAATTTGGAACAATAGGACCTCAACGAATCAAATCAACGATGAATTCGAAGTTTTATAAAACTCACCTGGAATGTAGAATGAAAATTTCCAGAGTAGCGATAGAACCTTAGGAAGAATTATCGATTGAATGAAGGTTTTTTCTTCAGAAGTACAAATTATACGAATCTCAGCTCATCATATAACGTCATTCGTACATTTTGCTTTCTTTATTGCATATTTTCGAACAGTTTTCCCTGAAGAAAAATTGAAAATCATATTTCAGTACTGCACCAATTTATGAAATTCAGAATACTCTGTATTCGAGAATGACAATTCACAAAGGAACAACTCTGTGAACTGTTACGAAATAATTCGTGATTCATCGATGAGATTTAGTTCGACACTTGCTTCAGTTCAGCTATAGCCAAAAAGATAGTGGTGAGAGTGGAATAGAAATAGAATCTTCAAGAAAAGAACCTTTGCCATATTCTTTTGCCTTTTTTCTGATCGATTTTTCCTTTTGAAGTAGATTTTACTTCGATCTTTTTGGTGATAAATAAATGAGTTTTTTTCTGTGATATATTTTGATCGATTTGAGTTCTAGATAAAGTGAATAATCATGCAACACTATTGTTAGAATCGACTGGAATATGAGGGTTTCTTCGCTCATGCAGAAAGAGCATCTTCAAGTCCCTTTTCCTAATTCATATTTTCTATGTTTCAGTTCTTTTTCAACCATGATTGATTTGAGTTCCAGATAAAGTGGAAAGTCATGGATTGTTTTGAGGATGAACCAGAGACCAATTACCTTCATGATGTGCGGAAAATCTATGGCTCTGCTGATGGATGGTTCGTACAATTCCAGAATTTCACGACTATTATTCTTTCAGTCTAATCTTCTCTTGATGATCTTTTATGATTTATTCATTGATTTACGTTTTTTTCTTTCAGTGCATACCTATCCAGATGATCTTCTTGTGCTTCAGGTGCGCGTGTGTGGTGCACGAACTATCGTTCTAAGGCTACGTTCTTTTCTTGTTTTCGAAATTCTACCTATTCTCGCAGTTTTGATGGATATCAGTGTTTACTTTTGTTGTGTTCATCAGGAATGGTATGTACTTCTTAGAATTCTAATAGTGGGTTTCACAAAACTTCGAATGTGCGATCAAAAAAAAAATCGACCTGAATTTGGAACAATAGGACCTCAACGAATCAAATTAACGATGAATTCGAAGTTTCATAAAACTCACCTGGAATGTAGAATGAAAATTTACAGAGTAGCGATAGAAACTTGAGAAAACTTATAGATAGAATGAAGGTTTTTTCTTCAGAAGTACAAATTATACGAATCTCAGCTCATCATATAACGTCATTCGTTCATTTTGCTTTCTTCATTGCATATTTTCGAACAGTTTTCCCTGAAGAAAAATTGAAAATCATATTTCAGTACAATGACATTCAGAATACTCTGTATTCGAGAATGACAATTCACAGAGAAACAACTCTATGAACAGTAACGAAATAATTTGTGATTCATCGATGAGATTCAGTTCGACACTTGTTTCAGTTCAGCTGTAGCCAAGAAGATAGTGGTGAGAGTGGACAGAAGTAGGTACAAGAGTTTCTTCACTTTTGTCGAAATAGAATCTTCAAGAAAAGAACCTTTTCCATATTCTTTCGCCTTTTTTTGATCAATTTTTCTTTTTGAAGTAGATTTTACTTCGATCTTTTTGGTGATAAATAAATGAGTTTTTTTCTGTGAGATATTATGATCGATTTGAGTTCTAGATAAAGTGAATAATCATGCAACACTATTGTTAGAATCGACTGGAATATGAGGGTTTCTTCGCTCATGCAGAAAGAGCATCTTCAAGTCCCTTTTCCTAATTCATATTTTCTATGTTTCAGTTCTTTTTTAACCATGATTGATTTGAGTTCCAGATAAAGTGGAAAGTCATGGACTGTTTTGAGGATGAACCAGAGACCAATTACCTTCATGATTTGCGGAAAATCTATGGCTCTGCTGATGGATGGTTCGTACAATTCCAGAATTTTACGACTATTATTCTTTCAGTCTAATCTTCTCTTGATGATCTTTTATGATTTATTCATTGATTTACGTTTTTTCTTTCAGTGCATACCTATCCAGATGATCTTCTTGTGCTTCAGGTGCGCGTGTGTGGTGCACGAACTATCGTTCTAAGGCTACGTTCTTTTTTTGTTTTAGAAATTCTACCTATTCTCGCAGTTTGGGTGGATATCAGTGTTTACTTTTGTTGTGTTCATCAGGAATGGTATGTACTTCTTAGAATTCTTATAGTGGGTTTCACAAAACTTCGAATGTGCGATCAAAAAAAAAAATTGACGAGAATTTGGAACAATAGGACCTCAACGAATCAAATTAACGATGAATTCGAAGTTTCATAAAACTCATCTGGAATGTAGAATGAAAGTTTTCAGAGTAGAGATAGAAGCTTGGGAAAAATTATAGATAGAATGAAGGTTTTTTCTTCAGAAGTACAAATTATACGAATCTCATCTCGTTATATAACGTCATTCGTTCATTTTGCTTTCTTCATTGCATATTTTCGAACAGTTTTCCCTGAAGAAAAATTGAAAATCGTATTTCAGTACTGAACTAATTTATGACATTCAGAATACTCTGTATTCGAGAATGACAATTCACAAAGAAACAACTCTATGAACTGTTACGAAATAATTCGTGATTCATCGATGAGATTTAGTTCGACACTTGCTTCAGTTCAGCTATAGCCAAGAAGATAGTGGTGAGAATGGACAGAAGTAGGTACAAGAGTTTCTTCACTTTTGTCGAAATAGAATCTTCAAGAAATCTGATCGATTTTGCCTTTTGAAGTAGATTTTACTTCGATCTTTTTGGTGATAAATAAATGAGTTTTTTTCTGTGAGATATTATGATCGATTTGAGTTCTAGATAAAGTGATCAATGCAACACTATTGTTAGAATCGACTGGAATATGAGGGTTTCTTCGCTCATGCAGAAAGAGCATCTTCAAGTCCCTTTTCCTAATTCATATTTTCTATGTTTCAGTTCTTTTTTTAACCATGATTGATTTGAGTTCCAGATAAAGTGGAAAGTCATGGATTGTTTTGAGGATGAACCAGAGGCCAATTACCTTCATGATTTGCGGAAAATCTATGGCTCTGCTGATGGATGGTTCGTATAATTCCAGAATTTCACGACTATTATTCTTTCAGTCTAATCTTCTCTTGATGATCTTTTATGATTTATTCATTGATTTACGTTTCTTCTTGCAGTGCATACCTATCCAGATGATCTTCTTGTTCTTCAGGTGCGCGTGTGTGGTGCACGAACTATCGTTCTAAGGCTACGTTCTTTTCTTGTTTTCGAAATTCTACCTATTCTCGCAGTTTTGATGGATATCAGTGTTTACTTTTGTTGTGTTCATCAGGAATGGTATGTACTTCTTAGAATTCTTATAGTGGGTTTTACAAAACTTCGAATGTGCGATCAAAAAAAAAATTGACGTGAATTTGGAACAATAGGACCTCAACGAATCAAATTAACGATGAATTCGAAGTTTCATAAAACTCATCTGGAATGTAGAATGAAAGTTTCCAGAGTAGCGATAGAAGCTTGAGAAAATTCATAGATAGAATGAAGGTTTTTTTCTTCAGAAGTACAAATTATATGAATCTCAGCCCATCATATAACGTCATTCGTTCATTTTGCTTTCTTCATATTTTCGAACAGTTTTCCCTGAAAAAAATTGGAAATCATATTTCAGTACAATGACATTCAGAATACTCTGTATTCGAGAATGACAATTCACAAAGAAACAACTCTATGAACTGTTACGAAATAATTCGTGATTCATCGATGAGATTCAGTTCGACACTTGCTTCAGTTCAGCTATAGCCAAAAAGATAGTAGTGAGAGTGGAATAGAAATAGAATCTTTAAGAGAAGAACCTTTCTTCAAGTCCCTTTTCCTAATTTATATTTCCCATGGTTCAGTTCTACTTTAACCATGATTGATTCGAGTTCCAGATAAAGTGGAAAGTCATGGACTGTTTTGAGGATGAACCATAGACCAATTACCTTCATAATGTGCGGAAAATCTATGGCTCTGCTGATGGATGGTTCGTATAATTCCAGAATTTCACGACTATTATTCTTTCAGTCTAACTTCTCTTGATGATCTTTTATGACTTATGTTTTTTCTTGCAGTGCATACCTATCCAGATAATCTTCTTGTGCTTCAGGTGCGCGTGTGTAGTGCGGGGACAATTGAAAATCGAGATAAAAGTGCGCGTAAAGACTCTTAAACATGGAAAAGGCTTGTTCTTCAAGGTGGTAAGGTGAGAATCTTTGATATCCTTTTGGATATGATGAACCACATCAGATGTTCCTTCAATTTCAGATTTTATAACGAAATCTATCTCTTTTTCAGTGCTTCCATTTTCTTTGAGATACCAGAAACGACTTCAGTTTCAGCAGAATTGTGACTTTTCTGGGCATGCTTGAACTGGACAGGGGCGTAACGACAAAGTCAAATTTCTCCACTTTGATAAGGTGAGCTTTCTTCAATAATATGGGTATCTGCTTTTTTTTGTTCCTACTCATCATCCAGCTTCCATTAATACCTTATGTTTTTTTCTCAGTGGCTTCATTCTCTTCGAGATATAAGGAAGAAGTTGAGATTTGGATCAACTGGATTTGAAGAGTTTTAGCATCGGTGGATTTGCTCGGACAGGGGCATGATGTTGAAAACGGGTTTCTTCACTCCGGTAAGGTGAGTATCTTCTTCATTAATTTCAATACGTTTATTAATTCATGTTTGTTTTTTTCAGTGCATTCCCTTTCAGATGATCTTCTTGTGCTTCAAGTGCGCGTGTGTGGTGCGGTAACTAAAGACAATAGCTGTCAAAGTGCGTGGTGGGACTTTGAAAAAGACAAGAAGTTGAAGACGTGCCCTCTTCTTTGGTAAGGTGAGAATCTATTTTGCTCAATTCTTCAAAACTGTAATTTCTGAAACCTTTATTGCATTATTGTTGTACTCTTAGAGTAATTTCCCTTTTTCTATTTCAGTATCCCCTTCAATTATTGGTGGTTGGTTGGATTTCTGAAGAGTTAAGGAAAGCAGCAGTAGCAGTAGCAACTCATAAGGTCTGACCATTAAATTCTGCATAAAATTTCTTTGATCATCTCTTTTTCCACCATTTCACTTGTTTGCTCTGCAATTTCATAGCCAGAGATCGCGTTATATTTTCGGAACTGAGATTCAATTCTACTCAAGACAAAGAATGATAATCCAATGTTATGGTGAACTTGAAATGTTCTCCTTCCTATCAAGGTCGATAGACATTTTGTTCTCAATTAGCACGTTCTTCAGACGCTAGCCGAACCTTTGCAAAAAACACATACATGAATATTCTGCATCCGATTTTCGATTCAACACAGTTTGTAGGCTATAAAAACTAATGTGTGATTAGTCCCTAAAAAAAACGATGAAAGAATGAAATTTCGGGCGAGCCAAACTTATTTGAATACTAAACACTCCTCCAGCTGAGAGGAGATAAAAAAATTGAAATACCAGATTACACACAGTAACGGAGGTTGACTTGATCGACTGTTGTGGTCAAGATTCGATACTGGACTAGCACGTGAAAAAAAATGTCAAAATTAAAATGAGCTCATTCAACTCCAAACCTTGGGGCAACGTTTCGATTATTGAATTCAAATGTGTCGAGTAGAAAATTTATTCGAAAATGGGTTGCCACAGGTTTTTATTGTTGTTTTGTCATCCTAAGATTGATTTTGAATTTCTGGAGTAAAACTGGAAGTGAGTTGGGTTCATCATTGTTCAGTTTTATATTTGTTTTCTAGGAATTGGTTGAAAAATATAGTACTATGAATTTTGAGGAAAAAAAAGAGAAAATGAATTGAATTGTTTTCAACCAAATTTATTCATTTACTCATTTCCTGAGTTGATTTATTCATTTATTTCGGAATATCATTGAATTCTTGTGGAAAGTCTAACGTACAGGGTGATTTTGTTTATATTTTACTCAATAGGTATCTCTTTATGCCTTCATGCATTTTTAGTATTGAATTCTGATTGCCCATAAAAATTTGCCCATTCGAACTTTTGCGTACGATCAATATTATGTGAGACAGCTATTGAGTAGAATATAAGCAATCACCCTGTACATTTATGATTGAGTTTTGAATTCATTAATGTTTCTAATATTTTTTATGTGCATTGGAATTTTTTCAAGTTAATGCATTTCTGAAACCTAACTTATGCGACTTTTTCTGGAACCATGTGAATTCAATACAAATTTTTTAGATATTATACTCCCCTGATAATATCAGCTGGTTTCTTCATTATGATTTTCGCAAAAGTATTGTGTGTGCTTCGAAACACAACTTTGCACAGGCTGGTTAATTGATGACTATCCTTAAATCTAGTTGATTTTCATTCAATAGCGATGAACTCTGATAGCCAAATACCTCGTCACCTAATTAGTGACTCGAATAGCTATGTTGCTTCCTGCAGAATATGAATTTCTGCAGCGTTAGGTGAAAAACTCGTTTAAATATTCGGAGAATTCTGCCATGTAATTTATTCTTTTCGCACAAGGTTTTGTGTATTAATTATTAAAAGGTATACCCTTCCCCACTACTTGATATGGATCTATTTGCATAATCTCATTGAATTCAATCATACAGCAAACGTAGTTTTTTCTAGGATCGCTCGAATAGTTAGCACTGAATTAATGCTCTCTGATTATTTCGCTTGATATGATCCAGTTCTTTCCTAATTGAAGTATAACAAGAATGTTAAAAAAAAAATAGTATAATTTTTGATCAAGATTGCAATTACCATTACATTGAATTGGTAATTTGATTTTTCTCACTTTTCTCCCATATAAGTCACTCCGGATGTTCAGTTTTCCTTGGAAATCATAACCTGAGGAAACATTGTGGAAAAACAAGATTAATTCTTCTCTATTCCATAATGAAACCATCTTTCCCAGTGCAATTTCTGCACGTGGCTAGAGCGACTCATTTGAATGATTAATATGATATAATTACTGACACCTAGACTTCCAATTTAAATCTTCACCGAGGAAAAACTCATCTTCCTAGTGGAAAATTTTCAATTATGATCAACGGGATATAAACACACGAAAAACGAGAAAATCCATAATAGCTTATTTTCCTCTTGGAAGGTTAAACCAACTTTCATGATTGAATTCCACGCATCCACGCATAAATATATTTCAATTAGAACTGGATGTATGTTCCTGATTGTTTGTAAATTTTTGTGGAGTCTTCATGTTATATTTTATCACACTGACGTCATTTTTCCGAATCATTCCTTAAATGGCTTTTCTTTGCTTTAATGGTTATTGATTATGGATTTTTACAACGAACAAAGATGAACTTCGATGTTTTTTTAGTTTGTCATTTCAAACATTTTATGTATGAACCAATGGAAACCGGCAAATATTGTAAAGACAGTTTCATGATAGAGATATACAATAATCCATATCCCATGGGAATGTTAGAATCATTTATAAACACCCTTTATATTAAATTCGGATGAAGGCAACTACCAATCTTGGTAAATCAAAGTTTCCAAGGAGATCTCTGGGAAAAATTCGGTTATTGAATTGTGAAAATTCCAGACGGTATTTTCTGTTGGAGACGGAGGAACCAGAATCTTTCCGAAAAAGAAAACCTTTCGACATCATCTATGTGAATAGGTTCTCGATCCGCTCAAGAATATTACATCTATTCACGGTTGAATACAGGCATATCCTGCTTTACCCCTAAGCTGAATCTTTTCAAATTTCCATCAGATGAAGATCTCAGACAGACGATCCGGAGCAAAAAGCCTCATTAAAGACATTTTAATGAGCGAAAAAAAACATGAAACCACAGATTAAATGGAAAAAAGAACTATTATGCAGTGTTTGGTTTATTGATACTGATCCAGAAATAATTGGAAGAGAGTAAATGCTGAAAAATCTTCAACATATATTAAGAAATTGAAAACGAATGGTTATACGAAAATGCTGAATTATTAACAACGTACTTTCAGGTCGGAATGAAACATGAATTTTAAATTAATCATTTGATATTCAGCGTGAAGTTATCAGGAATTGGACACCATCTGATGGGTTTATCATCGATACTATTCGAGAAATAATGCGAACAAGGCTATCATATGCAATTAGTATAATAGTTTTACTGAAAATTGAGCGTAAACAACAAATTACACCATTTAAGGTACCAATATCAATAAATTGTAGTTTCCTTCGTTGTCTTAATTATAAAATAGAGTCAAATACTGATTTCTATTAATGATGAATTTATAAATCATAGTGATAACTATGACATACGGAATAGAACGAAAAAAATTAATTACGATAATATAATATACTCAAAATTAATGTTAGGGAATAGACGACATGTGATAATCCATAAAATAGGGAAAGCATAAAACACATAATTTACTCCAATTGGAGATCTGCTAAATGGAGAGTTTATCGGAGTATATTAAAGATTATTTGTCTCAGAATGAAATAAACTGAATTGAAAGTAACACAGGCTAGTTATATGACATAACTCAAATACCATTTGATAATTTGGTCGATAACTATCGTTAATATCCTATAGTCTGACAAAATACTTCAACCCTTTATCATCTGTTTAAAAGTGCTTCAAAATGATGATTTACGTTCATTTCATATTTTCATTTGGATATTATATATCATGGTGATATACCAGTTTTAAATGATGTATTACCATTTGAAAAGTCTTATCAAGAATGAAGTTTTTCTGACATTTTGTATTTATTTTCTCTCATCTCATCTGTTCTTGTGAATGGAATTTCTGACATTGCCCTTCAAACCACCAGTTCCAATTGAATAATGTTTTTGCTGGGAAATAAAGGAACATCGACCATTTCCTGCTTATTTCTTGGGTCTCTTGCTTAACTGTTGAACAAAAATAAGAAATGGAAATGGGAAGTCTCCTATTTCAGCTCGTTCCTGAAGTGTTACATCGAGAAATGGAAAACCAACATGATTTCGTGGTTGTATAGTTGAAACGGAGCTAGGAATTATCCGAAGTGTTCAACAAACAGTCGACATACAGATCTGTATGTATCCACATGTATCCACTAAAGTGGAGGATCCTCCACTTTAGTCAGTATCCTATTGTTGATGTAATAATGGGAATTGCAAAAAAAATTGTGCACGATACAAAGAAGCAGAAGTCTTTTGCAGAATTTCAAGAGCAACAGAACACTTGGTTAGATTTAGATTTTTTGTTCGAAACAGTGTCAAAATGCGTTGTTTACATTAAAAGGGTAAAAGAAATCAATTTATATCGTGTCCGTCAAGATTAGGAGGGAGTTGTTATGGAAACCGCAGATTGATTGTTTTTTTTTTTGGTTTCATTATCAGGTCGTATCTTATTTCGTCCCCAAGGCGAATTTTTAGAACTCATTTCATTCATCAACGAATTTCCTTTTGCTAATTTCTCCCAAACGTTTTCACATTTCCCTAAGCCTAATTGTTTTTTCCATTGGAAGATAATTAACTGTTGCATGCTCTTGAATAATTGAGATCAACCAACAAGGGAAAAAAGAAAAATGTGAACATCACATGCATGTGTATTTTATGTTTGACATTGTTCGACAGCAACTGACAGCAAAATGAGACCTTAGTAACTCTTCTTTACTCTACTTTATTTATTGTTTGTATTGCTGATGTTTAAGAGCCATTAATTTTCGGTATTTCACGTTTCACGTGAGTGCATCCGGTGTGTAAACGACAGGGTAAATTGATTAATATTCAAAAGGAAAATTTCCTAATCTGGCACCATTTTGTACAGGGTGGGCTAAATTGATGATACTTGAACCACATTTTTTTAACCGTGAGAGATGCAGAAAAATGAATGATACGTTACGGTGGTCTTTTTTTGGAGAAACTGATAATGCCATCATCTGCATTCCTCTATTTTCTTTTGTTTTCGAGTTATAGGCCAAAATTTAAATTTGGGCAATTCTCTTTAAATCAGGAAATACGAAAAAAAATCTCAAAATTGAACTCTGTTGAAATACAAGCAACTCCGAGGTTTTTTCATTCTCCGAGAAGAAAGGCTGGTGATCAAAAAATGTTTTTTTTCAAATTGGAACCCCATTTTTTCGGAGCACCTTCGGAATCTTCGTCAAAAAATAATAGGAGCATATACGTCTAAAACTTTTATCCCAAAATGAATATTTTTCGGGATATTCAGAAAAAACGGTTTTGTCTTCAATTTTCAATCTCATTCTGAATGTGTTCTGTTACTGGAAAATAATTGGCTGTCAAGTGATATTTTTGGAAATCTTTGTTATCGAGAAAATATTGGCTTATAGTTCAGACGAGTTCAGTTTTTCTTTGTTTTTTAAAGCTTAGGATAATTCCTGCAAATACTTATTTCTGGAGAATTTCTTTTTTGTCATGGAAGGGAAAATTGAATTTTCAGTAATGAAATTGTTACATGTTCTGTTAAGTATTCTTTCGAAAGCATTGAAAATTATTTTTTTCTGCATTCCTAAAAATTTTTTACGTTGACTCCACTAATACTCACATTGAAAACTTTAAAGAAATTGTTGCTCTCGAATTACAGACGATTATTCAAGAACTTAACTCGTCTGAAGTATGAGAAAATATTTTCTCGATAACAGAGATTTCCAGAAATTCCACTTTATCGCTAGTTATTTTCCAGTAAAAAAACACATTCGGAATGAGGTCGAAAATTGAAAACAAACTCGTTTTTCCTGAATATCTCGAAAAATATTCATTTTGGAATAAAAGTAATGGACGCATGCTCCTATTATTTTTTGACGAAGATTTATTGATGTTCCGTCACTTCTAACTTTGACAAAGAATTTGTGACCTCCTGTATCATATTCTGGAAATTACGCTATCGGAAAAGAAGCATCAGGCTTTCTTCTCGGAGATTCTCAAAAATGAGAATTCTTAATGAGAAAACCTGTCTGTATTTCAATAGAGTTAAGTTTTGAGATTTTTTTTTTGTATTTCCCCATTTAAAGGGAATTTTCTCGAGAAAATTCAAACTTTTGGGATCAAAAAGACTCAGAATTCAATGGAGAATCTAGTGATGCAATAAATTTTCGTTTGAAAAACCAAAGTTGATGTCACTAGAACCTTCAAAAAATATACGAGAAGTCGTCTTCTTACTTGAGCTCACCTTCAGAATTTCATTCCTGAATCTTGTTTCTTTCCTAAAAATATTCTAAAGAGCCATATTCGTGAATAACCCTGTATACTGCTACAATTTGCTCAGTCAAATCCTTACTAAGGATTGAATACCTTTTAATCTATTTAATATTTCTACAAGATGGACTGATAATTTTCTTGAGAACAACAAAGAAGACGTGGTTCTATGTGGAAAACTCTTTGAATTATACAAAATTGGATGTGAGAAATGGCATCGAATATTATCAACAGATCGTCTTACCCAGCATCTTGATGATTTTCCTAGAGGACCTCCTATGCCCCGTTACACTAACATTCTTCCTCTTCATGATCTTAGACTGATGCAGCTTCAACCCGATCAATATATACAAAACCGATATAAGAGTCATCGGAGCCACAAAAAAAACCAACGAACTAATTTCGAAAGCGTGTTCAATCAAAGGCTCGATCAGCTGGCAAATCTCGCAGTTGCCCTGCACCACGATGCCGAACTGCATGGCCTGCGGTACAGCCAGACACAACGAGAAAAACCATATCCCGAAAATGATCCTTACAGCCCTAGATAGTTTGGACATCATGTGAGACCTTAAAGGATGGCATATTGCTAGGTACCTCTCGACTGTGAAAGCTGTTATGGTACACACTGTAGCGTTGGAGGATATTTCGGCGAAAAGTCCTCGGAGGAAGCAGAATGTTGCGCCGAAGATGTAGGGGTATCTGGACCAAATCAGGTACATCTCTTGGGGGAGTCCGGACACTAAAAGTAAGAGATCCGACACTGCCAAACTGAAGAGGTAGTAGTTGGTGGCTGTGTGCATGGATTTATTCCTGGAGATGACGATGCAGGTGCTTATGTTGCCTACCACACCGGTCAAAAAGATCACCACGTAAACCACAATGATAGGAACAACAATATACAGGGAGTCCCTTTGGGGACCTAAGGTCCCCTCCAAACACTCCAGCTTCGTTAAGTTCTGGTCCTCCATGTCGGATCCTACATTTTCCGACCAGCGCGCGAACTTGTGTAACCACCTGCGGAACCCTTGTTGCGCCACTGATGGTTCGCAGAGCACTGGAGCCGTTCGGTGGATCGCGAAGACACTCTGAGACGACTGGAACGCGCACTGTTTTGCTTAGCAGGCAGAAGCGAGGCCGGTGGTTCGTATTTCGCAGTTGCATTCGCAAAAAAAAAAAATTGATGGCATGGGAAGCTCATTAATGCTGTCGAACAATTATAGGAAATGGTAATAGAATCAGGTGCGAACTTTGCAGGTGATTCGGTAGGAATTTGATGATTCCCGTGGGAAATTTCGTTTTCGAAATAGTATAATAGGATTTTTTCAATACTCTGTTAACTCACAAAAAAGCTGACACTTAGTTTGTACAGGGTGGGCATATTTCGATGTTTTAGCACTACAACTTTTTAACCAGAGGAGATAGACAAAATCTGATACCCTATTCTCGATCTCTTTTTTGAGAAACTGACAAGAATAGTATTCATTTTTGGCTACCTTCTTTTGTTTTTGAGTATAAGCGAAAATTGGAAAAATGGTGATAATTTCAAAATCGCGAAAACTGGAATTATTTCTCCTTGAACAGATAGAGCGACCTCGAAAACCAGTATTTCGAATATTAAAATGAAGGAATCAGCCGCAGTTTTCGCAAAAAACAATAAAGTTGTTTTTTCATTTTTCATTTCCGAGTTGACTTCGAAGGGCTGTACTGGCAACAATATACGTGACAGAAATCTACTAGGTATTTTTTCTGAATCTACTCGACTGGTTGTAGAACCTCCATGTACAAAAACTACTATAATTATCCTGGATTGCGTCTGAGAATGCAAAATATAGCGTTTTAGGGGGGGTCAACCCCTTACGATTTTTTCGATCAAAATTTCAAAATTTTTTATTGCGGTTTTTTGTATTTGAAATGAAGTGCTGATGTCACTGATCACTTATCTGAAAACCAATCATCGGTCCGTCGCGTAGAAGTCAAGATATGCAAGTTTGAAATTTGACAAATTTCACTTTTGAACTAAAAAAATTTCAAATTCGGGAAAACTAGAATTATTTAGCTATCATCAGATAGAGCGACCTCGAAAACCGGTATTTCGAATATAAAAATGAAGGAATTGAAAAAATTCATATCTTCGCCAATACTGATGATAGAGCTCTGATATTAAAACATTATAAAGGCACTTTTTACGTATGCTCGCCTTTTTTGCAGCATTTTTAATTAGGAAGCTATGACCCCAAGTTGAGTTTTATTGAAGAGGAATACTAGATTTCTGTGCCATTTTCTGAAAGCTTAATTGTTTCTGATTTCAAAAATATATAACATCGTATGGTTCGTATCAATAAAACAATATGAGTATAGAAATTGGTGAAGAATCTATATTCATCTGAGACTCAATACTTTCTATGGTTTCAATTGTCGATAAGCACGAAAATTTAGTATCGTATAATTACCATAAATTCTTTCTAGTAGTCTTTTCATTTCTATGCTATATTTTTCTGTGCCATCAACAGCTGAAGCTATAGAAAGTATTGAGACTCATATGAAAATAAATTTTCGACCAATTTCTATACCCATATTGATACAAACTTTACGATGTTATATATTTTCGAATTCAGAAAAAAATTAACTTTCAGAAGGTGTCACAGAAATATAGTGTTCCCCTTTAAAAAAACATAACTTTGGGTCATAGCTTCGTAATTAAAAATGGTGCAAAAAAGAAGAGCATGCCACTGGATTCTACGTAAAAATGTGCCTGAAGAATGTTTAAATTTCAGATCTCTTTCATCAGTATTAGCGGAGATATAAATTTTTCTCGATATCGCCATTTTTCCAATTTTCGCTGATAACTCCAAAACAAAAGGAGGTAGCCAAAAATGAATGCAACTCTTGTTAGTTTCTCCGAAAAAGAGATCGAGAATGGGGTATCAGATTTTGTTTATCTCCTCTGGTTCAAAAGTTGTAGTGCTAAAACATCGAAATATGCCCAGCCTGTACAGAAAGTACCTACAAAATTTTTGTGATTTTCAAAAAAATTGCTCTCGAACAAGCCTTCACAGTCATTCAGATTCCTCAGAAGCCAGTTCAAGTATCAACTTGAAGCATAACATATAGCTATGGAAATATGCTCTAAAAGTATGCCCATTTACTTCTCAATCGACAGAATTTCATAGGAGTTCGAAAAGTATTCAAATAAGTAACGAAATTGATACTTTCACTGTTGTCATTTCTGTTTCAATATGCGACATTGAAGTGCTTTGACAAAAAACAAGATTTGTTTTCATTAATTAATTGCAATCTCGATATTGCCTTCCAGAGTTGAATTAAAAAGCTTTGTTCCTCTTCTTCAACTACTAATTTTTTCGTTTTGTTTATATTATATGTATTATTACAAACGAATTTCATGAAAAACTGGCGAACAAACTATATTATTGGACCCTAATTATGTATAACATGAAGAACATTCGATAGTTCAAATTCTAGCAGAAAATACATGGAAATCAATCTATTTATATCAATTTCCAGTCAACAAATCCAAGCTTATTTAATTAATGAGCAGTTATTTATCGAATAAAATATCTCTGAGTTAATTCAGGAACCAATGTCCATTTCAATACATCAATTGCTTTCTGGGTTGTATTATATGAACTTGTATACAGGGTGAGCCATCCATAACTTTTCACCCCGAATTTTGAGCATTGTGAAAGGGGGACAATCACTACCCCTCTAGCTGTAACCCCTAACAGCTCTAATTTTTGAACGAAATACCTTGTTGAAAGGCAATTCAATTGCCTGCATGGGTGAATTTTTTTTCATCGCTTTATTAGTATACGGAGTGACTCAGTATTTCATCAATAACTTCTTGAGATGGAAACTGTCATGGATGTGTCAAAAAATGAATTCGATATCACTACCCCTGTTTACTGTTTCATCCTGTTTAATAGTTGAGCGATCGAAGAAGAAAATAAGCTCATGCGGTAATTGAGATACCTTTTGAACTAAGCTACTCGATCTTTCATCTCTATTCAAAAATAATTGCTTCGAGTGGTAGCGGCTAGAGGGGTAGTGATATCGATTTCATTTTTTGACCAGTCCTAGAGTTATTCCATCTCAAAGATCTAAATTCGGCGTGTGAAAGTTTTTGATGGAATAATGAGTCACTCTGTATAATTATAAAGCGATGAAAAAAAATACACCAATGCAGGAAATAGAATTACCTTTGCAACAAGGTGTTGTTCGACCCCTTTTCGCTATTCAAAAATGAGAGTTGTTAGGGGTTGCAGCTAGAAGGGTAGTGATATCAAACTCATTTGAACACCCTTATTTGTTCCCCTTTCAACAAAATTTGACATGTCCGAGCGTTTTTTCGTTATTCTATCCCAAAGCTCAAAATACGGAGTGAAAAGTTATGGATGGCCCAAAAATTCATAAAAATTGAAATAATTTTTTTTAATTTCAGTGCATATTAATTTGTTTGGGATTGATAGTTTTCATTTCAATCCTTTATATACCCAAATACGCAGCTCTAAATGCAAACCAGATTCAATAGCAACGAATCAAGCAAAAAGTTTGGCGATATTTCAACAGAAATTTAATTTTTCACGCCGAGCGTATTGTTTACACATTTCATCCCTTCATTTTTGGCATCGCCCCTTTCTAGTTGTTACGGAACGACATAAATTGATTGATGGTATTCAGAAAAAGCGTTCCAACATCTGTCGCAAGAATTCGAAGAATCAAACTTGAAACCAGCAAGAGTTCTCGCTATCTTCAGGAATAGCAATAAATCTAATAGACGGTGAAAAATGCCTGAGCGTGATATTGATTCAACTTTGGTACACAAGTCCTTTACTGGCTTGGTAATCTATTATTCAACATGGACAGAAACTTTGTTAACTCTTGCCTAGTTTCCATTGGTTTCATACTTTCATTAAACCGCTGGAAATGAGCAAGAATTCAGCAAAACAGAGGCAGGGACCGCAAGTTCAAAGGCAGGTTGGGGTGTCCCGAATAATAACGCAACAAGGATCAAACAATGCAGGATTTCATCAGTAATGCCACCACATGTGTGCTCCGGGATATTGAAACAATCAAGTCTGACGAATATCACATTATGTCAGTCCCCATCCATATTCTTAGGACGTGAAGCAAATTCCTAATCTTCAGCATCAGAACAGAGCAATCAAGGTAATTCGATATTGTGGGCTTATATTAATTGTTTTTTGTATAACTGTCATTAGAAGTGACACTTTTAATGACAGCAAACAATGTTGAAATTGATTGTTTACGTGGAAGCGTGTTGAAAATATTTTTAACATTAGTGTTAAAAATTTTGTTATGATGAAATCACATGAGAAAAATTCAGCAATTGATTAATACTTATCGTAAAACTAGAACAATTACTAACATTAATGCCCTGTGACGTTAGGGAGCTTCGCAACACATTATTAGAATCCTCAGCACCATCAGTATTTGTTGAAACAGTACAATATTGGGAGGTTGAGAGAATTTTTTCAGCAAATATATTTTCATATGCAATGGAATGATCAACATAGCCCTCGGCTACCGTCGTAGACTTCCATCCACCATGTTTTTTTATATTCGTAATATTTGCTCCTGATTCTGCTAGCAATGAAGCGGAGGATCTTCGAAAACAGTGTTCTGTATATTGCTTTCGTTCTGGCAGTTTGAGGAATTCGGCAACAATAGATGGAATTTTCCCAAATGTATTGATACCAACTGGATTGGCAGTGCATTTATTATTCATGTATTTCAGAAAAAACGACGATGTTTGATGACAGAAGAGCACAGTGCAAAGTACTTATGAAAATAGTCTACATACCCAATAATACTGAAAGAACGACTGACTTTTATTTTTGTATTTGAAAGTTGTATAACCAATGATTCAATTGTTTTTTCGATGTCTTTCACTGATGAATTACATAATTCTTCTAGCCGACAGGCTCCAAATAATCCGAAAATAGTTGCAACCTTAACCATCAAGTATTTCTCATCTGGTGCCTCCTTTATAAACTTTTCAAATTGTTCACGATTGAGAATTTTCGATTTTTTGCGACAATATCGTTCACTTTTCCGTTTCAAATATGCTATTACATTAAAATTTTTAACCACACCATTTTTAACAAGGGCGCTTGACTTTATCATTGAAAATTTTCTCCGCAAAGTTGATGAACTCCATATTTTTGTTTTTTCTTCTCAGTATGCCAGGAAAACAGTTTCACTGAAGTTCCCTTCTACATTTTTCAATTCACACCAGACCAGGAAATTTTCATATGCAATATCGTACTGCTGAGCAGATTTTTTAGGTAGGAGTTCCAGATTTGCTCTTCTTGCAGACTCCTCAATATCAATCGTCACTTTTATTAATAATTCGACTCTCGACAAACATATTGAGCAGTTAAAAACCCAAACCACAAAATGAAAGGTCACTTTTCATTCTCATATCATAAATAACTATTTCGTCATTATAAAAAATTTCGATAAAATATTAAATCATACCAGAAATTTTGGAATCGTAAATGAAGGAAGCAATAAACTAGGACCTACGAACTCATGAAGATAAAGGAAATTGAGTTGGAACAAAGAAATGAAATCAGAAAAAATTCAGCAAAAAAATCTCTAATAAAAATTTTTGGCAACAGAATATCGCAAAATCCACCCTGTTCAGAACAATACTGTCGAGCCACAAGCTTCAAGGATGGAATTGATGGGTCAATAATGAGCTTTAACAATTCCCAGAAGTTTGCGTTATCCTCTTATTCTAGCCAGCCAATTCGGAAATAGACCAACGCATGGAGGTTTGGGACAACTTCCGCATCCTCATCTCCCTCCAAAGACAATGCTGTCATAACGCCTGAAACGCTTCCTGTTTTTGCTTGGTGTCCATATCTACGATCAGCCTTTTCCTGTTTGGATTGGGTATTTCGTACATTAGAAAATTCCGAACCTCCAGTATAAAGATTGACTTTCTGATATAAATGTGCTCTCAATACACGAGATTATTTATTTGAGACATTATTTCGCTTCATACAACAGTTCAAACATATTTGTAATCCAACATTAGGTCTGCATCATCAATTTATTTTATCAGGAGAACTTTTTTTTAACTATTTTTATAGTGCCCTCACAATCTTCATAGCTTGTTTAAGATCACTTCTCACTTGATTCATCCCTCCTAAACCATTTCGTCTTTGTGTACAGCCTTTTCAAACATTCCTATATTCAATCCCACTGAAGTAATATGTTAATGTTTTGACTTATTTGGTTACCTAGTGGATAAAGGTTGGAGCTAAAAGCCCTGTTCATCATTAATAGCCTGCTGTTCTAAGCTGTGATTATCAGAGCATTAAGGATAGCAGTCTGGATTCTGGAGTCACGGTTATAGGGAATTTCGTGTTTAGTTGAAATAATGAATGGCGATGTTTCAACAAGATCTGAAAGAGCAGCTTATCATTTACCCCATGAAGGGGTTAACATAATTGGACAGGAATCCATTTAATTTGTTATTTTCTCGATAATTTGATGACTGAAATATTATAAGGGTATGAGACTATCCTAAACATTCCTCACAGTGCATTTGAAAGAGAAAGTAGGCATCGAAGCGAATCTTATAGAATAACACACTTCCAAATCTCGGTAAACATTAATGTTCAAGTACTTCCATTAGACGAGAAGAAATAAATTCAAATGGCTGAATTTTTCGGCATTCTATGCGGTTGATTCTACCCAATTTACATTCGCATTAGGGTTTCGTGCTCTCCGGCCTCAGTCAACACCAAATATCCCTTGCTCCACGTTAAAAACATTCTATCAGGTGGAAACTGGATTAAAGAAACTCTTTCCAGCATTTCTCCGAACAAATGGAGTGTTTTCACGAAGTTGAATATCTATAACACGTGTAGAAATCGTAAAACTTTTCCATTTGTCGTCAGTATCCGTGTTTCTGCAGGAAAAATGGTTGATTTTGAGGATTTGGAGCGGTGGTTTTTTTTTTAAATATCCTGGAGTGAAAGACTACGACAAAAGTAATGTGACAACATTGCAAGCTTTCTGGAAATGTGTGTTAGTGGATCAGACAGGCGTGATAATTCCTGAAAGATGCTCTGTGGGGTTTTCAACTCTATTCAACCATTACGTATTTTAAGAGAGCGTAATCCATAGTATTGCGTTTAGCCCTTTTATACCTGTCACCTCTGAAAAGTTGAAATAGATTTATCCGAAATATCCTTTTATGAATTGCATGAATATCTTTTGAAAGAACTTCATCCACTGAGTATTACCGAAAGGGTATTTCTTCAGAAAACGACAACTGTAGACAACTTCATTTTATTAAAGCTCATTGTCACACATATATTTGTATCAAGGAATTCATCTTAAGAGCTATTCCGGTCCATAATCTACAATCACTTGATATGAAATGTATCAAGACGACGTTCGAGAGAATGTTTGAACGATATTTCTGCTACCAAGATAGGAAAATACTGCTTTGAAAAAAGTATTTGGAAAAAATTATGGTATATGAAATTTTTTGCTTACACCTCGTATACACTTCTCTGGGCGACATTGTCAATTTCCAGTAACCTAACCTCGCGAGTCCTTTGAATCGAAATTTTTTGCTTTGAACATCTCGGAAGTTGTTTTTGGTTGGAAATAATTCAATGGGAAATATAAAGTGGCCTTTCTGCTAAACCTAAAGCAAAGGAAAGTTTTTATAGAACCTCATATTCCACACAATAAAGACATCCATCGATTTGTTATGGAAGGAAAATTTCAATTTCAATCTTTTGTCGGCGAGGAAAACATCCAATACTTTGTGGATGAGAAATTCCAGAATTCTCCAGCATTGTTTGCGACCTCGATTATGCTAATATAAATTTGAATATCGCTGGAAAATTAATCAAACTGTTGATGGTATTAGTATATAATACACTCCAAATTCTAAAGAATAATAATTAACCTACATATATGTCACACGATATATGGCAAGAACTATACATAAAACCTATAATATATGTATACACAAACTCAGACTTTTTTGGTTTGACCTGTACCATCTTCTCTGTTTATTGAGTCACAGTGAAGCTGTTTGATGTACCACTATAAGGCAAAATGGCACCTATGATGAGCTTATAATGTCCGAAATGCCTCAATCTGTAAGTACCAGGTTCAACGTCTTCAGTTATATCCCATTCGACAGTTGCTTCACTGGTTCCTTTGAGAAGGCAAGTTTTCTTCCATTTGTATCTGGAATGAGAAGTTTTGGAGAAAGAAATGAAGACAATTATGATATTTACCTTGTTTCCCAGTTGGCGTCAGTGTAAATTATCTGCCATGTTTTGTTATCGACTAATTTTTCGACTGTCAAGAAGGTTTTGCCTTGTTTTACGTTATTTCTTGGGTGTCCAGAAATCTGAGGAAAGATTGAAATATTTCAAATATGACTTTTTCATGTCCAGGACTATATCCTCTAACCGAAAGAATTTATCCGTTTCAAAGTCTGAAGATATCAGAATTGTCTTGAAACTGAATGTTTATACTGAGAAGTGAACCGACTTCATAAAAAGATCGACTAGAGTTCCTATAATAATCTAATAATTATGCAGGACAAACTTTGGTAAATGAATGTAAACATCAATTAATTCAGTGAATACAAATCATTCTTCCTCCAGAGTATCAGTATAAACTCATGAATAAGTAGGTACTCGCAATGATTGTTTGCTTAACTGGCCACCCTGGAAAAAGTTTGATTCTCTTTCCTTCTTCCTGAAATGCTGTAGTTGACAGACAATCGTTTCTGTACACATCGTTAGTTTCAGTCCATTCAAAACTCCCAACTTCATTAAATGCAGAATATATTAAGACATACAGCCTATTTGAAAATCTAAATTGAATCCTGAAACTCCCTTTCTAATTTTAGTAGTACGAATAAAGGTGCACTTTTCGATTTGAAAATTTCAAATGTGATTTATACTCACGAACTTCGCTGCTACTGTATCTCCAATTTTGGCCACGCTCGGTGGCTGCTGAATACAGTTGCCGAAGTGGGAACCTTTGGGGGCTGAATCGAAGATCACTGGAGGGGTGAAAGAGATTAGTTGCGAGCGGAAATCCGGTGGCAGAGGACCAGGAGCCACCTCTTGTCCCTGAAACGAAATGGGGGATGTCAGACATGATTTTTTCGCAAGAAAATCGAGTTTCAACGAGGTCTGAACTGAATTCGATAAATGAGCTCGGAGAGAATAGCTTCGTGACTCTTTTTCAACGATGAAAAGTTTCGTAAATGGTTAGAGTAAGCGTGCGACGTCGAATACATCTTGAAATCTCATGTTAACAGCGTGTCAGCGTGGTACCACGCTGACAATGCCAGTTCTCGTCAGAACACTGAAGCCGCTATCAGAAACGGTGCGTACTTCGATCATATGTCTATGCTCAGGAGCATATATTGCTAAGAGAGTACATATCATTGTTTCTCACTCTTTTTTATTCGCGCTTAACTGAACCTAAATCCTGCCCTGACTCCTTTCACCATTCTCAACTGCAAATTTACACGCCATATCCCTCCAAATCGACGACAAGAGAGTTGCAAGCATCCCAGAACAAAGTCCCAATCGGAATAAAACCTAACATCTACAAGAGTTCTTTTATACTCGCTCAGAAAAATTTACGATCCGATAAAAAATCATTGTCTGATCTTCTTTTATACCTCTCGTCAATTTTACGCTTCTTCAAAGTACACTTACTCTTAACATAGCTCCAGCCAGATCGCTGTAGAGGCTCTGGTAGATAGAGAGACTATGCGGGCCGAATATTGTGGATGCAGCCTCATATCTTTGGATCTGAAAAGGAAATAATGGAAATTTGAATCAGAAAAAACAATTCGAAGGGTTAGATTTATTTATCAAAAAGTGGCGTTAACAGCTTTCGAGTTTAATTGGGAATAAGGAATGGATTGGGCGCATTGTAATTCAAAGTTTGAATCCATTGAATTGGTTTGCAAATAACTTTTTCTTCCTCTCTCCTATACTTCCAGCAACAATTGCTGGATATAGGCCTCCTTGTCTCTACAGTTCCTGAACAAATCCCTCCTATATTTCCCACCCAATTAACACCATGTCAAGACTCTGTTAGATTCCACCATCGAAATTACCATTAATTACAAAGTTCTGACACCCCTAAAGTTTCATGTGGTTTGAGGATATTCACCTGATACTCTTCGAAAGTTGCGATGTAGCTGGTGTAGATATTACTGAGACCTGTTATGATTACTCTGGTATTGTTGGGTCCTCCATTTTGTATGACGCTTTCCTTTATTGAATTTCTCATCCTCCTGCCGGACATTGTGGTGAATTCTCCTGGTACAGCAGCGAGGACCACGTGACCAACCATCACCAATTGGGTGGCCACAATTTCTGGCTGCCATTCGTAAGGAAATTTGATCTGAAAAAAAATTGTGGAATGAGGATAAGATCTACATAATTGCCGGCTCTTTCAGAGGATGTTTTCGATGAAAGCCGCCATCTCCTTAGGAAATTACGAAAGCAATCTATCTGAATTAACCCAGGGTGGACACCCATCTAATTTTTTTTCCTTATGAGGTGAACAAAACGAAAAAACTTCGATCAATCTCCAGGAAATGCGTGGCTTTTCATCTGCGACAGCTTCGTAAATGATCTTTCAGGGATGAAACGTTCTCAATCAAGGGTTGATTTACCTTCCCCGAATTAATGAGAATTTCTTTTGGACTGTGGCAGTCTTTGACGTCCTCAGAGGGTGGAAAGATCAAATCTCTTATGTAATTCCAGATTGGGTTGTCAGATGTCGTTCCTTGTCGGAAGTCGAATTCTCCGGGACCGTCTGTTGTTCCTGCTGCGAAAGCCTGGCCCATAGCAGGAGTGCAACCTCGGACCTGAAAAAAAAAAGATCAGGAATATCAGTGATTTTTTCTACTTTCTTTCATTTCATCTGATGGGAGAGAGACATGGATGTTGTTTGTCATAGTCTAGAATTCTCTGTTTTTTTACTGAAACTGTACAGGGTGATTCATTTATCTTGGTAACCCCAATTTTCTCAAAAACGTCCGAATATTTTTTCATTCTGTGAATGGCGTTTGGAACAAGTCAATGTCGACTTGAGATGCGCATAAAAATCTTCGGAATAAATAAAGACGCCAGGCGTCGCGGCGCTATCAAAAATTTTTTCTCCAGGGACATACCTTTTTTATCATGTCATTCGAAAGATAATTTCATTCCGAATTTTTTTTTCAAATACAATTTTTATCGATTTCAAACCGTTAGCGATCTGCAGCGTGTTTTATATTGATTCTATTCCATTTATTTTTTTCTGTATTGTGGTAGTATGCCTTTATTTAGAGACATAGATGTGATTTTGTGATTTGAATTCAAGAAGGCTAGTTTTCTGGTCAATATGTTCCTTCAAATAAGATGAAATATGTGGCTACAGCAAGATGGGGCTTCATGCCACCACGCTGCCATTCTCAAGAGATATTTAGATCAAGAATTCGGAAAAAAAAAAAGATTGAAACCAATGGACCCATCAGATATCGCCAGACCTAACGCTCATGGGTTACTTTCTGAGGGGTCCCCTTGAATATATGGTATACCAAACTGATTCTAATAACTTGGACTATTTTAAATTGAAGATGAGAAACGCAAGTGCCCAAGTGGACCCTTATATTTTGACCAAAGTGATGAAATAACTTATGTATTGATCATAATGGCCGGTATATAGAACATATGATTCGGAATTTTTCGATTGTTATTAAAAAAATGTTTATTATTATAAGATATAATATTTAATGAATAAAATAATAGAAAAATAGTTACAGAGCCTCCGTCATTTTACGGAACATAATCAGATTTAGGTCATCTAGCCATTATGATCCATACACAAGTTAAATCATCTCCCTATTTCATCATAAGTCACTTTGGACAAAATATAAGGTTTCATTCATTTTCGAATTCTTAATCTCAATAACTCTTCACAATTGCAGCGTTGTGACATGGAGCCCTTACTTGCTGTATCCACATATTTGATCTTATTTAAAGAGGCAGATTGTTTAGAAAACTTGCCTTCTTAAGTTCAAGGCATAAAATCATATATATGTCTCCAAATCAAGCCATACTACGACAATACAGAAAAAAATAAATGGAATAGAATCAACATAAAACACGCTGCAGATCGCTGACGGTAAGAAATGGACAAAAATTGTATTCGAAAAAAAGTTCAAAATGAAATTATCTTTCGAATGACATGATAAAAATGGTATGTCTCTGGAGAAAAAATTTTTGATTGCGCCGCGACGCCTGGCGTCTTTATTCATTCCGCAGATTTTTATGCGCATCTCAAGTCGACATTGACTTGTTCAAAACGCCATTCACAGAATAAAAAAATATTCGGGCGTTTTCGAGAAAATTGGGGTTACCAAGATAAATGAATCACCCTGTACGCGTAGTTGGAGATTCTTGATGAAATCTAAGCCTTAACTCCAAACATCCTTGTGTATAAATAAAAAAATGCAAACCGCCAACTGAAACTTTATATATTGCCTGTCTACTGGAACTTAACGTTGTCCTCTTTGAAGACGAGTTTGAGTTTGCAACTTGATGACTTGTTCAAGTTGGAGAGATTTGGAAGTTTGAGAGAATTAGGTGATACTTATTTGTTGTAGGCTGGCTTCCAGCTTCTTTAACACCTGTTGAATCGATATTCCCCTGTAGAAACTGCTTCAACTGTACTTCTCATAAGGAAATGTGATATGAGTTGTCGAGACGAATAGCAATGACAAATATCCTCACGAGATCTTGTTCTGTATTAGGTAACTTTAATCTTTTTCAGTGACGAAACGAATTTGTACTAACCTCAATTTGAGTTCCATTTTTGGCAGTTATTTTGATACTTTGTTTGGGCATGTCTACGAACTGGTGGATGAACCTCACAGGTCCAGTCAACTCTTCCTCATCATTCTTGTTGAATAATTCCTGGAAAAGAATTGCTATAACTTTCCCATCGATTGAAATTGATTTGAGTATTGAGGTGTTGTTAAGAATGTTACCTTAGCTTTGGCAAACAGCCTATTGGCAATGATACTCGTACTCTCCACCATATCTTTGCCTGGCCCAGAAGCAATGCAGTATTTGGCATCTCCATCGCAAGTGCTGGTTTTGAAGTCGCAGTCTTTCCCTGTGTTGATGCATTTGGGACCTTTGAGGTTGGGGGAAACATCTCCAAGATTAGTTGAGGCGAATGCTCCGACAAAAGGGCCCTGTCATCATATCAAATTCATTATAAATAATTGAGTTAAATATGAGGCAGCTTAGATTTAATTTATAGGAATGAAAGTGCTCGTTTCTTATTCCTGAGAAGATGGTGGTTGCTGCGGAATATTAATGTTCATTCCCCTCTTGAGTTCGAAGAGATAAATGGGGGACTTTAAGGATTATATTCTCGTCTCCAAGAATATAACGAACTGAGATTCTGCAGGTTGAGCAGAGATTGAGGAAACTTACCTTGCCCACCATGGTTCCACCATTAACGTACTGCTCCAAGAGTACAGAAGCGTAGCCAACATTATCGGATGTTATTAAACAGTTGGTATTGTTCATGGATGTAGGGTGGACAGCATACCAATTGATGGCTCCTATAGGTTCCTCGTCGGATGCCCTGACGAACTTCAGCTGCACAATGTCCTTGTCTGTGTTGTATTTGTATCTGAGGAAATCAGGAATAAGACTTTCTTATGAAGGTGAAGTTAACCTACACTGCGCAAAAAAATTAACTCACATTCTGAAAATCTCAATTTTAATGAAAGTAAACTCTACATTGACTTTATAACTTATTTTTTATGTTCTCTCGGGAAGGTTTTGAACGAAACAAGACACATTAAATGGAAGAAAAATTCAGGATTTCACCGAATCTTATGTGAAAGAAGAGAATTGAACAATTTTCAAAATACTGAAATGCTGATAAGTGATTTAATACTTGGTATTTCCACCTCTTGCGTTAATTACAGCTCGGCAACGACAGTTCATACTCAAAATTAGTGATCTCAAAATGTTCTGATCTAATCCTTCCCAGATTTCTCCGAATTGGATTCCTAAGTCATTAAGAGTAGCTGGATGTTTTTCTGAACTTCTCAGCCTTCTATTGAGGTTGTCCCAAACCTGCTCAATCTAGATTTCTTGCTGGCCATTCCATTCGAAAGACTTCAACCTCTTCAAGGTACTCCTGAACAATGCGCGCACGATGGAGTCTGGCATTATCGTCCATAAAAATGAAATTTTCACCAATGTATGGGGCAAATGGCACTACATACTCTTCAAGAATGTTCCTTATATACTTCATTCATAGCTCCATTATCAACGACCACTAGGTCTGTCCGAGCAGTCAAAGATATTACACCCCATACCATAATCGATCCTCCCCCGAAACCAGTAGTATTCAGGAAATTGCACTGAGCATATCTTTCATGTGGACGTCTGTATACAAGGGAACGTCGATCACAATGGTAGAAGCAGAATCTAGACTCATCTGTGAAGAGAACTCTTTCCCAATCGGCCTCTTCCCAATGGATATGCTCTCTTCCAAAATCCAAACGCGCCCTTCGATGGGCTAGGGTAAGAGCTGGGCCTCTTGCCGCGACACAAGACCTTACATCATATTCTCCGAGGCGATTTCTTATTGACTGAGTGCTAATTTGCACCCCATGAGTTTGCTCTTGAAGGAGGCGAGCGGTTGCAAACCGTTGTCTCAACGAAGAAACTCTCAAGTAACGTTCTTGAATGGCAGTTGTTACCCGTGGTCTACCCTGTCCTGGTCTTCGAACATTTTACCTGTCTTCCTGAATCTCTGCAACATTCTGGACACACTTGTATGGGAAACTCCAAACCTTTCTGCAATTCTTGTGTATGTCTACCCTTCTTCTCGCAAAACTACCGCTTGGGCACATTCCTCTTGGGTCAAATTGCATGTTTCGCGTTGCATAGCGATCGAGTGTAGAAAATCAAACGAAAGAAAAACTATTGATCACCAGAATTGATCGAGAACAACTGATTCTAGAATAGAGCCAATACAATCAAAATCATCTTTTTTTTATTCCTGCTGGGAAAAAACATCTGTATTGAAGAAAAACGTTGAAAATGGATAACATATGCATGCATAATTCTGATAAAAATAATTATCACCTTCAGTTGTAGAATAAATTTGAGATTTCCATAATGTGCGTTTGCAAGTTTTTTTGCAGTATATATGAATGTTACTCAAAAATTCTTATTTTAATAGCCCAGAATTCATGTTTATCCCGAATGGATCTCTTCCCTGGATTTGAAACTGGCTTGAGTGGGACCAAACCCTTAAAATATATGATATTAAACTTCTTACTTGGCCCTCTCCTCCTCTGGGTTATTCAGGTATGAATAGGGACTTCTGTTAATATTCGCGTCGAGTATTTCTCCAGCCGTGACGTATATCCGAGACTCTACCATGTTTCCATGTGCCTTGATAACTGCCTGAAAGATTCAGCTTGAATTTATTACTAGGAAAGATACATTCATGCTGAGCACAAAAAATCATAACTTCTGTATATGCTATCGTATAATCTCTCGCATATCTTCCTGTGCGTTTGTATGAAATAAAGCAAGAGGTCCTCTCATATATCGAAGCTTTGAACGTAGGTTTATGTATATTTAATATAGCCTGATATTCAGAATAGTATTTTTTATGTTCGGTAATTAGAAAATGAAACAAACTACAACTGAGTCTACACCCGTAGGTATGAAACCTGTCGAACCTTTTCACAAATTATGACAAACCCTTTAACATTGTAAATAAAGTCTGCTATCCAATAGGACCTATCCAAATACATGAATCCTTCACCCTAGATTACTGGGATCCCTTTCTATCAATAAGTTATAGAGAATGGATCTCATTAACAAGAGAGGCAGAAACCTGGTTCAATTTCGATCAATCTTGTTTAAGAGACACCCTAAATAGACTCGCTAACAGAAATTTGATGAACAAACTGTTTATCTGTGCATTCCAATCTCTGGTGATTTGATAGATCAACATCTAATTGTTGAACCTCAAGAGTCAACTTAATTAATTATTGTCTGGGGGGAAGGATCCTTTAAAGAGTTTCTTCGAAGAGATTTATTCAAGAAGTTGATGGCATACAATAGTAAAAATCAGATGTAGTTTTGTGACGGAATATTTTATGCGTGAGTTACGTAGGTATAAAGCTAAAGGTAGGGCTTTGACTTACTTTGGTGATTCCGTCAGCTAAGGCCATAAAGGTCTCCCCAACGAAACCTTTGGCAGGAATATCATACAATATGTCCATCATGAACCCTCCAGGTGCACTGTGGGTATGGGTTCCACTCAATATTACATTTTGGTAGCTGTAGGTGTCATTATACCTCTTCCTAAGCCTGCTTAAAACCTACAAACAGAAGTGTCGTCATGCATAAAAAATTACTTAGATAGTATACTAAAGTTACAAACCTCTTTCTTAAGTCCATGGGATATCATACAGGCATCTACTGTCACATATGCAACTCTTGTCACTCCATCATCGATGATATAAGCTCTTGCAAACTGTCTCAAATGAATGCCACATCCGATTTGCTTGGATTTGGCATATCCCATCTGAAAAAAATTCATGAATCTCTTAATCCGTTGAATGTGTTCATTTAAAGATGTTGTTGAACATTCAGAGCCAACTTTGGTTCGATCTTGGCATGATTGCATGAAAAAATAAGTCATAACTTCACTTACAAATGTTACACCAGCTGCTGGTCCAGTACAATCATTTATTCCAATGCCCACCTGATATGCGGCATTTGGATGAGCTACTGTGGTTATAAGAAGAAGAACTGAAGGTAGAAGAGTTGTTGAATACATTTTGAATCATCTGTAAAAAATACAAAAGCAAAAAATTATGGAGTAAATATAAAAAATATATGGATCAATACAAGTGAAATTAAATTAATTTGAACATATATGTGTCTACAATATTCTGAACTGATTTTTTTCCGCACAGCTTCAGAGTTTTGCGATTGCAGAAAAACCAAATCGATTGAATTTTCGGTGATTTGACGAACAATGATCTAATCATCAGCAGAGGTGGAAACAATAAAAAAATACGTCCATTCAAGTAGAACAACAGATAGTGGTACTCGCCTAGCAACTAGAAGATTTCGTTCAATATATTCCTCGGATACAATACTCACAGTTGCCAAAATTGCTACTGAAAGATTTTGAGGGAAATAGGAAAGCCTCAAATTGTTTCGAGTACTCGAAATTGATAATAGTACTTCTCTCTACATTGTTTATCCACTCTGAATGAGATGGTAATTGCACGTATGATGGATGATTTCATATCGAAACCAATCGATTCAATAGGGTAAAAAGTAAACAAATTGATGTTTGTTATCGTTATCAAGCAGTCATCAACGAAGCTTAAAAAAATCATCAGAGGATACAATCAGATATTTTATGCTTCTCATTACGAAATAAAAGGCATTGAGCTGATGGAATTGAGAAACATTCTATTGTTTTTTTTTTGGAACAGATAAAAAAGCAGTAAAAAATTGGATACTCCATTAGGAAGGACATGCTAGCCTACTAACCTCTCTCATTTGCTGAAGAGAGAATTATTTACGATCAGTGACTCGAGACTGCAATTTAAATAACCATTGACTGCCTTGATAAGAGAGTTTTATTTTTTACCTGAAAATAGTTGAATACAAGTATGATGAACTTCATTCAAAATAGGTCTCAGTGATTTTTAATTCATCAGAGCTGAATTTTTTCAGTTCTGTTCATTTTTTACATCCACAAAATATTCCTTTGTATTTCCATTGTTTTTAATGTGTCAAGACTTTAAATTCAATTTGATGAGTTAAGAACCAATGGATCGATACAAGAATGATACAAATATAACACTCTTGGTCCTGGAAAACATTCAGAAAGAATGAAAAATTATCAAGTCCATCTTCCTAGAGATACTAATAATATTTACATAGTATATTCTGAGTAAAAGTTATTCAGAAACCTGCTGTGAAATTTTTTTGACATTATGAAATTCAAATTGTGAGAGAAAATTCAGGAATACTTTGAACTAGAGACTCCTTGGGTTAGGAGAGGTTGGGCAAGGATATACAGGGTGTGCCAGCTGCTCTATAGCAGTAAAACATCTTTTTAAACTTAAAATATACATATCTCCTAACATGCTTCACTTCGGAGATAAAGGTTATTATGATTCGAAAAATAATTATTTTTCCTTTTATATTGTAAATATACGACTCGGTTTTTTTGGGAAATTCATCCATCAACAGAGATTTCCCTGAAAAAACAAACAAAATCTACGCGAAAAAATTTGCTGTGCGTGTATTTGTTTTGTTCTCGATTATCTCGAAAACGGTGCATTCAATAAAAAAAATCTAGGTAACTTTTTTCATTAAAAACGCTGTTGATTTGAGAAATGGAAACATTTTTCCAGAAAAATCACAGTATAAGATTAAAACAAAAATCAATTTACCCAAATCCAAACTAATTCTGGAATAGCTGTCTTTTCCCTGCAAAAAGAAAAACTTAGCACTAAGCACAACTATTTCCACAGTGCGCGAACTATAATATTGTCCCACTAAACGACTGGAATCCTAATACCGGCTTAGCACCGTCGTAGATGACTCACTTTTTCGAATCACCCAACGGAAAAAAAATAAAATATCACCTGGCACAATCACATCACTTATATACAACTTCATATCTCTAGGTCCAAGAAAAACACCTGATAAGGTATTCGTCGCATGAAATCCATACTCAAATTCTACAATACGATAACGAGTAATTCGAACTTTTAAACCCTAAACAGAACGGAGGTAATAATGTACAAGAAGATGGATGTCCACTCTTCAGCTCGTTGTTTACTGAGTGGTTCGTAGATAAAATTGACCGGGGAATTGAAGCGATTATAATATGATAATGATACTTCCTATGTGAGCGTATTAAACGTTCTCTGGTCGGGAGCATGACCAGCATAACACCTTGAGGGCATTTTCAGGGTCTCTGCACAGATGTTAGTTGATTCAGTTTCCTCAAACAAAACTTAAACATTTCCACTACAGAATTATTGTACGTTTCAAATATTACGAAGGAAAAAAGTTGTCGAAACGTCTGAGGCAAAGTGTTTATACAGTTTTTTTCCAGATGCCTTCTTGGCTGCAAAAAAAATTTCTTCAGAATACTCCGAAATGATTACAGCGGAAGTCCATACTCTGCTCAAATACGAGCATCCTTGATCTTTATAAGACCATTACTTTCTTCCATTTCAGTTACTGAATTCGCCTCACCGTATAAATGCGAGACAAGAATAATAAAAAGGCGGAATAATAGTGCAAGACTTAGAAATGTGAATTCTACACATGTATCGATTATCCCTGGAGTGTTATTCAGGTTTAAAACCAAACAATAGAAAAGGATCTCAAGATAGAACAAAGAGAAAAGTACCTGGAGTCCAATGAACAAATTAAATTGTTTTGCAGCATTTCTAAGAGTTGTATTTCTCTCGAAACTCGATCAATTGCTCTCGTGATCGTATTGGTAGATGTTTCATTAGAATAAGTGCACTGAATTCTTTAACCCTGATTTTTTTCACATGGTATGATTCGTCTTCAGAAATTTAATTATCACAAAACAACTACTTGACCACAATAAGATTTAACAATAATTAAAAAAACTCACCTTACGGGAAAAAACTGATTGAAAACGCAAATATTACATAAACTAGTTATTAACTGTAATCATATGAGCTGTGAGGAACGAGTTATATTAAAATAGAGAGAAAAACTCAGCCAAAAATGGGGAAAAACATGAATGAAAAATCAAAAGAATACATCAGTCGAAATAGACCATTTTCAGAGTGGAAAGTCAAACATCGCTGATTTGAAAATGTTCCTCTGGCAGATTGGAACAACAGAACTATCCAGAATTCAAATTGATTTCACGCCAGTTGGTTATAAATAATTAAACTGGATGAATGATTGTTGAGTTTCACGATTCGCAGATTCTCATCAAAACGGACGTTATTTCATTTGTCACCACATATACTGCATTTATAGCCCATTTGATGAATGATACAATGATTTCCCCTGATCTCATTATTGCCATTGGGATAATTTTACAACGTGGACAGCTTCAAACAGAAAATGTAATTTGACAGTATCTAATATTGAAGAAAGTGATGTTGCAGCAATGTTCAGTGAAAACTTTTGATTAAATTAGCATTTTCAACGGAGTGGGATGAAGTAGATAATACTTACATATTTGCTGCAGTTCGCTGAAGATCATTCCTAACATACTACATCTTTGTGCCAATTTTTGTTTCTTCTCAGTATACAGATTATGCCAGCTAATTTTAAAAAAACTTCGTAAAAGTTAATAGTTTTGAATAGGGTAGACAATAAGAAGATAAAAATGAACAAAACAAGAGAAAATCTCGAAAATAAAAAGTGAGATAACGAAGAACTATAGATAAAGGTACAAGCACACCCCAATACCTTGTGAATATGATAGAGATTATAAAGAAACACATTAATATAATTTTTTTCCTTCAGATGTTATTATCAGTATCTCACCTCTCCAAGGGCTTAAATCCAACAACTTAGGAACAAGAACCGAGAACAAAATATAACTCTAAACCATCACAACTTTTTTCTGAGAAGACAACTAGTTGACGGTACGAATATCGTGTTTGTGCAATTCCTAGAATCTATAGATTAAGAAGGAATTTCTAAATGGCTTCATTGTGCAATTATTAAGTCAGCCTGGTAGCTTGAATAGGTATGCATATCGGCGATAGCAAACTGCTTTATCTCTTAGCTTTCTCTACGAAACTGTGACAAGATGAAGCAACATCCATAGTCCTATATAAATCCCTATCAAAATATCCAACATTTAATTAAATGCTTAATTACATTCAATCAAGAGACCATGAGATTTACAGAATGGAATATTATGTTTTTTTTTGTCCGCAGAAAATCTCACCATTCTTTCAGAATGTTTCGATACTGACCTTATCAACGTTTTAAAGGGTTTATTTCAAGTTCAATAAGTTTGTACTTATCGATTTCAAACATTAATTCAGCGACATCTATATATGAGAAGTTAAACCATTGAGGATCTGTTCGTATTGATTTTATCATAAGGAGACGATAATCAATACAATGATTCACGTATATTATGTTTTCTTTCCCCTCTGTCTCACTTAGATTTTGTTCCAAAGACTAAAGTAGTTTCAGAAAAATTCTAACGCGGAGTTTTGTTATCTGGATTTTTTTGAGAAGAATCAAGATTCTTAGATCCTTCAATATTGGTAGCTCTTTTTTCTCTGATATTTTGTATGAAACGAGGAACACCGTTGAACTAATAACAACTTATATTTCCGTTTGATTTTGTATCACGATCAATCGAAAAAATTAAAAAGATCAATAAGAAAGTATTTCAAATATTTATTTCACAAAATAAAAATATTATATACAATTTATATATGCCTCATGATGAGTATCGTAGAAAACAATACTGAAAACCTTGTTTGAAAAGAGCTGATCTAAAATTTCAACATACGAGACAAAACTAAGAAAAACCGGCATTCAAAACAAAATAAACAAAAATTCATTTCAAACATCTGGAACAATTTCTCACAAGTTACGAAAGTATATCTAATCAATAAGTAGCCGTGCAGTGACATATTTTGGCTTATGAGTAAAATCCAAAAAAATTTCGGAAAGTGAAAATTCAAATTTCCAAAAAAAAGTTCATTTCGATTCAGCCTCCACAGTCTCATGAGGTTGATCCTCCCTTTTCGCCTCTAAAATCACAGACACTATCTTGAGTTGCGCCTCCTCACATTTTTTTTTCGGCATATCCTTCATCAGAGAAATCATATACCTAGCGAATATTTCCAAGGAGTTATCAACATCCCTATCCTCTCTAACTGAGGATTTAACTGAAGAAGTCCTAACATTTTCAGACAAGTACTTCACACCGTATTCAGGGTCTGGATGAGATCTCTTTTGCTTCTTGGGTTTTGACGGTGTCATAATTTGGTAATGTGTACTTTCTCTCATTTCTAATTTCGAATCCTCTTCTTGCAAGAATGTTTCGTAGTTTTCCCCTTGAAGAACTATATATTCTTCTTTCCCAACCATTTCGGTGTCGCTCATCCCCGTCTGATCTTGCTGAAAGAAAAAAATTAGTTTAAAATCTATAATTCAAGAAAACCCTGAACAAAAAATCTTCACTTGCATGGCATACTTCTGTAAGATCAGCAAGTTAAGAATATGTTTTATGAATCATTTAAAAATTCTTTTTCAATTTTATTTATTGATATCAAAGTATTCATTAATTTTTTGCCATCTTTCGTATTAAGATTCAAATTAAGGACACCTTTTTGATTTATTGATATCATCATTGCATATATGAGGAGAATGAAAATATTTTTTCAAAGAATACACGTTTGAAATCAATTCAGTTCCCGATAATTCGATGATCTATCTGTCAAACATTTTGAAGAGTAATCGTTTGTTAGTATCGATACCATCCGATTTCGTGAAATAAAAAAAATCAAACGATTATGAACATAACACTGTTTAATCCCTCACCAACATATCTTTGTGTTTGCATTTTAGATGCTTGATCATGTTAGATGTGGACCCTCCACTTATTGCAATCGTTCTCAGGCAAGTATCGCATTGAGCTTCTCCATTTTCGTTCTTGGTGAAATAGTCCCAAATAAAACTGGTCTTCTGTCTTGGCATTTTGATATTAATTCGAGTATCACGTTTATTTCACGAAAAGAAAACTGTAAACTGTCACAACTCACTTAATCACAAACCGAAATAAATATCCGGTACAAGACTCGTAGGCATGTGACCGGATACCACGCCATTTTGGAAGCACAGATATGCGCGGGTTGTTGCCAACTGCAAGAACACAACGGTGTTTTTAATCGATTATTTTAGAAAATTATATTTATCTCGCAAAATCTGAATGAATCAGTAGCAATCCTTTCATGTTACAATTCAGTAGTTATTGAGTCTCAGGAAATAGAGGACACAATCTAGTACTCATGTCGCTCCACAGATGTCTCTACTTCTATGAGTAGAAAAACAGTGATTTGAATAAAGTCACTGTTATCGAGAAACCAATAAAACAAAATAAACTCCTAATTCATCAAAGTAGATTCTCTTACACACATGACACTTATGTAACATAATATTTTAAACAATCTTCCTGTTATTACCACGTGGACATTCAATCGAGTTTTTCTTTTGGTGTCCTTTCTCGAGGATCCTTGATGAGTTTCATGAGCTGTAGAAAATCCCCCACAGAATAGTCAGTAATTGGAAGTTTGGATAAATCGATACCACAAATTTAATATACACCAATACAGTTTTCTATCCTGAGCTGCACAAGTTTCGTACAACTTCTCATAGGTGGCGCCAATGATGAATATTGTTTTGGATAGATGTTCAGTAGTCCAGTGCAGTTTCAGTAATCCGAATTATCGAATTGTCAAATCTGGATCCCCGTTCACTAATGAACATGTGTGATATTCATCAACTCCAGAGTCCTATGACTTCAGTGTGGGTTGATAGTTGATTGTTACTCAATTAATCTGAGCGTAAATGAGAGCTTGATGTTGCACGCGCTCTGAGACTCGTAACCGATGTAAGTTTATTGATTCTTAGCTATCGGTTCGTTCTTGTGACGGGTAGTGTTGAGGTTAAGGTGAAATCTTTTCTGGAATTGGTCCAAGTGTTGTGGCGGTAAATACCAATGATAACACTCTTGTTTAGAGTTGAAGTCACTAACTTTGTTGCAATATTGCTTTTCACTAACACCATACTAAAAAGTTGCGTTAAAAATAGAAGATGTAGGTGTACTCCTGTTTTGCGGGAAGATCATGTAATGCCGCTTATATTGGATATGTATAAATACATTGGAATTGAAGATGATTAAATCTTCTGAAACAATGCAAAAGTACCTGCAGAATGGAGTTTATTCTCCCTACAGCTGAACTTTTACTGTTGATGTACTCGTTTTGGATTCTTTATCCACCAAAATTGCAAAACTATTTGGGTTTTATCCCAATTAACTCTCTGGAATCGCAGTTTTCGCAGTTGCAACAGTATTCATCAGTTTAAAATTGGATGTACTCCTCAAGAAATATTTTCGGATTTTTTTAGTTGTCGGATGTGTGAGAAGAATCTAAATTGGATGCTTAAAAATATTCTAGTTGTTCTCAGAATTGCCTGATAGATATCTATTTTCGATTCAGAGATTCCTGAGTTAGGATAGATCTAAAGATCGAGGACCTATTGACATCTACAAACCTTTTAATTGATATAAATTGACCACAAATATCTTCTATCAAGAAAAAGTTGAAATTCCAAAAGGGTTACAAATTGTGATAGACCAGAAAGTTCATGAATTATAAGCTAGTTGGAATCTTACATTGTGATTGACCTAGATATCTGAAACTTATGAATCAATAAAGATTACTCCATTATCGAGTTAGTGTTTATTTCTAAAATTAGTATAGAAGAACTACATTTGCTACTTGACCACGTTCACATCAAGTTGCTGTGGTTCTCGGAGACTACAGTCTCTTCTCTCGTTGAAAAAAAATTCACGTCCCCATTTGTAGACATCATCGATACTTCGGCGTAATCTTATCGAATGTCATGGATGCTGGTGAAATTCTCTGCAGTTACAAATGTTAAGATCATCAAGCGCACGACTTGATTTTTTATCCCACGAACAATGCACCTATTGCAATCCGTTTAAACTGCATGTACCATCCGTATAATTCTTTCTTGGAGATGCCAATTGCGTCATTTAAGTTTGACATTAACTTCGCTATAGGTGTTGGATAAATCATGAGTGAATCGTAGAAAATCCATTGGAGACCCTTCATTTTTAGAATTTTTAATGTTTCTCATCTACTACCTTCCTAATTGGCGATCAAAGGAACCGTCGACACATCTATCCATCAACTTCGTAAAGTCCTTGCATCCTGAATTCTCTTATGTCATCAAATCACGAAGTTCTTCGCTGATGCAATTTGTAGATGCATTAAAGGTCATGCATAGTGGTGAAAGTTGAAGCATATTGTGTCTGACAGATGGATTATCATCGAAAAATCGAAGGAAGCATCAGATGTGGGTAGTTGTTATCGGCGTGAAGTGAAGTTTTTTTATATCTCGAGGACTTAACACTTATGTAACTTCCATCTAGGAACAATGAAGACTGCCATATGATTTTCATAGGCTCCCTGACCAACTGAAAGCCCTACAATATATTTACTGCGAAATCAAAATCGTATTTTTATAATGATTACTTTGTTTATAAGGATCCTGTTGATACCAAGTCAGACAGCTGTGTGCATACACGAATGCAACGAGATGAGATAAATAACTTCCTCTTTCGATTGAATCATTCTTCAGCATGGTGAACACAATCGCCCTAAATTGATAGTTCAGTACCCTAAGCCCTGTTCTAATTTATTTGTGGGCTCTGGAAATACTCGAACATTCCATGATGAGTTTCTATTACGAAATTGTGTTTCAATAACAGTTTTGCTTTTGGATCTCTTGGAGTTTCAAAGGAGATTTATAGGAGAAATGGTTCAAATGGAATCTTGGGGCTTATTGTTTGCAATTACGTTCTGTTTTATGAGCCAAGTACTGTAGTAGCATAGGGATTTGTTGTCTCAGAGATGCCAAATTATGTACAGATGTCCATTTAAAATTGCAGGAGAAGCTTTGATGATAAAGTATCAATTCATTCGTCACTATCGTTCAGAGAAGATCCCAGAATCTGACCATAATTAAATAAACAAAGAAAGTTAGACGATGTGAATAGCAGAGCTAATATAATAACCTCTCATCTTTCCAATTGGAATATTGGACCAGACTCTTCATACTTCTTCCAAATGTAGAAAATGCTTGGAGACATCATTATGTAATGCTTTTTCTCCTTAAGGTGTGCACAGATGAATTTATTGCATTGAAATGAAGCCAAAGACATCAATAATGATTCACAAATATCTTCGTTTCTAGAATTTTTTAAAAATAATTCATGATTTATTAAAAATTTTTTGACACAATTGAAGATACACCAAAAGTGTTGTTAGGTACAAAATCACGTACAACTATAACGTTTCACAACATTTGAAGAATATTCCATCTAATTTCTGTTCGAATCTGCTGAGCCCATTTAATGGCAAATGAAAGAGAATGAAAATTCACGAATCATAAATTTCAAATTTTCCATCAATTTCTAAACATAACGTTATCTAGTATACAACAATGCTTTCGATGAACAACCTTCAATGCTTTACTCGTAATAACGTCATACCTATTGATATCTTTCGACTAATAACTCGTTTAATTGCAGCATCATCATTTTCTGCAGTGGTAAATCTTCACAGTCTGAATCTTCTTCTTGAATAATACAAGACTTGATGAAGGTTTACCATCTCACTGTGATGTATCTAATGGAGGTAGTTCTGAGTTGATCGCTCATTATCTTAGCCTCAATGTTGTGGAAAACGTTAGAATCTACAGCGTTAAACTATATGCTCACATCGAAAGAAATATCTTGTAGCACTGTCAGATATATCGAAACATCTTATTATGATTGCGATGCCCCAGGTCATGATTATTTTGGTACTTATGGTCTATAATTATCTCGAAGAAAAATTGGATATGCTTGCAAACTTGCTGAAGGACCACTTTCTGTTGTTTGATCTTGAAAACTACCTTTCGAATGGGTTGAATTACATCATTTCGTAATCTGATGCTCATTTAGATTCATAAAATTTTGGAAGGAGCTTGTGAATATTTTCATTTATACGGAAATAGTTTCAGTATATGTAGAAACAAACCTATTATAACTAAAGCTCATCATTATATTCATGAATATCCGTAAACTTCACTGCAGTACTCATGCAAAAAATATAAAATACAATGATAGACATTAGGAGATCCATCAAATGTACTTTACAGCATGAAGATGAATGATTTGAAGGAAGAAAGGCTTTCTAATTCGGGTAAACAAATGTTTCTTCATCTCATGACGTAACTTATTTCAATGAAGATTTGTTCTAACCCGAATTATCCTCTATTATTTGTGTCTGAAGAATACACAAATATTTGCGCAACTAAGCAAATTTGTCCTAGCGTGTAATGAGACTACGTTATGCAACATAATCGCTAATTACTGCAAAATTTTACTGTCGTTAACCTTTTTGGTTGTCAGCGTTATAGTCGGCTCTATTTCAACGGATTTGGGATTGATGAGTGTAATGATCACAGTTATGAAGAAACATATATGAATTTTTATTTTGAAGGAGTTTATACAGACTGATTCTTTATAAGTGGGTTTATAATAAAAAATTTCTGATAACATGTTCTTGGCCTAGAATTCATTGGAATGTGCAAAGGCTTCTTAACCAAATCCCAATTATCTGAAACGATCTATAAGTCGTGCTCTTCATACGAATAACTGACCATCTTAATTCGCAGAATCTATTGCGAAATATACTAGGATTAACATGCAATCAATCAGCTGTAGATGTTTTCAACCTTAGTATGTCTAAGATCCAAGGAAATCGATTGGAATTGTTCTCTCTCTTTTCAGAAGAATCCTTGAAACAATAATAGCCTTTTATCGGAATATTATATTTATATAAGGATAGCTTAGTAGCTGTAGAAACCCGGATACAATCATCTGATGTTATAAAAGATATACTCCTGGCAGATTTGGCTAAAATGTTTTTTGATCATTCGAAAGGTACAATCAAGGTACTTCAAATCTAAAAGTATGTGGGTGAAAACTCGAGAACTTATTTATCTAAGTTTGGGAAGAATTGAAAGTCTGTTTTTCCCAGAAAATTCCTAAATACTTGGGTGCTTTTTCGGCTTAAAGTCTCATCAAATTCACAATGTGATTTTTACACTTTTCTGTATGTAAACTCTTTTCAGTATAGCATTTTAGAAGCCTTCATCCAAAATGGTTTTTTTCTGTATTCAGTTCAGTACCTATTTGTTCAAATGGTCCCAAATTTCGACCAGTCCATGCTATTCCAATCCTGTTATTACATTAATTATCGCACTTGCTGTATGATATACCTTTACTTCAAGTTTAAGTTGCTATCTGACGTATATAACTTCCTTTAGTAAACATTGTAATAACAACAATTGACAACAAACTTCGATTCGTAATTGTTGCCGGAAAAGTTCAATTAAATACTTCTTCTACAACAAAACGGAAATCCAAAATTATGTATTTACATAGAAGCTGAGTACGTATGAGATGCTTGAAAAAACAAATCAAATACCTACAATTTTGAAATCTTATAGCACCGGGTGTTGCAATGCTGCCTTTCCAAATAATGCAGTATGAAGTCCGTGAGTATCATTCGATGATGATTCACATTTTCTTATGGACCATAAAAAATCACTATTATAAATCAAATCTTTTTTATTGCTCTTCCTGAATTTGGTGCTTAAAAAATGATTAACCGATATCCACAGAGTTCTCTGCGATTATTGTCGGTGTAATTGTTCCTCAGCCAATAATTCCCACCAATTCAAGACATTATACGGAGGTTTGCTCTTAACTTACGAACTCAACATACATCTTCAGTTCGAGGATCTCTATCTGTGCAGTTCCAGTGACCGAATCTTTTGATATACAGTGACTCCGTGGTGAATGAGTTCAGTTTTTAGATCTTTACACGGTGAGCTCATATAATTCTATTTTTCACGGGCTATAATTTCATTTAAAAATTTTGAAAATTCTCGACCCTCATTGGAAAAAAAAATTTGTCTAAAATGAAAATTTTTTTTCTTTGAAAAATTGTTCGTTTCTAATTCTGCAATTTTTTATATTATCATTTGTAAAAAATTCAAAAACATTACAAGACTAATTATTTCAGCCAATTAAAAATTCTTCAGATGTATAAAGCCAGGGCCGCCGCCAGACATTTTGCCTTCCCGGCAAAATGAAATTTTGCCGCCCCGGGGAAATTATATTTTGCCAACTTGCTGTGATGTATTGAGTTTGGGACTCACAACAGAACCTCCATATCCAAAAAGGCCCATAGAGTCAGGCGATTTCCTTTGAGAATGCAAAATATAGCGTTTTTGGGGGGGTCTACCCCTTTGGATTTTTTCGGCCAAAATTTCGAAATTTTCGATTGCGATTTTTTGTGCTAGGGAGAAAGTGTCCTCATCGCTGATCACCAGTCTGCAAACCCCATCTCAATCCGGAGCCAATTGGTCGAGATATGCAGAATCGAAATTTCCAAAATTTCAAAAATTCTTATTTTGCAGGTGAAAATTTTTAAAATCCGGAAAACTGCGACTTTTTTCTTCTTATCCAATCAAGCGACTTCGGAAACGTACATTTTCATATAAAACTCGAAAATATCTACCCTAGTTTTCGAGAGAAACGATGATGAATTTTTTGCATTTTTCATTTTCGAGTTTACTTTGAAACGCTCTGGTGACAAGGAAATGACTATAAGTGATACACTCAGTGTTTTTTCTGATAGTTCCCAACCGGTTTGAAAACCTCCATATCCAAAGAGGCCCATAGAGTCAGGCGATTTCCTTTGAGAATGCAAAATATAGCGTTTTTGGGGGGGTCTACCCCTTTGGATTTTTTCGGCCAAAATTTCGAAATTTTCGATTGCGATTTTTTGTGCTAGGGAGAAAGTGTCCTCATCGCTGATCACCAGTCTGCAAACCCCATCTCAATCCGGAGCCAATTAGTCGAGATATGCAGAATCGAAATTTCCAAAATTTCAAAAATTCTCATTTTGCAGGTGAAAATTTTTAAAATCCGGAAAACTGCGACTTTTTTCTTCTTATCCAATCAAGCGACTTCGAAAACCTACATTTTCATATAAAACTCGAAAATATCTACCCTAGTTTTCGAGAGAAACGATGATGAATTTTTTGCATTTTTCATTTTCGAGTTTACTTTGAAACGCTCTGGTGACAAGGAAATGACTATAAGTGATACACTCAGTGTTTTTTCTGATAGTTCCCAACCGGTTTGAAAACCTCCATATCCAAAAAGGCCCATAGAGTCAGGCGATTTCCTTAGAGAATGCAAAATATAGCGTTTTTGGGGGGGTCTACCCCTTTGGATTTTTTCGGCCAAAATTTCGAAATTTTCGATTGCGATTTTTTGTGCTAGGGAGAAAGTGTCCTCATCGCTGATCACCAGTCTGCAAACCCCATCTCAATCCGGAGCCAATTAGTCGAGATATGCAGAATCGAATTTTCCAAAATTTCAAAAATTCTCATTTTGCAGGTGAAAATTTTTAAAATCCGGAAAACTGCGACTTTTTTCTTCTGATTCAATCAAGCGACTCGAAAACCTACATTTTCATATAAAACTCGAAAATATCTACCCTAGTTTTCGAGAGAAACGATGATGAATTTTTTGCATTTTTCATTTTCGAGTTTACTTTGAAACGCTCTGGTGACAAGGAAATGACTATAAGTGATACACTCAGTGTTTTTTCTGATAGTTCCCAACCGGTTCGAAAACCTCCATATCCAAAAAGGCCCATAGAGTCAGGCGATTTCCTTAGAGAATGCAAAATATAGCGTTTTTGGGGGGTCTACCCCTTTGGATTTTTTCGGCCAAAATTTCGAAATTTTCGATTGCGATTTTTTGTGCTAGGGAGAAAGTGTCCTCATCGCTGATCACCAGTCTGCAAACCCCATCTCAATCCGGAGCCAATTAGTCGAGATATGCAGAATCGAATTTTCCAAAATTTCAAAAATTCTCATTTTGCAGGTGAAAATTTTTAAAATCCGGAAAACTGCGACTTTTTTCTTCTTATCCAATCAAGCGACTTGAAAACCTACATTTTCATATAAAACTCGAAAATATCTACCCTAGTTTTCGAGAGAAACGATGATGAATTTTTTGCATTTTTCATTTTCTAGTTTACTTTGAAACGCTCTGGTGACAAGGAAATGACTATAAGTGATACACTCAGTGTTTTTTCTGATAGTTCCCAACCGGTTTGAAAACCTCCATATCCAAAAAGGCCCATAGAGTCAGGCGATTTCCTTAGAGAATGCAAAATATAGCGTTTTTGGGGGGTCTACCCCTTTGGATTTTTTCGGCCAAAATTTCGAAATTTTCGATTGCGATTTTCTGTGCTAGGGGGAAAGTGTCCTCATCGCTGATCACCATTCTGCAAACCCATCTCAATCCGGAGCCAATTAGTCGAGATATGCTGAATCGAAATTTCCAAAATTTCAAAAATTCTCATTTTGCAGGTGAAAATTTTTAAAATCCGGAAAATTGCGACTTTTTTCTTCTGATCCAATTAAGCAACTTCGAAAACCTACATTTTCATATAAAACTCGAAAATATCTACCCTAGTTTTCGAGAGAAACGATGATGAATTTTTTGCATTTTTCATTTTCGAGTTTACTTTGAAACGCTCTGGTGACAAGGAAATGACTATAAGTGATACACTCAGTGTTTTTTCTGATAGTTCCCAACCGGTTTGAAAACCTCCATATCCAAAAAGGCCCATAGAGTCAGGCGATTTCCTTTGAGAATGCAAAATATAGCGTTTTTGGGGGGGTCTACCCCTTTGGATTTTTTCGGCCAAAATTTCGAAATTTTCGATTGCGATTTTTTGTGCTAGGGAGAAAGTGTCCTCATCGCTGATCACCAGTCTGCAAACCCCATCTCAATCCGGAGCCAATTAGTCGAGATATGCAGAATCGAAATTCCCAAAATTTCAAAAATTCTCATTTTGCAGGTGAAAATTTTTAAAATCCGGAAAACTGCGACTTTTTTCTTCTTATCCAATCAAGCGACTTCGAAAATCTACATTTTCATATAAAACTCGAAAATATCTACCCTAGTTTTCGAGAGAAACGATGATGAATTTTTTGCATTTTTCATTTTCGAGTTTACTTTGAAACGCTCTGGTGACAAGGAAATGACTATAAGTGATACACTCAGTGTTTTTTCTGATAGTTCCCAACCGTTTGAAAACCTCCATATCCAAAAAGGCCCATAGAGTCAGGCGATTTCCTTAGAGAATGCAAAATATAGCGTTTTTGGGGGGTCTACCCCTTTGGATTTTTTCGGCCAAAATTTCGAAATTTTCGATTGCGATTTTTTGTGCTAGGGAGAAAGTGTCCTCATCGCTGATCACCAGTCTGCAAACCCCATCTCAATCCGGAGCCAATTAGTCGAGATATGCAGAATCGAAATTTCCAAAATTTCAAAAATTCTCATTTTGCAGGTGAAAATTTTTAAAATCCGGAAAACTGCGACTTTTTTCTTCTGATTCAATCAAGCGACTTCGAAAACCTACATTTTCATATAAAACTCGAAAATATCTACCCTAGTTTTCGAGAGAAACGATGATGAATTTTTTGCATTTTTCATTTTCGAGTTTACTTTGAAACGCTCTGGTGACAAGGAAATGACTATAAGTGATACACTCAGTGTTTTTTCTGATAGTTCCCAACCGGTTCGAAAACCTCCATATAAAAAGGCCCATAGAGTCAGGCGATTTCCTTAGAGAATGCAAAATATAGCGTTTTTGGGGGGTCTACCCCTTTGGATTTTTTCGGCCAAAATTTCGAAATTTTCGATTGCGATTTTTTGTGCTAGGGAGAAAGTGTCCTCATCGCTGATCACCAGTCTGCAAACCCCATCTCAATCCGGAGCCAATTAGTCGAGATATGCAGAATCGAATTTTCCAAAATTTCAAAAATTCTCATTTTGCAGGTGAAAATTTTTAAAATCCGGAAAACTGCGACTTTTTTCTTCTGATTCAATCAAGCGACTCCGAAAACCTACATTTTCATATAAAACTCGAAAATATCTACCCTAGTTTTCGAGAGAAACGATGATGAATTTTTTGCATTTTTCATTTTCGAGTTTACTTTGAAACGCTCTGGTGACAAGGAAATGACTATAAGTGATACACTCAGTGTTTTTTCTGATAGTTCCCAACCGGTTTGAAAACCTCCATATCCAAAAAGGCCCATAGAGTCAGGCGATTTCCTTAGAGAATGCAAAATATAGCGTTTTTGGGGGGGTCTACCCCTTTGGATTTTTTCGGCCAAAATTTCGAAATTTTCGATTGCGATTTTTTGTGCTAGGGAGAAAGTGTCCTCATCGCTGATCACCAGTCTGCAAACCCCATCTCAATCCGGAGCCAATTAGTCGAGATATGCAGAATCGAATTTTCCAAAATTTCAAAAATTCTCATTTTGCAGGTGAAAATTTTTAAAATCCGGAAAACTGCGACTTTTTTCTTCTTATCCAATCAAGCGACTTCGAAAAAGTACATTTTCATATAAAACTCGAAAATATCTACCCTAGTTTTCGAGAGAAACGATGATGAATTTTTTGCATTTTTCATTTTCGAGTTTACTTTGAAACGCTCTGGTGACAAGGAAATGACTATAAGTGATACACTCAGTGTTTTTTCTGATAGTTCCCAACCGGTTTGAAAACCTCCATATCCAAAAAGGCCCATAGAGTCAGGCGATTTCCTTAGAGAATGCAAAATATAGCGTTTTTGGGGGGGTCTACCCCTTTGGATTTTTTCGGCCAAAATTTCGAAATTTTCGATTGCGATTTTTTGTGCTAGGGAGAAAGTGTCCTCATCGCTGATCACCAGTCTGCAAACCCCATCTCAATCCGGAGCCAATTAGTCGAGATATGCAGAATCGAAATTTCCAAATTTCAAAAATTCTCATTTTGCAGGTGAAAATTTTTAAAATCCGGAAAACTGCGACTTTTTTCTTCTGATCCAATCAAGCGACTTCGAAAACGTACATTTTCATATAAAACTCGAAAATATCTACCCTAGTTTTCGAGAGAAACGATGATGAATTTTTTGCATTTTTCATTTTCGAGTTTACTTTGAAACGCTCTGGTGACGAGGAAATGACTATAAGTGATACACTCAGTGTTTTTTCTGATAGTTCCCAACCGGTTTGAAAACCTCCATATCCAAAAAGGCCCATAGAGTCAGGCGATTTCCTTAGAGAATGCAAAATATAGCGTTTTTGGGGGGGTCTACCCCTTTGGATTTTTTCGGCCAAAATTTCGAAATTTTCGATTGCGATTTTTTGTGCTAGGGAGAAAGTGTTCTCATCGCTGATCACCAGTCTGCAAACCCCATCTCAATCCGGAGCCATTTAGTCGAGATATGCAGAATCGAAATTTCCAAAATTTCAAAAATTCTCATTTTGCAGGTGAAAATTTTTAAAATCCGGAAAACTGCGACTTTTTTCTTCTTATCCAATCAAGCGACTTCGAAAACCTACATTTTCATATAAAACTCGAAAATATCTACCCTAGTTTTCGAGAGAAACGATGATGAATTTTTTGCATTTTTCATTTTCGAGTTTACTTTGAAACGCTCTGGTGACAAGGAAATGACTATAAGTGATACACTCAGTGTTTTTTCTGATAGTTCCCAACCGGTTTGAAAACCTTCATATCCAAAAAGGCCCATAGAGTCAGGCGATTTCCTTAGAGAATGCAAAATATAGCGTTTTTGGGGGGGTCTACCCCTTTGGATTTTTTCGGCCAAAATTTCGAAATTTTCGATTGCGATTTTTTGTGCTAGGGAGAAAGTGTCCTCATCGCTGATCACTTGTCTGCAAACCCCATCTCAATCCGGAGCCAATTAGTCGAGATATGCAGAATTGAAATTTCCAAAATTTCAAAAATTCTCATTTTGCAGGTGAAAATTTTTAAAATCCGGAAAACTGCGAATTTTTTCTTCTTATCCAATCAAGCGACTTTGAAAACCTACATTTTCATATAAAACTCGATAATATCTACCCTAGTTTTCGAGAGAAACGATGATGAATTTTTTGCATTTTTCATTTTCGAGTTTACTTTGAAACGCTCTGGTGACAAGGAAATGACTATAAGTGATACACTCAGTGTTTTTTCTGATAGTTCCCAACCGGTTTGAAAACCTCCATATCCAAAAAGGCCCATAGAGTCAGGCGATTTCCTTAGAGAATGCAAAATATAGCGTTTTTGGGGGGTCTACCCCTTTGGATTTTTTCGGCCAAAATTTCGAAATTTTCGATTGCGATTTTTTGTACTAGGGGGAAAGTGTCCTCATCGCTTATCACCATTCTGCAAACCCCATCTCAATCCGGAGCCAATTAGTCGAGATATGCGGAATCGAAATTTCCAAAATTTCAAAAATTCTCATTTTGCAGGTGAAAATTTTCAAAATCCGGAAAACTGCGACTTTTTTCTTCTTATCCAATCAAGCGACTTCGAAAACGTACATTTTCATATAAAACTCGAAAATATCTACCCTAGTTTTCGAGAGAAACGATGATAAATTTTTTGCATTTTTCATTTTCGAGTTTACTTTGAAACGCTCTGGTGACAAGGAAATGACTATAAGTGATACACTCAGTGTTTTTTCTGATAGTTCCCAACCGGTTTGAAAACCTCCATATCCAAAAAGGCCCATAGAGTCAGGCGATTTCCTTAGAGAATGCCAAATATAGCGTTTTTGGGGGGTCTACCCCTTTGGATTTTTTCGGCCAAAATTTCGAAATTTTCGATTGCCATTTTTTGTGCTAGGGAGAAAGTGTCCTCATCGCTGATCACCAGTCTGCAAACCCCATCTCAATCCGGAGCCAATTAGTCGAGATATGCAGAATCGAATTTTCCAAAATTTCAAAAATTCTCATTTTGCAGGTGGAAATTTTTAAAATCCGGAAAACTGCGACTTTTTTCTTCTGATTCAATCAAGCGACTCCGAAAACCTACATTTTCATATAAAACTCGAAAATATCTACCCTAGTTTTCGAGAGAAACGATGATGAATTTTTTGCATTTTTCATTTTCGAGTTTACTTTGAAACGCTCTGGTGACAAGGAAATGACTATAAGTGATACACTCAGTGTTTTTTCTGATAGTTCCCAACCGGTTTGAAAACCTCCATATCCAAAAAGGCCCATAGAGTCAGGCGATTTCCTTAGAGAATGCAAAATATAGCGTTTTTGGGGGGGTCTACCCCTTTGGATTTTTTCGGCCAAAATTTCGAAATTTTCGATTGCGACTTTTTGTGCTAGGGAGAAAGTGTCCTCATCGCTGATCACCAGTCTGCAAACCCCATCTCAATCCGGAGCCAATTAGTCGAGATATGCAGAATCGAATTTTCCAAAATTTCAAAAATTCTCATTTTGCAGGTGAAAATTTTTAAAATCCGGAAAACTGCGACTTTTTTCTTCTTATCCAATCAAGCGACTTCGAAAAAGTACATTTTCATATAAAACTCGAAAATATCTACCCTAGTTTTCGAGAGAAATGATGATGAATTTTTTGCATTTTTCATTTTCGAGTTTACTTTGAAACGCTCTGGTGACAAGGAAATGACTATAAGTGATACACTCAGTGTTTTTTCTGATAGTTCCCAACCGGTTTGAAAACCTCCATATCCAAAAAGGCCCATAGAGTCAGGCGATTTCCTTAGAGAATGCAAAATATAGCGTTTTTGGGGGGGTCTACCCCTTTGGATTTTTTCGGCCAAAATTTCGAAATTTTCGATTGCGATTTTTTGTGCTAGGGAGAAAGTGTCCTCATCGCTGATCACCAGTCTGCAAACCCCATCTCAATCCGGAGCCAATTAGTCGAGATATGCAGAATCGAAATTTCCAAATTTCAAAAATTCTCATTTTGCAGGTGAAAATTTTTAAAATCCGGAAAACTGCGACTTTTTTCTTCTGATCCAATCAAGCGACTTCGAAAACGTACATTTTCATATAAAACTCGAAAACATCTACCCTAGTTTTCGAGAGAAACGATGATGAATTTTTTGCATTTTTCATTTTCGAGTTTACTTTGAAACGCTCTGGTGACGAGGAAATGACTATAAGTGATACACTCAGTGTTTTTTCTGATAGTTCCCAACCGGTTTGAAAACCTCCATATCCAAAAAGGCCCATAGAGTCAGGCGATTTCCTTAGATAATGCAAAATATAGCGTTTTTGGGGGGGTCTACCCCTTTGGATTTTTTCGGCCAAAATTTCGAAATTTTCGATTGCGATTTTTTGTGCTAGGGAGAAAGTGTTCTCATCGCTGATCACCAGTCTGCAAACCCCATCTCAATCCGGAGCCATTTAGTCGAGATATGCGGAATCGAAATTTCCAAAATTTCAAAAATTCTCATTTTGCAGGTGAAAATTTTTAAAATCCGGAAAACTGCGACTTTTTTCTTCTTATCCAATCAAGCGACTTCGAAAACCTACATTTTCATATAAAACTCGAAAATATCTACCCTAGTTTTCGAGAGAAACGATGATGAATTTTTTGCATTTTTCATTTTCGAGTTTACTTTGAAACGCTCTGGTGACAAGGAAATGATTATAAGTGATACACTCAGTGTTTTTTCTGATAGTTCCCAACCGGTTTGAAAACCTTCATATCCAAAAAGGCCCATAGAGTCAGGCGATTTCCTTAGAGAATGCAAAATATAGCGTTTTTGGGGGGGTCTACCCCTTTGGATTTTTTCGGCCAAAATTTCGAAATTTTCGATTGCGATTTTTTGTGCTAGGGAGAAAGTGTCCTCATCGCTGATCACTTGTCTGCAAACCCCATCTCAATCCGGAGCCAATTAGTCGAGATATGCAGAATTGAAATTTCCAAAATTTCAAAAATTCTCATTTTGCAGGTGAAAATTTTTAAAATCCGGAAAACTGCGAATTTTTTCTTCTTATCCAATCAAGCGACTTCGAAAACCTACATTTTCATATAAAACTCGAAATATCCACCCTAGTTTTCGAGAGAAACGATGATGAATTTTTTGCATTTTTCATTTTCGAGTTTACTTTGAAACGCTCTGGTGACAAGGAAATGACTATAAGTGATACACTCAGTGTTTTTTCTGATAGTTCCCAACCGGTTTGAAAACCTCCATATCCAAAAAGGCCCATAGAGTCAGGCGATTTCCTTAGAGAATGCAAAATATAGCGTTTTTGGGGGGGTCTACCCCTTTGGATTTTTTCGGCCAAAATTTCGAAATTTTCGATTGCGATTTTTTGTACTAGGGGAAAGTGTCCTCATCGCTTATCACCATTCTGCAAACCCCATCTCAATCCGGAGCCAATTAGTCGAGATATGCGGAATCGAAATTTCCAAAATTTCAAAAATTCTCATTTTGCAGGTGAAAATTTTCAAAATCCGGAAAACTGCGACTTTTTTCTTCTTATCCAATCAAGCGACTTCGAAAACGTACATTTTCATATAAAACTCGAAAATATCTACCCTAGTTTTCGAGAGAAACGATGATAAATTTTTTGCATTTTTCATTTTCGAGTTTACTTTGAAACGCTCTGGTGACAAGGAAATGACTATAAGTGATACACTCAGTGTTTTTTCTGATAGTTCCCAACCGGTTTGAAAACCTCCATATCCAAAAAGGCCCATAGAGTCAGGCGATTTCCTTAGAGAATGCAAAATATAGCGTTTTTGGGGGGGTCTACCCCTTTGGATTTTTTCGGCCAAAATTTCGAAATTTTCGATTGCGATTTTTTGTGCTAGGGAGAAAGTGTCCTCATCGCTGATCACTTGTCTGCAAACCCCATCTCAATCCGGAGCCAATTAGTCGAGATATGCAGAAGTGAAATTTCCAAAATTTCAAAAATTCTCATTTTGCAGGTGAAAATTTTTAAAATCCGGAAAACTGCGACTTTTTTCTTCTTATCCAATCAAGCGACTTTGAAAACCTACATTTTCATATAAAACTCGAAAATATCTACCCTAGTTTTCGAGAGAAACGATGATGAATTTTTTGCATTTTTCATTTTCGAGTTTACTTTGAAACGCTCTGGTGACAAGGAAATGACTATAAGTGATACACTCAGTGTTTTTTCTGATAGTTCCCAACCGGTTTGAAAACCTCCATATCCAAAAAGGCCCATAGAGTCAGGCGATTTCCTTAGAGAATGCAAAATATAGCGTTTTTGGGGGGTCTACCCCTTTGGATTTTTTCGGCCAAAATTTCGAAATTTTCGATTGCGATTTTTTGTACTAGGGGGAAAGTGTCCTCATCGCTTATCACCATTCTGCAAACCCCATCTCAATCCGGAGCCAATTAGTCGAGATATGCGGAATCGAAATTTCCAAAATTTCAAAAATTCTCATTTTGCAGGTGAAAATTTTCAAAATCCGGAAAACTGCGACTTTTTTCTTCTTATCCAATCAAGCGACTTCGAAAACGTACATTTTCATATAAAACTCGAAAATATCTACCCTAGTTTTCGAGAGAAACGATGATAAATTTTTTGCATTTTTCATTTTCGAGTTTACTTTGAAACGCTCTGGTGACAAGGAAATGACTATAAGTGATACACTCAGTGTTTTTTCTGATAGTTCCCAACCGGTTTGAAAACCTCCATATCCAAAAAGGCCCATAGAGTCAGGCGATTTCCTTAGAGAATGCAAAATATAGCGTTTTTGGGGGGGTCTACCCCTTTGGATTTTTTCGGCCAAAATTTCGAAATTTTCGATTGCGATTTTTTGTACTAGGGGGAAAGTGTCCTCATCGCTTATCACCATTCTGCAAACCCCATCTCAATCCGGAGCCAATTAGTCGAGATATGCGGAATCGAAATTTCCAAAATTTCAAAAATTCTCATTTTGCAGGTGAAAATTTTCAAAATCCGGAAAACTGCGACTTTTTTCTTCTTATCCAATCAAGCGACTTCGAAAACGTACATTTTCATATAAAACTCGAAAATATCTACCCTAGTTTTCGAGAGAAACGATGATAAATTTTTTGCATTTTTCATTTTCGAGTTTACTTTGAAACGCTCTGGTGACAAGGAAATGACTATAAGTGATACACTCAGTGTTTTTTCTGATAGTTCCCAACCGGTTTGAAAACCTCCATATCCAAAAAGGCCCATAGAGTCAGGCGATTTCCTTAGAGAATGCAAAATATAGCGTTTTTGGGGGGGTCTACCCCTTTGGATTTTTTCGGCCAAAATTTCGAAATTTTCGATTGCGATTTTTTGTACTAGGGGGAAAGTGTCCTCATCGCTTATCACCATTCTGCAAACCCCATCTCAATCCGGAGCCAATTAGTCGAGATATGCGGAATCGAAATTTCCAAAATTTCAAAAATTCTCATTTTGCAGGTGAAAATTTTCAAAATCCGGAAAACTGCGACTTTTTTCTTCTTATCCAATCAAGCGACTTCGAAAACGTACATTTTCATATAAAACTCGAAAATATCTACCCTAGTTTTCGAGAGAAACGATGATAAATTTTTTGCATTTTTCATTTTCGAGTTTACTTTGAAACGCTCTGGTGACAAGGAAATGACTATAAGTGATACACTCAGTGTTTTTTCTGATAGTTCCCAACCGGTTTGAAAACCTCCATATCCAAAAAGGCCCATAGAGTCAGGCGATTTCCTTAGAGAATGCAAAATATAGCGTTTTTGGGGGGGTCTACCCCTTTGGATTTTTTCGGCCAAAATTTCGAAATTTTCGATTGCGATTTTTTGTGCTAGGGAGAAAGTGTCCTCATCGCTGATCACTTGTCTGCAAACCCCATCTCAATCCGGAGCCAATTAGTCGAGATATGCAGAAGTGAAATTTCCAAAATTTCAAAAATTCTCATTTTGCAGGTGAAAATTTTTAAAATCCGGAAAACTGCGACTTTTTTCTTCTTATCCAATCAAGCGACTTTGAAAACCTACATTTTCATATAAAACTCGAAAATATCTACCCTAGTTTTCGAGAGAAACGATGATGAATTTTTTGCATTTTTCATTTTCGAGTTTACTTTGAAACGCTCTGGTGACAAGGAAATGACTATAAGTGATACACTCAGTGTTTTTTCTGATAGTTCCCAACCGGTTTGAAAACCTCCATATCCAAAAAGGCCCATAGAGTCAGGCGATTTCCTTAGAGAATGCAAAATATAGCGTTTTTGGGGGGGTCTACCCCTTTGGATTTTTTCGGCCAAAATTTCGAAATTTTCGATTGCGATTTTTTGTGCTAGGGAGAAAGTGTCCTCATCGCTGATCACTTGTCTGCAAACCCCATCTCAATCCGGAGCCAATTAGTCGAGATATGCAGAAGTGAAATTTCCAAAATTTCAAAAATTCTCATTTTGCAGGTGAAAATTTTTAAAATCCGGAAAACTGCGACTTTTTTCTTCTTATCCAATCAAGCGACTTTGAAAACCTACATTTTCATATAAAACTCGAAAATATCTACCCTAGTTTTCGAGAGAAACGATGATGAATTTTTTGCATTTTTCATTTTCGAGTTTACTTTGAAACGCTCTGGTGACAAGGAAATGACTATAAGTGATACACTCAGTGTTTTTTCTGATAGTTCCCAACCGGTTTGAAAACCTCCATATCCAAAAAGGCCCATAGAGTCAGGCGATTTCCTTAGAGAATGCAAAATATAGCGTTTTTGGGGGGGTCTACCCCTTTGGATTTTTTCGGCCAAAATTTCGAAATTTTCGATTGCGATTTTTTGTACTAGGGGGAAAGTGTCCTCATCGCTTATCACCATTCTGCAAACCCCATCTCAATCCGGAGCCAATTAGTCGAGATATGCGGAATCGAAATTTCCAAAATTTCAAAAATTCTCATTTTGCAGGTGAAAATTTTCAAAATCCGGAAAACTGCGACTTTTTTCTTCTTATCCAATCAAGCGACTTCGAAAACGTACATTTTCATATAAAACTCGAAAATATCTACCCTAGTTTTCGAGAGAAACGATGATGAATTTTTTGCATTTTACATTTTCGAGTTTACTTTGAAACGCTCTGGTGACAAGGTTTGCCGGCACTGGCGGCGGCCCTGTATAAAGCTCTGTTCGAAATTCTGTTGATGATTATGAATATCAGCTATGCATTTAAATTTTTCGTTAGTAAAGAAACTCTCGACTGTGATCTCTGTGATTATATTCTCAATCATACGAATTTTTTTGATACTGTGAGAAAAAGCTTGGTGTTTTCTTTGAATTGAGGAATAAATGTATGCTTTCATGTGGCTTTAATGTGGTTAACTTTCCATCGTGATCTACATTGGATATCCCCGATAAATAATCATCAAACCTAATGATTAAAAAACATTCTATCTGATGATATATCTGATTTATTACATTTTAACTTGTATTTTTCTTACGTAACATGAAAAACTTCGAAACATCTTGAAGATATGTTGAAACACAATGTTACACTTTCATAACTTGCATGATAATTAAACTGAGCATGATGTCAATCAATCCATTGCTGCTTTTTCACCATTAATAATGATATCATCATCTTTGATTCAACACCTGTCATCACCACTTTCATATTTTCCATTCCGCTGCCTAAATATTTTGACAAGACAATCATCAACTGATAATCATACAATAGTACATGAAAACGTTCTCGATTGCACATTTTTTAACGAGCGTTTCATAATCCTTAAGATTTTTTTTTCAGTATTTGAGCATCATGAAGATCCCTCGCACAGCTAACTTTCCTGTGATATTCTATTTTTTTCTCCTCATCGGCTCCTCGTATTGTGAAGTTTTTACTGCTCTAACTGACTTGGAGGAACTTTTGTCGACAGAGAATTATCTGATAACAACATTGGAGAACTATGTGAGGGCAGAAGAAGCTAGAGTAGACCTCTTAAGAAAGTAAGCACATTATTCTGTATAAGATTACATATATTTTGCATGAGAGTATTTGCATGTTTTTCTGGTTGAACATTAGGGATTTAGCCCTCTTGGAAGCTTTTGAAATATTTTCTCCAGAAAAATCTCAAGAAAAAAATTTCAAGGATGCAAAAACTGCACAGGAAATTCTATGAAAACTACTGTTATATGAAAAAAAAAAAGACGAAAACTTGAACTCTGAGCAGTTTTTGGAACAAAATTTAGTTGAAATCAATAGTTATCTTACGAAAAAAGAACAACCTGTATATCTGACCTACATAATTATTGAAGTTCACACCAATTCAATAAATGTCTCATAAAAAGAACGTTGAAGAATATTGGCTTTGCTACATCAGACAAGGTTGAGATATAATAAAAGCAAGGAAGATAGCTATTTTCTCTCATAAATTATTTCAACGGGAGAAGCTATAATAAACAATGGCTAAACCTCATTATCATTAATATCATAAATCGTAGTAGGTAGTGATAAATCATTTCAACTCGTAAATTTGGCACGAATAATGTACTATTGTGCTTATATACTGTTGGAAGAAGTATCAACAGTCATTTTACGAAATAGCGGATGATACTTTCGCTTAGATCGATGATTAATAAACGAAGAAAAAAATTGGAAGCGGACTTTTCAATAAATGCGACAGTCTTAAGTGGATAAGACGAGACTGATTCATTTCTGTTCAGGTATGCAGAGCTGTACAGGAAGCATCATGATAGAGCATCTGAAGACGTTGAGTCGTATGTTTCAAACCCTATAAACGCATACGTACTTGTCAAGAAACTGACAACAGATTGGCAACAAGTTGAATCTCTCATAGCTACAGATGTTTCCCCAGGTAATATAAATTTATAATTCATGATTAAGAATTTCAAATATAAATATGCGCTTTTGGGTTTTTGTGTGTCTTGTCTCTTGGAATTTTTCCATCGTTGTATTCCAGATTACATGGCGAACATAACCTTCATCAAGGAAAACATGAAATTCCCAACTTATGAAGACCTGAACGGGGCAGCAGTTGCTTTAACAAGGCTGCAAGATACCTACAACCTTGAAACATCTTCGCTTGCTCGTGGTGAGTTGAACGGAGTCAAATACAGCGCAGAACTTTCAGCTGCTGATTGTTTTGAACTGGGCAGACAATCTTATAACAATGGTGATTACTACCATACCCTCCTTTGGATGAGAGAAGCTGATCTGAGACTGAATAGGGAATCCAATGATACCCTCGATAGGAGTGATATTTTGGAGTATCTAGCCTTCTCCACCTATAAACAAGGTGAGCTCAAGCTGCTCAAAGTAACCAAGACAAAATCCAATACGAATTGTTCTAGGTAACATTCCTCTTGCCCTTGATTTAACCAACAAACTTCTTGAGATTGTCCCAACTCATCCAAGAGCTCTTGGTAACAAAGTGTACTATGAAGACGAGTTGCAAAAGTTCAACCAGATGAAGAGGAAAGGAGAAGCAGGAGAGGAACAACCTCAACTTGATGAAGCATATGTGAGTATAGACCCTGTAGACTTCCCATGAAGGTATTCTTGTTGAGACATCATGGTTATGTTGCCTTTTCGTTCTCTGCTCCTATCTCATGATTTATCTGATTTATTGAGTTCTTCAAAGGTATTTACTGAGTCTCATAAGTGTTTCAAGTGATGCCTAGATGTCTGTTCATGTCCTTATCCTCTTGTGAGGCATTTCTTATGTTGTTTCTTTTTCTATTCTTCTTTAGAATGAGGTATTTTTCATTTCTTGTGTTTTGTTTTTTCAGCAGGATGAACAGAGAGATGCTTATGAAGCTCTTTGTCGTGGTGAGATAACCCCACCAATCGAGATAACATCTCAACTGAAATGCGTCTACGTGAACCATGGGAACCCCTTCTTGTTTCTAGCTCCCTTCAAGGTTGAAGAAGCTTATTTCAACCCTAACATATACATTTTCCATGACGTGATGAGTGACAAGGAGATTGAAACCGTTAAAAGACTAGCAACCCCTAGAGTGAGTTAAACAGATGAACTCCAGAATAGATTAAAATTTTAACATGAACTTATGATTATAGTTTAGAAGAGCTACAGTTCAGAACTCTCAAACTGGTGAGCTCGAGATAGCCCAATATAGAATCAGCAAATCGGCTTGGTTGAAAGAGCACGAGCACAAACATATAGCAGATATCACCCAGAGGGTTGCAGACATGACCATGCTCTCCATGGACTCTGCAGAAGAGCTCCAGGTGGTCAATTATGGAATTGGAGGTCACTATGAACCTCACTTTGATTTCGCAAGGGTGAGTTTAGGTCTGACAGGATTGCTTTTACTTACGACGCATGTTTTTGCAGAAGGACGAAAAACATGCCTTCAAGGATTTGGGAAGTGGCAACAGAATAGCTACTGTTTTATTTTATGTAAGTGTTCACTAGTGATGTCTGGTATATCAAGAAAATTCTTAATTATTCCTTTGACTGTTATTCCAGATGAGTGATGTAGCTCAAGGTGGAGCTACTGTTTTCCCTAATATCCTGGCCTCAGTATGGCCTAAGAAAGGTACTGCTGCCTTCTGGTATAACCTACATGACAGTGGTGACGGAGATATCAACACAAGACATGCAGCATGTCCTGTTCTAGCAGGTTCTAAGTGGGGTAAGATGAATATATGATTATTTTAAATGTATCTCAATATTTTCTTGCTTGCAGTTTCGAATAAATGGATACATGAGAAGTACCAAGAGTTCCTAAGGCCTTGTTCCCTTGTAAGGCCACCTCCTGAGCTAACCACGTGAAGAAGTTAAGACTGCATGATGAGAATGAGATTGAAGCCAAATTTCTAAATTAGGAAATAAGTTTTGGATGGATGTTAAAATCCTTAATTTGTTTTTGAAGACTCTAATATTTTGTATATCGATAAAGTTTTATTTATTAAAGACTAAACATTTTTATTAACAGAGGAGGATATACACCAATTGGCATTAGAATTTCTTCAATTTAATGCATCCCTGTATAGTTGATAAAATTCATGATATTCCGCAGAATATCGTTCATTCGACTGAAGTAGGTATCACTATTGATATTCACTTCCATTATAAAATGGTGTTTGTTTACCAATAGTACAAGCTTACTGATTTGTGACTTTGAAACGTTTACAAGCAACCGAAGTTTTGTGACGATAACAAATGTTTCATTCGCTATTTGGTATTGTGAGCGACAAAAATTATTCATAATGATGAGTATCCATTTATTTTTCATACTCCAATTTATAATTTCTATATCTGCTTCCAATGATCAGGTTTCCTCTTACAATGAACTTATGTTAGAACTTATCAACGATTTTAAAGAAAACAATACAATAGGCAGGTAAGATAATCAAATATTTTTAATGAAAAATGATTGTAATAGAACTGGATGCATTGCTTGAGAGGTTTTGAATGTATTTTCAGATGCAGACTTCCTAACGAAAGGTTGTCGTGTTTAGAGATGTTTGAAAAATATGGTCTTGATTCAGTTATAAATGAAAACATCGATTTGATGAACTGCTCAGTAAGTTAATTATTAGTACTCTGAACTTCTCGAGATAATATAAAAAAAATTTCTATAGGAAACGTTCCGAAATCAACTATACCAAAAATTATGTAATGCAGAATATGAAAATCCATCAGATCTCAAATGCTATATGCAACACCATAGAGATAGATTCTTGTTGATTGCCCCATTTAAAGTTGAGGAAATCAACAAAGGCCCAGAGATACTTCTTTATCATAATTTCATTTACGATGAGGAAATAAAGAAATTCAAGTCCTTGGCTAGCAAAAAGGTATGGTTTCAGTAGAACTGCCTCTTCCTTGTGTTGTTCAATGAAATCTGACATCCCATAAGTTTTCTTTTTGTTGATTTGAGATGGGAATATCAAGGACTATATCCAAAGATGGGATATCAATAGTTTCACCTCACAGGAAAAGTCAGACAGCTGTTCTGAATAACAATAATGAAAATCTTAAAGTGGTCATCCAAAGGATTTCCGATGCAACAATGCTTTCCATGGAATTCTCAGAAAATTTGCAGGTTGCAAAATATGACACTGGAGGATATTACAAAACTCACCATGATTTTTTCTCGGTGAGGTAGTACCTAGAACTTTCACAAAATAAGGTTGATACTATTTATTTTCTCAACAGCACCCAAAATTGCTCAAAGAGAAGAAAGGTAACAGGATAGCAACTTTCTTGATGTATGTAAGTGGGAATGGGGGTAAATTTTGAACAATAATATTCGATTCAAGTTTATTTTAAGCTCAGCGATGTTGCTGAAGGGGGATATACAGTTTTTCCTATGTTGAGGCTACATATTAAGCCTCAAAAAGGTGCTGGTATATTCTGGTATAACCTCCTAGATAGTGGGATTGGTGATTTTAGGATGTTACATGGAGCCTGTGAAGTCATCAATGGGACTAAATGGAGTGAGTTCTTAAACAAAGATTTTTATGCTCTTCAATGATATTGAAAAAATTAATTAATATGTATTTATCGTTTCAGTATCAACTCAATGGATCAGGGAAACTGGACAAGAGTTCAACAGACCTTGCTCTAAAAGAAAGAATATAAAAGCAGGACGTCTGTAGACTAAAAAAATTAATAATGGGAAAAAGGGGCCAAAAAAAATTTTACCTTTTTTCATTATTTTTTATTTGTAGATATTAACACTCTTTTATTTAATATTCATATCTCTACATGAGTTGTATTTCGATACCAAGAGATGAAAAATGGGTGATCCAAGAGGTGAAATATATTCAAAAAGTAACCAAATTCACTTTTCATTTTATCTGATCGTATGTTTATTTTTTCTCATTTGGTTTGATGCACATAAGATTAAAAATATTCTATTATATTAAAGACGAGATATATGCAGAAAAAGAAACTGAGGATATTTCCAAAACCTACAATAACTTGGATTTATCTGCATATAAACATTACATAAGGAAAGACTAAATGAAGAACTTTCATATCAGAAAAGTTTTGTTTCTCCGATCCTATAAACGTTTAAGAATATATTCCAAATATTGAAATCTTGCTCTTAAATAGGGACTATGATAAAGGTGTGGATGTATATTGGACCATCATGTCCAACATTAAAAACATTTAACGACGAGTGTTTAAATTTCATTGGTTTTATTGATTTTCTCTTCACCATTCTGTCCTCTTAGGTAGAGGTTGGCAGCCACCTCTGAAGCTCTCCTATAGGCCGCTGGACTCCCACCCACGCTCAGACTTGTCTGTCCTGTTGGTCTGCTGACCTCAGACATCCTCTGTTTGGGTTTAGGGCTCCAGTTGGCTGCAGACTGAAATAAATTTGTCAAATAGATGCAAAGCTGCTTATCTGCCTTCCAAATAGTCCAGGAGCATTCGGTGTAGGGTGTCTTCATTTCAAGAATCTAACATCAATAATAATTTAATGGACACTTTGATAAGTTGTTGAAGAGTATGACGTATATACTCTTTAGGTATTGGTGAATTGATTTCATCTATTAGAAGAAATCTTGAGTTTTGAACTTTTCTAGCATTTTTTATTGATGTTACATTCTGTTTATCATTTGGTTTGGATATTGATCATTCAAATTAATTTTCATATAGGATTTTCTTTATTACATCAGATTACATTCAAACATCAACTATCACAAGGTTAATAATTTATGTAACAAAGGGAAACAATAACAAAACAATTCTTGGACAACAACACAAACATGCTTTATGTATGAGGCACAAGATTAGGGTAGGAATATACTGAAAAGTTGAGAATTCAGATAAAAGATTTCAATGGGAACAATGTTAAAATTTTGATTAAAGTTAACTTATTCCTCTATCAACATTATATAGGTATATAACTTCTTCTAACCGTCAAACCATTCACATAGATTCTTGCATACAATTGTAAACATTTAAGAAAATACAGTAGATCATTTTGTGCTTTACCCTGCTGGATGACAATACCAAATTTGGGTAGGAGTTTATGCATCCCCAGATTTCTTTTCGAATGGCTTAAACACCGAGAAATATGACGTAATCGAACTAGCAAAATATCACAATTCATCTAAGTCTACACGCATTCTTTGAAGTTGTTCCCATGTGAACCAGCACCTTTGGGTAATATGCACGGATTTTCTGAATGATTGGAGTTTAACCAATGAAGCAAAAAGGGCTTTTCTCGAGATAGAACTCTTCCAAGGAAGACAATCTACATATATATCTTGGAGGGGAACACCTGAATACTTAACACACCAATTATGAATGTATGAATGATGATATAGCCTTGTGACTTTGGATATATAAGTACAGGAATACCTGGCATGAATCAACTGTCGAAATTGCAAAAGACTTATCTAGGAAACATCAAACCTTCATTTACCAGTACACGCATTCGTATTTCTTTTTATATTATTCTTCAGGATATGCTTCAACTGTTGGATTTGCTTACTTTGAATTTGGTTAGTTCAAAAGTTCTCATGCACATGTTGAAATCTGTTAGAGGTTCTGAATTGAAATCAGAACCAATTCACAATGGTTCTGAATTAGTTCAGTATGAAACCTGCTAGTATGAGAGTGGAATCAATCGAAGCATTGTTTGGTTATTCTCCAGGTTATGAAGGATGATGCTTGAGAGGTGTTGGTTGATACTATGGGACTGTGGATGATGGTATACATTGATTTCGAGATGTGTGCAGCTATTGTAACATAGAAATAGGTGGGCAGGGAACAATAACATTCAGGTAACACCACAGTGAACATCGAGATCATGGTTCTTAAATTTCGTAATTTCTAAATTTACTGACGATATCGCTTGGAGGTGGATTGTTCCAAGTTGCTCCAGATCTTCCAGACCAATGGAGGTTAGCTCCCCCCTCTGAAGCCCTCCTATGGGCGCTTGGGGCCGATCCTAGAGATGATGGTCCAGAAGAGCCCCCAGACTCTAACATACGATCCTTGGTTTTGGGGGTACTCCAATGCATCGACTGAAAAAAAGAAGATTGGTACTTCTCACCTACAAAGAGTTTTAATTACGTTGTCAGAATGACAATTCTCGGAATATGTCTTAGTTTTTGGTCCTGAACAATATTCTGTTTTTTCATGTTTGGTTTATCTATGGGAGATGATTGCCTTTCATTGGGGTCCCGTAGCGGTCTTCAAACATCTGAAGTGCCGAAAAATCATCACCTGGAAGGTCGTATCCGGTTTGAAAAACCCTCACGACCAGAGAGCGAGAATTTGTGGATTTTGAATTTGAATATCGAAGGAATTTCGAAAGACAAGTGTGATTACGTCTTCAAATTAGCTGATGAACATGGTATCGAAGTGATTCTTCTGCAAGAAACCCACACGGCAACAGAAAAAAATCCTCGTGAAAGAGGAGTTGAAAGTTATGTATTAATTGATTTTTTATAAGTTTAGCTTGTTATGATAAAAAATTATCAGTTTCGTGAATTTCAGCAGATTCGGAAAGGGGAAACTGATGGAGGTTTTTCATTTCTTTCAAATTTTGTGACATTTCTGTCATAAATATTTATAAACCTCCGAACATTATTTGGCCAAGAAATCTGAATGTTGGTGTTTTTTAAAGTACCAAATACATTTCTAAAATGCATTTGATTTATTCTGAATAATCGGTTTCTTTTCTGCTTTTGTCTTTTTTCATTTCAAATTGAGAATTTCGAGTCGTTTTGGGAAGAATCTGTGTATCCGAGCCCATCGACGGATAACATGAAGATGATCACACTGATGTCTTTCAAGATTTTCCTGATATTTAATATTTTATGTTATTTTTTTACGGGGAGACAGGTTTTTTCGGCTGAGGTTTTTTCCCCTGGCTGTATAGTATCGTATGATACTGGTGATGATAGTATCGTATGATTCTAGTATCATACGAAGAATGTTATGATACCCCGTTCTTTTTTATCTCAGCTTAGGTTTTTGTTTCAACCTTTATTGTATTATTTTAGCTCTCGTTTTCATAAGAATTTACGAATTTTCTCACTTGATGGACGTGTTCTTTCATCCCGAGCCACTGCTGGTAGCTGATAGCTATGCCGCTGTTCCTCCATTTGTCGTAATTACTACGCTTCTCTGGATCGCAAAGGACCTCTTTCGCCATCTGCAATTAAAATTATTTCAGTTAGCATAGGTATGGAAATAATTTTCGTTAGAGTTTCGAATATTCGATATAGATCCTTAACTTCGCGACGGAGAGATAACTTTATTAATTAACGAGACGTAATATTCGAATCCCACGCTTCAAAGGTATGGATTTTATGCAATAGATGGGGATAGATGGAGTTGGGTTCAATATTTGGATGGATGACCGCTCAAATCAATTTGTTAATACTCGAAACAATATTCTTCAGGAACTAGCTGGTTACTCATGGGGCGCTGATGCAACAATACTTCGTACGGCAGCGCTAGCTTGGGTTTTTTCTGCTGCTAAATATTGTTGCCCTTTTTGGTTGAACAGTGTTCATGTAAAAAAAAATTGATGCCCAACTAAATTTTCCTATGAAGATTATTACTGATACTTTCAAGTCTACACCTACTCCTTGGTTACCAGACCTCTCAAATATTGTCCCTCCCCATATTCGCAGAGAGACAACAGCTTTGAATTTTTGGAACAAATTCAATTCCTTTCCAAATTCTTTTCCCATACTCACCTATATTCCAGATAATAAGGTTCCCAAATTGAAGTCGCGTAAACCTTTTTGGTCGAATTTTCTGATTGATATGAATAGAAGCGACAAAGAAATTCGGCAATATGAATGGAATGTATCCAATTTTTTCAATAAAGATCTTATTTCTGATCCTTCCATCAGAGTTCTTGGTTTTGACCTTCCCAGGAGAATATGGTCTGCTCTAAATCGTATTAGAACATGCCATGGACGATGCAACAGCATGCTCTTCCGATGGAATTCGATTGAGAGCCCTAGTTGTGAGTGTGGGGAAAATGAGGGGACTATAGAACATCTTATAATAAATAGTTGTCCCATTTATGAACTTCAAGATGGTTTCGAGGCTATACATAAAGTAACATATGCATTTCTGAAATGGGGGGTTTAATTTCAAAATAATTTAATTCGTTCTAAATAATTGGTTTCTTTTCTGCTTCTGTCTTTTTCATTTTCAGATTAAGAATCTGTTTATCTAAGTCCATCGACAGATAACATGAAGATGTTCCCTTAGATCACACTGATGTCTCTCAAGATTTTCCTGATATTTAATATTTTAATTAATTTTTTTTCGCAGGCGGTGTAAGGTTTTTTTTCAGCTGAGGTTTTTTCCCTTTCCTCATTTAATCATACTGCAGAGCTGTATGGTTTTCCTGTGTTGCACCAACCTCAGCTAGGTACCTTTTTGTTTTTATATGTATTGTATTATTTTAGCTTTCTGAATCAAAAGAATATATATATATTTAGCATCCCAAAGGCCTACCTTCAGCTGTTGAAATTTAGTCTCTGCCTCTTTATTTCCATCGTTCTTGTCTGGGTGATACTGAAGGGCTCGTACTTTAAACTCGGTATTGATTTGTTCAACCTGTAATGAGAGAATCAGAGTTAGTAGGACAAGACAGTTTTTTCATTATTCGAATGGAATGTAATGAAAAGTTATAAGTCAACAAAGATCTGATGACTGTTTTTATTAAGGTCTATTCTGAATCACTTTTCGATAGCATGTTCTTCAGGCAAAATAAACCACTATTAGGTATGATAAATGCAAGATAGAAAACTCATTGGATCGATTTTTTCTATAAATATAAAAAATTCAGGGGTCATTGAAGATGATCTTGAAGAGTATTCTCGCGAAGACTTGACTTTGTTTCAAAGTGAAATTAAAGAACTATGACATACTGCAACATTTTTCCTTAATTTCAAAACTTCTGAACGTTATCACATTGAAATTTTTGTAATGTATGAGATGAACAATGATTATGAACTCAATTCAAATTTCCGCAATGATCAGATTCTCCATTTTATCAGAAAATTTAGATAGCCTTATGGCATTTCTCAATTTTAATGAAAAAAACGTTTTAATGTGAAATATTGAAAACGTGAACTAGGAAAAACCTCATCAAATAATCTCCACCATGAAACTCAGGGAAAATGCTGCCAGTCTATAAATTTCCGACATAAACGTCGTGAAAACTCAGATTGCGAAATAAATTCAACCCGAGGGAACTGCAGAAAGGTCAGACGGCTGAGTTTCCTCGATGTCCAATAAATTTCGAGAAGCGACGCATTCGCAAAAGGTTTCGACGTCGAAATGTGTTTTAATTGAGATCAAATGGAGTTATCTGAATAATCCAGGCCCTGTAAGCTTTATGCATCAATAGATCCTGGATTAAGCCCTGTTTTAGAACTGCATCAACAAACCGAATGAAGGTTTGTAGCTGAATTCGATTAGGATGGAGGTTCTATTGGGGAAATTCAGAGGTATTTCAATGGGATATCCACACTAATTCATAAAAAAAACAGTGAAATAACTTGTTGGAAGACTAAAATGAAAAGTTATTCTACATGAAATGTGTTTATTATTATCTTTCACGATATTTCTTCAAAAAAATCTTTTGGTCATAGTTTGTTGGTAGTGTTCCTAATGTTCACCCTGTATATCAGGAGAGGACAACAGAAAATTAACGTTGATTAGCTTTTCCAACCCGAGAAATTAACATAGTTACTTTACGCGATTAGGGATATTTTAAGGGCAAAATCTCCATGAATAATTCATATCGTGATTAACTTTCACTGGGTGAGGTTTTAATTTGAAAAATATTAGGTCATATTTTTTTTATGTAGGAAAAAATTGAATTCAAACTTTTAGCTCGTAACTTATTTCAAATTTCTGTGTTTTTCTTTTGAAAAACTTGCCATTGATGGAATGTTCAATACCAAAAAAGAGGTAAGAAGTGTTCTAAACGCTAAAGTTAAATCAAAGAGATGGAATATTTGATACTACATCAACTGAAGCATGAGCTGTTCAACCTAATACTGATTTCACGCTTCATGAAAACCGATGTGAACATCTAATTTCCCAAGCTTTGGGAAACCTTTGTCATCAATCATATATCTGGTGGTGAAACCCCAAAATAATGATTTTATGGGAAACAACCAAACACTTGATTCCATTCTTCATGGGAAGATATATAACTTCCGTAAAAAATGGGATGTGGTAAGAACCTTACGCTAAATAGCGTGAAGATCCTGTCTAGTTTTACCTGAGAACTAGATGAAATCGGAAATTCAGAAATATAAGGGTTGAAATCTCTGAAAAGATAAGTACTTGATGTTTTTCCAACTGGAACATTTTAGAAGAAAAAAGGTTAAGGGATATTGTGAGAAGACATAAGCCGAATCGAGAACAATGATAAGGGGAAAATAATTTTTATTTCCTTGTATAATACAAATTTTCGTGGACTTGAATATTATACAAAAAAGTAAGTTTTCATGAACTTGGAGTATTTTTTTTTTCAATTTGACGATTGTGTACCTATATTCAATATTCATGGAAGAAATAGATGATATTGATCATGAAAATTCAAGGTGAAGGTTGGAATTTAGGAATTTCCTGCAATAAATTATGGTAGAAACAAGAAAATAGGTGTAATAAAACTTGGAATACGAATATAAGAAACTGTACGTCACATTCTCAGATATATAATTATCAAATCCTCAAGTTGATGAAAAATTCAACTTTGCGAATTAAAATGTGATCAATTAACCTTTGGGGATGCTGCCCAAAAGAAAATATTCATACAGACAATAAATCAAAACGAATTTATAAGGTTTGTTTTATTTTCAATATCTGAAAGTTTCTAATTTTGATTTTTGTGATAATATGAACACTTTTCTGTGATTTCCTTAGAGAATCGCTAAAGGTATTTCGTGAAATACAAAAGAGAGAACTGCAATCTGATCCAAAACGAACAGAAATGCTAATTTTGAGCTTTTTTGAAACGTACTAAAAAAAATTGATAATTCTTTTACAACCACACTTGTTGATTGAAAATTCTATCACTAACTCACCGAAGAGTTCTCGTCGCAACCCAAAAGACCATAAAAATCCTCCTCTTCTTTCCTCTCGTAATTTAAAACTTCGTCAACAGTTGACATAGTTCGCGAATTTCACTTAAGCACGCACCTTAGTATCCTGTTCGCACTAAACTCCCATAAATACTGTATTACCACATCGGGGACTTCCACGGGAACTTGGGAAAACCAGAAAACCTCACCGCGACGAAGAAAAACCTCCGTCAGAACGCGCGGACAAACACTGAAACCGATTAAAAAAATTGCGATTGAATTCTAACAGCAGTTACGTTCGTTGAGAAGTGAAAGTTGTTCTTGAGGTTGTCCTAATAGATTTAATCCGTAATTAAGATTTTTCGAACGATTGATAGATCTGTTTGGTGTCTCTGGACGGGAAATGGGCCTGCGCACCAGCAGTTTTTCCGGATTTCCATTGCCTCTGCCTGAAGAATCAATGATCTCACCAAGCGTCCAATTTCATGCCCAATTTCTACACGAAAATTGATTTGGTCGCTACGTTTGATGAATTGATCTTCTTGGACCTCTCAATGTTTTTTACACCAGTCAATTCGGTTGAGATTGTAACTATGACCTGGTTTCAAAATTGGCTCCGTTTTGAAACGATTACATTGCTGTGATTGTAGACTTTCATGTGGTGTATGTTTCTGAACAGATTAAGCAATTTATCAATTCATTCGGAATGATTCTGTGTTGATAGAGTCCGTTTGTTGTCAGTGTTATATTGGATTTGGTCACTGTGATAAATATTTATGTGTAGATAAGACATTTTTGTCTTCCACTCCGTCTATTTTTTTATTCTGCATTGATTAAGTGTTATTATCGACTTTATTCCAATTGATTTTCAGTAACAATCAAGATGTGAAGTTGATGAATCATAATTGATTGGAAACTTCTTGGTATAGAGCTGAAATTGTCCTTGTTTTAACAACATGCTACAAGGGACAATTTCAACAAAAAAATTTCATTAGATACAAAAAGAACAGAATCATTCAATATGCACAATATCTTAAATATGACAGAAGTTTTCATATAATTTCAGATGTTGTTCACCGCGAGTGATCTCTAAGATTTTCGAATAGACCTATGAAGCCTAATCTCATATAGTTTTTTGTGTTTTCAACAGCTCACCCACAATGATTTTTTTGTGGAACAGGCGTTTCATGCGATTTATTAGGTTTTTTCAAGGTTCATTATCGATTTTCAGCCTATTTCTCGGGGTTTATTTAAGATTCAACATGTGGTCACAACGTTAATTTCTCTGTTATTAACATGAGTCCTGTCAGGCCATATATAAATATTCTATCATTGCAGAAAAAACTTATCATTTTACTAAACAATATCCAAAAAATATACAGGGCTAATATTTAGTATTTCACCGATAGAATTTTGAGGAAGTATGACAAATTCCTTCTTCATTCATTTAATTTTTCTATGTCATAATATAATCAATACCATTTTCATGTTACAGATTAATTCTACAGGGTGTACCAAGTTCGAGGACCTATAAGGCGTTTCTGGAGAACTGGACCTATTTGAAATCTGATAATTGGGATTATGATATTGTTTGACATTATCTACCGAGCTATAATATTCTTGACGCCTGACCACTTTCAGTTATACAGGAAGTAAAAAAAAAATTTCAAAAACTTTTTTCTGTTTTTTTTTGAGTTAGATAGGGAATGCAATTTTGATTACATTCGTACACAAATTGTTGCATTCTTCATAATACTTTCCAAAATATCGAAAAAAAACTGAAGAAAAAAGGGAGATAAGAGTATTCAGTATTATGTTTGTTATTCCTTATTTAGATATCTTAAGCACAAACCGTTTTCACATTTTTGAAGTCGAAGACTGTGGAAATATTGTACAATTTTAGAATTTTGAAAAACTCATCACAGGGTGTTCCAGATGTTGGGTCAAAAATTGGGCTCAATATTGGTCCATAACTTTCGTTTTTCAAATCAGAATCCTATTTTTTTATGATTGTGTTGAATTGTGCGAAGAAAAATGATGATTATGTTTCAACATGTTAATGCTCCTAAAATTAATAATTCTTGAGTTATTTAGGATTTCCTGATTTCATTTCGTACGTAGCGTCAAATTCATAGAATCTGTTTCATAACAACAATGACGTTGGTCATAGATGATAAATTATTCCAATAACTCTTTTCTGAATTTACCATTGTTGATATGGAACAGATTTCAAGATTTTTCGCTACGTACGACAAAAAATCAGAAAATCCTAAATAACTCAAGAATTATAAATTTAGGGAGGATCAACATGTTGAGACACTATCATCATTTTTCTTTGCAGAATCTAACGCAATCATAAAAAAATAGGGTTCTAATTTGAAAAACGAGAGTTATGGGCCAATCTTGATCCCAATTATTGACCCAACATTTGGAAAACCCTGTGATGAGTTTTTTAAAATTCTAAAAATGTAGAATATTTCCGCAGTCTTCGATTTCAAAAATGTGAAAACGGTTTGTGCTTAAGATATCTAGATTAGGAATAACAAACATAATACTGAATACTCTTATCTCCCATTTTTCTTCAGTTTTTTCTCGATATTCTGGAAAGTAATATGACAACTGCAACGATTTGTGTACGAATGTATTCAGAATTGAATACTCTATTAAATTCGAAAACAAAAAAACAGAAATAAAATTTTTTTTTTCACTCCCAGTATAACTAAAAGTGGTCAAGCTCCAAGAACATTTTAGCTGGGTAGATAATGTTAAACAATATCATAATCCCAATTTTCAGATTTCAAATAGGTCCGGTTCTCCAGAAACACCTAATAGGCCGTCGAACTTGGTACACCCTGTAGAGATTATCTTTCATTGCAGAAAAAACTTATCATCACACTAAACAATATCCAAGAAATATACAGGGCGAGGATTTAGTATTTTAATGATAGAATTTTGAGGAAGTATGACAAATTCCTTTTATATTCATTTAATTTTTCTATGTCATAATGTAATTGATGCCATTTTCATGATACAGATTAATACTTTTCGTCTATTTCTGTCGATGTTTTTTCATTATGACGAAAAAAATATGCTTAATTCCGTTTATATGTTTTTATATTCAAAATTTAGTATGGCCATTTCAGCAGAGGTCAATGTGGTGGGGTACTATACATTTAAAACAAGAAAATAGCTTGAGGATAAACCCTAAGCAAACTTAAATGTGTACACATGCAGGAAGTACTCGTAAAATGAAGAAACTGTTCAAGAAATAGGTTGGTATACTCGATATTGAAGAAATATTGAAAAACATTCGAGAGACTGATTATCACATTGACAACAATACGGAAATGAGCCGATTTATAACCAACGTTGGTCGGTACCTAGTCTACAGTACAAACCTACAGTTATCGGACTTTTTGAGGCAGACACCGACCATGAGGACTCCACAGAAATTATTAATCGATTCCAGTTAGACAGATCATATTTCCCACAACATAAGGTACATCTGATGCGGACGCAGTGTCCGCAGTCCTAATTGTTAATTCACAAGACGACGGTTAATTCAAACTTCCGCTTCGTTTGGAAGCAAAGAGCAGACTTCGCATATTGAATTTACTTCCTAACAATTATCGTCCAGAGACTCCTGAACCCTAAGAACACAAAGGATCACGATGTTAAGAACCTTTGCGGAATTGTCAATCAAAAGGTCAGCAAAAACGTCCAGTTGGAATCAGTTATGTACATAACTGGAAGAAGATAGTGTCCAAAAAACTTCTTCTACTGAACAGCCATATTCTTTCAATGCTACAAACATAGTAACACTTGTGTCTTCACTGTGGTATCGAGTGGTATCCAAGAATTCGTCTAACAGAAGAAGAAATTAACTTGGTCATGTTGTTTTCCTCCTTCCGTTGTGAACGTGCGCACCCTGTATATCCAGTTTCCGTCTAGGAACATGCAATAAAATCAGGATGACAAATTATACCAAGTGATCTCATTAAAATTCATAATTAGACTGAGTGTCGTTGAATATAAGACTCACCCTCTGGTGTAATTGCTACATCTCGAGTTCTCGCACACTTTACCTGTCTGCAGAGGGCTAATAAAGAAACTCGTAGAAAGAATAGTGTAATCACCAGGGGTGGATTAGCCCTAGCAACAAGTCCCATTGTGCTTTTCCAAAAGATTTTGAGTAACGCTGTAGAGCAGACCAGACGAAAAATGTATTTTAGATCAGTCACTTTAATTTTAGAAAGCGTCGATTGAATTTCAGATTAGTCAATTGAATTTCAGAAAACATCAAATGTATTTCGGATTACTCCATTGAATTTTATTTGATGTTTACCGGAATTCCATTGAGAAATCCGAATAACATTTGATGTTTCCTGAAATACAATAGACGATTTCTGAATTACAATTGGAAATGAATATAAACAGATTGAGATCTATCATGCATTGTTTTAGATTTGAACTATGTATCAATAAATTTTTGGGTGTGAGATGAAAAAGATATTTCATATTTTCCAAATATTCAATATTCTGTTTTAGTGTTAAAATTTTTATTATCAATATTTGACAATCATTACTTGTGAAAATTAATATTAATCGTAAAACTCGAACAATTACTAACATTAATACCCTGTGACGTTAGGGAGCTTCGCAACACATTATTAGAATCCTCAGCACCATCAGTACATGTAGAAACCGGTAGTACAATATTGGATGATGATGATCCAAAATCTGTTGAGGTTGGGAGAATTTTTTCAGCAATGACATTTCTATATGCAATGGAATGATCAACATAGCCCTCGGCTACCGTCGTAGACTTCCATCCACCATGTTTTTTTATATCCGTAATATTTGCTCCTGATTCTGCTAGCAATGAAGCGGAGGATCTTCGAAAATAGTGTCCTGTATATTGCTTTGGTTCTTGCAGTTTGTGGATTTCGCCAACATTGGATGGAATTTTTCCAAATGTATTAATACAAACTGGATTGGCAGTGCATTTATTATTCATATATTCCAGGAAAAAACGACGATGTTTGATGACAGAAGGGCGCAGTGCAAAGTACTTATGGAAATAGTCTACACACTTCCCAATAATACTAAAAGAACGACTAAATTTCGTCTTGTATTTGGAAGTTGTATAGCTAATGATTTATTTGTTATTTCGATGTCTTCCACTGATAAATTACACAATTCTTCACGCCGACAGGCTCCAAATAATCCGAAAATAGTTGCAACCTTAACCATCAAGTATTTCTCATCTAGTTCCTCCTTTATGAACTTTTCAACTTAGTCACGAGTGAGAATTTTCGATTTTTCAGGACGATATCTTTCACTTTTCCGTTTTAAATATGCTATTACCTTAAAATATTTACAAACATCCACACCATTTTTAACAAGGACGCTTGACTTTATCATTGAAAATTTGCTCCACAAATTGATGAATTCCATATTTTTGAGTTTTCTTCTAAGTATTCCAGGAAAACAGTTTCACTGAAATTCCCCTTTACATTTTTCAATTTACACCAGGCCAGGAAATTGTTATATGCAATATCGTACTGCTGAACAGATTTTTTAGGTAGGAGTTCCAGATTTGCTCTTCTTGCAGACTCTTCAATATCCAAAGGAACAACGAAATCGTCACTTTTATTAATAATTGGACTCTCGACAAACATATTAAGCAGTTAAAAACCCAACACGAAAACTAGACAGGAACGAAATTCAACTGACAGCGTCTTTTCTCATTTGTTAGTAATCATAACGTTGGCAACGTTTGCCATTCACAACAACCTTTCGATTATTCGAATATTAAGATGCATTTTGAAGTTTATTGTCATTGCAAATTCGCCCATTTCATTATCAAAATGGGGCAGTTGTACAAAAAACTTTGTATGGTATTTGTGTTAAAAGTAATTTTATTTTGTTCCTGAAATTGTTAAATTCGCTGCGCTCATTTCACAAACTTTTTCACTCACAAAATAAAACGTCACTTTTAACACCCATATCATAAATACCTATTATTCCATAATGAAACTAGATATAAATGAAAAATCATGCTCTACCCAGATGAATATACAGTGAATCGGAGCCATTTCTAAATTCAGTAAAGCAAAAAAAGCAAATGAACGTAAAATTGGTCGATTAACATCCAGGTATAAAAAGCAATACATAACAAAATAAAAAAAGCAAACTTCTCAAGATAAAAAATTCAAATTCTTGGTTCTTCTGTTGAAATATTTTTTTTCACATGTGATCTTTAACTTTGTTTTTCCCAGACTTATTGATAAGGGCAGTGGCGTCCCTTAAATGGGGAAAATCATCGATTGGTCATATTTCTCTGGCAGTCCGACCCTTATACCTGAAAGCTCAAGGAGCCGCTGAAACACATTTCAATTTTTCAGCTGTTGAGACTGTAAGTTCGACTGGCGTCCTCTACCCCCACCACGGCGTCGAATCTCCGATTGAGCTTTTCGATGAGATGTCTCAGCCAACTTGATACACGCGTGTAGCTTAGTAGCCATTTCTTTTCAAACGCAGGAAGTCAACGCTGATCGTGCTCAGTAAACTTGGTGCGCGTGTGGAGCTTGAGACTGTTCGAACTTTGACGTTTTCGGGAACTTGGAGCGAATTTTTGGGGTCCAGAGAGGTAGGTGGTCTTTGACTCTTCATCTTGCTAGTTGCGCTGCCTAAGATTTCATCTATTTTTTGGCAAGGTCGAAGTTTGTGGATTTGATTCAGTGAAAATGTTGGGATGACAGATGAAAATGGAGTGAAGTGGAAAACTCCATTGGAAGATGTTTTGTGTTGTCTCAACAAAAACATTCAATAGTTCTACATATAATGTTGTAACATGTTATTCATGAATTTTCCAAATCGTACGTCAAATCAAATCGTAATCGAATTTTTCTAAAACAAAATTGAATAACTATTTAATCTACAACTCCAAACTGGAAACTTTCTGCTTCAAATCTTAATTCTTCCATATAAACTACATTTTCTATTGTTGAAAAGAAGCTTTCCAGTTTTTGGTTTAATATTATTTCAATATTATTCGCAAATTTACAACGGAAAACTGTTGCAGTTTGAAAGTCAGCATTGCTTCATTTTCAATTCCATAGGTATCGAAACTTTTTTTGTGATTTCGATTATCTGCCAGAAAAAACTTTGTGACAGAATATTCATAGGTTAAGAAAGTAAATTGTTCAACTTATGAACGAAGATCTCATAAAAAGAACTTGTTTTATACGCCCTAAAGATGAAAATCAAACATGTTTTCTTTTTACAATGGAAAATTGCTTTTGCTGGCATATTAATGTTTCAAATTCACGAGGAGAGCAATGAATTTATTCCCAGTCAATATTCAACTTCTAAACAATTTTTATTCTGTCGGTTCCGATTTCTGAGAACCTGTCCAGAGTTTATAAAGCGAATAACTGAATTTTCCATTGAAATCCGATTTCATGTACACCTCCCCAATGAGAGTTTCGTCTCATCTGAAACTCCTGTTTTGCTGAAACTCGAACCATTATTGCATTTCCTAGAATCGCAAAATCTGATTCTGTATTATGTTCGTGCTGATCTACCTCTGCAGCATCTGGTCTCAGATTCGTATAGGGAGAAGCTTTTCAATGTCGGAATCCGCTCTATATTGTGTTATAGGGCAAAAGGAATGCCGTGCAGTGGTATGGAACAAAGCCATCAACAATTATTATGCATTCGAATCCTGGAATTCAGTTAATAACGGAGTGAATAAATTTGTGCTGTCCCATTATTGTCGAATTAGATTCGTCGTATTGTTCATCCCTCATATCAGGGGGGTTCATTGAAAGACTGTGTATTACAGCATTGAGCAATAAGTCAAGAGGGCATCGATTTCTGTAAATGGGAATTATACCACATGATACGGAATTGCCCTTAAATTAATGATAATTCTTTCACAATGAATATCATTCTTGAGGAAAAAAGACAGAATTATTTCACTGAAAGCAACTGCACGATATTATTCTAGAGATCGATAGTCTGTTGACTTTTTATTCTCCATTTATAATTCTAGATTTTCCTTTTAGTCTATGACATTTCTCGATTAATGTTACTGTAACAAGATATTTTTTGAGTAAATACAAAATGAACTAGATCATGAAGTTCGCAAAAAGAATCAAGAATAAAAAATCAACAGACTATAGATCTTCAGAAATAATAGAAAAATCTACAAAAATTTCTTCATAAACAAATTCAACTGTCATCTGATGATGTTTCTAATGCAGACTCTCTAGACTGTATTACGAATATATAATACATCTCTTATTTTCACCAGAAATGTTGAATTATGATTTTCATAATTTCAGATGTTCAAAGAACTATTTATAAAATATATAACTATGTATACATAAATATAATAATGTTGTGTTAATCTTTCGAAATTTTCAGATGACATTTGACATGTCTTTTTCATAATTTATGGGAATCTCACTGATATGGATTTTATTATTATATTAATTCTTTATGCGTAAACTAACGATTTTTCAAAAATTCCTGTAAATATACTCCCCGTCAATAAATTCCGGACAGGCAAAATTTTTGTCAAATTCAACACCCTGTATCTTTTTTCGTGGTTCTCCGATTTTGTTGAAATTTTCACCAGGTATAGTTTTGGGTCTTGTTATATTAAACTGAAATATACTTTGCGATAATATCTGTAGTTCATCCGTTATACAGGGTGAAACAAAACCTTGTTTTATATCTTTCATTTATAAACACCCTGTGGTGAATTTGAGGCTTAAAATTTGACATCATTCAGTTTAAATTTGAAGTGTAGCCCTTTCTTAACGAAATGTTTTTTGATTTACGTCAGTATCTGCTCTAGAAAAAAAGATACACATTTTCAAAGAAACTGTTGCATTTTTTCAATTTTTATAACAATTTAAATCATTACAATACCTTATCGACTAGTAAACATAAACAAACATCTGAAAATTAATAGCGTGTATTTCCACCTCGCTTTCTCATCATTTCTACCATACTACGTGGCATACTTTCAATGCATTTACGAATTGCTTCTGGGGGAAGCAACAATTTCTAATAATACAGAACAATGCTAGGCCTCACGTTGCACGGGTTGTAACAGAATACTTTGAAGAGGCGAATATTCAACGATTCGTGTGGCCAGCCAGAAGGCCGGATTTGAATCCAATTGAACATGTATGGGATATGCTTGGTAGACATGTTTGAAATCGGCAGCCCAAGACCTTGCCTGATTTACGAACAGTCCTTCTTGAAGAACGGGAAAATATTCCCCCAGAAACAATTCGGAAATGCATTGAAAGTATGCCACGTCGTATAGTAGAAGTGATGAGAAATCTAGGTGGAAATACACGCTATTAATTTTCAGATGTTTGTTTATGTTTACTAGTCGATAAGGTATTGTTATGTTTCAAATAACAAATAAAAATTTAAAAAATGCAACACTTTCTTTGAAAATGTGTATTTTTTTTAACAGATACTGAAGTGAATCAAAAAACATTTTATTAATAAAGGGTCACACTTCGAATTAAAACTGAATGATATCAAATTTTCCGCCTCAAATTCACCACAGGGTGTTTAGAAATGAAGGGTATAAAACAAGGTTTTGTTTCACCCTGTATAACGGATGAACTACAGGTATTAGTAAAGTAAATTTCAGCTTAATATAACAAGACCTAATACTATACCTGGTGAAAATTTCAATAACATCGGAGAACCACGCAAAAAGATACAGGGTGTTGAATTTGACAAAAATTTTGCCTGTCCGGAATTTATTGACGGGGAGTGTATATTGAATTCACAATTTCCTCATATCGTGGAAGTTTACTTCACAAAGATGAAATACGTTCCCCAGCCACCAAAAGGTACGCAGCCGAAGAAAAACAGCATGAACTGTTGAAAAAATTGACGGGCAGTTTGTTTACCTGAAGCAGAATCATCGTGCCTCAATCTCGGTCATACACACACATGTTTATATTTATTTTGAATGTTACGAAGTCTGAATAACCGGAAATTAGGAAATTCCTGTGTGGGACGACACTGTTCACGCAACGTTTCTCCATATTAACGTTCCCGATTCTTCCTGTTGTAAAAAAAGAGCTGTGCAATTGGGCGTTGAAGTATGAATCACCCTGTGTACTCCTCTAGCTCGCGCTGACGACCCTGAGTTTATGGGATATCGCGTTTCGAGTTTCGTGGGAGATAGAGTTGTAAAAACCGTGAAAATGATATTGGTAGGTTTTTCAGAATCGTACCAGGGCGGTCACCTGTCCAGATATCGACCTCTGACGGCTTTGCTTGGCTTGAGAATTTAATAATGCCTGTTTAAGGGATGGAATATCAGATTTCTATGGGAAAAATAAAATTTCCCAACTCAGTGCAATTTTAAAGAAAGACCAGCAATATATTGCTGTAAAGATGGATTCCCTACGATCAACTGGGCATATTTGATTACGAAAATAATAACAAAATGAAAACTGGAAGGTTTCAAACCCAGAAGTTGAATGATTCTGTAAATTAATCCTCCATTATGCTTCACCCAACAAAACTTGACGTTTCAAACTTCGCAGAATCAATGCAAACTCCAGATGTCATCTGTCTGGAAGTTTCAACTATACGCTGCGAATGTTTGAGTTCGAAATCGATAAATCTGAAGCAGGTTTGAGCGAAATAAAACAATTTTGTCGCAGTTCGAAGCGTAGAAAATGATGCTTTCAGAGAGTATCTGTGAGTCGAAGATGCTTCAGAAGAGATTGGAAGTCAACAACGGGATACGCTTCAAACGATACGAAGTCGTTAAAAAATTACGCTAGTTGGAAGTGGCTGTGTCAATGTTTTTTTTTGCTCGAATCAGGATCAAAAGAGCATTCTTTGCTCCAGTTATGAGTTCCTGAGGATTGCAGAAATGTAGGGGAATAGATGAGGATCACTAAACTGAAAAAAATTCTTCCTTTCAATCAATAATTTCAACTCGATACCAACCAATTAATTATAATTTCTCACATAACTCATAGCTTACCCTCTGGAAGGCTGTTGAGAACCAGGCGTAGCTATTTTTAGATTCCTTCTCGTTTCTGATTGCGAAAAATTGAAGAGTAATTCTCAGTCATATTTCTAGACATAATTGCAGTTATTTATCTTGTATGAGCGTATGCATTTGATTCGCTAAGAGATTTACTAGTGCCTCTGAAAACTTAATATAGAGCCAGACTTTTTTTAATAGCTTCTATGTTGGGAACGTCTTTGTGCAGAAAAGTTTCTCCTTCAAAGTACGTTTTGAGTTTCATAGCTCGATGAAAATATCGTACATATGATTTGGTGACTGTGGCAACTACAAAAAAGCTCATGAACACTTAGTTTTCGGTTTTTTTAGACTCAGAAGAAAAGAATGATGAGGAATAAGATTTACAATAAGATAAAAAGAAATCGAAATAGACTAAAAAAGAAGGAAAAATGAAAATGGTCTCAGAGATATATAAAATTTCTTAACTGTTTCAATAAGGCTAACATCAAAATTCATTCCAAAAGGGGACGCAAATTTAAATCACGATAAGGAAATCTACTGTTACTCATGATTATCTGTTTAGTAATCAAACGTGTTAATAAAGATACGAAAGAAAGCCTAGTAAATGACGCAGTTGCGGTTTTATTTGTGAGATTAAGATCTGATATGCTTGTTGGATATGCAAATCAAAGAATTATGAGACTCCTTTATTGTTGCAAGAGGAATGCTTTGTTGTTTTGTCACCTTAAAAATTCGTATATAGGCTGAGAATTTGTGCAACTATGTGGTCAAAATGGTAGGGGAAATTTCTTAAATTTCAGTGTTCCCATTATTGTTTCAAGTGGTCATCTTGACTTTCTACAGTTAAGGGTTCTTTCGACCTTAATATGTTTTTACCGAGAAGTTGCCATCCTCAACAGCTGGTAAGGATAAAATGCCGAAGGGTGTTTTTGCTCAATTAGTGATTTTGGGACCGACAGTTGAATGGGATTTTAGGATTACAAGATTTTAATATATTTCAGGGGATTCTCGGTTGGGTATTTAGAAGAGGGCTCTATACAACTGTCATAATGTGGGTTTTTGTGGTGGTCAAGTGAGGAAGGACTGAAGAGATTAGTTTGGATTTAGCAACTTGAATTCAAGATGGAAATTTCAATCCAATAAATATTCTTTATGTGCTATGATTTCAGTCAATGAGAACCATTTAATTATATTAAATTATATAGGGAGTTCATGAAAAAGATGCAAGAGAGTTTTACGAGGTCATACTTTTATCACAATACCATTTACCTCATATTTTTTTTCGTTTTTAGATTTGTTTGTGTGAGAAATATTCGATTCCTACGTCTGCTATTTTAAGTGAGTCTGAACATCGTTTATTCGTTAAATTCAAGCTGAAAATTTCATTAAATTCCCGATGAGAAAGCTGCTCATTGAATTAATCTCCTGGAATGATTTTTTTTAATGGCAGAGGTCGATTTTTGACACGTTTTCTATTCTTTCCTCAGGGGAGTCCTTTCCGAGAACTACAGCAATAAACCGGAACAAACAATGAATTCCTGACCCGTGTGCTGGTGGGATGATATATATTTCTTCGGGTGCCCCAAGGCAGATGTTGGGATTTTTTCCGCCAAATATAGCTAAGCTGCTTTTTCATTCTCCGCACGTTTTACTAACTAATCGTATATGCTTTCTCGCCTTCGAGACGATAGCACGTGCCTACAGCTAAAACTGGCGTCCGTACTCCGTAGAATATGCAGTCTGACTTCTCAACCAAGCGAAACAGTATTTTTAGACGCGTGAACTGCCCAGAAAAAAAATGCGGGGTCTATATAATCGTTCGTTGGATCGATTATTTAGCAGGAATCGTCACGGTCTATCAATGATCATCGCTAATCCTGTCCCTTTTGTGCACCATGACTTCATTAAAAAAAATTTTCACTTCATCAACTTCAAATCAAATTTTGATAGTGTTTGTCGATTAATCAATGGTATTTTCCGATAGACTTATATTCCTAGGGATTTCGTATTCAATCGTTGTGTAATGTAATCCTCGAGAAAATCGCTGTTAATTCATTTAAAACTCAATAACAACTTTAATCGATCCAATAAAAATTAGTATGAGACATTTCGTCAATCTGGTCGCCTTTTTTCTGAAGTTTGGTTCTTTGCATATGCTTCATGAATGTTCTTATTTTGAAATGGAGTCAGTTTATCAACGGCTTCGATTTGAAACGAGTTTTCTGAAAATTCCAAGACGTAAATTAACAAACGCTGAGGCTAATAAGGCTAATAAGTGTGATATCTCGAGATCTGGTTTATGAAACCAAATCCCTCAAGAAATGTTCAACAATCTCGTGTGTAGCATGCAAAGAAGATGTCAAGCTGTTATTGATGCCCGTGGAGGCCATACATTGTATTGATATAGTTTTAAAATTCCCGAATTCTCTGGTCATAAAATTTCGTCATTTTACTCGATTTCTTTTAACCACCCTGTATACGCTGCAGACCTACAGGCTGAAATTAATTTTATTTCATGCAACTTGAAATCATATAAATATAAATTTCATCACAAAATCTCATTTTAACTATAATTTTTTGCAATTTGAGTCAATATTCCTAACTCATGTGGAGCAGTTTATTTCCAGTCTTTATTCGATACAAAAAAGGACAGTATTGTATGGATAATCCGAACAACTCTGTAATCCGAACGTTCCCTATGGTTGTTGTTTTGCTAGATGTGTAGAAAAGATCTATTTTTCGATCATTTATGTGAATTAAGCCTATATTGGGATTTTAGGATCAAAAGTTTCGTAAATAAAACCATCTGCTGTCAAGTCGTATATTAACGTCAAACCTCCATTCACACATCATAAATTTCCGTATATTTAAAAATATATCCAAGCGTGTCATAGAGTTCCATATTAATTTTCTTCTCAGCGTGGCACGCAAAATGCAGAATTTATATATTCACCCATATTTCACCTTCTGGTAATTGGAAATAATTGGGAAACTTCCACAGCAACATACTTCGCGTTCTTCACATCTATAAATATGAAACAAAGTTAATATTTCTATGTCATTAGAAACTCTTCTAGAAAATTCATTGGGATTGTTGGATGACCGTCAAAAAACTTAATAATACTGAAAATAGGTCTTCATTAAACGATTCAATAAAACATTAACAAAATATTGTGGGTTCAGATGAGTGTGCAACAAACAAACCCCGAAAATAACCTTTAATTTTGAGATATTCATGATTGAAAGATATAATTCAGTTTAAGGGTGTTATTTGAAATCTTGGCAGTTGTAGCAACTCAACGTGGAACATTCCCACATCCAAAATTAACGCAATCTAATTTATGAATGATGCAGAAACCAGAAGAACACCTCAGCATGTCAGCTGTCCCAGGTTATTTCATCACGAAATTTCATACCAATTTAACCGACATTTTCCTGTTTCCAATTCATTCATTCTGTAGCTACTCGAGCCTGAAGCTGTTCGTTTCATTAAGTTCCTACAGAATTTTTGAATGGAATAGCTAGCTGTTAGGTCGATTTCATCCTTTTGCAATACAGGATTAGACCTGGCATGTCTTTGGGATGTTCCAGTTATTAATTCAGACACGGTGACAGCCTCGCATTGATACATCCAGAAAGTTGGGCTCTGTTAGGTAATAAGTGCAGGTTCGGATTAGCCATTTAGTCCGAAATTCAATGTTTTTGTTAAAATTGTTTGGCTCCAAACGTTCAGTCCATCTCTGACCTTCTCTTAATTGATCCATTTGTTCCACATGCTTCCAAGGAACTTGAACTATTTAACTCGCTCAAGTTACCAAACAAGCTTCCTGCAAACATTGGGAACTTTGCAAATGGAGTTTAGGTCTAAACTTCGGTGTTTATTGTGAAAATTGACCTACAATATCCTATATCGAAGTTTGAAGGTTTAGAGTACACTCAGGTCAGTACCAAATTAATATCCAGAGAATTGTTTATGTACCTGTGAAACTGAAAAATAACTTCCAATTCATTATTGTACAAAAATTCGAGTCGGGTGTTTGCCACAACATTTTATGTAAATATCGCCGCATCTCTTATCTTTCTGTTTTTTTTCAGGACGCTTTGAAGTCATGTCTGTCCTTCACCGATGCTGATACCATATCCATAATCGATCATTTACAAACAGGGAGGGAACACCAACAAATAACGAAACAATGGATTTGGGTAAGGGAAATATTTTACATATTCAAATTGTTAGGCCTACTCTGTATAGTGACTACTAATAGGCGAGTGAACAACAATAGAGACAGAAGCCATATATATCATAATCCCTAAGAGTCCATCCTAGCACAATTGATATTCACCAGACGTCACCATGATCTCCACAAGAATTATATTGATAAATTATTTAAGATGAATCGATGCTGGAGTCTTTGAACACAATGGAAAATTGGAGACTGACATATTATTACACTTGTTTCTTTGTTCTTGGGATTTGCATACGCCGATGAAGTGATCTAGAATTCCGAATAGTGTTGAAACAGTCTTGGAATACAGATATAAGGCTCATGGTGTTCGTTGACTATCGATATCTATCTATGTTGTTTGTTAGTTATACATTCCAAATTCTTCCTGGTGCGATATGAAATTCCTGAAGGTTCTATTAAGAGTTCGGTGAAGACTATAATACTATACCTCAAGGAAGTATCATAAGGATTTGATTATTTCCTACACCTTGTTCACAATGCTAATTTTTTTATGATAGACAAGAATCTTCTCTGAAACAGTATTTCTTTCAGAATATTTGTCCTCACAATCTGGATGCTCAAAACACCTCATAAGAATTTTAGTAGTTATGTCCACTCAACACCTGATAAACGGTTCAGCCTCACAGGATACGAGCATCTCGTGGTGAATTTTAAGTTGAAAAAATACTGCCCCAGGCTGTTTTCTTCGGTTTGTGTGAGATGAACTCGTGAGGATGGATGTTCTTTATGAATTTTTATGTTTTCTTTCATTGATATTCACCCCATCTGTTGAATATTCATCGGAAGTCTTTTGTTCTCCAGAGATACGAACACCTTCGACTTTTCTGGTAAGGTGTAGCTCTTCAACGACCTTTGAGAAGGTCGTACAGGTTCTTAAAGTTCCGACGAAAAGTCTGCTGGTTGAATTCTTGATTCGATGGATTTCATCTTCAATAACTTGAGGGAGTCACGAAGAACAAGATTATAGTTCATAATTAAAGAAGACAGAATCAGTTCTTGTCAATACGTCATTTCTTAGGTTTAATATAGGATGAGTTTTAAAGTACACTGCGCAGAAAAATTAACGCACATTCTGAAAATCTCAATTTTAATGAAAGTTAACTCTACAATGACTTTATAACTTATTTTTTATGTTCTCTCGGGAAGGTTTTGAACAAAACAAGACACATTAAATGAAAGAAAAATTCAGGATCTCACCGAATATTATGTGAAAGAAGAGAAATGAACAATTTTCAAACTACTGAAATGCTGATAAGTGATTTAATACTTGGTATTTCCACCCCTTGCGTTAATTATAGCTCGGCAACGACGGTTCATACTCAAAATGAGTTATCTTAATATGTTCTGATCTAATCCTTCCCAGATTTCTCCGAGTTGGATTCCTAAGTCATTAAGAGTAGTTGGATGATTGTCTGAACTCCTCAGCCTTCTATTGAGATTGTCCCAAACCTGCAGAATCTAGACTCATCTGTGAAGAGAACTCTTTCCCAATCAGCCTCTTCTCAATGGATATGCTCTCTCGCAAAATCCAAACGTGGCCTTAAATCATATTCTCTGTGGCGATTTCTTATTGTCTGAGTGCTAATTTGCACCCCATGAGTTTGCTCAAGCTGATTTTGGAGGAGGCGAGCGGTTGCAAACCATTGTCTCAACGAAGAAGTTGAGTTGTTACCCGTGATCTACCCTGTCCTGGTCTTCCGACATTCATACCTGTCTCCCTGAATCGCTGCAACGTTCTGGACACACTTGTATGGGAAACTCCAAACCTTTCTGCAATTCTTGTGTAAGTCCACCCTTCTTCTCGCAAAACTATCGCTTGGGCACATTCCTCTTGGGTCAAATTGCGTGTTTCGCGTTGCATAGCGATCGAGTGTAGAAAATCAAACGAAAGAAAAACTATTGATCACTAGAATTGATTGAGAACAACTGATTTCAG